>CP050237.2:6451428-7651428 GCA_012066045.3 Morus alba | reverse complement strand
GAAATCTTATCTCTAGGAAGCCAACCTTGTTATTGATCCGGCAAGGACACTCTCCTTTAGGAGGGCGATTCAATGTCGCCAAGCAAAGCCCCTTTCCGGATCTCACGGTTGTTCAAGCTAACGGCGGAGACTAGTGGGTCGTATTGCCATACAACCTCTCCCACTCATTATTTTGCAAATATGTATTTTATTTGAAAAACATCTCATGATTTTCAAATCGAAAAATAAACAATTTATTTTTTTCGGATATGTGAAATTCAAAAATTTAACTTTTAAATTCAATTTCACATGTAACATTATTTTGCAAATCAATTTTGCAACTTAAATCAATTTAATCATATTAAATCGATTTTTTAGCGCATGGTTCTTATTTTATTTTATTTTTCTAAAACCCTTTTATAATAAATAAAATAAATAATAACAATTATGCTGGCGTGTATGCATGGCATGTTATAAAAAAACATATGAGTAGGCACATTATATCTACATGGCATGTTATATGCATGGACATATATAATATATAATTATCAACATAAAATATAAATATATGCAATCAACTATTGAGATGGATTTGACCGGGTCCCATGGAAAAATAAATTACAACTCAATCGAATCGAATAAATAAATAATTACAATAATTATATTCTTCCGTTACATCAACGGGACTTGATTCTTGAATTCTTCATTCTTGACTTCATTCTTTGTCTCGGGTTGGACTTCACCTTCCTTGGGATCCGGAACTTTTCCGGCCCGTCGGCCGCGCTTCACGAGGGTTTGGAAACCTTCGCCCCGCTCGGGATCAAATCCCGAACTTGGGCCGCCAGTCTTAAGGGCCGCGGCCTGGGCCGCGGCCTGGCCTGTTGGGGCGCGGCCTGGGCGCGCTGGGCCGCGCGTCTGGCGGCGCTGGGCGGCGTCCCGACGCGCCTGGGCCAGCGTCCCGGACGCCTGGCTGCGGGCCGGGGCCCGGGACGCGCCTGGGCCCCGATTTCGAATTTTTCTGGGCGGTTTCGGGCTTCTTTTAAGGCTTCAAATATGATCTTCAAGGCCTCCTTCTTGATTCAAAATCTTAAACCCTAATTCTACCCAAATCCTAGAATTACAATAATTCTAATCCGAATTAAATTACAAATAATTTTTATTAACGAATGAATATAACCGATCCATGGAACCATATAATTAACGACCAAATCCATCATCCATACATTCATCATCATGAATAAAAATAAACATCCATAAATGCAAGTGCCTACTCATCACATACATACATATTCAATTATCAAATAATCGAAGCATAAATTAATATCGCCTATAGACCTCTCGATACCAATTGTTGGTCACCGAATCGAATTCGGTAGGAAACGCAGCGAAAGGCGGATCGTGTATAACAAAAATTTCATAAAACTTTTGAGATACTCTATAGATTATATTAATTTATGCACCAATAAATTAATCTCATTAATTTATAAGATTCAAGGATCAACCGAAAAAATACCTTGTAGCCGACTCGGATGATATCTTGATTTTCTTTGACCACGAACAGTCCTAGCTCCAAGCTTTGTGTTTAGAACACCAAAGTCTTCCACGTCAATTCCTTGATTCCACGTTGACGTGTGTGTGGGCACACGTGAGACAAAATAGGTTTCTGAAACACTCGAATTTCCACAAACACCAACGCATGCACGATGTGGAATTTTTGGAGAAAAATATTTTCTCTCTCTTTGCTATGAGAAATTTCGGCCACACTTGGAAACTAGGGCTGAAAAGTGTTTTTAAGATTGTCCCACAATCTTTCATTTATCTCATATTTAAAGAGAAGAAGTCAATCTTCAAAATAGGATCAAATCCTTATCTCCAATTTTGAATTTGGAACAAAAAATCCCTTCCCCTTATCCCTTATTTGGCCGGCCACCCTAGGGTTTTATCCCTTTGTGTGTGGCACCTAAATACGATAAGGAAGGAAGATATTTTATCCATTATCCAAGAGTTCAATTTTAATTGATTCAAATTCAATTTAAGTCAAACTTAAATAAATTTGAATTCTAAATTAAACAACTTATCAAATAAGTTTAAATGGATAAATCTAGATATGTTCAAATTCAAATTTAAATAATCTCATTATTTAAATAATAATTAATTCTCAATTAATTATTCTTCAGTATTTAATTTTAGAATTCCGTAATTCTAAAATTCCCATTTTGCCCTTTGTGTCTCGGTAGAATTACAAGGACGACGCGGGGACTAATGGACCTATAATTACGAGCTCAATAAAATTAATAATTAATTAAACACTTTAATTAATTAATTAATTCTATTAATTCCAATAGTTACTCCACTATAAACTTGGAATTGCACTCTCGGAATTATAGACATTAATTACTTCTAAACCGTGAAGTGTCCATTTGATATAGTCATTGCATATAGATCGATCCTCCATAAATAATTCATAATTAGAGTCGGGTAGAATCCGTTAACCTCTCTAATTACATCTTTATCCTTGAGTACCATTGATTCTCTAATGGATAGTGATTCATAAAACAAATTCATGAACCGAGCGCTCTTACTAATCCAAGTACCGAATCAACACTCAAGAGAATTATTTATCTGCTTCTTTCTCAAGAAGGAATGGATTCCATCTCGTATAATAACATTCCCAGCTACCTATTTCATTATGTCTCCAAAATACAAGGAATAGGATTCAGGGTCTCGGAATCCATGCCGGTAAATCAAAAGACATAAATCCATAAATAGGAGTTTGTTAAGAACTCGGGATTAAGATCATTCTATATATGACCATCGGTAGACTCAATTAGAATTTCTATGCTTAACGGAAATTATTAGAAATTCATATTGTGTCTCAAGGTCCATGTTCCACATAATCTCATTATGCGAAATACACTCATTCAATATCTTGCCATATTAACGGTCATGGATAACACCGTTCCATTCTAAATGGGAATGACATGTATTAATAATGTTTTAATTAAAGATTCCGAACTTTAATTAAATTCATTATGAACAATTACTTTTGATTATTATCCTTAAACATTATCCTCTCGTATATAACACTTATATACCATGTTTAAGGTTACATAAATAATCAAGGAATTTTATTTGATATTCATAAAATATTCATAAATATATGCACATAAAATGATGAATAAACTATTTTATTAAATAAATAATAAATATCCTTTTACATCTCATGCTTTCGTGACACTATTCCCAACAATCTCCCACTTGTCCTAAAGCAGGTGTGTCATGTCTCTAATCCCAAATCCATCTAAGTGCCGATCAAAAACGTTCAATGGCAATGTTTTGGTGAACGGGTCGACAAGGTTGTCCTCCTCGACGCGATCTTCGTAACCGCCACATCGCCTCTATCCACAATGTCTCGATCGGTGATATTTCCTTTCTATATGTTTCGCACTCTTATGGCTTCTAGGTTCTTTTGAATTAGCCACCGCTCCACTTTGTTGTCACAAAGAGCTTAATTGGCTTATCCATATCCGGAACAACTTCCGGATCGGTTAAGAACTTCCCGAGCCATGTAGCTTCTTTTTGGGCTTCACAAGTCGCAACATATTCAACTTCCATGGTAGAGTCAAGAACACACTTTTGCTTTATACTTCTCCATACCACGGCTCCTCCATTAAGAGTGAACACAGATCCGGATGTCGACCGTCGACTATCTCTATCTGATTGGAAATCGAAATCAGTGTATCCGTGAGAGACAGATCTTCTCCGGAATATACTAACATATAGTTTCTCGTTCTCCTAAGATACTTGAGAATACACTTCACTGCAACCCAATGATCTAATCCTCAGGTTAGACTGGTAGCGATCGACTACTCCCACTGCATAGCGGATATCCGGTCTTGTACACAACATGGCATACATAAGGCTTCCCACGGCGGCGTAGGGATACCTTCTCATATCTTCTTCCCGCTGCGGGGTCTTTGGACATTGCTCCTTAGAAAGATGAATACCATGCCTAGAAGGCAAATTCCCTTTCTTGGAGTTTTGCATCGAATACCTAGACAACACTTTGTCTATATAAGATGCTTGTGATAACGCCAAAAGCTTTTTCTTGCGATCTCGAATAATCTTGATCCCAAGAACATAGCTTGCCTCTCCTAAATCTTTCATTTGGAATTGGTGGCTAACCACTCCTTTACATCCGCTCATCATTCCCACATCATTCCCTATGAGTAGGATGTCATCGACGTAAAAAATTAAGAAGACCACTTTCTCTTCTTTCTTATACTTGTAGACGTATGGTTCATCAATGTTTTGATCAAATCCATAAGACTTTACGGTCTCATCAAACCTGATGTTCCATGATCTAGAAGCTGCTTCAATCCATAAATGGACCTTTGCGGTTTATGACTTTCTGCTGTTGGCCTTCCACTATGTAACCCTCTGGGTGATCCATATAGATGGTTTCATCAAGATAGCCATTCGAGAAAAGTTGTCTTGACGTCCATCCGCCATATCTCATAGTCAAAATATCTTTGCAATGGCCAGGAGTATCCGGATGGACTTAAGCATGGCTCTTGGCGAGAAAGTTTCCTCATAGTCAACTCCTCCTTTTGGGTATAACCCTTAGCCACTAGCCTTGCTTTAAAAGTCTATACTTTTCCATCCGCTCCTCTCTTTCTCTTGAAGATCCACTTGCATCCAATGGGTTTTACCCCTTCGGTAGATCTACAAGTTGCCGGACCGAGTTAGAGTGCATAGACTCCATCTCGAGTTTCATAGTTGCTTGCCATTCTTCCTTATCGAATCATCCATCGCATCCTTAAAGGTCGATGGATCCTCCCTTACCGCATCGGCCAGTGACGATTTGGGCTTCCGGTATAACGGTCGGGTAACGTGCTTACCCTCCCACTGACGAGGCGGCTGAGTCCGATTAGGAACTGTGGTCTTTTCTCTGAGTGGTCCGACAACTCTTGTCGATTGTGGTCCGATCTCATCGGAAAGTAACTCTTCTAATACTATCTTAGTTCGGGCTTGAAATCTATCATATAGTCATGCTCCAGAAATGTGGCATTTGTCGATACAAACACCTTTTGATCTGCTTGACTATAAAAGCAGTCCTCCTTCTTGTCCCTTGTGGGTATCCCACAAAGATGCATACTTCGACCTTGGTTCCAACTTCCCGGTCTTTTGCCTCAAAGACGTGTCTTGGACTCCCCCATATGCGAATGTGTCTCAAACTAGGTTTTTGACCATTCCACAACTCTAGGGGTGTCTTAGGTATAGATTTAGATGGAACTAGATTCGTAATATACATAGCGGTTTTTAGGGCATAACCCCAAAAAAGAAGTAGGCGGTGAAGAATAACTCAACATTGATCTTATCATGTCGAGCAAAGTCCGATTTCTCCTTTCGCCACACCATTCTCACTGCTGTGGTGTACCGGTGCGATCAATTGTGATACCACACCTTCTTCAATCAAGAAATCCCGAACTCTTGGTCCAGTATTCACCCCCCGATCCGATCAAGTGTCTTGATTGGTTTACCTAATTGTTTTTCAACTTCGCTCGGAATTCTCTAAACTTTCCAAAAGTTTCAGATTTCCGTTGCATCGTGTAAACATAACCATATCTCGAATAGTCGTCAATAAAGGTGACGTAATATTCGTAACCTCCTCTAGCTTGGACGTTTAACGGTCCACATACATCCGAATGTATCAACCCAGGGGTTCTGTAGCTCTTTCTCCTTTCGTCGTGAAAGGCCTTTTGGTCATTTTACCTTCCAAACAGGATTCACATGTGAAAGCTCACCAACTTTTAGCTCACGCAAAGGACCATCCTTTACCGCCTTTCAATCCTTTTTAGGTTAATGTGACCAAGTCTAAGGTGCCACAGATATGTGTTATTTTCGTGAGAAATCTTTTGCTTTTTATTCTTAGGTTCGGCAACTCCTGAACATTTCAAAGATTAAGCGTTGAATTAGGGATTGGTTTTATACAATATAAACCATCATCCAGACATCCGAACAAATATTTAAACCATTTCGAGAAATATGAACAAATTCATTATCAAAATAAACTTTAAATAATTGTTCAAATAATTTGGCCACAGAAATCAAATTTACTGCGAATGTCCGGAATAAAATAAACATTGTTCAAAACTAAAAATTTATTTTCCCTAAAACGAAGTCTAACTTCTCCCAACGCTTTTGCGAAACACTTGCGCCATTGCCTACTTTCATCGTAGTCCCCATCGGCTAACTCAGTATAACAACTAAGACTTTGCAAAGAAAAACAAACATGATTAGTTGCTCCCGAATCAATTATCCAGGCTGAGGTATCACCCTCTACTAAACATGTTTCAAGAACTAGTAAATCTGATTTACCTTGTTCCTTTTTCTCCTTCGCTTTTCCCTGGTTCTGGTTTTTCCTTTTGTTTTTATCAGAACTTCCTGCAACTACAACATTTGCTTCTCCTCCCCTTCTTTTGTTAGTGGATTCGAAGTTTTGCAGGTCATTCATGAGTTCAGTGAGATTGCACTTCCTTTTGTTCATAACAAAGTTGTTCACGAACTCATGAAAGTCAGGGGATAGGCTTTCCAGGATGATGCCAACTTGGGTGGCTTCATCGATTCTGGCACCATTGAGCTCCGCATCGTGGAGGTGATCAATCATGTTCAGAACATGTGCCTTGACTGAAGAACCTTTCTTCATTTTGTCATTCATGAAAGCCCTTACGGCATCCAAACGAGCCTTTTTTTTTCGTAGGAGCGCGCGAACATGGCTTCTAGAGACTCCATTATCTCATAAGCGGTCTCTATCTCCTCATGCTTCTTCTTTAAGCACATCGCTCATGTCTGGCCAAAGATAAAGCACTTTGCTTTATTGTTGGCCTTGATCCAAATGATCAAAAGGCTCCCTGCGGTTTTGGATGCGATTGCAGCGGGTTCAGGAGGACATTCCTCCGCCAGACAAACTTATAGTCTTCGCGAGACCAATAGTATGTTCATGTTACTTTTCCACTTAGCATAATTATCACCGTCTAATTTTTCGAATCGCTAGTAGTGTGATAATGGGATTCGACATATTGTTGAAATAAATAGAATATTCATCTAATCAATTTATGTGCATGAATATCAAGGCATGTATTTAGGCACAATTAAATATGATGCATGATGCACATGAAAAATACATAAATCACGTTTTTAATTTTAGGTGCCAACGATAATCCAATTTTCCACATATAAAGTGTACCTTTTGGTAGTCAAGTTATATGCCAATTAGACCGAGACTCTTCTCGGTTAATAAATATAGTCAAAATATCTCATATTTTCATATTTATTAACTACATCAATTATTTTCAAATAAAATATAACCAACAGATTTGATTATATTTTATGAGTGTAACCCCACCGTTTCGGATCTCATAGACTTAACTCCGGATTGCTACCTTTGGGTAGTCAATTCGGAAATACATCCTGAAATCTTATCTCTAGGAAGCCAACCTTGTTATTGATCCGGCAAGGACACTCTCCTTTAGGAGGGCGATTCAATGTCGCCGCAAAAGCCCCTTTCCGGATCTCACGGTGTTGCGCTAACGGCGGAGACTAGTGGGTCGTATTGCCATACAACCCTCTCCCACTCATTATTTTGCAAATATGTATTTTATTTGAAAAACATCTCATGATTTTCAAATCGAAAAATAAACAATTTATTTTTCGGATATGTGAAATTCAAAAATTTAACTTTTAAATTCAATTTCACATGTAACATTATTTTGCAAATCAATTTTGCAACTTAAATCAATTTAATCATATTAAATCGATTTTTAGCGCATGGTTCTTATTTTATTTTATTTTTCTAAAACACTTTTATAATAAATAAAATAAATAATAACAATTGCGCGTGTATGCATGCATGTTGTTATAAAAACATATGAGTAGGCACATTATATCTACATGGCATGTTATATGCATGGACATATATAATATATAATTATCAACATAAAATATAAATATATGCAATCAACTATTGAGATGGATTTGACCGGGTCCCATGGAAAAATAAATTACAACTCAATCGAATCGAATAAATAAATAATTACAATAATTATATTCTTCCGTTACATCAACGGGACTTCGATTCTTGAATTCTTCATTCTTCGGCTTCATTCTTTGTCTCCGGGTTGGACTTCACCTTCCTTGGGATCCGGAACTTTTCCGGGCCCGTCAGCACGCTTCACGAGGGTTTCGGAAACCTTCGGGCCCGTTCGGGATCAAATCCCGAACTTGGGCCGCCAGGTGCGCTGGGCCGCGGCCTGGGCCGCGGCCTGGCCACACGCTGGGGCGCGGCCTGGACGCGCCTGGGCCGCGTCCTGGCCGCGCCTGGGCCGCGTCCTGGACGCGCCTGGGCCGCATCCTGGCCGCGCCTGGGCCGCGTCCGGGACGCGCCTGGGCCGCGTCCGGGACGCGCCTGGGCCGCGTCCGGGACACGCCTGGGCCGCGTCCTGGCCGCGCCTGGGCCCCGATTTCCAGAATTTTTCTGGGCAGTTTCTGGGCTTCTTTTAAGGCTTCAAATATGATCTTCAAGGCCTCCTTCTTGATTCAAAATCTTAAACCCTAATTCTACCCAAATCCTAGAATTACAATAATTCTAATCCCGAATTAAATTACAAATAATTTTATTAACGAATGAATATAACCGATCCATGGAACCATATAATTAACGACCAAATCCATCATCCATACATTCATCATCATGAATAAAAATAAACATCCATAAATGCAAGTGCCTACTCATCACATACATACATATTCAATTATCAAATAATCAAGCATAAATTAATATCGCTATAGACCTCTCGATACCAATTGTTGGTCACCGAATCGAATTCGGTAGCGAAAGAAACGCAGCGGAAAGGCGGATCGTGTATAACAAAAATTTCATAAAACTTTTGAGATACTCTATAGATTATATTAATTTATGCACCAATAAATTAATCTCATTAATTTATAAGATTCAAGGATCAACCGAAAAAAATACCTTGTAGCCGACTCGATGATGATATCTTGATTTTCTTTGACCACGAACAGTCCTAGCTCCAAGCTTTGTGTTTAGAACACCAAAGTCTTCCACGTCAATTCCTTGATTCCACGTTGGCGTGTGTGTGGGCACACGTGAGACAAAAATAGGTTTCAAAAACACTTTCGAATTTCCACAAACACCAACGCATGCACGATGTGGAATTTTTGGAGAAAAATATTTTCTCTCTCTTTGCTATGAGAAATTTCGCCACACTTGGAAACTAGGGCTGAAAAGTGTTTTTTTAAGATTGTCCCACAATCTTTCATTTATCTCATATTTAAAGAGAAGAAGTCAATCTTCAAAATAGGATCAAATCCTTATCTCCAATTTTGAATTTGGAACAAAAATCCTTCCCCTTATCCCTTATTTGGCCGGCCACCCTAGGGTTTTATCCCTTTGTGTGTGGCACCTAAATAAGATAAGGAAGGAAGATATTTTATCCATTATCCAATAGTTCAATTTTAATTGATTCAAATTCAATTTAAGTCAAACTTAAATAAATTTGAATTCTAAATTAAACAACTTATCAAATAAGTTTAAATGGATAAATCTAGATATGTTCAAATTCAAATTTAAATAATCTCATTATTTAAATAATAATTAATTCTCAATTAATTATTCTTCGAGTATTTAATTTTAGAATTCCGTAATTCTAAAATTCCCATTTTGCCCTTTGTGTCTCGGTAGAATTACAAGGACGGCGGGGACTAATGGACCTATAATTACGAGCTCCAATAAAATTAATAATTAATTAAACACTTTAATTAATTAATTAATTCTATTAATTCCAATAGTTACTCCACTATAAACTTGGAATTGCACTCTCGGAATTATAGACATTAATTACTTCTAAACTGTGAAGTGTCCATTTGATATAGTCATTGCATATAGATCGATCCTCCATAAATAATTCATAATTAGAGTCAGGTAGAATCCGTTAACCTCTCTAATTACATCTTTATCCTTGAGTACCATTGATTCTCTAATGGATAGTGATTCATAAAACAAATTCATGAACCGTAGCGCTCTTACTAATCCAAGTACCGAATCAACACTCAAGAGAATTATTTATCTGCTTCTTTCTCAAGAAGGAATGGATTCCATCTCGTATAATAACATTCCCAGCTACCTATTTCATTATGTCTCCAAAATACAAGGAATAGGATTCAGGGTCTCTCGAATCCGTGCAGGTAAATCAAAAGACATAAATCCATAAATAGGAGTTTGTTAAGAACTCGTGGATTAAGATCATTCTATATATGACCATCGGTAGACTCAATTAGAATTTCTATGCTTAACGGAAATTATTAGAAATTCATATTGTGTCTCAAGGTCCATGTTCCACATAATCTCATTATCGCGAAATACACTCATTCAATATCTTGCCATATTAACGGTCACGGATAACACCGTTCCATTCTAAATAGGAATGACATGTATTAATAATGTTTTAATTAAAGATTCCGAACTTTAATTAAATTCATTATGAACAATTACTTTTGATTATTATCCTTAAACATTATCCTCTCGTATATAACACTTATATACCATGTTTAAGGTTACATAAATAATCAAGGAATTTTATTTGATATTCATAAAATATTCATAAATATATGCACATAAAATGATGAATAAACTATTTTATTAAATAAATAATAAATATCCTTTTACATCTCATGCTTTCAGGACACTATTCCCAACAATCTCCCACTTGTCCTAAAAGCGGGTGTGTCATGTCTCTAATCCCAAATCCATCTAAGTGCCGATCAAAAACGTTCAATGGCAATGTTTTGGTGAACAGGTCGCAACAAGGTTGTCCTCTCGACGCGATCTTGAACCGCTTACATCGCCTCTATCCACAATGTCTCTCGATCGGGTGATATTTCCTTTCTATATGTTTCGCACTCTTATGGCTTCTAGGTTCTTTTGAATTAGCCACCGCTCCAATTGTTGTCACAAAGAGAGCTTAATTGGCTTATCCATATCTGGAACAACTTCCGGATCGGTTAAGAACTTCCCGAGCCATGTAGCTTCTTTTGCGGCTTCACAAGTCGCAACATATTCAACTTCCATGGTAGAGTCGAACACACTTTTGCTTTATACTTCTCCATACCACGGCTCCTCCATTAAGAGTGAACACAGATCCGGATGTCGACCGTCGACTATCTCTATCGATTGGAAATCGAATCTGTGTATCCGGTGAGAGACAGATCTTCTCCGAATATACTAACATATAGTTTCTCGTTCTCCTAAGATACTTGAGAATACACTTCACCGCAACCCAATGATCTAATCACAGGTTGGACGGTAGCGACCGACTACTCCCCGCATAGCAGATATCTGGTCTTGTACACAACATGGCATACATAAGGCTTCCCACGGCCGGGCGTGAGGATACCTTCTCATATCTTCTTCTGTGCGGGGTCTTTGGACATTGCTCCTTAGAAAGATGAATACCATGCCTAGAAGGCAAATTCCCTTTCTTGGAGTTTTGCATCGAATACCTAGACAACACTTTGTCTATATAAGATGCTTGTGATAACGCCAAAAAGCTTTTTCTTGCGATCTCGAATAATCTTGATCCCAAGAACATAGCTTGCCTCTCCTAAATCTTTCATTTGGAATTGGCTGGCTAACCACTCCTTTACATCTGTCATCATTCCCACATCATTCCCTATGAGTAGGATGTCATCGACGTAAAGAATTAAGAAGACCACTTTCTCTTCTTTCTTATACTTGTAGACGTATGGTTCATCAATGTTTTGATCAAATCCATAAGACTTTACAGTCTCATCAAACCTGATGTTCCATGATCTAGAAGCTCGCTTGATCCATAAATGGACCTTTGCGGTTTGCGCACTTTTCTGCTGTTGGCCTTCCACTATGTAACCCTCTGGCTGATCCATATAGATGGTTTCATCAAGATAGCCATTCGAAAAAGTCTTGGCGTCCATCTGCCATATCTCATAGTCAAAATATGCTGCAATGGCCAGGAGTATCCGGATGGACTTAAGCATGGCTACTGGCGAGAAAGTTTCCTCATAGTCAACTCCCTCCTTTTGGGTATAACCCTTAGCCACTAGCCTTGCTTTAAAAGTCTATACTTTTCCATCCGCTCCTCTCTTTCTCTTGAAGATCCACTTGCATCCAATGGGTTTTACCCCTTCGGGTAGATCTACAAGTTGCCAGACTGAGTTAGAGTGCATAGACTCCATCTCGAGTTTCATAGCTGCTTGCCATTCTTCCTTATCAGAATCATCCATCGCATCCTTAAAGGTCGATGGATCCTCCTTACCATCATCAGCAGTGACGATTTGGGCTTCCCCGGTATAACGGTCGGGTAACGTGCTTACCCTCCCACTACGACGAGGTGCCGCTGGAGTCTGATTAGGAACTGTGGTCTTTTCTCTGAGTGGTCCGACAACTCTTGTCGATTGTGGTCCGATCTCATCGGAAAGTAACTCTTCTAATACTATCTTACTTCTGGGCTTGAAATCTATCATATAGTCATGCTCCGAGAAATGTGGCATTTGTCGATACAAACACCTTTTGATCTGCTTGACTATAAAATAGTCCTCCTCTTGTCCCTTGTGGGTATCCCACAAAGATGCATACTTGACCTTGGTTCCAACTTCCGGTCTTTTGCCTCAAAGACGTGTCTTGGACTCCCCATATGCGAATGTGTCTCAAACTAGGTTTTTGACCATTCCACAACTCTAGGGGTGTCTTAGGTATAGATTTAGATGGAACTAGATTCAGAATATACATAGCGGTTTTTAGGGCATAACCCCAAAAAGAAGTAGGCAGTGAAGAATAACTCAACATTGATCTTATCATGTCGAGCAAAGTCCGATTTCTCCTTTCGGCCACACCATTCTGCTGTGGTGTACCGGGTGCAGTCAATTGTGATACCACACCTTCTTCAATCAAGAAATCCCAGAACTCTTGGTCCAGGTATTCACCCCCTCGATCTGATCGAAGTGTCTTGATTGGTTTACCTAATTGTTTTTCAACTTCTGCTCGGAATTCTCTAAACTTTCCAAAAGTTTCAGATTTCCGTTGCATCAGGTAAACATAACCATATCTCGAATAGTCGTCAATAAAGGTGACGTAATATTCGTAACCTCCTCTAGCTTGGACGTTTAACGGTCCACATACATCCGAATGTATCAACCGAAGGGGTTCTCGTAGCTCTTTCTCCTTTTCGTCGTGAAAGGCCTTTTGGTCATTTTACCTTCCAAACAAGATTCACAGACGGAAGCTCACCAACTTTTAGCTCACGCAAAGGACCATCCTTTACCGCCTTTCAATCCTTTTTAGGTTAATGTGACCAAGTCTAAGGTGCCACAGATATGTGTTATTTTCGTGAGAAATCTTTTGCTTTTTATTCTTAGGTTCGGCAACTCTGAACATTTCAAAGAAATTAAGCGGTGAATTAGGGATTGGTTTTATACAATATAAACCATCATCCGGACATCCGAACAAATATTTAAACCATTTCGAGAAATATGAACAAATTCATTATCAAAATAAACTTTAAATAATTGTTCAAATAATTTGGCCACAGAAATCAAATTTCTGCGAATCTCTGGAATAAAATAAACATTGTTCAAAACTAAAAATTTATTTTCCCTAAAACGAAGTCTAACTTCTCCCACTGCTTTTTGCCGAAACACTTGCGCCATTGCCTACTTTCATCGTGTAGTCCCCATTGGCTAACTCAGTATAACAACTAAGACTTTGCAAAGAAAAACAAACATGATTAGTTGCTCCCGAATCAATTATCCAGGCTGAGGTATCACCCTCTACTAAACTGTTTCAAGAACTAGTAAATCTGATTTACCTTGTTCCTTTTTCTCCTTCGCTTTTCCCTGGTTCTGTTTTTTCCTTTTGTTTTTATCGAACTTCCAACTTCTAAACATTTGCTTCTCCTCCCTTCTTTTGTTAGTGGATTCGAAGTTTTGCGGGTCATTCATGAGTTCAGTGAGATTGCACTTCCTTTTGTTCATAACAAAGTTGTTCACGAACTCATGAAAGTCGGGGATAGGCTTTCCGGGATGATGCCAACTTGGGTGGCTTCATCGATTCGGCACCATTGAGCTCCGCATCGTGGAGGTGATCAATCATGTTCGAACATGTGCCTTGACTGAAGAACCTTTCTTCATTTTGTCATTCATGAAAGCCCTTACGGCATCCAAACGAGCCTTTTCGGATGAGGGCGCCGAACATGGCTTCTAGAGACTCCATTATCTCATAAGCGGTCTCTATCTCCTCATGCTTCTTCTGAAGCACATCGCTCATCTTGGCCAAAGATAAAGCACTTTGCTTTATTGTTGGCCTTGATCCAACGATCAAAAGGCTCCCTTTGCGGTTTTGGATGCGATTGCAGCGGGTTCAGGAGGACATTCCTCCGCCAGGACAAACTTATAGTCTTCGCATACCAATAGTATGTTCATGTTACTTTTCCACTTAGCATAATTATCACCGTCTAATTTTTTCAAATAGTAGTGTGATAATGGGATTCGACATATTGCTTTGGAAATAAATAGAATATTCATCTAATCAATTTATGTGCATGAATATCAAGGCATGTATTTAGGCACAATTAAATATGATGCATGATGCACATGAAAAATACATAAATCACGTTTTAATTTTAGGTGCCAACGATAATCCAATTTTCCACATATAAAGTGTACCTTTGGGTAGTCAAGTTATATGCCAATTAGACCGAGACTCTTCTCAGTTAATAAATATAGTCAAAATATCTCATATTTTCATATTTATTAACTACCGTTATTTTCAGTCAAAATATAACCAACAGATTTGATTATATTTTATGAGTGTAACCCACCGTTTCAGATCCCATAGACTTAACTCCGGATTGCTACCTTTGGGTAGTCAATTCGGAAATACATCCTGAAATCTTATCTCTAGGAAGCCAACCTTGTTATTGATCCGGCAAGGACACTCTCCTTTAGGAGGGCGATTCAATGTCGCCGCAAAGCCCCTTTCCGGATCTCACGGTTGTTGCGCTAACGGGCGGAGACTAGTGGGTCGTGTTGCCATACAACCCTCCCCACTCATTATTTTGCAAATATGTATTTTATTTGAAAAACATCTCATGATTTTCAAATCGAAAAATAAACAATTTATTTTTTTCGGATATGTGAAATTCAAAAATTTAACTTTTAAATTCAATTTCACATGTAACATTATTTTGCAAATCAATTTTGCAACTTAAATCAATTTAATCATATTAAATCGATTTTTAGCGCATGGTTCTTATTTTATTTTATTTTTCTAAAACCCTTTTATAATAAATAAAATAAATAATAACAATTAATTCTTGTATGTATGCATGGCATGTTATAAAAAACATATGAGTAGGCACATTATATCTACATGGCATGTTATATGCATGGACATATATAATATATAATTATCAACATAAAATATAAATATATGCAATCAACTATTGAGATGGATTTGACCGGGTCCCATGGAAAAATAAATTACAACTCAATCGAATCGAATAAATAAATAATTACAATAATTATATTCTTCCGTTACATCAACGGGACTTGATTCTTGAATTCTTCATTCTTCGGCTTCATTCTTTGTCTCCGGTTGGACTTCACCTTCCTTGGGATCCGGAACTTTTCCGGGCCCGTCAGCACGCTTCACGAGGGTTTCGAAACCTTCGGCCCGTTCGGGATCAAATCCCGAACTTGGGCCGCCAGGTGCGCTGGGCCGCGGCCTGGGCCGCGGCCTGGCCACACGCTGGGGCGCGGCCTGGACGCGCCTGGGCCGCGTCCTGGCCGCGCCTGGGCCGCGTCCTGGACGCGCCTGGGCCGCATCCTGGCCGCGCCTGGGCCGCGTCCGGGACGCGCCTGGGCCGCGTCCGGGACGCGCCTGGGCCGCGTCCGGGACACGCCTGGGCCGCGTCCTGGCCGCGCCTGGGCCCCGATTTCCAGAATTTTTCTGGGCAGTTTCTGGGCTTCTTTTAAGGCTTCAAATATGATCTTCAAGGCCTCCTTCTTGATTCAAAATCTTAAACCCTAATTCTACCCAAATCCTAGAATTACAATAATTCTAATCCCGAATTAAATTACAAATAATTTTATTAACGAATGAATATAACCGATCCATGGAACCATATAATTAACGACCAAATCCATCATCCATACATTCATCATCATGAATAAAAATAAACATCCATAAATGCAAGTGCCTACTCATCACATACATACATATTCAATTATCAAATAATCGAAGCATAAATTAATATCGTCTATAGACCTCTCTGATACCAATTGTTGGTCACCGAATCGAATTCGGCGGCGGAAACGCAGCGGAAAGGCGGATCGTGTATAACAAAAATTTCATAAAACTTTTGAGATACTCTATAGATTATATTAATTTATGCACCAATAAATTAATCTCATTAATTTATAAGATTCAAGGATCAACCGAAAAAATACCTTGTAGCCGACTCGGATGATATCTTGATTTTCTTTGACCACGAACAGTCCTAGCTCCAAGCTTTGTGTTTAGAACACCAAAGTCTTCCACGTCAATTCCTTGATTCCACGTTGGCGTGTGTGTGGGCACACGTGAGACAAAATAGGTTTAAAAACACTTTCGAATTTCCACAAACACCAACGCATGCACGATGTGGAATTTTTGGAGAAAAATATTTTCTCTCTCTTTGCTATGAGAAATTTCGGCCACACTTGGAAACTAGGGCTGAAAAGTGTTTTTAAGATTGTCCCACAATCTTTCATTTATCTCATATTTAAAGAGAAGAAGTCAATCTTCAAAATAGGATCAAATCCTTATCTCCAATTTTGAATTTGGAACAAAAAATCCCTTCCCCTTATCCCTTATTTGGCCGGCCACCCTAGGGTTTTATCCCTTTGTGTGTGGCACCTAAATACGATAAGGAAGGAAGATATTTTATCCATTATCCAGTAGTTCAATTTTAATTGATTCAAATTCAATTTAAGTCAAACTTAAATAAATTTGAATTCTAAATTAAACAACTTATCAAATAAGTTTAAATGGATAAATCTAGATATGTTCAAATTCAAATTTAAATAATCTCATTATTTAAATAATAATTAATTCTCAATTAATTATTCTTGAGTATTTAATTTTAGAATTCCGTAATTCTAAAATTCCCATTTTGCCCTTTGTGTCTGGTAGAATTACAAGGACGACGGGGACTAATGGACCTATAATTACGAGCTCCAATAAAATTAATAATTAATTAAACACTTTAATTAATTAATTAATTCTATTAATTCCAATAGTTACTCTACTATAAACTTGGAATTGCACTCTCGGAATTATAGACATTAATTACTTCTAAACTGTGAAGTGTCCATTTGATATAGTCATTGCATATAGATCGATCCTCCATAAATAATTCATAATTAGAGTCAGGTAGAATCCGTTAACCTCTCTAATTACATCTTTATCCTTGAGTACCATTGATTCTCTAATGGATAGTGATTCATAAAACAAATTCATGAACCAGAGCGCTCTTACTAATCCAAGTACCGAATCAACACTCAAGAGAATTATTTATCTCGCTTCTTTCTCAAGAAGGAATGGATTCCATCTCGTATAATAACATTCCCAGCTACCTATTTCATTATGTCTCCAAAATACAAGGAATAGGATTCAGGGTCTCGGAATCCGTGCCGAGTAAATCAAAAGACATAAATCCATAAATAGGAGTTTGTTAAGAACTCGTGGATTAAGATCATTCTATATATGACCATCGGTAGACTCAATTAGAATTTCTATGCTTAACGGAAATTATTAGAAATTCATATTGTGTCTGCGTCCATGTTCCACATAATCTCATTATGCGAAATACACTCATTCAATATCTTGCCATATTAACAAAGGCGGATAACACCGTTCCATTCTAAATGGAATGACATGTATTAATAATGTTTTAATTAAAGATTCCAACTTTAATTAAATTCATTATGAACAATTACTTTTGATTATTATCCTTAAACATTATCCTCTCGTATATAACACTTATATACCATGTTTAAGGTTACATAAATAATCAAGGAATTTTATTTGATATTCATAAAATATTCATAAATATATGCACATAAAATGATGAATAAACTATTTTATTAAATAAATAATAAATATCCTTTTACATCTCATGCTTTCAGGACACTATTCCCAACAATCTCCCACTTGTCCTAAAGCAGGTGTGTCATGTCTCTAATCCCAAATCCATCTAAGTGCCGATCAAAAACGTTCAATGGCAATGTTTTGGTGAACGGGTCGACAAAGGTTGTCCTCGACGCGATCTTGAACCGCTTCCATCGCCTCTATCCACAATGTCTCTCGATCGGTGATATTTCCTTTCTATATGTTTCGCACTCTTATGGCTTCTAGGTTCTTTTGAATTAGCCACCGCTCCACTTTGTTGTCACAAAGAGAGCTTAATTGGCTTATCCATATCTGGAACAACTTCCGGATCGATTAAGAACTTCCCGAGCCATGTAGCTTCTTTTCTTGCGGCTTCACAAGCTGCAACATATTCAGCTTCCATGGTAGAGTCAAGAACACACTTTTGCTTTATACTTCTCCATACCACGGCTCCTCCATTAAGAGTGAACACAGATCCAGATGTCGACCGTCGACTATCTCTATCCGATTGAAATCGAATACGTATCCGTGAGAGACAGATCTTCTCCGGAATATACTAACATATAGTTTCTCGTTCTCCTAAGATACTTGAGAATACACTTCACTGCAACCCAATGATCTAATCCTGGGTTAGACTGGTAGCGATCGACTACTCCCACCGCATAGCGATATCCGGTCTTGTACACAACATGGCATACATAAGGCTTCCCACGGCCGAAGCGTAGGGATACCTTCTCATATCTTCTTCCTGCGGGGTCTTTGGACATTGCTCCTTAGAAAGATGAATACCATGCCTAGAAGGCAAATTCCCTTTCTTGGAGTTTTGCATCGAATACCTAGACAACACTTTGTCTATATAAGATGCTTGTGATAACGCTTAAAAGCTTTTTCTTGCGATCTCGAATAATCTTGATCCCAAGAACATAGCTTGCCTCTCCTAAATCTTTCATTTGGAATTGGCTGGCTAACCACTCCTTTACATCTGTCATCATTCCCACATCATTCCCTATGAGTAGGATGTCATCGACGTAAAGAATTAAGAAGACCACTTTCTCTTCTTTCTTATACTTGTAGACGCATGGTTCATCAATGTTTTGATCAAATCCATAAGACTTTACAGCCTCATCAAACCTGATGTTCCATGATCTAGAAGCCTGCTTCAGTCCATAAATGGACCTTTGCAGTTTGCAGACTTTCTGCTGTTGGCCTTCCACTATGTAACCCTCTGGCTGATCCATATAGATGGTTTCATCAAGATAGCCATTCAGAAAAGCTGTCTTGACGTCCATCTGCCATATCTCATAGTCAAAATATGCTGCAATGGCCAGGAGTATCCGGATGGACTTAAGCATGGCTACTGGCGAGAAAGTTTCCTCATAGTCAACTCCCTCCTTTTGGGTATAACCCTTAGCCACTAGCCTTGCTTTAAAAGTCTATACTTTTCCATCCGCTCCTCTCTTTCTCTTGAAGATCCACTTGCATCCAATGGGTTTTACCCCTTCGGGTAGATCTACAAGTTGCCAGACTGAGTTAGAGTGCATAGACTCCATCTCGAGTTTCATAGCTGCTTGCCATTCTTCCTTATCAGAATCATCCATCGCATCCTTAAAGGTCGATGGATCCTCCTTACCGTCATCAGCAGTGACGATTTGGGCTTCCCCTGTATAACGGTCGGGTAACGTGCTTACCCTCCCACTACGACGAGGTGCCGCTGGAGTCTGATTAGGAACTGTGGTCTTTTCTCTGAGTGGTTCGACAACTCTTGTCGATTGTGGTCCCATCTCATCGGAAAGTAACTCTTCTAATACTATCTTACTTCTGGGCTTGAAATCTATCATATAGTCATGCTCCAGAAATGTGACATTTGTCGATACAAACACCTTTTGATATGCTTGACTATAAAACAGTCCTCCTCTTGTCCCTTGTGGGTATCCCACAAAGATGCATACTTGACCTTGGTTCCAACTTCCCGGTCTTTTTGCCTCAAGACGTGTCTTGGACTCCCCATATGCGAATGTGTCTCAAACTAGGTTTTTGACCATTCCACAACTCTAGGGGTGTCTTAGGTATAGATTTAGATGGAACTAGATTCAGAATATACATAGCGGTTTTTAGGGCATAACCCCAAAAAGAAGTAGGCAGTGAAGAATAACTCAACATTGATCTTATCATGTCGAGCAAAGTCCGATTTCTCCTTTCGGCCACACCATTCTGCTGTGGTGTACCGGGTGCAGTCAATTGGGATACCACACCTTCTTCAATCAAGAAATCCCGAAACTCTTGGTCCAGGTATTCACCCCCTCGATCTGATCGAAGTGTCTTGATTGGTTTACCTAATTGTTTTTCAACTTCTGCTCGGAATTCTCTAAACTTTCCAAAAGTTTCAGATTTCCGTTGCATCAGGTAAACATAACCATATCTCGAATAGTCGTCAATAAAGGTGACGTAATATTCGTAACCTCCTCTAGCTTGGACGTTTAACGGTCCACATACATCCGAATGTATCAACTGAAGGGGTTCTGTAGCTCTTTCTCCTTTCGTCGTGAAAGGCCTTTTGGTCATTTTACCTTCCAAACAGGATTCACAGACAGGAAGCTCACCAACTTTTAGCTCACGCAAAGGACCATCCTTTACCAGTCTTTCAATCCTTTTTAGGTTAATGTGACCAAGTCTAAGGTGCCACAGATATGTGTTATTTTCGTGAGAAATCTTTTGCTTTTTATTCTTAGGTTCGGCAACTCTGAACATTTCAGTGTTAAGCAGTGAATTAGGGATTGGTTTTATACAATATAAACCATCATCCAGACATCCAGAACAAATATTTAAACCATTTCGAGAAATATGAACAAATTCATTATCAAAATAAACTTTAAATAATTGTTCAAATAATTTGGCCACAGAAATCAAATTTCTGCGAATGTCTGGAATAAAATAAACATTGTTCAAAACTAAAAATTTATTTTCCCTAAAACGAAGTCTAACTTTTCCCCCATGCTTTTTTAAAACACTTGCGCCATTGCCTACTTTCATCGTGTAGTCCCCATCGGCTAACTCAGTATAACAACTAAGACTTTGCAAAGAAAAACAAACATGATTAGTTGCTCCCGAATCAATTATCCAGGCTGAGGTATCACCCTCTACTAAACATGTTTCAAGAACTAGTAAATCTGATTTACCTTGTTCCTTTTTCTCCTTCGCTTTTCCCTGGTTCTGGTTTTTCCTTTTGTTTTTATCAGAACTTCCTGCAACTACAACATTTGCTTCTCCTCCCCTTCTTTTGTTAGTGGATTCGAAGTTTTGCAGGTCATTCATGAGTTCAGTGAGATTGCACTTCCTTTTGTTCATAACAAAGTTGTTCACGAACTCATGAAAGTCAGGGGATAGGCTTTCCAGGATGATGCCAACTTGGGTGGCTTCATCGATTCTGGCACCATTGAGCTCCGCATCGTGGAGGTGATCAATCATGTTCAGAACATGTGCCTTGACTGAAGAACCTTTCTTCATTTTGTCATTCATGAAAGCCCTTACGGCATCCAAACGAGCCTTTTCAGAAGGAGCGCCGAACATGGCTTCTAGAGACTCCATTATCTCATAAGCAGTCTCTATCTCCTCATGCTTCTTGCGGCTTTATCGCTCATGTTGGCCAAAGATAAAGCACTTTGCTTTATTGTTGGCCTTGATCCAGCGATCAAAAGGCTCCCTTTGCGGTTTTGGATGCGAGTTGCATTCATGTTCGGGGAGGACATTCCTCCGCCAGGACAAACTTATAGTCTTCGCAGACCAATAGTATGTTCATGTTACTTTTCCACTTAGCATAATTATCACCGTCTAATTTTTCAGTCGCTAGTAGTGTGATAATGGGATTCGACATATTGCTTTGAAATAAATAGAATATTCATCTAATCAATTTATGTGCATGAATATCAAGGCATGTATTTAGGCACAATTAAATATGATGCATGATGCACATGAAAAATACATAAATCACGTTTTAATTTTAGGTGCCAACGATAATCCAATTTTCCACATATAAAGTGTACCTTTGGGTAGTCAAGTTATATGCCAATTAGACCGAGACTCTTCTCAGTTAATAAATATAGTCAAAATATCTCATATTTTCATATTTATTAACTACCGTTATTTTCAGTCAAAATATAACCAACAGATTTGATTATATTTTATGAGTGTAACCCACCGTTTCAGATCTCATAGACTTAACTCCGGATTGCTACCTTTGGGTAGTCAATTCGGAAATACATCCTGAAATCTTATCTCTAGGAAGCCAACCTTGTTATTGATCCGGCAAGGACACTCTCCTTTAGGAGGGCGATTCAATGTCGCCGCAAAGCCCCTTTCCGGATCTCACGGTGTTGCGCTAACGGCGGAGACTAGTGGGTCGTATTGCCATACAACCCTCTCCCACTCATTATTTTGCAAATATGTATTTTATTTGAAAAACATCTCATGATTTTCAAATCGAAAAATAAACAATTTATTTTTTTTTTCGATATGTGAAATTCAAAAATTTAACTTTTAAATTCAATTTCACATGTAACATTATTTTGCAAATCAATTTTGCAACTTAAATCAATTTAATCATATTAAATCGATTTTTTAGCGCATGGTTCTTATTTTATTTTATTTTTCTAAAACCCTTTTATAATAAATAAAATAAATAATAACAATTATTGGCGTGTATGCATGGCATGTTATAAAAACATATGAGTAGGCACATTATATCTACATGGCATGTTATATGCATGGACATATATAATATATAATTATCAACATAAAATATAAATATATGCAATCAACTATTGAGATGGATTTGACCGGGTCCCATGGAAAAATAAATTACAACTCAATCGAATCGAATAAATAAATAATTACAATAATTATATTCTTCCGTTACATCAACGGGACTTGATTCTTGAATTCTTCATTCTTCGGCTTCATTCTTTGTCTCCGGGTTGGACTTCACCTTCCTTGGGATCCGGAACTTTTCCGGGCCCGTCAGCACGCCTTCACGAGGGTTTCGAAACCTTCGGGCCCGTTCGGGATCAAATCCCGAACTTGGGCCGCCAGGTGCGCTGGGCCGCGGCCTGGGCCGCGGCCTGGCCACACGCTGGGGCGCGGCCTGGACGCGCCTGGGCCGCGTCCTGGCCGCGCCTGGGCCGCGTCCTGGACGCGCCTGGGCCGCGTCCGGGACGCGCCTGGGCCGCGTCCGGGACGCGCCTGGGCCGCGTCCGGGACACGCCTGGGCCGCGTCCTGGCCGCGCCTGGGCCCCGATTTCCAGAATTTTTCTGGGCAGTTTCTGGGCTTCTTTTAAGGCTTCAAATATGATCTTCAAGGCCTCCTTCTTGATTCAAAATCTTAAACCCTAATTCTACCCAAATCCTAGAATTACAATAATTCTAATCCCGAATTAAATTACAAATAATTTTATTAACGAATGAATATAACCGATCCATGGAACCATATAATTAACGACCAAATCCATCATCCATACATTCATCATCATGAATAAAAATAAACATCCATAAATGCAAGTGCCTACTCATCACATACATACATATTCAATTATCAAATAATCGAAGCATAAATTAATATAAATCTATAGACCTCTCGATACCAATTGTTGGTCACCGAATCGAATTCGGTAGTGAACGCTTAGCGGAAAGGCGGATCGTGTATAACAAAAATTTTCATAAAACTTTTGAGATACTCTATAGATTATATTAATTTATGCACCAATAAATTAATCTCATTAATTTATAAGATTCAAGGATCAACCGAAAAAAAATACCTTGTAGCCGACTCGGATGATATCTTGATTTTCTTTGACCACGAACAGTCCTAGCTCCAAGCTTTGTGTTTAGAACACCAAAGTCTTCCACGTCAATTCCTTGATTCCACGTTGACGTGTGTGTGGGCACACGTGAGACAAAATAGGTTTCTGAAACACTCGAATTTCCACAAACACCAACGCATGCACGATGTGGAATTTTTGGAGAAAAATATTTTCTCTCTCTTTGCTATGAGAAGTTTCGGCCACACTTGGAAACTAGGGCTGAAAAGTGTTTTTTTAAGATTGTCCCACAATCTTTCATTTATCTCATATTTAAAGAGAAGAAGTCAATCTTCAAAATAGGATCAAATCCTTATCTCCAATTTTGAATTTGGAACAAAAATCCTTCCCTTATCCCTTATTTGGCCGGCCACCCTAGGGTTTTATCCCTTTGTGTGTGGCACCTAAATAAGATAAGGAAGGAAGATATTTTATCCATTATCCAAGAGTTCAATTTTAATTCAGATTCAAATTCAATTTAAGTCAAACTTAAATAAATTTGAATTCTAAATTAAACAACTTATCAAATAAGTTTAAATGGATAAATCTAGATATGTTCAAATTCAAATTTAAATAATCTCATTATTTAAATAATAATTAATTCTCAATTAATTATTCTTCGAGTATTTAATTTTAGAATTCCGTAATTCTAAAATTCCCATTTTGCCCTTTGTGTCTGGTAGAATTACAAGGACGACACGGGGACTAATGGACCTATAATTCTGAGCTCCAATAAAATTAATAATTAATTAAACACTTTAATTAATTAATTAATTCTATTAATTCCAATAGTTACTCCACTATAAACTTGGAATTGCACTCTCGGAATTATAGACATTAATTACTTCTAAACTGTGAAGTGTCCATTTGATATAGTCATTGCATATAGATCGATCCTCCATAAATAATTCATAATTAGAGTCAGGTAGAATCCGTTAACCTCTCTAATTACATCTTTATCCTTGAGTACCATTGATTCTCTAATGGATAGTGATTCATAAAACAAATTCATGAACCATAGCGCTCTTACTAATCCAAGTACCGAATCAACACTCAAGAGAATTATTTATCTGCTTCTTTCTCAAGAAGGAATGGATTCCATCTCGTATAATAACATTCCCAGCTACCTATTTCATTATGTCTCCAAAATACAAGGAATAGGATTCAGGGTCTCGGAATCCGTGCCGAGGGTAAATCAAAAGACATAAATCCATAAATAGGAGTTTGTTAAGAACTCGTGATTAAGATCATTCTATATATGACCATCGGTAGACTCAATTAGAATTTCTATGCTTAACGGAAATTATTAGAAATTCATATTGTGTCTGCGTCCATGTTTCACATAATCTCATTATGCGAAATACACTCATTCAATATCTTGCCATATTAACAGTGCGGATAACACCGTTCCATTCTAAATGGGAATGACATGTATTAATAATGTTTTAATTAAAGATTCCGAACTTTAATTAAATTCATTATGAACAATTACTTTTGATTATTATCCTTAAACATTATCCTCTCGTATATAACACTTATATACCATGTTTAAGGTTACATAAATAATCAAGGAATTTTATTTGATATTCATAAAATATTCATAAATATATGCACATAAAATGATGAATAAACTATTTTATTAAATAAATAATAAATATCCTTTTACATCTCATGCTTTCAGGACACTATTCCCAACAGGTTTTTGGTAAAGTGTTTCATATGGAGTTTTGTTAGAGAGAAGTGGTGTAGGTAGTCGGTTGATGAGGTAACATGCTGTTTGAACATGTTCTGCCCAAAATTTTAGTGGCAGATTAGCTTGAAACCGAAGGGCTCGGGCTACGTTCAACAAATGGCGATGCTTACGCTCCACAACCCCATTTTGTTGAGGTGTGGATGTGCAAGAATGTGTAAAATCAATGCCATTCTCATTAAAAAATGGTTGTAAAGAATGAAATTCCCCCCCATTATCGGAGCGAAGACTTTTTATAGTGCGACCATATTGTGTTTTGACCCAAGCGAAGAAATTACGTAAAAGAGATTGTGTTTCAGATTTATAACGCATGAAATGTAGCCAAGTAAATCGGGAAAAATCATCCACAATAGTCAAGAAATATTTAGCACCAAAATAAGAATGTATTCTATGTGGCCCCCAAATGTCACAATGAATCAAATCAAAAGGTGCAATGCTGGAAATAGTACTATTGGAAAATGATAACCGAGTTTGTTTAGCCAAAGGACAAATGTCACAAAAGAAATGCGAATCAAAAGAAATAGTTGGATTGCTTTTAGATAATAAACGAAGTGGAAGGATCGATGGGTGCCCAAGTCGATTGTGCCAAAGGTTGGATTTGCGGTTGGTAGCATTGGCTAGAGGAGAATGACGATCGATGGAGAGGAAGTATAAACCATTATTCTGCCTGCCCCGTCCAATCGTCTTCTTCGTAGTTAAATCCTGCACCACACAAAAATCATGATAAAATGTCACATTACAACCTAAGGCCTTTGTAAGTTTACTGATAGAAAGCAAATTGACTTTAAACTCCGGCACAAATAACACATCATCAAGAGTCATATCATCAGTAACACGAATGGAACCTATGGAATTAATTTTGGCCTTCCCTCCATTAGGTAGTTCAACAAAAGGATGGTGTTTAGCGTTGATTTTGTTATGTGCAGGGGGATATTTAGAAATATGGTCAGTGGCTCCACTGTCTATTATCCATTGATGAGTAGGGGATGAATGTATACCTGCGGTATTAGCAAAAGGTTGGGTGTTACCGGTATTTTGTTGAAGAAGGCTCATAAGGCGTTCATACTCATCGGGTGTGAAAGTGGCTACTTTGTTTTCCTGAGTGCTTGTGGCGTCATTAGTGGTGGCCTGCGCATTGTGGGCTGCCTTCTTCTTTGGTTTGACATTTTTTCCATGAAATTTGTGTCCGAGAGGAAATCCATGGAGAAAGAAACATCGTTCGATGGAGTGTCCATCCATATCACAATGAGTGCAATGGTAAGGTGGTTTCTTTCCACTAGTAGCCACTCGGTTGGTAGAGTTGGAAGGAGTCACAGATTGGTAGTTTGCATGTGACCCTCCATTGTCTCGCTTGATAACAACATCCACTTGTCTTTCTTGTTGTAAAATAAGAGCATGTACCTTTCTCGTGTCAGGAAGAGGACTCATCATGAGGATTGAACCACGTATTGTCGAAAAAGAATCATTTAATCCCATTAAGAATTGCATGACCCTTTCCTTTTCTTCTCGTTCAACCAAAAGCTTGATGCCTCCACAGCTACAAGAAATTGGATCATGATATGAAGCCAATTCATCCCAAAGGGCTTTCATCTTGGTATAGTAAATAGATACGGATTGATGTCCCTGTCGTAGTTCGACGATCTCTTGGCGGATTTGATAAATCCGGGAGTCATTCCCTTGTGAGAATCTATCATAAAGATCATTCCAAACATCCTTTGCAAATTCTGCATATATAATACTCCCAGCAATGTTAGTATTGACAGAGTTAAGGATCCAAGATAGTACCATATTGTTGCATCGTTCCCATAGCGGAAACTTGGTGTCGGTAGACGTCGGCTTCTCCAAATCTCCATTGATAAATCCAAGCTTGTTCTTTGCACTCAAAGCAAGCCTCATGGCACGGCTCCATTGTCCGTAGTTGTCACCTTCAAGAACTTTGGACACAAGAACAAGTCCGGGATGATCGGAGTGATGAAGCAGAAGAGGGTCTGAAAAGTCATCCATCATCTTCTTTGATTTCTCTTCTCCCATGGCTGCAGCGGAAATCGGTATAGAACCTCAAGGCTCTGATACCATGTAAAATTCTATGAAAGAAAAGAAGAGAAGAAGAGAAGAAGACAGACTTTTGGTAGAATTTTCTGTATATTGATAATGAAGGAATACAAGAATGATTTATACAGCAAACATAATGAGGAAAGTAAACGGAAAAGGAAAAGGAAACTAATTACATGAATGAGAAAGAATCCTAAAAATTGATACAAATAATTACAATAAAGGAAAAGATAATTATAATAAAGAAAGAATATTCTTTCCGTTAATAGCTACCTGTTAATTGTTTGGATGAACAAAATTAAATATGAACTCTACTTGTTTTAAAAACAAAGAATTTGTGTTTGATTTACAGGATTAACAAAAATATGACGGCAATAAAAAAAGAACCATAATATGTTGAAAACAGAAAAATGACATCAACAATGACATTCTTTATTCTTCTTCAAGTTTGTGCAGAAATCTATTGCACCTCCTGCTCGTAGCATTTTGGCGATTGACGACTCGAACGACATGTGTGGAAAGAGATTGTCATCAATTTGGTTGGACAATTCAGAGATAAATAGACAAGGTTATAGACAATTGCTCTTGACCACTCCTGGATTTGGGGAATGCATTTCTGCTGTTGTTCTATCCGAGGAAGCACTCTACCAATCCACAACTGATGGGAAGAAGTTTGTGGACTGCCTGCGCGACGAGAAAATTGCGTCCGGAATCAATATTGACGAGGTATGATGCATTGCTTGTTTTAGACCCTGAGAATGTTTTTTGCTAACAACTTTTGGTCGGACTTTTTGTTGTTATTAATGTTCTTGTGATTGTCATTACTCATACTTTTTGGTTTCAGGGTTTGGCTCCTCTGCCGGGATCAAACAATGAATCTTGGTGCCAAGGGTTGGACGGATTGGTGGCAAGATCTGCTGAATACTACAAGCAAGGTGCGCGTTTTGCGACATGGTGAGTTAGTCAAATGTATTCTGTATGTCTACTTTGGTTCTGTTTAGTATTGTCAATTATGTTAATAGTTCAATTCTAAGCCAGAAAAGAAGCTTACACACGAGTGTTTTTCTTCTTGACATATTGAGGAGAACAGTTTTGAGCATTCCAACTGGTCCTTCTGCTCTTGCTGTTAAGGAAGCTGCTTGGGGACTTAAACGTTATGCAGCTATTTCTCAGGTGTAAATCATATGATTAATTTTTCTAATAAAAAAAAAAAAAAAAAAAAAAAAGGAGGAAGTCTTCTTTTTTTTTTTTTCGATAGGAAGTCTTGTTTTATGCTTAAAAGTGTTGCAAGATGCCTATTAATAGTTGCTAAGAAGATTTGGGCCGAAGTTTTCTTCTACTTGGCCCAAAACAGTGTCATATTTTAAGGAAGGGCACCATATCCATGTATGAAGTAATTAGCATATTTTTTAAATAATAGTAAATTATAACATATTCTCATTTAGCTTTTAAAATAAAAATTTTCATTTCCAAATTTACCTTCTAAGATTTTCTTGTTTCTTTTTCCCTTCTCTCAGATTCATTTAAACAGTCTCTCTTTACATCTCTATGTTGTTTTCTCTCTATTTTTTCTTCCTCAATCTTCACAACAACAACAACCTTTCCTTTTATCTCTCCTCTCCTCTCTCTCTCCACTACCCAACCCTCTCTCTTGCCATTCTCTCTCTTTGCCAAGATCAGCTGCCGGGATCCACCATTTTCCGTTCTTTCTTCGTCCTCATCAAGCTAGTCACCAGCATTGATGAGATTTAGCGATCACGCTAACGTCGCGAGCCAAATCTGACCAGTCAAGATCTCAACCATCATGAGGAATGGCTTCATCAAAGATGGCATCAATGCCGTTCTACGCATGGAAATCGTTTGTTTTGCTTTGCAACCACGCTATTCTCTTTGGTTTTGTTGAGTTTTGTTAGGTTTTGCAAGTTTTGGGTTTGCATCTTGTTTGGCTGCGGGGTTTGGCCGGCGAGACGTGGCTGGCAGGGTCTAGGCGGCTAGGCGTGGCCAGCTGGGTCTAGGCAGCGAGGTGTGGCCAGCATGGTCTAGGCTGCGAGGTGTGGCTGGCAAGGTGTGCGGTAGGTTCGAGTTGGTGAGAAGAAAAGATTTGGGGCTAATTTTAGGGTTAGGTTTTTAATTTGAGTTTTATTTTGGTGTTGATTTTGTAATGAAAATAATTTTGGAAGAAGTTTTTGTAAAGAAATAACTTATTTGTCATGTTTTAGTTTCATATTTTTTATGTTAAATTAACACAAAAAAAATAGAATTTTTTATTAAATATTGTATTTACAAGTAAATATGGTGTATTTATCGGTTACTGAAGCAGATCGCTGGATTTTCAGATAAATATGATATTTAGTAGTAAATACGATATTTACTGATAAATACGGTATTTACCAGTTGCCAAAGCCGGTCTCCAGATTTTGTAAAAAATATGATATTTACGAGTAAATATAGTATTTATCAGTAATACGGTATTTACCAATCGCTGTAGCTGATCGTCATATTTTTAGATAAATAAGGTAAATATCATATTTATCGTTAAATACGGTATTTACCAATTGTCGTAGCCAGTCATCGAATTTTCAGATAAATATGGTAAATATGGTATTTATCAGTATATACAATATTAAACGAATGTCAAAATCGGTATTTAGATTTTCAGATAAATATGATATATACTATTAAATACGGTATTTATTGATAAATGTAATATTTATCGGTAAATGCAGTATTTAACAGTCACTGGAGTCGACGGTTGGATTTTCAAAAAAATATGTTATTTACTAGTAAATACGGTATTAATCGGTATAGTGTTAGACAGTGTTGAAGTTAGTGCATGAATTTTTCAGATAAATATGATATTTACTAGTAATTAGGGTATTTACTAGTAAATACGATGTTTACTAGTAAATATAATGTTAAACAGTCAATGGAGTCGGTGCCCAAATTTTTAGATAAATATGACATTTACTAGTAATTACATTATTTACTGGTCAATACGGTATTTACTGGTAAATACATTGTTAAACGGTCGCCGGAGTCAGTGCCCAAATTTTTAGATAAATATGATATTTACTAGTAAATATAGTATTTACCGGTAAATATAATGCTAAGTGGTCACCGAAGTCGGTGGTCTAATTTTCGGATAAATATGATATTTACTAATAAATACGATATTTATTGATAAATACAGTATTTACATGTAAATACAAAGTGAAACGATCGTCGGAGTCAATGTTTGGCTTTTGGGTTAAATATGATATTTACTAATAAATACGATATTGAATGATAAATACAATATTTAGCGATAAATACAGTATTAAAGAGTCGCTAGAAAACAGTCTCTGGTCGCCGAAAAACAATCACAGGTCACGAGAGCCGACCGTCGGTCCTGATCATGGTGGACTTGACTGTAGTCTACCTATTTTAAAAAATATACTATAATTTACTATTTAAAAAAAATAGATGTTTAAAGGAGAGGAGTGAGATGAAAAAGTAGGTTTTAAGGATATTTTTGAATTTTTAATAATGTTTAAAACTTAAAATATCAAATTATATTATAATTTACTATTTTTTTTATATATATATATATATATATATATATATATATATATACACTATAATTTACTAATCATTTTACTAATTATGTTATTTCCTTCCTCATCCCTTAAAAGAATTGTTCTCAAGCCCAGCATGCTGACCCCAGGATCATGGGCTGAGCAGGAGAAGCAGGCTACTCCAAAGACCCTTGCCAAATACACACTCACAATGCTTAGAAGGAGAGTTCCTCCTGCAGTTACTGTGGTAACCCTTCCTATGTGCAATTGTTTTTGAGTTGGCAAAAATTATCTCTATTTATACTCTACCTTTAGTTTATTGTCATGAAACTATGTGTGACTTTTTATGGATCATTGATCATTGATTCATTTCGCTTTATTCATTTAGAACTTTTGCTAAAAAAGTTACAAATAATCACATTAACTTTTTGCTATAGTAAAAAAAGCTCAATCAAATCTCAATTTAAAAACAATCTTATTATTCTTTTCATTTGAATCACAATTCAATCTTATTATTATAATGTTTTCTATTATAAAAATTTAAATGCATTTTAAGTTTTCCATTTTAACGAAACTGTGAAAAGAACGGATTTTAATTGTTTCTAATTAATGTATCTTGTTTTTCATTACTTGCTATTGCAGGTTTTATCTGGAGGCCAATATGAAATGGAAGAAACCTTGAATCTGAATGCCATGACCGAAATCCCTAACACATGGTATGTATCGTTTTCACATTTTCAAGTCTTACAGGGTCTCGTCCTTAAAACATGGAAAAGGCGTCCCAAGAATGTAGACAATGTGCACAAGGCGGTGCAGAGCCTAATTCATTGGTGCAGGTCACAAAGTATTCAGCTGAAGTAGAAAGTGAAGAAGCCAAAACGGGAATGTTCATCAAGAGATACACTTAAGTTCGAGACATATTGTCATTTTTTTTTTTTATTGTTATTAGAAAGTGGAAGCGTAGTTGAATTAAAAGAGTTATTGCTTTTTCTTTTTAATCTAATTAATTGTTGAACAGTTCCATAATTTTTCGAGTTATGTTCCTACTCCTTTCCACTTTCTATTCCATAGTCAGAAAATTATTTTAATTTGTGTTGTAAAGTAAAACGCCTAATCTTAAATTTAGACCCTAAAAGAAGTCTGCATACCATAAAGAAAATCATTAAATAGTCAAGGACAACTCAACTCTAAGAGTCAAGTCAATAGATAACTTTCTTAAAAGTCAACCATTAAAAAGATTTACTTGCTATTAGTAAAAGGTCGACCGTTCTAAGTAGCCACAAAGAACAAGTATGACAGGCTTCTGGGAGCATTTACGAGGTCGAGACCACACAAAAAGATAAGATATGTGAGACTTGCTTCAAGATTTGCTATTTGTAATTGAAATATATGAAATTTAAATAGGAATACCGTCCTTATTGATTGTAATATCTATTTTTGGGAAACTATCTCAAAAGATAAGATAATTAACCCAAATTCAAATAAGGAATGTTTATGGACGGCGACTTAAGCTATAAATAAGGGATTATGAATTAGAAAATCTCAAATCTCACCTTGAGCAATTAGTGTATGTATTCTTCCTAAAGTTAGTGAATATTCTCTTCTCCCCATAGTGGAACATAACTCTTAAATTAAGAGTGAATCACTATAATTTTTGTGTGTTTCTATTATTTAATTATTTTTTAGTTGTGTTTTAAATTATTTAATTCGTATTAATTGTTAAGAAATTCATTATTATTCGGTTAAAGAATTTTCAGGTTAACAATTGGTTCACATGCAACTAGGAATCTGGGATTAAAACTCGTTTGCGAAGATTTTTTCTTGATTGAACAAAAAGAAAAGCTTCTTTCTTCAATTGAAAAAAGAAAGACTTCTTTCTGTCACATCTTAACAACACTAATCCAAATTTTGACAATGACTACGTACCCTCGATAATTTACATTTAAATAACTACAATTTATATTCGATATCCCCTATGATACCACTGTGATATTGGTCGTTAACTGCCGATAAAAGAAACCGTAGCTATCAACAATGACCGACCATACTATCGTTGGTTTTCACTAATATACATAAATATACAAAACAAAATCACTAAAAAAACACACACACACAAAACCAAAAAAAAAAAAAATAAATAAATCGTTGATCTCCTGCACGTTGTGACATGATGCAAGAAGTTTATGGGCGTTTCTAGCACAAAAAAAAAAAAAAAAAAAAAAAAATGAAAAAGATTGTGGGCATGGCAAATCTCGATCGAAGGCACAATTTCATGGCACCAAGCGTGGTTTGCTCAAGAAACTAGCGAGGATTTATAGATACACACACTAGGCTTCAAAATCACTATGCAAATGTGTCCTCAAAAAAAAAAAAAAAAAAAAAAAAAAAAACACTATGCCAATGCCCAGAAAAGAAAAGAGGAAAAAAAAAAGGTTCAAAGTGAGCAACAAGGGAACCTGATCTCGAAGTAAAAGAACTGTTCTTATATTCCTGCCATAATTAATTGCCGAGCTCTTAACGTTGTCTGCACACTAACTTACTAAGCTAGGCATGCCTAATTTTAATGCTCTAACTGATATCTAATCAGTCAAATTATTTCACGTTATTTAAGAGATTAAAGGTTCGTTTGGTATGAAAATTCAAATAAGTGTGATTATAATCATGATTCTGGAATTAGAACCATGATTCTTGATTTTGGGTTCAAATCATGATTTTGAAATCATGATTTCGAATCAAGAGTTTCAACCACCTTGAATCAAGAGGGAGTGATTTTAAAATCATGAGTTATTTTAGTTTAAAATATCATATCAGATTTTGAATCATGATTCAGAATCGTCCAAACTAAATATTGATTCTGAATCATATGATTCAGAATTACTATAAACAAATATTAATTCTGAATCAGGATCCAAAATCATGATTTTGAATCTATCTACTAAACGCCCTCTAAGACATTAGAGTACAAAAGAGTCGGTCACGGAGCATTTTATTTATTCAACAATGTTTGACACAATATAGTTAGAAAAGTTTCATTAATAACCTAAGTACAAACATATAGAATTATGTGGCAATCTCCTAAGTCTTTTTTCCCCCTAAATGGCAATCTCCTACTTGGAATAAAGATTAAAGGTTTAAATATATGCTGCTCTCTTAATTTCCCTTCAGAGTTTTCATTTTTCGACTTTAAAAATTCATGGTTGTATTCTATAATGATTTTCCTTTATTTTCTCTTGCGTTCTATTCCCATGCCATTTAAAAGCGAAAGAGAAAAACTGCCATGAAATTACTTTTGTCAACATTAATTCGGCTGTCCAAATGAAGACTAAAGAAAGCGATATCACCAAGCCACTTGCGTCGTTGCTTATCCTGATTCACTGCCCTATATATATACATATATATATATATATAAGCAGAATATATTCTTTATTAAAAAGGAATAAAAAGGTTCTTACAAATTAGAATATAACCTAAATCAAAAGCAAACAAAATGAAAATAAAGAAATCTAAGATAATTAAAATCCTACAATTCTCATTTTATAACTCTTTTTCACTAGGAGCTCTAACTTCGTAGGACTTCTTAATTTCTTCTCTCTCTTTTTTTCCAGGATTATTGTTCAAGTTCTTTCTTACAATAGTAAGATCTGCCAATTTTTATCAAGAACTGGAAGTAACAATATTTGCCGTTTCTTTCTAGGCAAAATATGCGACAATTAGTTTTAGTACAAATATATATATATATATATATCACCAATCAAAGAGATCACTTGGATAACTATAAGACAGAAAAAAAAAAGTGGGATACTTGGCAATGATGCATGCATGTGGATTTTTGCAAAGCATTCCCTTATAACATCATTGTGCGTCCAACAGCCCACTACGAGCTACCCTCATTGCACTAACACGCACTTCTCTTGAAACTTGGATTAATTATGCAATATTTCTCATTTACAATGAATATATACACACATACACAAAGGCTGATACATTTTTTTTCTATTAATATATTTTTTTTCTTCTATTATAAATCCAGGATCTAATACACACACACATAACAATAATAATAACAACAACAAAACAACAATAATAGTGAGTTAAGTTGAAAACTGAAATACATTTTCATCTACTGTTCTATTCAATGCTTGCTTATATACGGCAATAAATATTCCTTAGGATAAAAAAAGAGAGAAAGCTAGACATATTATGAGAGAGTCATTTTGGGACCAAAAATACTACTTGTACATAGCGCCCGGCGGCGAAAAGTGCATATTCAAATCAATGACAATATATATATATATATATATATATAGAGAGAGAGAGAAAGAGAGAGAGAGAGAGTATACATGCATGCCTCACTTTCTAAAGCATCTGTTTTTTGATCTCAACTGAATTTAGAGACGAAACTAGAAATATGGCTCTCAATAGCTCTCAACTTTCGGCTGGCCGAAAGAAAAAGAAAATAAAATTGATATATTATTGAAGATATCACAATTTGTGAGCATATTGATAGAGACGTACATATATAGGGTTACTGGATAGTATAATTTGATGCAGAAGCGCATTGTCCCACCTCGGGGACACACTCCGTTTGAAAATTAGTGGGTTTTGTCCTACAAATCAAAGGATATATACGTATAACTAATATTGTATATATCTCTCCTCTAAATCCAAGTACTGGACCAACACAATTTGCCTTTGTTCATCCATAATTTGGACATGCGTATAGTATAAAATACACACACACAACCTAGCTACTCTTAAGTCAACCACTACGGAGTATTTGCTTTTGCTGGGAATTGAAGTCTGTGGAACTTTTTTTGGTGAAAGATAAAAAGGGATTTTGTTCGGACCCACTCAAAGATCTCCCCTGATCTCATAAAAAAGAATAAGTATTACAAAATAATATATACATACACACAGACACACACACGTATGTTGGATATAAACGTAACTGCCCCGAAAATTCTCATCTTTGTGGTAGCTTGATGCTTTTTTAATTGGAAGAAGTCTATCATGTATAGTTAATGAGACATGAGATCAACATGTCGATTGCTAATTTGCGTTGGTACTGAATTCACGTTCGTCCAAATTGGCACGCCGTACATAGTTTATTGATATGTACTTAATTTGTTCTGTGAATCAAGAATAATCCATATGATATATTTTAGGTAGGTATAATTGCTTGGCTGCCTAACTAAATCGTTTGTATTTTATATACACTGAATAATACTCGACTGTTGGACCGTTTTTTATTTTTTATTTTTTATTTTTGGTGCACTAACTGGCTAAGGAGCTGAATCCTAGTCAAGCTCTTATATTAGAAAATTCTTGAGGTAGATATACATTACACACACAAATATATTATATATATATTTATTTATTTATTTATATTACACGCACACTAGCATGTAGGCATGTAAAAATTAATATATGTATACTTCTAATAATTGCATGCAATGATCAATTTGTTTAATTGTGAACTCGGATGATGGCCAATATTTGGTTAGTAGTGAAGGACAATTTTTTACTTCTTTCTGTATTTTTATGACCAATATGAACTCAATTCGCAAAAATATTGCAACTAATATTAGTTGTTGGAGTTTACTTTTCGTCGACTGCAAAATACAGATGGATGATAGTTTACTTGGAGACAAGATGAAATTCTTCAAACAACCTTTTTCAGTGGAATCTGTCACTGCAGATCAAAATCTGATCATCATCATCAATACCAGTCATATTTGCAGGAAGCTAGCTGATTCTGGTCATTTTGAAGATATATAAGTGTGTGTGCGTGTGTGTGTGTGTGTAAGATATATGTCTCTACGACTTTCTGGTAAAAAAATTTCTCCTTCACGAAAACTATGTGCCATCCATTTAACATTTTCCAGGTTTGGTCGGAGTTCAAGTGCTGTGGAGTACTTTGATTTGAGAGATCAGTTGCAGCTGAAAATGACTTCCTTGGTATCTTTGATATGTATATTTATGTATATATATTATGTACTTTGGCCCTATCGTTAAACATATTAGTGGCAATGAAGAGCGAAGATTAAGATGAGAATATATATATATAGTACAACACGGATAATAATTTATAATTCCATAGATGGAATATACAAAAGATTATTTCCAAAAAAAAAACAAAAGAATATATAATAGAATGCTTGAAGGATAGAGCGTGAAATTTATAATTTCAAGCGTACTACTCTCATTGGTAGGAAGCCCTAGTAAGAAGCACTTCCAAATGAAAAGTTCACATATATAATATATACGTGTGTATATAAATATAGTAGTATATTTAGCTTTACTGTTTAGATTATTGTATATATATGTGTGTGTGTTTGCGTGTGTGGCCGTTCAGTTGATGGACCACAACTTGCATTAAAGGATAATCATGATTAAGGAGTGAGTTATACATTGATCAAGTTCATTGGATATAGAACAATTCTGATTTTCTGACAGTCGTCATAAAGCAACTGGTCTAAGTGTTCTGCGTATTTATATCAAATGGAATGCATATATGTTTAAGTATATGTATATGTGTGTGTGTGTGTGTGTGTATATATATATATATATATATATATATATATACTTGTCTTATTACATTAGATGTACAACAGTAATATTGTAATATTATAAATGCATGTATTTTTTCTTTACATATTAATATGCAGTGTTCAGATGACAGGTAATTATAATATATATAAGCAGTACTGGAGATGTAAGTGGGAAGTAATCTTTAGAAAGCGAATTTTCTAAAAGCGTGATATGCCGACAGCTGAAACTGATCAACTATGGGGAAGAAAAATGTAGACCAATAAGTACTATGGAACATGGAAAGTGCACCTGTAAATGTTGCTTTTTTTAAATGGAGTACCATAATTGTTGTTTCAGTTGTGACAATATTACCAGCTATACTCCATTTCTTTCCTTCTTTCCCCCTCTGGGCAATCCGGTGAAGGTTAAAGTGTTTATAACCTATTGATTTGCCTTGAAATAGGTGACAGACAACACTCATCACTAATTACACAAACTGTTTTTCTTTTTTTTTTTTTTAATTTTCTCATTTCATTGTAATCTTGATAAATACTTCTTAAAAGTGTATAAGTTCAGATTTTTACTTTTTATTTTTGATTCATAACTTTTTTAGTTAAATAATTATACTAATAAAATGGTATTTATCAAAAATAAAAGGTAAAGATTCAGAAGAATGTACTCTTAAAATAATTCTCCATTTTTTTTCATGTTGTCAAGAGCTTGCTGAGGAGTCAGGACAACTACTTTGCTTTTGAGTTTCAAATTCTCCATGTATATCATTATATAATTGAAGACAGTTACTCTCCTTTATTTATTTATTAATTTATTTCATTTGAGATATATGTGTGACCTGCAGATTAATAATCTCACGAGTGATTCAGATTATTATTCTTACAAGAGAGTGGTAATTTAGTAAAGATGTAGTACTAGTTATTTTCGATTTCAATTATCCTCTTTTCTCATATACTTAAAAAAAAAAATAACTGCTACCCATAATGTTCATGGATAAAGTGTTACTAAAAAAAAAAAGAGTTTGCCAAATCAGAATTTTCTTTGGAGGTTGCTTTTGAGAAATTTAGTCCATGGATAGCAGTGTACGTATGAATTCTAATTTATGGATATATTATATAGAGAGGTTAAGCTTTCTTTAAAATATCATTTATGTTACTTTTCTTTTTTTTTTTTAGGAAAGCATTTATCTATTTCAGGAAAAAAAATCACTTATCTGTTATATCATATATATATATATATATATATATCAATATATAAATTTCTATGGATAGTTTCCATCAAATATAGAAATTTAATGACGTGAAGTAATAAAAATATAATTTTATTAATTGTCATAATTTTTTTATTTAACTATCCAATTCATTATAACTTTCGGATCAATAGCTTACAGTTAAAATAACGATACACATCGATAAATAAATAATTAAGTAACTATTAAAACCACACCTATTTATATAAAACAAAAAATTATAGTGTATAACATATTTTTCAAACTTTTAAAAGTAAATAAAAGATTTATTGCATTAGTAAGTAAATAACATTTTTAATTTAAGAGATTCATAATTTACCATTACTACCCTCAAATTAATTTTTAATAAATTTTTAATTTCTTAAATTTCACTCTTTATCTTCTACTCTCTTCCTCTCTCACCAACCCTTTCTCTATCCTTCATGTGATTTTTTTTAGATTTCAGCAAAAATGACCTTTTTTAAAGAATGTTTTCCAATAAATGACTGAAGTTTTACAAAATTACAAAACTGACCGTTTTTATTAACTTTGTAGTCAATCGTTGATTGACTCAACAGTCAATCACTGATTGACTTAACGGTCAATTATGATTAATTCTAATTAATCACTGATTAACTTGATTATTCTTTATTATTAATCAATATTAATTAATAATTAATCAAAATTAATTAGTAATTAATCAATTTCAATCAACAAATTATATATTTATTAATCATAAACTATTGATAAATTAATAATGAATCAGTCAATTATGATTGACCGTGAGTCAATCACTCACTGATTGATGGTGGTTCATAAGTCAATCATTGATTGATTCATATAAACAAAACGGTCATTTTTACAAAATAAAACACCTTGGCGATTTATGAAAATAGGTGGTTAAAAAAGGCCACAGAGCATAATTTCTCTTTTTTCCCCTCAAATCTCTCTTTTTGTTCTCTCTCTCTCTCTCTCTCTCTCTCTCTCTCTCTCTCAGCTTTGTTCTCTCTCGCTGTTGATGGCTTCAGGACTGTTCTGGCGATGACGACAAGAGGAGAGAAGATTCGCAGGAGCCAACAATTGGATTCATGGATCCCGGAGCTAATTGTTGATCCTACGTGTTGACAATTTCTCCCATACCAAATGACGAGTCGACACAAATCCGTTGCATGCCGCTTATGCCTTTTGTTGCTCTTTCCAAAACGAAATTTGGCTATTTGATGGAACGACAATCGAGGATGGAGATCTCTAGGAGCTTCTTACTACAGTAAAGCTTTAGACGGCGTGATGGTTCTTGAACAGCGGCTGAGGGTTGCAAATAGGGAGAAAGTGGGAAAGGAAGAGAGAGAGAGAGAGAAATTAAGGGGTTGTTCTTTTGCATTTTTGAGTTAGACATTCTTAAGTGAAAATCTTGAGTTGAGTTTGAGTTATAACTTGAGTTGAAATTGTAACTTGAGCTTGTGTTTGATTGTGTACATTTGAGTTATGGTTTGAGATAAGAATCTTTTTGAGTTTGTGTTTGAGTGAGTCAAAACTTAAATTTGTATTTAGATAGTATTTTAATAAAAACTCAATGGTAATAAAAAATTTTAATAAGGTATATAGGTGGGGTTTTATTCATCTTTTCATTATCAACGCATAAAAAAAAACATCTCAATTAATAACCCTCATGCCCTATTGCTAAGAATTCAGCTCATGCTTTCTTCTCTTTTCACTTCAATAACATTATGTCATATCAATTAAATATGTAAAACCCTCAATTTTTTAAGGTTAAAATTAAAATTTTCATTTGGGTCTGTTTATCATGATTTTTGAAATTTGAGTTTAATCTGAAATTAGTAAAATATCAAGGTCACTATGTAAACTTTTATTGATATCTCATTAGTCGACCTGAGGACACATTGGCCAATATTTTGAGGCCATCTGAACCAAAGAACCCATCAGACGAAAAACTCTGAGTTCGCTCATGCAAACACACACACACACACACACACACACATAGAGACGACCCAAGAAAGGCATCTACCAAAACTCCGCCGAAACTTATCGTTTCATAACTTAAAATTTTATTTCAAAAATAGTTAAATTATATGTAAAAAATTTCCTAATCCAATATTTGGTAGAGAGATTCGTTCCCTGATTCGAATGATGATTCGTGATTCGCTACAGTATTTTCTCTTACAAAAAATACACGTAAATCGAAAATGATTCGAATCACATAATTTGAATCCTCCAACCAAACGTTCTCTAAAATATTTAAAAATTGCAAGATTTTTGCAGTACTTAATGTAACTACTTATGCAAAATTCTGAGTTAACCATCTTCATGTTAAAGGGATATCATATGATTATCTATGTTCAACTTCATTAATTATTCATCGATTTTAGTGTCATGGTTAAAATTGGAAATTAAAAAAATAAAAGTAATCTGTCATAAATAAAAATTCAGCAACAAAATGTCACAATGCTTATAATTCAAAGATCAACAGTGTTAAAAACCCTGTCTTTTTTTTCTTTTTTTATACACTGAAATTAAACCCGCACCCTTTCAAATTCAATCATGCACTATGCCCTAGTACTATACTCTCGCTTGTTTTCCCATTTTCACTATATTAAGAAGTAAACTATTTTATCTTGAAGCCCAAACATCAGAATGAGATCACGCCGCACCCCACCCCCGGCCATCGGATCACCTAGAAGCATATATATATTCTGTTAAATGAATATGATGTGTTATTTATTAAAATAAATTAGTTTTTTTATAATGACATGATCCGTTTAACTTAATTAAAAATAAATATTCACTGAGAAAAATAATATTTATAGGAAAGAAAAGTTTGAGCTAAACTATTTTTGAATTGAACTTATCTATTAATATAGCAATATGGACGGAGTGGTTGTGGATATAGCCTAATGGTAATTTCACATTTAACGCTATTATAAGATGTAGAGTTCGAATCAAGTTAACAATAATAAACATACACATTATGGAGATTTGTTTGAAAACCAAATATGTTTGGCAGAAAAATATGTAATTAATTTCTAACAAAATATTGTGTATTACTTTTGATCATGGTGAAACTCCTCATTTTCTAAATGTCTCAATTAGTAACATCATGAAATTTAAGTATCATATAGCTACTAGCTAGATATACTCATTATAACTCAAAATTCACAATAATATGGTCCATTGCTGCTCTAGCAAGTATGTATGATTATAACTCAAATACATATAATGAAACTTGAGTTTGCTTCCGATTATCTTTAGCTTAAAGGCTCTTAAAACTGCTATAGATTGAATATTGCACAAAATTAACTTAACTACCTTTCCTTGAAGAAGAATTATGCTTCTGCAGCATGCTTTACTAATTTTTCTGATTGATGATCATCTGCAAGCAACTCAAAGGCAGGATGTGTTGGGGCCCACTTTAGGATTTCAAGCATGTCTCAGACATAATTTAATTTACCAAAGGATATCATTTTCCATCTTCTCGAAACAGTCAAGTTTCACACGTACATCCACATTATTTATATGCACCCAAAAAAAAAAAAAAACAGAGAAAATTCACCTCGTTGGAAATTTTTATTATAATAAAAAATGAGGAAATTGTCGTTTTCGGCCATCTAAAAAGACAAAACTAAAAACTGGGGAGACTAATGCCTTTGGATTGTTTTGTCCACAAAACATATGCTAGTGGATTTTGCCTTGTTTCAAACACCTAAAAAGATAATACGCTAGCAAAAAAGTGTAGTAGTGAAAAATATATATAGTATGAGGCTTTAGGTAGGTCCATGCTTTGTACCCATTGTAGAACTGGATCTTAAAAAAAAATAAAAAAAATAAAAAAATAAAAAATTTTAAAGATGAATTTTGTAGAACTCTCTTATCTATAAATAAATAAATAAATAATAAATATATATAATATTCAAAACAAGGAAGACAAAGAGGTGATAGAGAGAAAGAAAGCTTATAATTGGAGGAAAAAAAAAACCCCCACCTAATCAGATAAACACATGATTAGGTTTCTTAATCATATAAATTATAGCTTATATTCTTTTGGGACTCCTCTCACGAAAATATTGGAGAAGTAGATGACTATGAATGGAAACTTTGGTACAATGTGAGGGAAATTCAAAGACCACTCATTATGAGCCAACAGCACATCTTAAGTTGCTTCTCGATGCGAGGGCATAAGGGATTCAGTAGCCATTATCAAGCACTAAACATTGCTTTAGTTTTAGGCCTTAATTAGGAGGCCAACAAAACCAAAAAAAAATTAACAACAAAATTAAAATTTAACCCCCAACGTCATGACAGGGTGGGACTGATGTCATCATAAACCCCACATACAAAGGGGGTCTTTCTCGTGGGCTATGCTAGATAGTGGTGCTGCAGCTATCATCAAATGTTTGAATTAGTGCATGCTATTAAAAATAAAATAAAATAAAATTTAAAATACGACCCACAATAAGGTGTACATATTTGTGTGTGTATTTTATATATATATATTTGTATAAAAACAAAGGATACCCCAAAAAATAAAGTGATCAAAAGGTAAGCATTGGGGACCAATTAATATAACCATGCGTGTGACCACAAAGGGTCAAAAGAAATTTCACTGTGTCTCTCTATATATATGCGTGCATGCCCTAGCCATATATATATATATATATATATATATATATATATGTAGATGAGAGATTTAATTATATATATAGGTGAAAAAATGTACACCCAAAAAAGTGAAAAGACAAAAAGGGGTTCTTACTTCTTAGCTTATATTCACATGCTGAAGCTAAATAGTATTAGAGCAGCAGAGAGGAGGAAAATAGTGCCTAGTGACTGGCCTAATGTGGTAAAAAGGAAGACAACCGTACTGAAGCATGTAGGGAAGGAGAAACGACAGAATGAGACATTGGGAATGAGCTTGTTCGTACTTAATTGATTCCCATTCTAAACACATGAATTTTGAAAATTTATTGTTAGTGTTGAACAAGAACTCTCAAATCAAATTAGGTAAAGCCAATAAAATCAGATTATTGAAAAAAAAGAAGGAGGTAATTAAGACGAAATAGATATTGTTTATGACTTTATGTGGCCCTCTATAATAAACAATATTATGGTGTTGAAAAGGGGAATAAAAAGGTAAGTAGGGTTAATGATTTTGGCTTTACTTTTTTGTAAGCCATGCTGCTTTTGTTTTTCTAACTGTTTTAATTACTCAGATGTAGCCAGTCAAGGGATAGCTTAAGGCAGATTGCTTTTGTCTTCTTTTTGACATGAAACGATAGTAAATAATTAACTAAAAAAATAAAAAAAAAAAATAAATAAATGAAAAATCAGAAGGAAAAAATAAAAAAGTAAAAAAAAAAGAAAGATATGAACCGCTTTCGGCCCAACCATCAAGCCAATAGCGGCAGAAGTACTACAGCTCCTGGTTTAACCATCAGGAAACAGCCATGACAAAGGATATGAACGCCTGGAATACCGTGCCATTTTCGAGTGTTGGAAAACATCCATTATTCCTCTGTGCTGTGGCGGTGTGGCCCCATTTCTAAGTTTCAATGGCCAAATCTCACACACACATATATACGTATATATATATATATATATCTATATATCAAAGAGTAGAACTAGACGTATCTTGATCATATTATTCTCATGTTATTTAAGAAAGCACACATTTTGAATTACGTGCATCTCTACATTAATTAGTTAACATTTAATTATTGTAACAATGTATTAAAAGCTAGGTACAGAGCTGATGTAGCAAATATTTATATTTCTGTTTTATTTTTTTGAAAACAATATTATTTATTATTCATTAAAAAGTAATCACACAATATTTTCTAAAAAATGATCACATAATAAGCTAAATTCACATTTTGACACCCTTCAAAAAATATACTTTTTGACATCCTTCAAAAAATACCCATTTTGACATACGTGACTTTACATTAGTAACTATTTATCAACTACAACATAATTTCACATCTGAGTCTATCACAAGATGTAAAGTTATAATTCTCCACTCTAAATTTAAAATTAAATATAAAAAAAAAAACTAAATTGTAATTATATATCTCGTAGTTGAACTGTGGTAAATTTTTAAAAAAAAAAAAAAAAAAGGTATATTTTTATCAAATAATTATCAACCAAATCCATTGAGAGATAATGTGATACAGTGGTAGTGGTAGTGACTGTCATGAGTATAACAAAACCACAGGCCAGATTTCTTTGTATAAATGAAAAAAATAAAATTTTCTTGAAGACAACTAATAATTGGATTTCAATATTCTTAAATGAAAAGAATATTCAAAGAAGGAACAAGCAAAAATTAAAAGGAAAAAAAAGAACAAGAACTTTTAGCCTTAAAAAAAAGGGTCCAAGAAGTACCTTTTCTTTCCTTTGTCTTTTCAACTTTTTACAGTACTCTCTTGGACGGCGTTTATATATAGTTCTAACATGGACTTTAAAAAGCGCTCCAAAAATCTCACCTTTGAATGGCAATGAGTACACATCGCTTAGAGTACAAGGCTTATAATGGATAATTATTTTTTTTTCCTAATGCATAATGGTTAATTATTTGGTTTCACACAACGTGTGAGAAATTCCCATTTCCAAAAAGAAAAAAAAAAAAAAAAAAAAACAAACAAAGGTGCATTAAGTATTGCTTTAGATATCATGTGCATGCCATTCTCTCTCTTTCCCTAGTCGTGAACAAGAAGCATAACAACGTACAGGAGTGGAATCATAAATTCATGTAAATCTGACAAAATCCCATTTTCTAAATTTCCTTTTCCTTTTCCATTTCTGAACCGAAACCCCACGTACCAAATAGCAATATTATTGCCTGACCTTCATCACAATCAAATCAAAGTTGATACATACACACATACACCTCTATTTTTTTCCAAGATGGTCCATACGTATAATTAATAACTCATATCAACTGAAAACATATATACGAAGTCACTAAGACCTTATAGAAGCCATAGGATATATATATATATATGTGTGTATGTATATGTAAATATATCCATAATATGTAACAACTGAAACCAAGAAAAACTTACGAGGAGAACGGAGAACCTGGCTATAGAAGAGAGTGAGAATTTAGAGAGAGAGAGAGAGAGAGAGAGAGAGAGAGAGAAGTGGGATGGAGTGTGTTCCAAGACACAATGATTACATGGTCTTGGGGAAGCAGAAAGGGTGGCGTGGAAATAGCCAAGAGTATGGAAGAACGTGGGGGCTTGACCGGTGAGGAAAGGAAAGTCCGAAAACATTAAACAAAAAATAAATAAATATAAATGTTAATAAAAAATTAAAAAAATAGTAAAATACAAAAAAAATATATACCAAAAGGAAAAGGGTTTAGCTAAGCCTTTTATCATGATGTTACTCTCAGCCTTTTTGGTCTTTGGTCGGTCGACAATCTGTGTGTTGTGTGCTCACTCTGTTTCCTGCTTGTGTTTCCCATCCCCGTCCCTCTAGCTAGCTAGATCTCTCTCGCTCTCTTTCTTTCTCTCTCTAAACTGCACTAACAGAGTGTAATTATATGCTTTGGACCAATCACAGAGCAACAAACAAATGTTATTTATTTTCATACAAACAATTAATATTAAATATGGGGTATCTCAACTTTTTGATTAACTTTGGTTTTTTACAACTTTTGTGAATATTAATATTTACTTAATTAACAAAAGTATATGTCCCGACCCACAACCTGAAAGCTACAGGGACGGATTAGAGAATGCCGTAAGAAGAAAGGAAAGGAAAGGAGAGACTAGCAGTAGTAGTAGTACTCAACAGACTATAAATTTAGAGTGGTGGAAAGGGTGCAGATCCATCAGAAGAGAAGAGAAAGAACAAAAACAAAGGAAAGATACCAACAAAGCACCAACGAAAAGGAAAGCTTAGTTGAAAAAACCCCCAAAGGAGATAAAAGGAGGGTCAGCAAGCGCACACACACAACCCCCCACAAAGGCGTGGCAGAAAAAAAAAAAACCAAAGTGAAAGAGATTTTGAAGAGAAAGAAAGGAGATAAAGATCAAGTCTCCTATATATTGCTGACTGCTGAGATCTTGGCGTCTTCTCTTTATCATCACAAGTTCACAATCACAACCCAAAACCATCCACCGTTTTATCAAACCAATAAGGTTTGTCTTGTCCTATACATATACACACACATATATATATATATATGTTTATATATTTTTTATTTTTTTTCATATTTCTAGCTTTAATTCTTCCCATCTCTCTCTCACACACAAGGTTATATTATACCCTTTTCATATATATCCTTTGTCTCATAGAAGTACAACCCCAACTTCAATATATCCTTTTTTTCCATTGAATTTTCCCTTTTCATATCATTCCCATATAACATAATACATAGAGGTGATACTATTTGATTATATATGTATACATATATGTATATTTATATGGAGAAAGCAACGACCTAATCAACTTGTGTGCTTGTAATTTTATATACCTATATATTCTTCACAAAAAGAAGATGATGTGTGGGAAGAAAGAAGACCAAGCAGAGTGTTCACAGGCCATTAATCAAAACATACAAAGCTTCCAAGAACAGTTTCTTCTTCACCAACAGATGAATCATCAACAACAACAAGGCTTGATTTTCCCATCAGAAGTCTCTCCAATCCTGCAACCCTGGTCTCTTCCTCCGGTCCACGCCTTCAACCCGGCCCACTTCGGCCCAAACCCGGTCCGAGACCACGACCCTTTTCTCGTCCCTCCCCCACCATCTCCATACGCAAGTCTGTTCAACAGAAGATCAGCAACTCCTCTGCAGTTCACTTACGACCATCATCATCATGGGCCGTCGTCGGACCACCTCAGAATCTTGTCCGACGCCATTGGGCCAGCGGTTCAGCCCGGTTCGGGGCCTTTTGGGCTCCAAGCCGAGCTGGGAAAAATGACTGCTCAAGAGATCATGGACGCCAAGGCTCTTGCGGCTTCTAAGAGCCACAGTGAGGCCGAGAGGAGAAGAAGAGAGAGAATCAATAATCATCTTGCCAAGTTGCGAAGTTTATTGCCCAGCACCACCAAAGTAAGTGTGTATAATAATAAAACTATTTGTCAAAAAAAAAAAGTAGTAATTATAAATATATGATCACGCGTACAACATGTCGTATTTATGTACTACTTTTTTTTTTGTTTTTGTTTTTGTTTTTGTTTTTGTTTTATAGTGAGCTTTTTCTAATCAAAGATCTATGTAGATCTTTCCAAGATTCTATTTTGTTAGGATGGTCGAACTCTCATAATCATCATGATTATATTCTGCACTTCTTCTAAACCTACCAATATTAGGTTTTGTTTAATACAATCTTTGTTTTTTGTCTTCGTTTTATTGTTTCTTCTCAACTTGATAGGATATCATAGAAAGCAAGTTTTTTTGTGATCTCTTTTTTGTTTTGTTTGTTTTTCTTTTTGGGTTTCTTATTCTCTTTTCTCATGAGTCGTTTGGTAGTTCCGAGGAGAAGATGGAGAAAAAAACAAAAAACGAAAAACAAAAAAGGGAATAATATATAAGGGCGTTAATGTCGCTCGGTTGATACGATAAAGAGGAACCAAGGAGCAGTTGAAAAGCTTCTCATGGAAAATTCTTGCCGGATACCAGCCAAACCACATATATATTCTTAAGACTTGAAATGAGAGAAAAAAAATAAAAGTTATTAGACAAACTAACATGATTGTCAGTCATTTTTAACATATTCCCTTTATCCTTCGAAAATCCAACCATTGTTAAAAGGAAAAAAAAAAAACGTTTCTTTTTTGTGAGAATGATATGATCAAAGCATAACGGATTTGAAACTGCAGCTTTGTCTCTTTTATCGAGAACCACATTCATATTATGTACTCTCAACCTTTCCTTTTCTTCTTTACACTTTCATTTCAAAAGAATATTTGCTAATGCATGACTTGAGCCGGTTAGAGTGCTGATAAATCATATAAATAATGTCGGACTCATTCGAATTAGTCAACTCAAGTAACGTTAAATATCGCTAATTGTTTTATTTTTTGTAACTATTAATATTATGCAGACAGACAAAGCTTCTCTACTCGCAGAAGTGATACAACACGTGAAAGAGCTGAAACGCCAAACTTCTCTAATAGCCGAAACAAGTCCGGTCCCAACGGAGATGGATGAACTCACCGTCGACGACGCATCGGATGAGGAAGGCCGGTTCGTGATAAAGGCCTCGCTTTGCTGCGAAGACCGGTCCGATCTCATCCCGGACCTCATCAAGACCTTGAAAGCCTTGCGCTTGAGAACACTCAAGGCTGAAATAACAACTCTAGGCGGACGTGTGAAGAACGTTTTGTTCATCACCGGCGACGAAGATTCGAGCAGCGGCGACGAAGATCAACAGGGTGATCATGATCATGATCTTGATCATGATCATCATAATCAGCAGGCGCAGTATTGTATAAGTTCGATACAGGAAGCGCTTAAGGCAGTGATAGAGAAGAAGGGTGGTGATCATCAGGATTCTTCCAATGGGAGTGTTAAGAGGCAAAGGACCACTAATAACATCAATATATATCCTTGAAACGTCAATTACAAGTACACATGATGATGATCAGGTCTTTTTTTTAAGTTATTATCATCATGTTCTTATATCCCATATTTTTATTTTTCTATATTTCTTGTGGGTGTGGTGTTTTTCTTTTTCTTTCTTTTTTCTTTTTTTTTGGTTGGCGTGGATTTAATGTTGTGTGTAATATTTTCCACCAGTGAAAACAAATAGGTAATTATGGTGTGGTGTTTTTTGTTTACTTGCGTTTCTCCAAAACTATATATATACACACATATATAATATAAAATATATAGGTGAAGAAGTGAAACTGAAAGCTGATAAGAGACACAGATGGGGTTTGTTTTAAGGAAGGGAAAGAATACGCGAAGGATCTTTTTCGTGGGGAGAGATACTTTACAAAATGCCCGAAAATAGAAAATTTTGGACTTACATATTTATTGCATAGAGTTTTTCTCAGATCTGGTTTGAACTCCAAGTTTTGCAGAGTCGGGTTAATATTGTATTTGTTTTCTAGTGGTTATTTCTCTCTCTCTTTTCTCTTCTTTCTCTTTCTTTGTTCAGATTGTACTTACCGGTGGAATTATAGTCATTCCTGAGAATGGTGACGACTTAGTTATCATCATTTTTCTCATGTACAGTACATTTTCCTAGTCCCACCACTACATCACCCCCTTCTTTTCCGTGTAATATCCGTACGTTGATGTCGTTTTTCTTCTGGGTATTTCCCAGCTCTGGTTTTCAGGGATGAGAAACCCTAGTGAGAAGTTAGGCATTTTCAGTTTCATTTCACTCGATCGAGTTATATGTTTTGAGTGTGATTGACGTCTGATTTATAAATGACAACTGTTTGGCTGTACATATACGCAATAATTTTGTATTTGAACTTTTGGTGTTTATTCCTTCCCCGGGTTCTAATATTCCATTCTTTTTAGGTGTGTTTGAATTCTTCTTGTGCTTCGTAGAATTTACACATATATATAATGTATATATTATTGCTGTCATGTAGAATATCAAAGGTATTTTTTCGTACATCATGTAATCTTGCATGCATGCACATACATTAATCATATCATCTTTTTTTTTTTTTTTTCTAATAAAGTGTTTGCAGATCTCATTCATCATCTCATTAGCATATATGAAATATATAAGTATAACAAAATTACATCAAGTGATTTGCATATTAATTTGAGAACCAAATATTAAGAAAACATTTTCTTGTTAAAATCTTGCAGATTTAGCGCATTATATAATATATATATATATATATATATATATATATATCTTGTGTTTGATGATCTATCACTGTAATTCCCTTTGACGCCTGACAGAATTCCATATTCAGGAAATTATTTCAATGTCGTTTGCCTTGTATTTGCATCACACATTGCAGCAGTTCTTGTGACTTTTTTTTTTTTTTTTCCCCTGCTGAAATCAGTTCTTGCGAAACTTAGGTCTTTAAATTACGCATATGATTAGTTGTTGATTTAAAGTCAATAATATGCATGGCTAAAGGATTTTTTTATTATTATTTTAAAAGAAGGGGGCAGGTGGGTCATTCATCGAGTACTCTTACTCTTACATGACGATATCAAGATTACACTTCTTGTTTTTGTCATGCATACATGTCCCAACTATTGCTGATTTTAAAGCGCTTTGAAATATTGTAGCTAACACTATTTGAAAGTACTAACTCTTTCTTTCTTTCTTCTTATAACAGAAACACGAGATTCCACTTTCCAATCCTAGTAAAGACGAAGTTAGCATTAAAAACCTAAAAGCAATTGAAATATCACCCCACATTTTTACTTCTACTTTTCTGACATCATGAGGTTATAATTGAAAAGCCTACAATTAATAAAGAAAATTCAACCGAAGGCAAAGTCGACAAACAGAATAAAGTTAAATATAAAACAGCAAAAAAGAAAACTAAATTAAAAATCTCAGCCAAATGCAAACAAAATAAAGTTAAGAATGAAACAAACTTAAAAGAAAAACCTATAGGAGTTTCTCATTATAAAACCTTTGATCTCACTATAAACGTCCCCTAAGCTAATATGATGACCTTTTCTTTTCAATATTTTTGCTCTTCTTTTTATTTCTTTTAAAATCAAGATCTGTCTTTTTTTTTTTTTTTTTGAAATAACCCGAAGCAACATTTTTTGCCCATTTTTTTTTTCCTAATCCAAGATTCAATTGTTGATTTCTGTTTCAATATCCAATCAATGCTTTGATATTGAGAACAGGTCTGATCTCCTAGATCCATCCAAGATTGTATATTCACTCTCGCTATAAAGCATTCGGCTGATAAACTGCAACGGTATTAGAAATACCAAACCTGCTAGTTGTGGTGCTCCTAAACCTGCTAGTTGTGTTGGTGTTTTCAGATCTTTCAGGGGCTTTTGTAAAGGCTGCTTTGCCAAACCTTTGGGCATCGTGCATGCTTTCGAGGCGGAGTTATGGGGGATGGTTGTGGCAAGTCGCTATGTGAGAAATTCAATTGGAATTATCTTTGGTTCGAAGCTGACTCCTCGTTTACAGTCCATATGCTTCCTAATAAGATAACTGATGTTCCTTGGAGGATTAACTGGAGGAGGTTGCGAGGGGTTGAAGTTCCTTGAGTCTATTACTTACACGGTCTCCCATATCTATATGCATGGAGGGATATCAAGTCGCGGATAAACTTGCAGGCATGGGTGTTCACTTGAACGAAGAAACTTGGTGGGTTTTCAGCTCCGTATTCTTGTGGTCGTCTGTTAGGGAGGGATATGAAAGGTTTTTACCTAGCTATAGGTTTCAAAATTAACCCGTTTGCGGTAGTTATGTACTCTTTTTGACTTTTGGTCTTTTTCCCACTAAGTTTGGCCAATAGGTTTTTAACGAGGCATAACTATGGTTGTTTTTTCAAAGTGCCAGTTTCGACTCAATCTTTAATTTGGAAGCAGCCTCCTGTTGGATGTATAGTTAGTTCTTTTAAGTTTTCAATTAGGGTTTGGCCACTATTTTATTTCCCTTTTTTTTTTATTATTTTCAATAAAATTTCAGAGGTAGAGTCTTGGTATGTGATAGGTTGCGGAAATGGTACCAATCTCGTTGGGATGTTTTCTTATGCCTTGATATTAGTTGGTTTCTCTCATCAGTTTATTTAAAAAATTAAAAAAAAAATACCAGTAAGATCCTAATCTCCAAATTGATATCATGAAACTTTGGACATACATCCGAGGGCAAACATTTGTGATAAAATATCGTGGGAGACTGCTTGTCTTTTGCAAGAAAGAGTTGAATTAGTTTGGCTTCAAGAGTTTGCTTGTCTTTTTCAATCCAATTTGTTTCCCGCTGATCAGCTGATTCTTTCTTGTTCCATCTGTAGTAAGCCGGGGCATAACCAAACAATTGTGAGACTTACAAAATAAATGAAGCCGCTTGTAAATGAGAAATATTTGTTAGATTGTGAATTTGTTCCACATAGCTAAGTTATTAGGCTGTTGGAATGTTTATATATGGTTTGAATGCATCCTTTTAAGTTAGTTTTTGGGGATAAGTTCTATCAAAAATCCTTTAACATAGTATCAGAGCCAAATTTTATAGACCCAATACCCATTTAACAATATTAATGCTCGATCATAATTGAATCAGGCATATTAGAACCCTTCGTCAGCCACTAGAGTCCATTTATTTTACGTATTTAAAATCATAATTCTGATTCTATTACAGCACTAACCGGCCATACATTTAGCGACTCTAATTCCAATCTTGATGGAACCAACACGTCTTAAATAAAAAGGAGAAGAAACGGAAAAGGACAACTTAATACTTATCACATTCAATAAATTGAGAAAAAAAAAAAAAAAAAAACTCCATTAAGTTTTTTATTTTTTATTTTTTTATTGGATAACACTTTCGAGGAAATAGGATTAATTTATTTTGTATTAAACAAAATTAATGAAATTTCAAAACCCTGATAGTTGCTAGCTACTGAATCAGAATTGAGTTGTTAATAAATAATGTGCCTGGCAAGAGACATGAAGATAACACAACATGCACGCCTGTACGGGCATCAAGGTCTAGCCACGAAAGCGCACTAGAGAGTACTAGATGCTCTCGCTTTTTATTTGATACAGAACGCGTCGGCTCCATTATTCATCTCAGTATTAATTTGTACCTTCTGCATCTAATTATATATATATGAACAATTACTAATGGTATGATACTAAGTACTAACTAATTAAGTTAATGCGACAATATTTCTTTATAACCAACTTTAATCTCAATTTTTTTACGTCAATCTTTAAGTTGGCATTCGTTTATTGGTAGGCACAACTTGTTTTCTTTTTTCTTTTTTTTTTTAATACAGAATAGAATTTGTGGCTCCTATACTTAATTAACAAGAAATAAAAATCAAACAAAACACTTTATTAATAGCTAAATGAATACACACTCAAGTACCCAACCTTTTGAGTTAACCTCAAGTAGCTAGTAACCGATAAGTACAACCTTTTATTATTAATTAACTTGACAATCTTTTATACATCTATTAATAAGAGAATTTATGTCAACTTAAAAATTAGTGCAAAAATTAGAATTAAAATTGATGTCCCAATCAAAATAGCTATCTCTACTACAAAACAAGTGATGGCCGGAACGGGAGCCAAGCTATTCAATGGAGTCTACAAGTGTTTTTTTTTTTTTCCTTAATTTTTTTAGGGGATCATTAACCAAACACACCCAAAGGCTGAAAAAAGTTCGGCTTATGTTGTGCAAGGCGACAGTAAGATAGAATGGTCCAACGATACTGTCCCGTTTGTTGAATTGGGCTGGGCATCAAATGTAGGCCCAACAGAAAGGAAGTTAGATGGGAGAAAGAGAGAAATATATTAAGATTTGAGATGAATTAAAATTAATAGGTTAATAGTTTACATAAGTTAATAAATAGGTTAAATTATTGTTTCCGTTTATACCTTGTCTGGATATGAACCATAACTTGATAATTGTCCATAATTATCCATAACTTGTCTAGCTATAAACCATAACATAACAAGCTTGTCCATAACTTATCTGGTTATGAATCATAACTTGACAAGTTATGGCCTATTAATTTCTATAACTAAAAATTGGCCTATATACTTTCTTAAGCTTTTCATATTGGTCATTTTCTACTATTTCCCAAGTTAGATTGGCCCATGTTCACTACTCAACCTTTATTTTAAGGAAAATAGTAGAAAATAGGTCAATATGAAAAACTTAAGAATGTATATAGGTCTATTTTTAGTTATAGAAATTAATAAGCCATAATTTATCAAGTTATGGTTCATAACCAGATAAGTTATGAATAAACTTGTCACGTTATGGTTCATAGCCAAACAAGTTATGGACAATTATGGACAATAACTTGTCAAGTTATAGTTCATAACCAAACAAGTTATAGACGAAAACAGTAATTTGACCTATTTATTAACTTATGTAAACTATTAGCCTATTAATTTTAATTCATCTCAAGTGTTGGCCTATTTCTCTCTTTCTCTCTTATTTTAAAGGAAGCTAACTACTCAACCTTTTAAAAAATATATATATAGTTTTCACATTTCATGTTCTTCCCCTAGCAGTGGGTTCCCCACTTCTTCGACACGTGGATTAAATATATGTTATTCATGCATGCAAATTCTTTTTCTACAAAGTAAGTTTCTTTTTTTTTTTTTTTTTTTTTTTTTTTTACATATTTTAAAAGTTAAAAACATGTGTTTGTTCCTTAAGAAAACATCTATTTGTTTTTTAGCAAATTTTAAAATATTCTAAACAAAAAACCTAGCTTTGAATTTATGTCCCAAATATTGAAAATTTTTTATTATATACGAAATGAACTAGTTAAAGGTGAACAAAATGTAACTTAAATCCGAATCACAAAAAATTATGATATAAATCCAAAAGTATAATTATAATACATGACAATTATTAGAAACTAGTTGTAGTTAATAGCAGTACTTTTTTAAACGAGGTAAATAGTAAGTTTTGAAATTCCAAGAATGTCCCGATCATCTTTTGTGCTTGTTCCGTCTTTTTTACAACAATCGCCCGTGATGTTGTCTCCGATTGTTCCCTAGCATTTGTCTGCTGGTGACTTCACAAGATCCACCTGTTTGCGATGATCTCCATGAACGAATCGCGATGCAGTCTACGGTCGTGATTGAAAGGGGGCTCCATCGTCAATGGCAAGATTTAATCGAGCTCCATCAACTCATTAGAGAAGCGAGATCAAAGGTCAGCTACATCGCAAGTACAAGATCTTGTCGAGACACGAACTCCATCTCGACCTCTATCTCCATCACAAAGCTCCGCCGATAATCTCGTCTCTGAGTCTTTGATCGTGCTACTCATCTCTTTCGATGAAAATGGTGGCCACCTCTTCAATGTTTGAGGGGCTAGTTTTCGCATCCTTAGGGGATGTTTAGTTTGAGGATTTAAATTATGATTTGAATTATAATTCATGGTTCGTTACAGTATTTTCTCTCATAAAAAAAATACACGTAAATTAAAAATAATTCTAATCACATAATTCTAATCTATGAATCAGCTGTCTCCTTAAAGTCTTAGATCCCAAATATGCTACTAAAATTTCTTTCCTCAAAACTATGCATTAATTTTGATTTTATCCTATAAATGTGCTATCTCCCTCCTTTTTCACTAAAATTTGAGTCATCGGACCTAATTTCCTCTTATGCCACACAAGTGAATTAGACTAAAATAAACAAAACATGAAATAAATTTAAACATGACAACATGTATATGTATTTATATATAGTTGAAACAGTGCGTGCAAGATTTTATAAACAAGAATGAAAAATATATTTATTAAGGTCTACTTTAGAGAAATAAAAAAAAAAAAAAAGTACATAGGAGGGCAAAAAAAAGGTAAGAATGAAAAAAGGGAAAAAAGAGAGGAAAAAAAACCAACGTTTTGTCAGGGGAATAGGATTTTAGAAAAAAAAAAAAAAAAAAAAAAAAAAGACATGGATATGTAGGAGAATATATTATTTCAAGTGAAAATTAGATAGAAAAATTATATTTATGAGGGTATGGAAGAAAAAATGTACAATGAGGTAAAAAAAAAATAAGAAAGAAAAAAAGAGGGGGTGAAAAAATATGAGTGTGGGAAAAGAAGATGAAAAAAAAAAAAAAAAAAGATAAGGGTACGTGGCCGCACTAAAAAAAGATCTCCTTATATTCTCACCTAATTTTTTTAGATGTGCCCCCTCACATTTTTGTTTATTTCAGTATCTCTCCTTATTTTCTAGATTTTTCTTAAAGTTATTTGTTAGAAAACTCATAACACACTAGTTTATTGTTTACTCGATTTTTTTCCCCTTTCTCCTTTTATTTCACGGGTATAATAAGTTTGATATCTTTCTCTCCTCTTATAATTCCCACTTTTTTTTTTTTTTTTTTTCACAATTCCAGTTCAACACTACATGAAATTTGTTTACTATTACATTGAAATGTACCTATAAATTACTAGAGGTGTATTAAGTATACATGAGATGATAACGAGATGGGCAACTATATTAGTTTTATCTTTATTTGAGCCCCATTGAAATTTAATCCCGATTTTGTCACTAATTAATGGGAATCGACAAAAGTTATATTTATTAAATTGATTGAAATATTGATTTGTTCTTTTTTTTTTTTTTTTTTCTAATCGAAAAAAGGGATCAAGTGGTCTATTTCACGCACCGAGAATATGCCTAGGAAACATGAAACTGTCGAGAAGTGACAAAAGCCTAAACTATTCTTTTATTGAATATCTACTCAATAAAAGAATATATATATATATATATATATTCATTATGGCATCCAAATTCCAACCTAATAATAATATAGTTTGAAGGAAGTTTCACCAATTAATGAAAAATAAAATAAAATAAAAGGCACAAAAAACATGGCCGATTATATCGCTATTTGAAGTTTGGATAACATCCAACGTCAGTGTAGCGACACTATATCATACCATCAAGATCTGAGGTACAATCATTGATTTGCATTTTTAAAATTTGGTATTTTATGGCCAAAACCACATTGATTTTTATTTTTATTTTTTTTGCTAAATAGAGTAGTTCATTCAACCAAACAAGGCTAAACAGCCAAAAACAACCGAAGAAGCTCAAAAAGAGCCAAAAAAAAAAAAAAAGAGAGAAAAAAACCAACCCACACAGGAGTAGAAAACAAACTAGGAAAACAAAGAACACGAAAAGAACAGAAGAACCTGAACAGGGAATGAAAAAAACACACAAAAACTAAACTAAAACCACATTGAATTTGACACGACATTAATGCTATGTTTGGTAGGAAATAAAGAAAATAGGATAGAAAAAAATACAAAAATAATGAAAAATAATAATGATAGAAAGGAAATTAATTTTTTTTTTATGTTGTTTAGTACAAAAAGATAGAAATAAAATGAGTTTACCTTCACTTGTTTAGTATTGAAAGTTAAATTAGGAGGAAAGAAAAAATTTTACTCGTAAATTACTTTTATACTCATGAATAATATTTGTGAAAAGAATGTCAAAAGGTAAAATTATACTTTATAATAAAACAGTGTGAGCAATTACTATTTTATCCAAGTAGTATTAGCCATATCTTTTTTAGTTCCCAAAAAAGCAATTAAAATAATTTAGCATCAACATTTGTCATTAACATTCAACCTATCATGCATTAAATATAAAGTTTCAAATACAATGAAATAGGGCTTTCATACAACTGCTATACATTAGCAAATACAAACCACCCACTTGCTTAATTTTTCAAAATTGCCGCTTAAATTTTTTACTTGGATGTTGATGGAAAAAAAAAATAATTTAGTAATTTTACTTACTTTAATTAGTTATCCTCATTTTCTATTCTATTTTTCGCCCACTTATAAAAAGAAAAAATACAGTGAGACTCACTCCTTAATTTTTTCAGCTAAATTTCTTTTCCATCCAAACTTCTTTGCTACCAAACATCTCATAAGAATTCTCACCCTGACGAACGTCCCTGCTTCCCCACATGGGGCCCTAAGTACATCAGAGTAAATATCCAGCTAAAAGATAAGGCCGATCCAAAAGGACGTTCTAATTTTAAGGAAAAATTTTGGTGTAAAAGTTAATTAAACTAAAATTTGAATGATTTTAATAACTGTATTTAATTCAATAAATTTGTTTTTTTTTCATAACTGTGTTTGTTTATCCATTTTTATTCTGATCCGTAATAATAACTTAACAAGTTATGGCCTATTAATTTCCATTAACCCTTTCCTTTTTAAGCTTTTTTATGTTGGCCTATTTTCTACTATTTCCCAAAGTTAATTAAACTAATAACATATTTGTAACTGTATAATTCATATTTGTTTTTTTTAGTGTTTGTTTATCCATTTTTCTGATCCGTAATAATCTTCACAACCATTAACCCTACTTTTACGAAAGCCTATTAAATAAAGAATAAAATACATATGGAACAAATTTCACAATGCCTAGGATGTTTCTTGAACTATTGAAAGTAGTCGTATTCGCACTTCAGCGTGAAATTGAGACAAATAACACTTTTTTTTGGGTGAAAAAAAAACTGTAGATGAAAATGACTTGAAAAAAACTTTGGATGAAAATGACTTTATCCCGAGTTTTTTTTTTTTTTTTTTTTTTTTTTTTTTTTTTTTTGCTTGATTTTAATAGATTTGAGCTCTTTTTTTTTCACTTTGAAAAATAGGATAATTAACGATTCGTTTAGTACGAAAATTCAAATCAGGTTGATTATAATTATAATTTTAAATCAGAATCATAACTCATGATTTTAAGTTCAAATTATGATTCTAAAACCGTGATTTAAAATCAAAAGTTTGAATCACCTTGAATTAAGAGGGGGGTTTAAATTTGATGTGATGTTTTTAAACGAGAATCACTCATGATTCTAAAATCACTCCCTCTTGATTCAAGGTGATTCAAACTCCTGATTCTGAATTATAGTTCTAATTTCAGAATCATGATTGGAATCACCCTGGTTTGAATCATCGTACCAAACAAATCTTAAAACATCACATTAGATTCTGAATCATTCAAACAAAACATTAATTCAAAATCATGATTCAAAATCATAATTCAGAATTACTGTAAACAAATACTAATTCTGAACTAATATTCAAAATTATAATTCTCAATCTATCTACTAAACGCACCCTAAAAATATACAATACTTAGTTACTATTGAAAATGATATGTGCACTTCTCAAACTGTGAAATTGTTAGCATATATATATTTTTTGTTTGAAAAATAAGATAATTTAAAAATTATAATACTGAATTGCTATTGAAAATGCTATGTACACTTCTCAAACTGTGAAATTATTAATCGTTTTTTTTTTTCACAAAAATACAATAATTTAAAAATGTACACTACTTAAATTGCTATTGAAAATGGTATGTGCACTACTTGTGAAAATTGTTAGAATCGTCGATTAATCTAAACACGAACACATAATTATTTTAAAACTTTAATAAATTATAATAATATCTGATCAGTTTGTGGTGGCCTTTGGTCAATAATTATCTCAAAAAATAATTTTTGATTCATAAATTTAAAATTATAATTTAAAATTATTCACATTTTATATATATTTTTTATATAAAAAATATTATAAAAAATTATAAATTATAATTTAAAATGTACAAGAAATAAACATCCCAAAAGCCTTTTAATCAATTCGCCACGCCGTTAGTTTTATTGATCAATAATTATAACTTCTAAAAGGAATAAAAAATTTGTTCTAAGAAAAAAAATGATAAATATATCTCTTAAAAAAAGGGTTGAAAATATCTCTTTTGAAACAATTTTTCAATTGATGTGACGTCAAAATACGCCCCATCCTCATTTTCACCCTCTGCCTATTTTATCCTTACTCTCTCTCTAATCGAAACGCAGTCAGATAACCTCATACTTGTCTGCAGTTTGCATACAAATTTGAGGGCATTTCCGTCCAAAAGATTAATCTAAATCCACCAAAGAAAACGTCTTCTTCCGATTCCTCGAAAGCGAAGTTATTGCGAAAACAAAACAATCAAAAGGAGAGAGAAAGAAGAGAAAAACTCTCTCTCTCCTGCGAATCGATAGAATAGAGAGATCCTTTATCGTGTCTTCTTCTCGAAACCACCGACGACCCTTTTTCGCGTGTAACATGCTCTTTCTTGCAGTCTCAGCAACTGGGTAGAAGAGAGAGAAAGCTTTGCTCTTTTTTTCTTTTTTTCTTTTTTTTTTTGGTTGAGTTTCTTCTTCTTCAGCAGAGAGAATGTTGGTCCAGAGGAGAGTGATGACTTGGCGGCGCGTGGGGAAGTCTCTCCACGCGCTGGTAGCCCATGGGTTGCTCTTCTCCTTCACGATCTTGCTCGTTCTTAAGCTCCACCGCGCCGTTCGCTATCCTTGGCGGTTCGTAATTCACTTTTTATTTTCTTTTCCTGCTATTGGCTCTGTTTGGTTGCTGGGAAAATTTGAGGGAGATATTAGGAGCTATATTGAACGTTTGGACCAATTATAATTAGCCCTTATTCGGTTTTTATTGCATTTCTTTCTGCAAAATTAAAGGTGCCCATTTTGTGAATTCTTATAATATTCAGACGATTGGTTCATGGTTCAGAATCATGATTTTGATTTTAGAAATTCAAATTTTCTGTAAGAAAAAAGACTGTAGCAGAACGACGATGTTAAACCAGACAGAACTGAAATAAACGTGTGTTTTGATGATTGGATTGTTTGAAATTCCCCTGTTTTTGGAGCCAAAAAAAATTGTGGGCTCCTATTAAATAAAAAATTCTGGACTTTCTTTATGTTGTTAACATTGTACTTTCTTGCATTGAGCTTGTTAAGAACTGTTGACTGTCACTGTACTTTTAGCCATTAAGGTTGGCTCAATAATGAAAACGAAACGTTTTTCTTTTTTTCTTCTTCTTTTTTTTTTTTTTTTTTTTTTTTTTTTTTTTTTTTTTTACGTGAATTCATTGGCAAGTTATGCATTTTTTTTGGGATCCGAATTTGGAATTGTAACAAGTTATAAGACATAATCCAAAGATAATTCCGAGCTCATATATACATTATCGGACAAACTCCTGTAAAAATGTTACCTTTATTTTTTTAATGTATGGACAAATTCTGTATTTTATTTTTAAGGGGAAAAGGGGAAAATGGTTTCAATGCTATTGAAGTTTGGAGATAATATTATTTTCTTGGAATCCTGTGTGGACTTTTTTAATTTGCTATGTATTCTATGCTTCCCTTTAGTATTGTGAGTACCATTTTCTTTTAATTTAGTGTCTAATGTTTTCTTCCATCCTTATTATGCAGGATTGTGTTTTCTCCTCTGTGGCTTTTCCACGCAGTTGTAGCCCGAGGCAGATTCTCCTTACCTGCACCGGCTTTGCCTCATGATCGTCATGTACGAGAATTATCGCCATCTTATGTCGGATATACTATTCTTCTTGCATGAGAAAATGCATTCTGAAATCAGATTTTCTTGTTGTAGTGACACATAGTGAAAACACTTCTTTTTCTTGTGCAGTGGGCGCCTTTTCATGCTGTCATGGCAACTCCATTGCTTGTTGCTTTCGAAATTCTCCTTTGTGTCTATCTAGAAAGCAGTTATGGTACAGGCAAGTACCTTTTTTGGACAATAAGTGTTTGATACTATTGGAGTCAACGTTTTTTTCCCTCCTTCATAATCAGGTTATTGCGGTTATGTCTAGCAATTATAGTGAAGTATGTGACTTGCACTCTTATGGGCGAGAAATTGAAATATTTTGTTATGTCAATTTATTCTCTCCCTTCATTCTGATATGTTAATGAGAATCATTGATTGCTCCCTCAACGAGATTTAGAAAACTTCTTTCTTAGTTTCTTTATGTTCTTTCAACTTCCGGGCCTTAATTTTTTTTTTTTTGTTTCTTTGTGAACTTTAATTTTCTGCAGGAATCATGTTGAAGATTGCCTTATTATTATTTTTTGTTTCTTTGTGAACTTAATTTGCTGCAGGAATCACGTTGAAGATTGTCTTTATGCCCTTGTTAGCTTTTGAAACAGCAATTTTGGTTGATAATATCAGGTATCCTTTTTTTTTCTTTATTTTATTTTATTTTAATTTTGTTTTCCTTTCTTGATCTATTGGTTATAATAAGTATTTATTTTAACCGGAAGATGGATATTGGTGTTCTCCAATGGTAGATAGATCAATCTACAAAGCAGAGTAGGATCTGTTTTGATAATCAATGAGATTAAATTAATATGTAATGAACTCGCCACTTTCTGTGGGGACTTCACAAATATTCATTTCATCTCCACTTTCAGTTTTAGTAATCAAACGTTTTCTTTTTAATATAGGATGTGTAGGGCTTTAATGCCTGGAGACGAAGAAGCCATGAATGATGATGTAATATGGGAGACTCTTCCTGTAAGTATGCAATTATATATTGTTGGTTGAAGAATTTAACGCTTGATTGTATCATTCATTCAATTTTCACCCTACTGTTGAGGGTCTATGTGAGTGATAATAGTTAATTGGCACCTTTTATCATCCTTTTGCAACGTTTGTTCGCCATTATATGATCATGTACTATGAGGAACTTCTGCTTGCATTGCGTATAAGAAGAGATCAGAAAAATGGCATTTGAAGCAACGTTTGCTCTGTTTTATAGAACATCTTTAGGAGGATCTTTAATCATGAGTAGCATTAGAATTTATGGGCCTCAATGCTGCATTTTTTCTGTTGAGATTATGGTTACAAATTTAAATATGATGAAGAACATGTTCATGGTAGAAATTTTAAAAGATAAACAAAAACGATCATTGTTAAATGCAGTTCATGCACACATGAGGCTTATTTATTTATTTAGAGAAAATATCAAGTTTAACTATTTTTTTTCCAACTCTATTATCTATACCACTACACAAAAGTTTGATGTCACTACGAAAAAAACCTATTGGATACAAAGTGATAACCTGCAGGTTATGCAAGATAACCTGCATGCCATGAAAGATAACCTGCAGGCTATGAAAAGATAACTTGCAGGTTATTAGTGGCCTAAGGTAAATTTAACAACAGTAGCAGAAATAAATTAGTGTTATTTATTAATGCCATTTTTTAAAATTGCCCATTTATTTATTTATTTTTGATTTTTTGTCAATTTGCTACTACAATAATAATGTCTATTTTTTATTTTGTTGTATGATTTTAGTTGCCTATGTAATATGCGTTACCAGTTTTACGGATATTCTCTTCTTCTTTATTTACTAACTATAAAACTTTGTTTCCAGCACTTTTGGGTTTCAATATCTATGGTCTTCTTCATTGCTGCGACTATTTTCACTCTCCTAAAGATATGCGGTGAGTGTTTATTTGTCGATTGAAATATTTTGTAGTGACATTACTTCTCAGTTGGACTTAGATTATATATCTTGTGATCTATTTTGTTTTGTCTCCATCTTATAGTCCCAACATAAACTGACAATCTGATCAATAGATTTTTAATGAATCAATGATTACAATGCCTCTTTCTTGTATTTTATTATTTATGTACTGTTGGCTAGAAGCTCTCTTGTATTTATTACAACAATTAGAATGCTTTATTAGCGTGAATTATATAGTTCTTCACGATGTCATCCAGGTGATGTAGCTGCTTTAGGCTGGTGGGACTTATTTATAAACTTCGGGTAATACATATTTGTGTTAACAGAAATCTAATGTTCTTATTTTTTTATCAGGTCTTTTGTTTGTCAAAACTGATCATTGAATGTTATTTTCACAGAATTGCAGAAGGTTTTGCCTTTCTTGTTTGCACTAAGTGGTATAATCCAACAATCCATAGGCATTCTCACATCACAGAACCCTCTTCTGTGCCTTCAATCACTATGAGATATCTTGACTGGAATAGAGGTTTAGTAATTTCTTCGGAGGATGACCAGAACAATAGTGGGATATGTGACCTGCAAGATATCGGCGGACATGTTATGAAAGTACCTCTGATTATTTTCCAGATCCTGCTCTTTATGTACTTAGAGGTACCTGTCACTTACTATAGAATTGTAGATGTTAAGGAAAGTGATTTTTGGCTGCTACTGGAAGGTGTCTTAGTTGTTTTCTTTTCGAGTACATTACAGGGAACAACATCTGGGGCCATGCCTCTGTCAATTCCAGTCGTGTTTTCTCCTCTTATTTTGTTGCAAGGAGTTGGTGTTGCATTTGCCGCATATAGACTTGTGGAGAAAATTGTTATTCTAGTACATGCTCGTGAGTCTGGAAGATATGGTGGTGCTGGTTCTGCAAGATACTTCTCCATAGCATCAAAAGTTCAAGATTCTTTTGGCTTCTTGCATCGTGGTTCAAGGTAAGTAGTTCATTTTGTGGGGACTTGGCAGTTCGAATGACTTTGGCTATCTTTTTGAGTCAACACAACTTACAATTATGGCATTTTTTGTTGTTTATGTTCATCCCGGTGACAGATTGCTGGGTTGGTGGTCAATCGACGAAGGAAGTCGAGAGGAACAAGCTAGACTATATAGTGTGGGAACATCTGGGTCTGTAATTTCTTTTCTATTATCTGGTTTCTTTGTATCATGGATGTCATTGTATCCCAATATGCAATATTTATTCCGTAAGGCTCAAAAACCTTTATTGGTTGTGTTATTTCTTCTTTCATGTAAAGGTGCTTGTTTTTGTTGTTTTTTGTTATTTATTTATTTATTTAAGATTTCTGTTCATTCCTTCGCACGGTGAACCTTTTTTGAATAATCTCATGTTCCCTTGCATAAGAAGTTTACTGTCCTGCAAAATAGCGTAAAGGTATTAATGAATTTTGTCATTTTTCCTTCTATCCTTGCTAATCAGGTATAACACTTTCTCACCTGATGTTGTGAAGAAGATGCCTAGAACTGATCTTGTTGATGAGGTATAATTATTCTTTTTTTTTTTCTCTTTTCCTATTGGGCTACAGTTTATCCGTTAATTAATTGGTTATCCCTAATTAAACAACATAGGAAATGGTATTATATGATGATATTCACTGTCCTTGTATATTTTATTCTTCCTTCTGCAGATTTGGAGATTACAGGCTGCACTTAGTGAGCAAACAGAAATTACAAAATTCAGCCAGCAGGAGTGTGAGAGACTTCAGAATGTAATATTTGCATACTGCGGCCAGTATTTCAAGTTTTTGTGTTAAAGTCAATCCGTTTGTTAACATTTTGATCTGATGAATCTCAGGAAAAGATCCTTTGTAGAGTATGCTTTGAAGAGCAGATTAACATAGTCCTGCTTCCTTGCAGGCATCATGTTCTTTGCAGGTAAATTGATCGACCCTTTGCACTGCGATTTCCGTCTTATCTTCTCATAACCAGTAGCTTAGACCTTTCACTTAAGAATTGATATGGGACAACATAACATGTTGATTGGAAACTTTTTCTCGTCTTCCGAATAAGACTACTTTTAGTATACATACAAGATACTGATTTTCTTTGCCTATTTTCAGTTTCAACACATTCTAATAGTTTGTTTCATGCGCGTGTTTTGATGCATCTCAGAACTTGCTGTGAGAAGTGTAAAAAATGCCCTATATGCCGCGTTGCTATCGAAGAGCGACTGCCTGTATATGATGTGTAGTTTTCTAACTTGTTTGATTCAAGGCCAGGAATAGACTTCTTGAACGCCTTTTTTTCTTTTTTTCTTTTTTTCCATTACATAATTGCTTGTGATTTTAGATGAAGCAAGCGCTGAGGCTGAGAAACATAATCGTCTCTCGTATCATTTATTGTTAATAAATTAGTGTTGTCAAGGAATTGTAAATATACTGCCATGAAATCCAGTTAAAGTGGTGTTTGTAGTTGGATTTATTGACATTTTCTTTTTAACAAATTTCACACAATGGGATTTCCTATTCTTGTTGTTTTTTGTTTCGTTTTGTTTTGTTCCTGTTTTGTTTTTTGATGCTAGCTATAGGAGTTTGAAGAATCTATCTTTATAATTACTTATATGAAGGTTTTGAGAACCAATGGTATGTGTGGAATTATAATGGTCAGTTTAGATGGTGAAAAGTATTCATAATTAATTAAATATGAGGGTAGTTTGAACATTTTAAGTCTCAAGTTTTGGGGTACTTATAAGATGCTTTTTAAAACTTGAAGGTATCTATTTAATATTATTAAAAGGATAAGATATTAAGGGAACGTTTCGAGAGTATCAAATTGATTCTAAAATGCCATTCTCAACTACTGGGCAAAGGACTATCAATTGCAACTACTATGTCATAGAAACAATGGATATTGGTTCAGAGTTATATTAATAAGGTAAATTAATGGGAAACAATTGTAGTAATTGGTTGATTAATTTGAATTACAATGCAAACAACTACCGTGGCTTCTTCTTGGGCAAAAAAAACTACTGTAGCTTCTTGTTAACCTTGAGATTTTAAATATAAACCCCGGCAAAACCAACTTCACCTTCAAATAATTAAAATTCAAATTCAAATTAAAGCATAATCTTTTATACAATAAACATGAATGAAGCATATCTGTGAGATGATCAAGCACACGTTGCAGCGATTGGGATGTGTTCAACCACGTGATTACTTCACCTCCAAATAATTAAAATTAAAACATAAGTCTTTTATGAATAGAAGTTATACAATAAACATGAATGAAGCATGCGTGTGAGATGATCAAGAACATGTTGCAGCGATTGGGATGTGTTCAAACACATGATTTTTGGTAGAAACTTCATCAGTAGATTTGTCCTTGAGTTTCATGAAGGAAGTCAGTGAAGCACTCATCCAAAGTCTTGAAAGTTTCATCTGGGTAGAGAGTTCCAACTTCAATATCACTGGGGCCACCAATGGAAAAGTTTATCTGACACCCTTTGATGAATATGTCATGGGTGAATGACGCCACTATGCTCTCCGGTATGCAATTCTCTGCATATCCCAACCAATAAATAAATAAATAAGAAATAAAAATCTAACATGCCTTAATTGACTTGAATGCACAACTATAATTTTATAACTGTAAGAATACAAATTTAATTGTTCTTTTGTCTAAAAAAAACTTTAAAAAAGACAATTCAAGTTTCAATTTTATTTAAGTTTATGTTCTTTTAAATTCTAATTTTATTTAACTTTATTCAACTTTATTTAAGTTACAATTTTAACTCAAATTATAATTAAAATTTAATTTAAAAATTACACTCAAATTACAGTCTAAAAAACCTACCTTAATTTCTAAAAATTTGAGTGGGCTGCATGGATGCACTAAGCCATGCTTTACATTTTTCTTAAAAACACACATAATTTATGATATCAATATATACATAGCCCCCACAAAACATTAAAAACATGATCCTGTAATCTAGTTATTATTAATTATTAGCTCTCACTAGCAAAAGTTTGCGGCGCCATCCCATCACCACAGTCCGACCCCTACAACCGTGCCCGGTTGGGCCTAGTTTTCTGTACACTAACCGAAATAAAAAAATGAGATAAATAATTCTTAAAGTGTATAAATTTAATTTTTTATTTAAATCTTTACTCTTATTTTTTATTGAAATTTTTTTAGCCAAATTATATTAATCAAAGTAATATTAATTAAAAATAAGAGATAAAAATTGAGGTTTCATGTGTGTAATTAAATTAGTTATGAAAGGGTGAGGTACCTGCAGCCGCAGCAAGTAGGTCATCTTCAGTAATGGTAACCCTCGGAAGAGTTCTACAAATCTTTTTCTCCCAAAGTGAAGCCAGCTCATTTATGTTGCAATAATTGCATGATGGTCGAAAATGAACATTCTTGTTCATGGCTCGGACGTCATCCACTGTCTTCATTGTTATCCTTCCAATATCGATCCCAGCAACAAAGTAAGCTGTTCAATTTTATTCTCTTAAGTTAATAATGTTGGGTTGGGGAAAATTCATCAACTAAAAGACTTTGAATATAATGGACTAACCAACATTTTTCTACCAACAAAGATAAACTAACATTTTCCAACATCGAACTGTTTAATTTTGTAAAAACTACGTATGGGTAACGTTTATCAATTATCAGTTAAGCTATTAAAAAGTAGATCAATAATAGTATTATGCAATTCTTTTTTTAACATATGAGCCTAGACAATCACTCGATATAGACTTATCAAAGGATATAAGTAAACAAATATGTGACTAATTATGAATTTGATTACTAGAATTCGAGCTTTTGGTCCCAATTGATAATTATTTTGATGACAATGATGTGATGAAGAAAGGAAAAGAAAAATACTGAAGGACACCATAATTAATAAAAGGACGGGTTTTATTTCTAAGTCTCACTCTTATATTGTGAGACTTATTTTTTAAGTGTGTGACTGTGTGGTATTAACATCGGTGCTCCCGTAAAATTGTTCGATGAAGATAATGAAAGTGGTGGTATTTTTTTTTGGGTCCCGTGGAGAATTAAAATTACAATCTAATAATATCTTTGGTGATCAAGAGTACGACAAATATCCACGTGGACATGCCCATAGGGTATCCACGTCAGGAAAATAAAAGAAGAAGACTGAGAAGAGGGGAATGTCCATTCACTTTACTGATTCGAGTTTGTAATTTGAGTTGAGATGTGATTTTATGTGAGAGTTTTTATTATAACAAAAAAATTAAATATGACAATTTTTAATAATTTTTTACTGTAATAAAATTTAAATTTTAAATTCAAATTAGTGAAAGTGAATGAGTTTTAAACTTAATTTGGCTTTGAATAAGTCAACCACCGTTGATAGTTGTTTAGCCTTGAGAAAACGATTGACGAGCTAACCCAATTTGAAGCTTTGGTATATATAGGTCGTTTGGTGGGGAAAAGTTCGGTAAACTAGTGAAGTAGCATTTATAATTGGTGTACTTAGCTATGTAAAAATGATTTTCAATTTCAAAGATGTCGCAGTTAAAGTAAAGAACATAGATACTATGTTAAAAAAAAAAAAAAAAAAAAAAAAAAAAAAAAAAAAAAGAAATATAAAATAATATCCTTCCGTATCTTTATCATCATAAATTGTGATATCAACTTTCCAAAAGTAGGATTAATTAACCTATTAGGTTCACTTCGTCTATAATATAATATCTTTGGAATATACGCTATCTATAATGCATCACCACTATATTATTCCACCTATGTTATTTTATTCCTTGGTCTTAAGCAACTATCTTTTTTATGGTGCGAATATAATAATATCTATATAATTTTAATAAAATAACGAGAATTTTATCTGCCACAATGGTTTTGTTTTAACTGTCACAATGTGTCAGATTCTCAAAGTTTTGCCTAGTTTTATTTTAAAAAAAATGTTTAGAAACACCACCATCATTAATAAAAAAATAACCCTATTTATAAGTCCCCACATTACAGGATTCATTTTTTATTAGTGGATAGTACTTAACACTATCAATATCTTATAATAATATTCTTTATTTTAATGTGATTTTAATTAAAATTAACATTCAGAAATACACACTGATACGAGAATATTATAATAGATCACTTTTGATCATGTGGTGTGACATACCTTTAACAGTGCCATCATCGTAGATTTGGAAGCGATCCAAGGGCGGAAGAACCTCGGAAGGATGAGTGTTGTCAAAGTAGGGCCAAGATGCAATGGAGTTGCAGCAAATGTAAGTGTAAGGCACACCGGATTCCTCCACTGCTCGCCTCACTTTCCTCTTCTCTTTGTACATTGTTAGTCCTGGTTCCACCGGGTCCGTCCTGTCCACGTCGTGCCCAAACTCCGACGGCAAAAATCTACAACCCAAAAACATAAAGAAAATTAAGCTGCTTTTTGGTTGTATATACATGTATCTAACAATATCGTTACCATTATATTTTGTTTAGCCGGCGCCATATTGAATATAAATTCTTCTATACGTAATATTTATCATACCTTGACGGTTCCAACATTTTTTATGGCCTCAAGAAGGATGAGCTGGTCCAAGATGTTTGCCCCACCAACAGCAGATATAACCACATTAATTTCATGCTCTTTCAATATCTTCTCCATCGTTTCTTTCTCATTAATTAAACCCTAAAGATTTAAAGAACAAAAATAAGAAACAAATTGATTAATTAACTCGTGACATATAATAATACTAAAAGACACTAGTTATGTTGAGCGCTACATATTAATAGATAATAAATATAACAATATAATAAGATTCACTTTTTATTTATCATAGTCTATAACACTAGTAGTGCTCACGAGCATTTTTCCGTGATACAACACACACAAGTCCCCATTTTGTGTAAACTTTAAAGAAATATAGGAAGAAAAGAGGGAGAGGGAGAGAGATTTATATTACATGCACAAGTGTGGCTCCTTTATCTTGAAAAACCTTGAGAGTGGCAGCTTTGGTGGAAGGGTTATTACTGAAGCCAGGCCGGACTAGAACGTAGGTAGGCCGGCCGGCACGAAGGCTAGCGTCTGCGATGAACTGGCCAATGAATCCGGTAGCCCCAACAATGAGGACTCGGCCACTATTCTTAGCTGTGGAGACACAAGTGGACACAGTCATCTTTGCTAGTTCCCTAATTTGAAAACGGTTTCACCACCTTTTGCTCTTTTGATTCACACACACGCGCGCGCGTATGTTTTCTCTCCCTTTGATTTTGTGAGCTCTTTAGAGAGGGAGAAAGAGGGACGAAATATTGGGCTTTAAAGGGATGTGACAAAAAAGTTGCCTCTATATTGGAGAAATTTGGTAGGTAACGAATATTAGCTAATGAAATGGGCATCGTCAATATATAAATATTTTAGCTACCCTTCTTCCAACAAAAGCAACCCAATTTTGTTGTGACCTTATATTATATAGTTAGATTATATATGATATTTTAAATTCTATTTTCTTTAGGAATTAATGTTTTTTCTGTGCCGTTTGACTTTTAGCTCGCTTACTCTTTGTGGGCATGTTGTTTGGCTGCCTTTGACTGACAGATCAGAATTAAGCTGTTTCCGTGGATCATATATTTTGGTATATTATATACAGTAGTACAAATGATGCGTGTGATCGTGATAAGGTTAGATTTTTTTTAATTAAAAAAAATAATTAGATATGAACGATGATAGCTAAAAGTTTACTACTTTTGCTTTTCAGGCAATTAGTTTCAGCAAAAAGAAAAATGGAAGGATGAGCAATTCTTGAAGGTATAAGTGACCATATTGACTATTATTGATGTTGGAATAAGATGGTGCTTAATTAGCATCAGAATCCAAAATCAGAATTGTTAATTAACTGCCATTTATTTTTAGTAAAAAGAAAAATAACTGGCGTTTATGTGATTCAGGAATTTGATAATGACTCTGCCAAGTCAAGGAGACTATTATATATTGGTAGTTTGGTACCCTTCAAATTTCTAAGGACACTAAAAATGGTTTTTTTTTTTTTTTTTTTTCCCTTAGGCTGGGTGTGACGATTTTTTTTTTTTCTCTCTGATTCACAATGTTTACACTGAAAAAAAAAAAAAAAAAAAGCTTGACCCTAGGAGCTTTACTATTAATATTATACTTATTATAGAATTGATCATTATCTAGTAAGGTCTTTTTATCGATAGAACTAGTCTTTAACTGTTAGATTAAGTTAACATTACATGAGATTAAAAAAAGTACGCAAAACACAATTTTTTATGTAGTTTTAACGGCTGAAAGCAAAATTTTTTTCTGTAATTCATTTTTTTAGTGCCTGCTAAGAAATCTCCTTAAAATTAAGTAATATAAAGGACACTAACTTTTCTCCAGGAGTTAGCAAGTGCAAATTTGTTCCAAGATTTTAGCCACGGCTAGCCTTAAATCATGATGTTGCAACAAAAATAAATATTATTATGATCACATTAAGTGTCATTTAGTGTGTTCGTGCATCTTATAAATCAAGAACCTGAGAATGAAAAATAATTGTTACATGACTAATTGCTATATTGCCAATTTCATAAATTAGTATCTACAAATGTTTGAATCACTATTTTAGTCTCTGTTCATATTATTTAGACATTTATACAAATGTGTATGTGTTATATACATGTCGCGCAACTCCATGTATGTAAAAACACATGTATTTATAGCCGGAACTTGGAAGGAGAATTAGAGTGTTGTTCTGATCCTGTTTGTTTGCCAGAACCATTTCAGTTAAGCTATTGCCTGCCTTTCAAAACTTTTGTTGGATGTTTTAAAAATATTGCATTTATACCCCTTAAATTGATTTCAAATTCATTACTTTATGGCCTAAAATTTTCTAATTATGAATTTTATGCAGAATGTTCTTGGAAAAAAAAATATATTTACACCCTTTAATTTAGTTTAAAATTTTGATTTAACTCCATATATATATATATATATATATATATATATATTGACTTTGTCCCTTGTTCAGGACATGAGGAAAAATTTGGATTTAGATCATTGAAGATCTTCTAAGTGTTTAGATTGTAGGTGGGGGAAGATTGGGTTTGGCAAAATATTGTGCTAAATATTTTGGTCAGATTTCGTTTTTGCGTCTCGCCCAAGCATAAGATTATGCTGAAACATTCTTTTCATTTTTTTTTTTAATTTAAAAACCCAAAATAATTGCAGTTGAAATGTTCATATTAAATAATACGGCAAAATATGAATATCATTTTATTTATTTTTTTATAATATAATTATAAAACATTTTGTTACCATGTCTTTCTGACCATTTTATAAGCACAAAACAATATTTTTTTTTGCTAGTTAAAAAGGGATCGTTGGCTTCTTTACGCTCCAATCTAACACTATAAAAAGAATCAGCAGGTACTATCGATCGGTGCAATATTGATCAAAAACTTAAACCTTCTCCACCCATTCACAATCCAAATTTAACGGCTAGTCGACCACAGGCCTCTTATACCCACCCATAGATAAGCATTGTCATTTGTAATGCTGAAACTCTTTTTGAGAGGATGTGGAAATTCAAACCCTAGATTATGAATGAGGGAGACTAAGATAAGACATCTTTGTCTCCGTGCCTCCACCACCGGGGGTAAGCAAATAACAATTTAGAGTCATCATTTATGTTTGGTACCTAAATTCGTTCCCTGATCGAATCATGGTTCGTAATTCGCTAAAATATTTTTTCTCACAAAAAATACACGTAAATAAAAAATAGTTCTAATTCATGAACCAAACATCTCCTAAACTTTTAAATGACGTTATAGCTACTTTTTAATCCATTACGTCTAACATATATTGTTTCAAAGGCTACAAGAATACAAAATTGACCTAAACTAACCCTAGTAGATAGAAGAAGAGAAATAAAAACTAAGAATTTGATTGAACCCACATTTTTTATGGAAATGTTAGAATGAAATTAATGAAGTCTTATTTCTCTTAAAAAAAACAAAAATTAATGAAGTCTTATTGAGACCCGCAAGATCTACTTAGAGGAGCATTATTAATGGAAAGTTTTGGCCGAAGCTTTTATTTGGAGTGCTAAAGCACTAATAGAAAATCATCCCAAACCTCTTAAAACAGGTTTTAGACTCATGAAGCCAAAAACAATTACGTAGACCTATCTTATACGTATTAAATTATTACACATGAATCACATGGATCGGGGAAAAAAAAATGTTTGTGGTTAGCATGAAGAGGGATTGATAATTGACTATATCAAAGGATTAAAAAGCCATTAAAAATATTGTACTGCAGAAATGCCACGTTAGCTTTGACGTCAGGACTCAGGAGGATAAGAATAATTGTAGTAGTAGAAGTATTTTTAATATATATATATATACACATATATGAATACGAATTAGTTGGAAGTGAACTAACGACACATGAAAGATGGCACAGAAGTAAGTCCATTTACCAAGGTCATGGATTAAAAAAAAAAAAAAAAAAAGTAAAACGAAAAACATATAGTAAAAAAAAAAAAAAAAAAGTGCCATTCCATCAATTTTATGAACAAATCAAAGTAACATGAAACATGTGAAGTCGTAGATTAAGAATAAAATCGTAAAAATATTTTATGGATGAATAAGCTCACGTAACTCTAATTTTTTCGCCAAAAAAAAAAAAAAAACACACACACACACACACACAGAGACACACTCACAATCTATTGCTTCTTCTTCTTGCTTGCTTTGTAAATAGAGACAAGAAGTTAGGGATGTAAATATTAGAAAAGCCAATGAAAACCTCAAAAGAGAGACAAAAGGATAATACGTTGTGAGAGTGATGAGCTTAATCTATGACGGATTTTGGAAGAGGTGGGGAGTATAAAATTATGGAGATGATTTTAGGTTTTATAGTTCCTCTAAGTAGTAAATCTAGCAGAGATAGAAAGAAAAGGTGAAGAAGATGAAAAGGAATTGTTTTCTTGTATTATCTTTTCCCCAGCAGAATTATGTGGTAGGATATAAAAATCAGTAATACACAATCTTTATTTATGAGGTCGTATTAGATTTATTTTAGATTAAGGTAAGTATGATAATATAACAAAATTTTATGAAGTTAAAAGCGCTTTTTCATACTCAGCCAATAAAAACAATTATGCTAAAATCACCTTTGAGGTTCAATTCAAAATAATTATTGCATAATATGCTTTTCAAACTTTTCCCAACTAAACACGTGTAGTTTCCTTTCATAAAATTAACAAAAGGATTTTTTTTTTTTTTTTTTTTTCAAACTACTGGTGGCTCCGTCGTCCCTAAGCAAAGGAACTACGTCGCCCACTGTTTTGCCAATTTTACATGTGTGCATTTTAAAATTTTCTCTCTTAAGTCTTTACCAAGTTTTATTAGCCCTCGTGTAAAGGCCGATTTGCTCTCTGATTAATAAAAAGTTCACTTTTTCTTTTATTAAAAAAAAAAAAAGAAAAAGAAAGTATGATTCCTTTTAATAAATGTAGGCAAAATTTATTAGGTTAAATTTGAATCAACTCACTTAACACGTTTAATTATATGAATCTTAAATGTGATGACACATCAAGGAGGCAGATATACATAGATACGTATATAATTTTGAGCTTTTAGGACCAATCACATATTTTAACGAAATATACATAAAAAAAAAAAAAAAAAAATAATACTCTCGAAGGTGTGGCTTCCCATGGCAAAAAACCACCCGTTTATTCCCATATATAAAATAAACTTAGTTATAATTAATATTAAATGGTCAATTACTATTAGTTTAAAAAATAAAAAATTAATTTTCTACGATTCCAGTTTGGAGAAATTATACACCTGATTCAGTGAATAATTCATATTCCTGTTAGTTCAATCATAAACGCATCGTAGACATTTTTTTTTTTTTTTTTTTTTTTTTTTTTTTTTTTCGTCAACTCATCACAGCCCGACATGTTTGAATGTTATGCTGTGTTAGTTATGCAATAAACGTTCCATGTTCGTGTTTAAATTACTGGCATATTTATTAAAACGTTTTGCGTGCAGTTTAATCCTCGGGGCCATAATCAAAATTGCTGACTGACGATGTCATGAGAACCACGACTATGGACAGCAAAGATTAAATAAAAAGTAAGAAGATTGAGGCGAGAATTAGTAGTACAAGTGAGTGAGCAACCATGTGTAGCATGTTCATTTCCTTCCCCATGAATGTAAGCTTTTCATCTTGACTTTAAAATATTCATTTCTTCAACTTGTAATATCTTGCTCCTACAATGAGGTTCGGCACACTGGCCAAGGAAAAAACATTCTTACATTAATTGCTATCAGAAAACTTTCAAAAACTATGGCTATTAAGCACGCTAAACAGTAACAGGAAAAAGTGTCCAACTCTTTGCTCGAGTTGTAATATCGATGAAAGAATTGAACACCCCCTTCCGCAATTTTAAGTTAATCCTCAACCCAAAAATTCTGGGAAAACCATGTGCACAAATGAGAAAAACTCATGGCTCATTGTGAAAGTCAACATTCTGGTCGAAGCATCATGGCAGAGAGTGAGAGAGAGAGGACTTACAATTCATCACAACTTTCGGCTGATTCGCGATCCCTCGGGACAAAGGAGAGGGGGTCATCTTGAAATTTGATTTTCAAGATAAAACAGCGGTTTTAGTTTTGCCAAAGTGCATTCTCCAGATTGGTCTCTAAGATGACCCTTTCCTTTTTGCAATCTGTTCTCCTACTCTCCAGTAGTTCCTTTAAGCATCTTGAAATTCACAATGCCTCCTTCAAATGGAAGGTCCTAGCTATATCCCTAGCTTTGTCGTATTCGTTGAGCTCGACCAACATTTTCTTCAACCTACGTGCAAGTCCGCTAGTTTCACTCTCTGTCACACCCGCTTCATGCTTCTTCTCCAGAATTTTTCCAAGTAGCATCAGGTAATCCACCAAGGGTTGCAACTTTCGGCTGCACACATTTATGTCGAGAGAGCTTATAAGAATATTTGCACGTCATTACATTAGAAGAAGCATAACATAATGTTGTTAAAAAAAATCAACTTATGAAACCAATAAAATTTGGTAGTTTTTGCCCTCCGTTTTTACAAGGGAAAAAATTTCTCTTAACCAGGAAGTACAGGCCCATTTTAAAAATAAAAAAAAATTAAAAAAAAAGTAATAATAATCATTAACCCTACCTGCGATCCCCAGTGACACTTGGACCTGCCCAGACCCCAGATAAAGAAGCAACTATCCTTTCAGTTCTTGGGATTGCATCTTGAACATTTGCTGCAATACTTCGAACATGAGGTAGAACCTTTCCACACAAAAGCTCATCAAGTGCAAGCTTCTCCAGAACTGGCAATGCTAGGATTTCTTTCCACAAGCAGATATTTTTCATCAACCGAACAGACACGCCAAAGCGATATGCGGCAAGACGTGCAGCATTGGGCACAGCTTGCAGTACCGGGGGGCTCCATGTCGGAACCTATGAAATGTAGTAAAGGTTTGACATAATAAGCATAATGATTTCGGACATCATGATGTCTAACACTTATAAGATAACAAGAAAACAAAAACATCAGTTAAAAAAAAAAAGCATGCTTACATTGTATGGATTGAAAAAAAATGCAGCAGCACCAAACAATGGTAAGAATGTAAAATATTTTTGTGTGCGTTCATATTTAGCAAAACTGTAGTTTGATAATAAAAAAGTAATACCGTAAGATTGGCAACAGCATCAGCTAGACGAGTTCGAATCGCAACTAATAAATCAGCAAGAGCCTCGCTAGAAGCTGGAACATAATCTGTTACCAAACTTGTGGCAGCAACTGCGTTCCTTGTCTCTAGTGTGCTTAGCATGTCCCAGCAATGGACAATTTCATGATGCAAAATGCGGAGGGCAACCTTTTCTACCAGTTCAGGAACAAGGTTTGCATCAGCATCATCAGGTGCAAAACCATCCCCATCTTCCAGCACACCGTAATCCATTAACAATGAATGCCTAAGTAAGGGAAAAACAAACTCAGAGTCAGAGCAATCCGATAGAACTCTAACTTGAACAAGCAAAATTGAATGTAATTGGATTTTTATTGTTAAAAATATACATATACATATATATATATATATATATATATATATATATATATATAAAAACTCTCAATTGCACCTCACAAACCCAAACAATGGTGGTGGTAAACGTTTCAAGAGTTCTACCTCTCTCCCTTCTTGGATTCTCCAAGATACGGTGACACCAGAATCTTCTCTTACGTTAATTCCTAACTAACCCCTTATAACCCCCTACTGACATTAACAGAAACAGTAAAATCACCTATTCACACAGTTCACACTCGCAGAGCCACATAATAACACCTATTAACCAACTAATAACCAACACACACCTTATTTAGAAGTCACAGCCACACTTTACAGCCCAACCCTTCTATTCCTATACTTCCTTGTATAATGGAAATAAACTGAAGGATTATCATAATCAAAGGATAGAACTTAGAAGCAAGTAAGCTTGTAGATTGCATTACAGCCTCCATCTTATTTAAATGAAAACATACAAAGACAGACAAGTCTTACTATAAACTTAAAAAAGTATTTGGCATTGAAGTAAATTAGCAGTAAGTTCAAGTAAGATACCAATTCATATTTAAGAAATCCGTTTTCTCATGCAGTGGATCCCACTTCAATAGCTCCAGTCTCACGTATGGTGAGAATATAGAAGGAGCACTCAATGACATGTAAGCATCTCTGTATGTCGATGAATACTCTCTCTTCCATTCTTCAAACCTTTCCTTAACGACCGAAAGTTGGGAATATTCCTCAGATGCATCACTGAAAATATGAGCAGCAGTCTGGAGCAACAGTTCACGGTGTGACTGGAATGCTGTACTCTCACTGTCACTCTCATCAGTGCTTGATTCTCCTTCCATTCTCTGATAGGGACCATCCACATCCATGGAGGATAATCTCTTCGAATCAAACCGAGCTTTTCTGCGTTGACGAACCTCCGCCCTCCCTTTCATCTCCATACGTTTCTGCAGGTTCATATCTCTGCCAAATTCATCTAACTTCACAGGGAGATTTCCCTGTTCTCTTAAGGCAACAGACGCAGCTTGTGCAGCACTTTTGGCAGCAGCAACTACGTCGACATTGCTACCTTTTTTGCTAAAAATAGACATTGCCGCATTAACCTCTGCTTCTACCTCCATCATTTCATCATCATTATTTGCTGTTCTTCTTTCTACAATAGCTGATGCATGTTTTTCGTGAAGCTTCTGCATTTGGTCTTCAAGTTCCTCAATAAAGGGAGCTTTATGCTGTAAAGTGATACAGAACGCCAATAAGAATACAGGTCATTGACGAGCAATGCATCACTTAGGGACATTTAAAGCACAATGAAAAGGATAAATTGCCCTTTCAAACCACAATATCTAGAGAAGTTAAAAATAAAAATAAAAACAAAAACAAAAATGTATCTCCTATTACATAAGAGGTCTTTGGTCAATATGGATTAAAATGTCTTCTCCGCTGAAAAATCACAAGGAAAGCCATTCACCTACCAATGTAGTCAGTTCATATTCAATCCAACAGGATCGGGTGTCGATTTCCTAACTCCACAAAACAAAGATTTTTTTCCTCCTTCAACTTCACCAGACTCTTAACACGTTTACTATTGAAAACAGTTTTTATTCCACGTTGAATTTCCTTTGTATGTTTTCAGCTCTTCCGTATGTCTCATTGTTACTTGGGTGCTTCCCATGAGAGTTTTACATCAAATTGTTAAAAGAAAGATATAGACGGAAAATACAAAACCCAAAAAAAAGGAATACGGGAGGGAAAACAATGAATTCAAAACATGCACAGTAAGCAGGCAAATTCAAGAAAACCATACTATGAATTTAAGTTCATACCTGAAGAAAGTCACATATAATAGAAATAAAATCACGAAGCTTTTGCGTGAATTTGTACTTCTCATCAGCAGCAAAAAGAGACTTTTCAAGAGCAGTAATATTCAATAGTGAATCTGACAAATTTTTGTCAGCCTTATTCAGCGACACCAAATCTTGGTCATGAGTTTCCTGAGGATAGAAAACTAAATTAAATAAGTGTGCCCAATCACGCAAAAAACAATCCAACTACAAGCACACAACTCCCAGGACTACTAGTTTTTCTTACCAAAACTTGTTTAATGAACAAAGGACAATTTATTCACTGGGAAGAGGGGGGGAGTAAACAAGAAAGTGAGATAAACTCCTACAGCCTCAGATAACTCAATCTAGAATCCAACCAAAAAAAGCTTGTAGATTCCAAGCCCGGCATGTCAAGCTTCCAACAATCTAAGAATTCGAATACCACTCGAAAATGTTCATTCTAGAGCTTTCTCAACACTCTTTCTTCTGCCTACTTACGATCCATAATCAACACAAAGAAACCAATTCCCATCTGATGAAGCCTAAAATAAACATATTGCAATCAACATATTCCCATCTGATGAAACCAATTCCCATCTGATGAAGCCTAAAATAAACATATTGCAATCAAACCATTCCCAAGTTAAACTAAATTCCATACTATTAGAAGTCTAAATCAAACAACGCAAAAGTTCTAACATAATATCAGAAGGGAAATCAAAGAAAGCTCATAAATTTACCTTAAGTCTCCTCACATTGTCATCGATAGCATTCAGGGCAATCTCAGCTTGCTGAGAAAACGGCATCATCCCCAATCCTAAACCTGTTGATGACCCTCCAGATGACCCTCCAATGCTAGCACTAGGAGGCAAAGTTTGTGACCCAACTGAGCTCACAAACTTCTGTTGGGTCTCTCTCTTAACCACAGGAACAACACTATTTTTACCACCATCATCAATTCTCGTCTTCCCAAGCCCCTTCCTGAACTGCTCTTCCTCCCAAATCTTGTCCTCCTCATCTTCATCATCCTCATGATTCTCCTCCAAAACACCTTGTTTCCTCCGCAGCAACCCCAATTCAATCCCCCTGTCATCAATGTCGTCCTCGAACACGCCCTTCTTCGGCCCCTCCGCCTTCTCCCCGAACATCGCGATTCGTGTCTGATTCTCCGGCTCCTCGTCGCTCAGCCCCTCCGCCTCCCCGTGATTGCTCCCTGCGTCCAGCGCGATGAAGTCTGGCGCAGCAGCCCGCGACTGCCGCAGCCGCTCCCTCTTCGCCCGAATCGCATTAATCGTGGCCTGATCGGGAATCAACGGCTCCGGAGACGAGTTATCCCTATCCCTCCCCTTCGCCCCAATCTCCATCGACGCCAATTCGCCCCTCCTCTCCTTGAGCTCGTCCGGCTCGTCTTCCTCTTCGGAGTCCAATTTCTGGTCGGACTTCGCCGGTTCCGACGGCTTGAGTAGACCTTTGAGAACAATGACGGGCTCCGACGAAGGTTTGGAGCTGGCGAGGGTTCGGGTGTTCTTCTGGAGCTCGCGGAGGGCTTCTTTGGTGTAAGTCCCGGCCTGAGGCTGGACATTGGAGGGAAGAGATAGAGAGGAAAAAGAAGGAGAAGAAGACGAGGAGTGAAGGAGACGGTCTTTGAGAGCAGTCATCTTGTGAGAAGACGCGGGCTTGGAGAGGCGAGAAGAGGAAGAGGAGAGCTTGGAGGAAGAGGAGGGTTTGGAGCGGGAAGGGGTTTCGCTGTCTTCGTCGTCGGCGAAGCTGAGGAGCTTCGTCGATTGGTTGGGTGGCCTCTTGGGCTTCGAAGCGGATGTGGACGAGGGTTTTAGAAGCGACTTAGTTGTTGTGGTTGTGGCGGTGGTGGTGGACGGTCCGTTTTTGGCGTTGGAATCCTTGTTGTTGTAGTTGTCGTCGTCATCGTCGTCGCCGCCAGTGCGGCGGCGGAAGTTTCTGGCTCTATTGGACATGGCGTCGGTGGCGGACTGGCGAGAGGAAAGGGAGAGAGTAGGAAGAAAAGGCCGTGTGAGCGGGAGATGGGTTTATTTTACGGGTGATTTATTTGGATCGGACTCCGAGTCGGTTCAAACTCGATTTGGATTTTGACATATGGGCATGTTTGGTAATGTTTTTAAAATAATTTTATTTTTGATAAAAAATAAAAAATGAGATTATTTTAAAACTTATTATAAAATTAATTTTAAAATTATGTTTGGTGATCTTTTAAGAAATTAATTTAAATATGATAAAAAAATAAAATTGTATTTGGTTATATTTATGTTTATTTTAAGTACATGTAATTAATAATTTTAAATTAATATATTAAGTAATTAATAATTATTATTATTTAACAAATAAAAATTAATATATTAATAATATAATAATAATAGATAAATTATCATTAATGAATACATTAATAATTAAACTATATATAATAAATTAATATGCTAAATAATTAAAAATAATAATTAGTAATTAATTATAAGTAATTACTATATTTGTAATGTACTCATATTTATAATCTAATAAGTAATTAATTAGTGTATTAAAAAATAATTAGTAAATACAATTTATTAATATTCTATTTACTACTTGTATTATTAACTTTTAGTTACATAATTAAATAATTAATTAATTAATTATTAATGTTTATTTAATAATCTATTATTTGATATATCACATCAATTTTTAATAATTATTCTTTTTATAATGATTAATTACTAATTATCAATTATTATTTATTATTTATTAGTATATTACATATTGATAATTATAATTTAATATTAATTATTAATTTATTAATTACTATTTATTTTTTATTTACCAACTATTTACTAATTAATTGATTATAATTAATAGATTATATTCATTATTAATTATTTAATTAATAACCTATTATTACTTGTTTCATTGTTAAGTATTGTTTGGTATAAGGGTTCTGAACTCAGAACTATGATTCTGGTTCAAACTAGTGTTTGTTTATAAAAAGTAAAAAGTGGTTCTGATTTGACTCAGTCGAAATTAGTGTTTGATTTGGATGGTTTTGATTAAAGGTTTGAACCGTAATGTGATGTTTTAAACCATGAACCACCCATGATTCTAAAACTATCCCCGGGTTTTGGGTGATTCAAACTCCTAATTCTGGTTCTGGTTTCAGAACCATGATTTGGACTCAAAATCATGAATCATGGTTCTAGTTCCAAAATTAAAACTAAAATTAATATGGTTTGAACCCTCATACAAAATGAACTCTATGTTATATAGTTAAATTTTGGCTATTAATCTTTAACTAAATAATTAATTACTATATTATTTATTATTTTATTAATAAAAATAAAAACTTAATAGTAATAAATTAATATTTAATTAATAGTTAAGTAATTACTATCTATTTTTTAGTTATTAAGTATATCTATTTACTAATTATTAATTAATATATAATATAATTAGTAATTAATTATTAATTACCTAATATAACTTTGTTGATAAGTACTAGAAAATGAAAATATAAAAGGAAAAACAACTTTTAATCGTTTATACTTTCTTCATAAAAATCATTCTCATTGTTTTTTTGTTTGCATTTCTGTTTTCAAAAACTTTTATTAAACAAATGCGATTTGTGGACCGTTTTCATTTTCGTACCTCAAAAGACGTGCAGAAATGTTTTTTAAAACAATTCCAAACACACTCATAATCGCGCAACCGGTCATTCAGGTTTACTCTTAATCTTATTTTGATCTCTACCTTTTAAAATGTTTCACAATTGGTTCCGAATTTATTATTTTGTTTCAATTTCAGTTTTTCTGTTAGCTAGGTGTCACGTGGTAAATAATTGATGAAATTTATAGAAATTAAGGATCAAAATTAAAAGCATCTAACATTTAAGGATTATTTATAAAAATTAACTTTGTTTTTATATTGTTTTAGTCTATAAACTTCAAAAAAAAATTGGTCTATGATTTTAATAAATTTTATTAATTATTTAAGACCTAACTAACAGAATAGTTAAAATTGAAACAAAATAATAGATTAGAAACTAATTGTAAAATATTTGAAAAGTCATGAACCAAAATAGAGTTAAGAGAAAATTCATAGATTGATATTCTCTCAAATTTGAGCAAATTGATATTCGACGAGAATTTATGAAACTAATTAAAAGAATAATGAATTTAAAAATGTGAAATCATAAGACTAAAAAAAATTCCTTTTAAAGGTATGCACATTTCAAAAATAAGTTATTTACTTGTTTCTACTGATTTCTACTTTTTTCTTTTCAGTGTAGAGGAGGACATACTCTGCAACGTATAGTTGCTACCTACTCCAACACCACTACTCTCAAATTAGCGCCTTTCAAAAAATTAAATAACGAAATTATAAGCTGCCAAGTTCGACACCACTTATTAATAGAAATGAGTCCCTACACCCTAGCATGGAGCTTACATGTGAGACCCAACTTATATTAACCGTTAACACGGTTGGTATTCTCAAGTATTCTACAAATACATACATGCATATCGTATCGTGTACACATACGACATGTTTTATTCTGTACATGGACGTATTTTTATCTTTTCCCTCCCTTTTCTCTTTTAACTACAAAAACCAGAAAAACAGTAAGATACGTTCAAAATTCAAAACCCACCCTAAAGTAATGGGGCAATTCTATGGTAGGGGGCATGTTTTGTCCTTACCGGTAGTGCCCAATCCAATGACTATGTGTAGTTAGATTTGTGATGGGTCCCACTATTTTCAGAATTGGAGGTAGAGTCGAGCGCACATGATAAGTGGCTTGCACTACTACAACGACGCCGTTGGATTAATTTGTTTCGAAACGACTCGCGTTTACTCGGATCTGCTTAAAAAATAAAATAAAATAAAATTTTGTTTGATGTTTTACAATTTCCATCGATAGCTTGGCCAAGAAGAACCTATCCAGCATGACATTTCATCGGATAAGATGTGGCAGATCATGTCGACGCGGGAGAAGAAGCTAAAATTCAGATCTGTGCGCCGATGGAAAAAAATGCGACGAAACTTGAACGGAAATAAATAGTTTTCGCTGAAGAAGATGAGGCAAATCAGATCTATGCACCAATGAGTAGTTGAAGACGAGATCGGCATCAGAAATTTATAAAATTGGATTTTTCTGTGCTGCTCTGATATATTTATTCATCATGACTTGCAGGTGTATGTATATATACAAGAAAAAGAAATAAAATCAAATCCCTCAATCTATGGGCTAATACCATATTTGTAGAGATCCTGAGCTAGATTACGATCGATAGATATATATCTATATATATATATATATATATGGAAACAAATTAATCATTGTTGACTTGCTCTTTAACATATTTGGCGACCTCGGTTATGGATCAAAAGTTTTTTTAAAAAAAATTTAAAAAAATTTATTTATTTTATCAATTTAAATTTAAAATTTAAATTTTATTATAGTAAAAAAAAAATTTTACTATCGTAAAATTTTTATAAAAATAATTATATTAATTTTTTTTATTATAATAAAAAAAATTATTATGTAAAATTATATTTTATTAAATTAAAAATTTAAATAAGTAAATTAAATAAATTACTTAGGGATTGTTCTTTTTTGAACGGACAATTACTTAAGTTAAAACTTAAAAAGTAAGAGAAAAGAACTATGGTTGGTTTCTTGATTTTTCTTGTACCTCAGTCAAAATTTTTTTCGTTATTTTCTATAGAGACTTTACGCTGTCGTAAGAGAAGGAGCGGGGTCGTCACGTCGGAGGAGGGGCAAGATTGCAAAGTCGTCAGAGGAAGGGTTCTTTGTGCCGGCGCAATTGGGTTCTTTGTGTCGGTGTCGTTTTCGGGGAAGGGACTTAATAGAGCTCCAAATGTTTTCTTATTTTGGATTTTTTTTAATTTTTGATTTTGAATTTTTGATGAAATCTGGTGTCTGAGGGTCCATGTAAGTTTGTTTAGAAATCACCGTACAAAATGATCCGAGGGCTATCATTCACATACCCTAGCGTAAGGAAAAGTATGCCCCTTACCATAGAAATGCCCAAAATAATAACAATAATAATAATAACAATAATAAAAAACATATTTTTTTATCTAAAAAATTTTAAAAAATATAATTTTAATTTTAATTTTATTTAAATTTACGTATTTTTAAATTTTAATTTTACTTAATTTTATTTAAATTTTAATTTTAATTTAAATTTAATTTAAAAATTATACTTAAATTATACTTTAAAAAAACAACCCATGTACCGTCTTAAGAAAGCGGAAAAATATTTCTTTTTTTGAAGGGAGGGAAAACAATATTAGCTATAAAAAATGGTACTATATATACCCCTTTATTCACTCCCAGTCTTCGTCAACGGAGATTCATTACAGACAAGAGAGAAAGCGCAACAGCCAAAAGTGGTGAGAATCTCTTTCATGGCGTTTTGAATCTCTGTGAGTCTTACATATTAGGTCTTCAGTGTTCTCGACCCTCCCATGGCTGGGTACGCGCTTCTTTGTTCTTTCCCTTCTCTGCGATTGTTTTTTTTTTTCTTTTCTTTTTGGTGTATTTTCATGTCACTGTATCAAAGTGTGAACTCGGATATTGATTGATCCCGTTGTTTATGGATGAAGAAACCCTTTTCATTTCTGTTTTTTTTTTTTTTTTTTTTTTTTTTTTTTATTGTTTTCAACCTCAAACGGGTTGTCTTGGTTCGGTGGTTTTGAAGGAGTTCGTGAAGTTTTGCTTTTAATCCCTCATTAAATCACGTTTTGGTATTTTTGAAGTACTATTAGTCATTTAGTTGTATGTTTTGCAAACTTGTATGTCTTCATTTTTTTTTTGTTTGTTGTTTTACGTTAATTTTGGATTACCCAGCTATTTGTCTTTCATTTGTGGATTGAAATTTTGATTATGTGATCAATGTACCATAGAAAAGAAGTACCTTTTGTGCCTTTTAACGTTCATGAGACGAGAAAAATTTTAACTTTCTTGTAGATATTTACGAATGAAATAGCTTTACCATGTCCTTGTTGATTTTTTCAGTTTACATTGTTATTGTGGTGAAGTACTTTTTAAGTGTTTGGAAGAGAATTCCTGTATAAGCAAATTTTTTTAGGTTTTCACCATCAGCAATGTGATTAGAGTGGTTAATGGGTGACTCCATTTACCTACATTGGTTTTAGTTTCAAAATACTTGCCATGTGATAATAGCTTTAGGCATTTTCAATAGTTAATATTACGGTGTTGTTTGGAATTGTTTTCATTAGTTTTTGAAAACGTTTCTCCAAGTCTTTGGAGGTACGAAAACAAGAACGGCCTCTAAACCGCATTTGGTTAGCAAATACTTTGAGAACGAGAACGAAAACAGTGAGAATGGTTTTTGTTAAGGAAATACAAAATGGTTGAAAGTTATTTTTCTTTTTTCATTTCATTTTCTAAAGTACAACTTAATACACGTTTAAAAATGTATCCAAACACAATTTTACTTTTTTTTAATACCTAAAACGATCTCTAAGAAAAATAACCATACACAATTTCAGTTTCAATCTCAGCACCATTCCCAAAAAACGTTCATTTTCATATTCAAAACAAAACCATTTTGAAAACACTACTGAACAGGCCCTACATTTCTGTATTCTGATCATTCTTTATTTAGACCTAGCAATTTTGTTATATATTTTTCGTATAGTATCTTAACATCATTGGTTAATTAACTTACTTCTTCGATATCTTCACTGTGCCTGTAATTGGACTAGGGAATTTCTCAATCCTTTTAAGTCAAGATTGAGATTAAACAACTTGATGATTCTGACTGCCAGGAATTTTATTATATATTTGTCATATATTATCTTAACGTCATTGGTTAATTAACTTACTTCTTCGATATCTTCACCATGCCTGTAATTACGAGGGAATTTCTCAATCTTTTAAGTCAAGATTGAGATTAAACAACTTGGTGATTCTGACTACCAGGATTTTGTGTGTAATTTGTGCAGACCATCATGGTTAGTTGACAGTAAGAGAATCGCTACGAAAATCAAGAGCGCATCGGGTACCTATGAACATGAAAGAGTGAAATGGAAAAGCAACCCAACTAGAGCTTGTCCTAATTGCCAATATGTGATTGACAACAGCGACGTAAGTTTTCCAATTTGCCCCTATCCTCGATATGATTTATTGTCATCAAAAAATTAAAAGAGATAGTAGAGCTGCTCATTTATGAGTATAAGTAGATCTTGATCTTGATTCTTTTCCTGACAATACTGAAGTACATGTAAATGCTGCATTCTAAATTGATTATTGATGACTTTATATGTTAACGATCACTTTCAAATTGAATAACTTACTTTTTATTGTTCCCATGGCTTGTCAATATTTACGGTTTTGTTTTCTTTTCCTTGGATATGTTAAGTTTTCAATGCTAACATGGTTCGATTCAGTGTTGTGTATATATATGTGTTTCTATATATATATATATATATATATATATATATATATATATATATATATAATACTGGAAATAAGAGTCTTGTGGAGTGATTGTGTAATGCAACATGCATTGGTTGGTACTTTCACAATTGGCAAAGTTTGTTCCCTATTTTCTTTTCTGTTACTTGTCGTTGTATTCTTGTTCATCTGCTCCAAACGCAACTTTGACCAACTTGTGTAAGGCCAATAGTATGTAACACTGTTCATTTATTTTATTACTAAGGATAACTAGTGCCGCTTTCCTTAACTGTTGTTTCCCTCTAGTTCTATTTCATTAATTTTGAGATGGTAACTACTACAGTGGTTCACCATGGACGTGTAGATGCACAAATAATGTGCTTAGTTGTTGTAATTGGTAAATATCTCTTTGAATATAAATGGGACAGACCTGTAAATATCCGAGCCATATTTGCTGCTGAAGAAGTTGTGGCCTTTCTTTATGGATCGGGCAACTTCTTCACCCTTATAACATCCAATATCACGCAGTTGGAAATTTGATTGATTTATTCTTGCTGGGATCCTTGAACATATAAGCCTACCCTGACTACTTTCCTCTTTGGTTTCAATGCTAAATAAATAAAAGAATAAATATATTAGCTAATGGAAATCCCTGCTTCCAGGTTGCTCAAGAGTGGCCAGGATTACCTAGAGGAGTGAAGTTTGATCCAACTGATCAAGAGATTATATGGCACTTACTAGCCAAGAATGGTGAAGAGAATTTGAAACCCCATCCTTTTATCAACGAGTTTATTCCAACAGTCGATGAAGATGATGGAATCTGTTATGTCCATCCTCGGAAACTACCAGGTTGGTGACAGGTCTGTGGCTCTGTGCTTGCTTTCTAGTTTGATTATTAGTTAATTGATTTTGAAAACACAATTTTTTCAGGGGTTAAGCAAGATGGGAGTGTCTCCCACTTTTTCCATAGAGCAATTAAGGCCTATAATACTGGGACTCGGAAGCGCCGAAAGATACATGATGAGGAGAGTGATGTCCGCTGGCATAAGACTGGCAACACCAAGCCAGTGATTTTAGCTGGGGTTCAAAGAGGGTGTAAGAAGTTCATGGTTCTCTACATGACTGAGGTAAAAGGAGGCAAAGCTCAGAAAACTAATTGGGCTATGCATCAATATCACCTAGGAACAGAGGAGGATGAGAAGCATGTGGAGTTTGTAATCTCAAAAATATTTTACCAGCAGAACCGAGTCAAGCAAGGTGATAAAAATGATCAAGACATTGCTGAAAGAATGGATGACACTGTTACAAAAGTATATCCACTCACTCCTAAGTCGGTGACGCCTGATACCCCTCGTGGTAAACGGCGGCATTCTGAAGTTGACCTGGGAGAAGATACTATTGGTACTTGTATCGATGCCTATGCGCAGGTATCTAGATCTCTTTTTTCCCCTTATGCTCCTATGGTTTTTTCCCTGAAAGTGTGTAAAGTATAAATATGTTTTACATTTGTGAATGACCAATGCCTTCAATTTAACGGTTCGAGTTTCGAAACCATATTTTCTGGAATTTACTTGCCACTTTATCTTGTGTTAAAATTATTTGTTAACACTTTTAATAGCTAAGTAGATTTTTAATATATCAACTAGTTGCAGAGTGTTTTCCTTTCGCCATTTATGAGATACTGATACCGCCTTTTCATATATTCTCTGCATTATTGTACAGAAGTTTGCTGACATTGAAGGCTTGGAAGACGATATTCTACCTAAGGCAGAAAATGAAAATCAACTCGATCAAGCACCTAATAATAATGAGAACAATGTAAACTGTAATCAGGAAGATCCCAAATGGTGGGATAGTGAGTCACAAAATTTGTTGGATTCTCAACAACTTGTTGATGGGCTATCTCTCTGTGATGATCTTCTTCAAAGCCAATCCCCGAACAGGGATGGCATTGCACATGAGAATGGTCAACCGCTGAAGAGCAAACCTAAGCTTGCTGATTATGCTCAGTTAGGACCTGAGGATTTAAAGAAGGATTTGGAGGAGTGCCAGAATCTTGTACTTGATCCAGCAAACATTGAGCTTGATACTCCTCCTGATTTCCGACTCAGCCAGCTTGTAAGTTTTCTCTTTCATTCCCTTTCTAAAACATCATTATTGTTCATGTTGAACCAGGTAAATATATATATATATATATTTTTTTAAATTTATTTCCCTTCAACTTTCTTTTGATATGATATACATTTCTTGAATGGTGTTTGTAGGAGTTTGGATCACAGGAAAGCTTTGTTGCCTGGGGTGGTAAACTAGGTGACTAGTTATGGTTTGTGCTTGAGCATTTTGAATGTTAATCCTTTGATTAAAGGTGGTCAACTTTTTGAGGCTGCGTTTTGCGAAGGCTTTGTTGCCCATTAAACCGTCTCTGTTTAAACTTATGACCTTTTGATATCAGCAGCTTGAAATGTTGTTATCAAAGGCAAAATTGTTTCCTTTTGTTTGGTAACCTGTCCATATTGTATTGATATGCTTAAAGGGTTGAGAATATGTGGAACTAGTAGCATTTTTCTCCCCATTTTGCTCCAAGAAACTCAGCCCTCTGTACACTCTGGGTATCTTGTGACTTTGTTCCAAATGTTATGTTGAATCGCATCTAAACATCAATGTTAGCCAGATTTGGGATATTCAAAATCTTCTCATTTCTTGCATTAATGAGTTACTTTGCGAAATATTATGGTGCTTTGGTACCATTGCTGGCATGTATTAAAGTGATGAATTTGAACAGTATTTTCTGATTGTTGGGACAGAGTCATAATTTAATGCCTCTGGAAAATAACGATTACTGTTACCATTACCAGTCAAAATTTCCATGAGTTGTATATATCTAGGTTTAGGCCATGGACAAACTATCTAACTCGGTTCGTATCAATAGATTTTTACGAATACCTTCTAGTTTTGCATGCCCTTCTGTTTTAATGTGATTCTAAAATACAATGTACTTGTACCCTAGCATAGAATGCTCTTTATTGGCCAAAATCCGAAATAAAAATTACAGCTTCTTGTATGGCAAAATCCAAAATTCTTCTTCTTTTATAAGACCTATGGCAAAATTCTGTATAAAACCTGATAATATGACCCAATGGGGAGAGATTGTGAAATGGAGTTCACTTCTTAGCTGTTCTACTGTACAAGGATCATAACAATCAAAAAACCTTGAGCTTGAACTACAACTGATATCATGTAACTGAACTTAAGAAACATTTTTCTCTTGGCCCTCATCAGGGGAGCGAAAAGCTGCATTTTCAAGCAAATAACTCAAACTTGAATCGACAACTGGAAAAGGACTACTAGTGGGCCACAACATTATTAGAAGAACTCAGGCTCTGTCAACGCCAAGGAAAACATATAGCGGATTGATCACATGTCATCATTGAGAAATAGAGACGTACAGCTTGGAAGGAACACCCCCAAAAACATTCATGAACTTGGAGAAGAGGCCTTCTAGAACCATCAAATGGCTTATTGCCAAAATGGGTCAAACACAAACACACACAAATGGGCCTAGCCCTCAAAATCAGTGTGAACTACCCAAAACCAAGCTCAGTTATGAGGTCCCCCCTATTGCCTCTTCATTTGTAGCTTTTTTTTTTTTTTTTTTTTTTCACTAGTTCAAAAAGGAGATTCTCACACGCCCCCTACTTAGCGCAATAAGAAGAATCTACTGAGACTACAAGTAGGATGGCAAGGGAACCTGACCTGTGCTTTTGTATGTCAGCATCCAAAGAGGCTAAGTCAGCCCATTGAGAGGCCTCACTGTGGGCGAGGAGAATTGATGCCTGGTTGATGGGACAAAGAGTCTTAATAGGAGTTCTCTTATCGCCATGCCGCCACCACCGGCGATTTGTTCATTTTTAGCTTAAAACATGATAATTGGTTTTTATGGAAAGAAGCCAAATGAAGAGACTTCACATAAAGCAAGCAGCCTAGGAGCATGTTGTAGGGTAAGTGTCCTTGCTGGACTAGCATAGGGCAAGTGACCAAATTGTTGTATAAGGTAGACCTAGTAGTCCAAGTCCTAGTCCTACCTATAATTTTTTTTCCACCTTGTTAAAGGGCACAAGAAAAAGAGAGGGCAATTATAATTTGGTGGGTTCTACAGTGCAAAAGAGTGTCCTAAATCAATGCATCAAGTCCCTTCTTTGGTGGCAATGATGTAGCCAAAGAACAGACAGAGAGGGTCTAACACACCCTGGCCTGAATTGGCTCTAGCTCATGTCCATTCTCAATTTTGTGAAGAATATGATGAAACCCCCCATCATTCGTATTTGATCACTTTAATTTATCTTTGCTTTTCAAATTGTTTGTTTGATTGTTCGGATTTTTTTTGTGCACAAACTTTTCAACGTGGTGATGGTGCTATATTGCTTTATTCTTCAAACTTTTGTTTGACTAAACACATTCTTCAAAGGAATACAAAAGATCAAACAGGTGTTTAATTTCAATTGTTAATGGAGTTTAGACTTCTGTGTGTATCTTACTCAGATTACACTCACAACTTATGTTAGATGTGGAATATATACATATATATATATATATTTATATGTTTTAGGTTTCTAAATTTGATACCATAATTAAACACAATATATGTGTATGGTAGCTAGATGTGACTAAAATTACAATGTCTTGTTCCAACTCTTTCTTTTTCTTTTCCCCTCACTTCCATTATTCCATACATCTTTTGTACTATTCAATTCATGCATGAATCTTTCATTTTTTATGATTTATGATTTTTAATAATTTATTTTCTTTAAAAAAAAACGTGGCTCTCACATAGCTTCCCAATTATTGGAATACCTGCCTTTAGCCGCTAATCATCCAATAATTAATATTTATCTATACATACCTACTTCAGATATGTATGTAGTGTAGGTAGTTAGCCCTAGCACGACATAATCCTACCATTAGAAATCAGCATATGCATAAATTAATACACAAAGCGACCTTTCCAATCATGAGAAGACATCATACCCTCAGAGTTAACTGCGCATGACAATGACATTCTCCAAGATTAATGACTCCTAACTCTACTTGTTGCTACTTTCAACCCCTATGACAAAATTATCAAGTCTCGTCAATTCATCATTCACATATATTACGTGACAAACACTTGTATATACATGCAATAGTGCCCATACCATATATCTATCCACATATATATATATATATATTGTGTAAGTTTATCAAATGTTACTATAACTTGGAAAATGTTAAGCCTGTGAGACATAGGACCCACCTACTTTATGTTTAATCTCAACTTAATTCTCGAATGTCGAATACTACCCTACTAATTAAGCCTGGCCCTATGAGACATTTGTGGATTCCATCCACTCACCCGTTTTATGTTTAATCTTGACTTAACCCGAATCAAAATGTGTATCACTAATCTTACTAATTAAACCATTTTATTACTAAAAGCATTCGCGATGTTCAATGCAATGCATTAATTAAAAAAAAAGTCCCATAACATGAGTTTTATCAGCTGGGCTGACAGGCTGAGTGTCTGAGGATTTATCAAATGCAAATGGAGACTTAACACAAATTTTGAGAATTTTAAATTGATTGGAAGGTACATCTTATCCACGGTGATGATGATGTGGACCGCGAAGGAAGAAGAGGGGCTGATCTCTTTCTCCATTATTGAAAGGGAGGGGACAAAAGAAGGGACAAGTCAAGTAGGGGCCCACAGGTGGGACCTAGATGTGATTGGAAGAGAATCTGACGTGGAGGCGGAGGAAGGATGGTGGGGTTGAGGATTGGGAGGTGCACGTGGGTGTGATAAGGCTGCCATGGTTATCAGTCGCCTTCTGTCGGGGTAGCACTCTCTCTAGTCGTGAATAAAAAAATAAAAAATAAAAAAAGGGCAAAAAAGAGACTTTTTTCGAGATGTCATCGTATCCACAGACCAATTTTTTATTGTTATATTTATATAAAATTATGTAAAAATTAAAAAATATATAAATTAAATAATTAAAAAAATTTAATTTATTAATACATCAAATGTATTAAGAAAAATTTTATGATAGAATTAAAAAAAATAAATAACTATTAATTTTTTATTTTTAACTGTTAAATTTATATTAAAAATTACATATATTTTAGGCAGAGTTTTTAATTCGGCATTTATATATTTTTTTGTAAAATATATATATATTTTTTTAGAACGTGTATATTTTTTCTTAAGAGATGTATATTTTTTTTTAATAAAATATACAATATGTACACATTTTAAAGAATAAATGTACATATTTTAAAGAAAAAATATACATATTTTATAAAAAAATGTATAACTGTCGTTTCAGTCCGCATATCGGATTGGAGACTCATTTTATATTTTATATATTTTTTAATTTAATATGATATTAATAAAATTTAATTCTACATGAAAAAAAAAAAAGAGATAGGAGAGCTTTAGCTCACTTCTATTCTATGTGGCCGACAACTCAATATAAGATGGCAAATTCTCACCTCCTCCCTTCTACTGACACAGTGACCCACTCAGTGCTCACCTAAAACTTTTCTATGTATAAAAGAAGAGAAATTTTGAATTCTTCCCTAGATTTTTCTTCTTAAAAAAAAAAAAAAAAAAAAACCCTTTGGTGGTATTATAAGTTCCTTGATTGTTAGATTTTGATCTAGTTTAAATGAACTTCAATATTGATAATGATCTAATAATTAAAACCTCTTCTATTATAGAAATGATAGAACCTACATATTATTTGATTTCAAAAGAAAAAAGAAGAAACTATTATTGTACATGGACTTGCGCTATTCGATTTATAGTATAAAAACATATAGAATGTTTTTTTTTAGAGTAAAAAATATATAAAATGTTTTAAAGGAGAAAACAATTACGATGGAGACACTTTTAAAATGTGTCTAATTTGAATGTAATTTGACGTTTTTATATTATATCTTAGTTACGTGGGATTTTTTTTTATGCCACCACAATATTATTCTAAAAATGTTTATTTGCGTTTAATTCTTTAATTTGAATTTTCAATTTTAATTTATTATAGTAAAAAATTCTCACAAAAAGTTACATCTAATTTTTTTTATTATAATAAGAAATTATTATAAAAAGTCACATCTCAATTTAAATTAAAAACTCAAATCAAATAGTTGAACTAGAATATTCTAACTGTAAATCCGTAACTATCGGTTATACTTCAGAAGTTCTATACATTGTGGATTTATTACGAGTCATTTCTCACGTTTTTGTCCAAAACTATGTAATCAACCCAACAAAACCTCATTTTTAGAGAGAGAATCAGTGATTTCAACTCAATCAACTCGAGTAGTGTGTTTTCTATTTCATTTCAAGCATAGAATAAATGACACTCAACTTTCATTCATTAACGAGAAATCAATTTTCCCAAATAGTTTATAGTGGTGGAAAAGATTTGATAGTTTTTTTTTTTTTTTTTTTTTTTTGAGTTATTTGTATTTTTCCCCTCTAAACTTGTAGTTGTTTTAGCAATTTGCTTGTTGAACTCTTAAATTTTAATAATTTACCCTTTCAACTCGTAAAATAGCTGCAACATCTCCTATTTTCACTACAAGAAACATGGTCATTAGTGACGACAAAAAATTATTACAAAAAACACAAAGTCATCGTAAATAAATTTTTAGCGACCACTTGTCGTCGCAAACTTGTTGCTACAATTGATTTGTCGCAAAAATAATTTTTGTGACGACAAGCAATCGTCACAATTATATTTGCGGCGACAATCATCACAAATGAGTTGTTACAATTATTTCGTCGGCTACATTGTTAAGATGACATGGCATTGAGTATTTACAACGATATTTTACGAATTAAGTCGTCACAAAAGATGCAGAATTAGTTGACTTGAGTTATATTTTTTGTGACCACATTTGTCGTCACAAATAATATTTAATTTTTTATTTATTTTTTCTCATTTTAATAATTAATGTTGTATATTACTATATATTTAAACCCAACATTAAATATAATTAATAAATAATAAATAATAGAAATACAAATTATTATTGTAAAAAGTAATTAACAAAATAAAATAAAAATGTAATTAGAGTAGAAATGTACGGAAATACAAAGTGTTACATTAATAAAAATCTAATTTCCTAAATTAGCAACATCACTAGAATCATTGTCATTATCATCGAAAGGATTCATAGGCAGATGAACCGGACGAACATACGACAGAGGAGGAGTAACTGTTGGGAAAGTCATGTTGGGGTGCATTTGAGTGATGCAGTCCTGCATCATTTTGACGCTCTTGTACAACTGGATGTTTTGCTGGTAACTCTCTTGCAAGTTTTCTTTTACTTGTGGCTCCGAATGTGTCGTAGAAGATCTTGTCGAGCATGATCCACATGACGATGCATCCCCTCAGTAAACCTTTTGTGGGAGTGTGTGACACACTCCAATTTTGTGTCCTCTGTGGGTGCCCAGAAACTGCTCCATAATATCCTTCTCGTTAATTGCTCTTGCCGCAGATGATCCAAAAGTAGTAGATTGCGTCTGGATCTGCGTTTCTCTTTCTCCCTCCATCCGATGCTACAAATATTATAAAAAAATAATTAAATACATAATGCGATTTAAATAAAAAATATATAATTAAATATTACGAGTATACTTACGACTTCGTCGAGGTGCGGCATCACGTGCTGTAGAATGTAATATATTTAGTGATCATATAATACTGATGTAATTAATTTAACAAATTTATAATTATGTTATAACATACCAAACTCACAGTGTGATGGCAACCTATAAGGATCGGGTGGAGACTGCGCTCCCCTTGAAGAGCCAGCACAAGTAGCGACTGGGCCAGACATGATACCTGTTATGAAGTTTTATCAACTTTTATGAAAATTAACATAAATTATATTGTAATATGTCTTTAACATTCTATTAACTATTTTATAATATTTATTTTTAATTAAAATATAATTCCAATTAAAATTTCCATCTAAATTTTTTAATCATCATATATATAATTCACTATTTTTAACTTCTTAATATTTCCATAGCTCGCCTATTTTTTAATCATCATCACATAATTATCATCAAATAAATTTCATACAAATTTCAATTACAATTCTAATTTACAATTCACAATTCTAAATCTAAAATCATAAACTATATTTAAAATCCAAAACAAAACCACAAACCACAACCAAAATACCAAAATCAATTTATAAAATACCAAAATGTTAACTCACAAAATTCAAACCAACAAACACCGGGGGTTGGAAAATGGTATGGCAGCAAGGCTGGGAGGGCGACGGCGGCTGAAAAACCACGACGACGGTCAGAAAAATGAGCGGTGACGGCGAGGTGAAAACTCCATTTTTTAGACTTTTAAGAATATTTTTCTCCACAAATGAAGGATTTGAAGACATAATGATATATTTACGCTTTGTTTAGAATTTTTGGACGGTTTTTAGAGTTTTTGGATGGAGAATGAGAGAGAAAACTGAGAGGGTCACCGAAAAAAATGGAGAAAAAAGTTATGCGATCGCGGTTATACAGGTGGATTTTTGCGATAACATTATGTTGTCGTAAAAATATTAAATATTAAATCGCAATTAATATAAAAACGATGTCATTCTTCTTCACCTCATTAATATTTCTGAGAATATTATTGAGGAATATACTTGTGCTCATTTTTTGCGATGACTTTGTTAAAATGTCGTCGCAAATAATTTTAAGGAAACCGCCAAAGTTTCCACCATTTTTTCAGTGAAATTTAAATTCTCAGTTATTTGCGATGACATTATTAAACAAGTCATTGCAAAAAATAGTCGTCATTGATAGAATTTTTTGGAACCCTTTTTTGTGATGACACTTGTCGTCGCAAAAACAGTCATTTTGAAAATAATTTCTGGAACCATTTTTTGCGACGAATTTTCAATGTGTCATCGCAAAAAATAAAGAAATATCTGAAACCTATTTGCGAAAAATCGCCAAATTTTTTTGTCTTTTTTTGGCCATGTCACTGCCAGCTGTAACAATCAATATTTACGATGATATGTCGTCGCAAATAATGGATAAATTGACACCAAAATTGTTGGTGCCAAATTAGTTTTGGTGCCAATGTCTATTAGTGATGACATGTCGTCGCAAATGATATGTCAAATTTTAGCGGCGATATGTTGTTGCAAATAGTGAAATTTTGTGCAACGACATGTCGTCGCAAATAGTAATGCGATGACAAGTCGTTCAAAAATTTTGTTTTCTTTTTAGCAACGACATATCATCGCTAATACTGTGATTTTAGCAACGATAAATGTTATCGCTAATAATGTCGTCGTTAATAACCCTTTTTGTTGTAGTTTTTTTTGAGAGATTGTGTTAAATTAATGACGAAAAATTATGTTTGATAAAAAATCTCAACATCTCAATTTATAGTGTAACACAATAAAATTTTCAACTCTCAATCCCTTAAAAGACAAAAAAAGAAAGAGCAAAATTGATAAGATGGGGCATATTGTAACTATTTTCTAACTTAGAGAGACAAATTAAGACCCCATTTATTTCACTGATTTGAGTTTTATTACAGTAAAAAGTTCTTAAAATAATCACATTTAATTTTTTTACTACAGTAAAAAGCTTTCACATAAAGTCACATCTCAACTCAAATTAAAAACTTAAATAAATAAAATAAACAGATATTAATAAAATTAAAAATTTACAGGATAAAGTTACTAAACTGCTACAAGTTAAGGGGCAAATATACAAAAGACTCTAGTTTGTTTATTAATTTTTTATGGTTACTACTTTCACCTCTGTTTGCATTGCAAAGTAGTTCAAGCTGCCTTTTTTTTTCCCCCTGGAACAGACAAATGGGAATACTACTGTACCGTGTAGGGCAGTCATCTCTGCTGCACACGTGGCAACGTGAATGTGGGTTGGAAGGCAATAAATAATACATTATATTATATTTATATGTCGCATTTCAGTGTTTGAACCCAAGAGAGAGTTTTCACCATACATGCATCTCTCTCTTAAAAAAAATATTTAAGAGACATTTAGTAAAAAGATTTATACTATAATTTAAATAATAATTCATAATTTGTTATAGTATTTTTTTATAAAAAATATACGTAATTCAAAAATAATTTTAATCTCATAATTTTAATCTACAAACTAAACGTCTCTTTATTTTAGTACCATCTCGTTAAAATGTTATAGTTTTAACAGTATTAAAACAGTATATTTACTTATAACAAAAATTACTTCAGTATTTGAGATCCATTTTTAGAATTTAAAGTGTCTATTTTACCTTCTCACTAATTAATAACAAACTAATAATTTTTATGAAAATAATTTAAAACATTTAAAAATTAAAATTTTTAAAAAAATTATTTTAAAAGTCATTAGTTTCTATATAATTAATGAAAAGGACATTTTGAATAGTATACGTCTTAAAAATTAGTTTCAAGGTATTAAAAAAGTTTCTTTAAAAATAAAAATACTCTTTTAATATTATTAAAAATAATGATTTCGCAATATTATACTCATCTCTAACGGTGTGTTTGGATGCTCGACTTGTGATGCCCATGCTGGAGACAAGGCCTTAAAATTATATTAATATAAAATGAGCCTAATGTTGTTTGGTTTGGGACAAGAAAATCAAATCCAAGATAAATAAGATACTGAGGGGCCAACCAAACACCTGTTTCTCACAACTTTAAACTTGGCACAACACGGATTGATAGCAATAGAAAGGGAATATTATTAATATTGAGGTTTTTTGTTTATAGAAACAAATTTTCCCTCACAAACCGCACCTAAAAGACCTAGTCAAAGTGGTAGTCACAATGCATTTTGTGTCTTGGCACTTTTTGGACATTGCCCACCAAAGACTTTTTTTTTTTTTTTTTTTTTTTTTTTTTTTTTTAAGGATCAAGTTTTAACAGTTTGATTTTTGTTAAAGTGAAACTATCTTATCTTCACTTCAAATGATAAAGGGTCCTACATGATTGCACCAATTATGGATGTTTAGGGTCCATTAGTCCCCTAAGCTGTCCTCTATTTGTAGGCTAGTCATACATGATTGCCCCAATTATGGAAGGCCTAGAGTCCATACCTTTAATCCATCATCTCTTTCTTTTCAGCTTTCACTACAAGCTTATATCATACAACTTAATTATTATTGGCAAGTACCTCTTAAGGTTAGGCTTGAACTTTGACCTCTCTTAACAAATAAAATACAATAAAAAAATAAAAATTTAGGGTACCTTCTTTTGTCTAAAAATTTTTTTAAAAAAAATAATTTAAGTTTTAATTTTATTTAAGTTCACGTTTTTTTTTTAAATTTTAACTTTATTTAATTTTACTCAATTTTATTCAAGTTCTAACTTCAACTCAAGTTATAATTCAAATTCAACTTAAAAATTACACTCAAATTACACTCTAAAAGAACAACTCTTTAATTATCATTATACTTTAAAGATAGAATTAATATGGACATTTTAAGGCATTGAGTGAATCCTTGGCTGTCAGTTGCAAGAATTTGTGTTGAGTAACATAAATACTTTGAAAAAGATGTCTACTTTGAAATTTTGCACTTTTTCACCCCCCCGTGCAAGGATTTCGTATATTTATTAATCATTGTTTATTCAGGTTTTAAGTTTGCCCTTTTAGAAATCATCAATTTACTTCAAAGCCAAAGGGAAAAAAGAAAGAAATTTCAAATTAAGACTCAATTTATTTCACTCATTTAATATTAGAATTTGAGTTTTACTATAATAAAAAACTCTTAAAAATAATCATATTTAATTTTTTTGTCTACAGAAAAAATTATAACATAAAATTATATATCAATTTGAATTAAAAACTCGAATCATCGAACTAAACGGGCCCTAAGTGTGTCTTGATTAAACTTATAAAATAATAAAGATCTTGGAGAAACATAAAAGGACTTTAATTTGGTAGTTAATTTGCCTTCTTAAACAAATAATTACATGAATATCTCCTTAACCTTTTTGCCTTGTTTCTGCCAGTTTGGTAAAAAGGAAAATCATTGTTGTTGATGAGGAGGATTATGTTCCTCTCTTTCTCTCCACTCAATGGATCTTCTCTTCTTTTTTTTAAACCCAAAACATGGTGAGAAGATTCGTCTAAGTAGAATACATGGGAAAGAGAAAATACACACACACACACACACACTAAACCAAGGATATGGTGCTGCTTTGACCTTGAGAGTCAGGCTTTAAATCTATAACAATTGATGGCTGATTCCTCATAATCTTCACACTTTCAAACCAAGGAATTGTAGAGAATTAATTAGAAAAATTAAACAAAAAGACCGTGAAATCACCATGGTTGAAACTCAGTTTCCCTTGAACATAGTCATTTTATTTTGATCACTGAAACATTGATCATATAATGACTCAGTATAAAAAAAATCAGATTTTGTGTGAAAAGAAGAAAGAGCAAGCAAACATGTATATACAAAAAAGAATAAGAAACATCAACTAAACATAAAAATTGTAGCTCAAGAATAATATAATATGGAGATTTTAATTCATGCTATCAGGTGATGTACATCTAGCCGCCGATCCCATACAAAAATTTTGTTTGAACTCTCTCCCATAATATCCGCCAAGCTTCTATTTACAATTTACCAAAAAAAAAAAAAAAAAAAAAAAAAAAAACATAATCCTCCTTGCCCTTTTTCCTTGGAATATTTTTGAAATTTTTGAAGGAGGACGTGGTTTTAATCATGCCAACAAAGAAGCATGACCACACACCTCCTTATAATGTAAAGCCTTGCTCTTTGCTCTCTAAGGACTCCTCCAAGTCCTCTACTTGATGATGAAAGTCTTCTCTTGGATCCTCCCATAGTGGCTGAACTGCTCATCTTCATGACTCTTTTTCACAACTATTAGGACTTTGTGAGTGATATTTGAGCTTTTGAGGAAGAAAGTACTTGTAATTAATATGATGAGTTTGGGTTTGAGAATTTGGGAAGTTGGGGTTTGGTTTATATAGAGGGTTGAGGAGTGTGGTCCTGGCAAAGACTGGTCTAGTAAAGAGCCAACGATGGGGCATGAAAGGGCGTGCAGTGCCCCCAAACCCACCAGACAAAACCCCATTTGGGCCCACTTCCCACTTGGAGAATCCATACTCCAACAAATAAGATTTAAAAAATAATAATAATAATATATATATTGATAAAAAAAAAGAAAAAAAAAAAAAGAAGAAATGATAAAACAATCCAAACAAGTCTCTCTCTTTCCCTAAACATGGCTACTTGTTTTTGATATGTAGCAATCTATCCATGTATCCTATATCTTCATGTAGGAATTACCCACCGCCAAAATGGGTCGGCCATTACTTTTAATAATAATATATTAAGGCAGGCGAAGACACAAAATTTTCTTGTTCAGCCAAAGAAATGAAAAAGATACATAAACAAGTGTATGGTTTATAATTAGCAAAATAGGCGATGATTTTGTGTATAGTATACTATAAAGAGAAAAACCTTCTATTTAAGTGTAATGTTTGATGGATGGGCCAAAAAAAAAAAAAAAAAAATCATCTTTTTTTTTTTTTTAAGTGCTTTTCTTTGTTGGTTTCCTTTGATTTTTGTTGGATCCACCTACAAATGCAATATATATAGTCAGGCGAGTTGAGTGTAATCCTACATGAGCATGCATATTAACAATCTTTAGCAAGTTTAAAGCATATAATGAGTTCATCTTATCATCTTTTTTTACTCTTAATGTTAATCAAAAATATTTGTGGGGACAAGGGTCTATGTCATTTGATGTTGATTTTTTTTAAAAAAAAAATAAATAAATTGGTTATAAGAGGTTTTGATGGAGAAATTTGGGTGTTGAGTGTCGGTAATTAATTGTTAAAACTTATTGACATATGTCATGGCCCGGAAATTATTGCCTTTATTTGGTGTGTGGAAAAACATAGTTTGTGTTGTTGTGAGCAACGTTTGAGTTTAATAATAAATTTGATCTTAATTTCGTAATTTTCGGTTTTTTACTGTAGTAAAAAGTTAGATGTAATTGTTTGAGAGCTATTTTATTGTTTCGTTAATGTCTTTGAAGAAGATGTTTGAAGAATTCACACTGTCCACAGAAAATTACAGGGAAATATATATCTATATATATATATATATATATATATCTTTTAGCTTTTTTCACTTGGTTATTGAGAAATCACTGTATAGTACTTGAATATTTTTCCTGACTCATAACATGTACGTATTGTGGAATTGGCAAAGAGACAAGATAGAGTAAGATCTCCAACAGTGACGCATATGTAGTACTTGTTGAGATTTGCTTGAAAATTTGAATTAAAGTACTGAATTCTTGCTGGAATATGTGACAGAGAGTTGTCTCAAAAAGAATTAATAATATAAAAGAACAAAAAAAATTACAAATGAAAAAAATATATATATATATTTTGAAATGTTTGAAAACTTGAAACCATTTTGGAAAATAGAAATTATGGTGAGATCAAAGATGTTCAAATCTTCCAAAATTAATTGAAAAACACTAGAAATTACTTTGACAAATTTCCTCTAAAGTTTCAAGGTTATATATAAAATGATGACCAAGATTCCATATTTACTATATTAATAATTACCGGTTAAGAGCAGGCACAAAACCCGATTAAGTGTGATTGATTAAACTAATTTTATCAGATGCTTTGACCAAAAGAAAAGCAACGCAAACCCACTTGCTTAGTCTCGTACTCCTCCCATTTTCGTCATCTTTTTCAGGACACCAACTTCCATTTACCCTCATTTCTGATGATGAAAAAAAAAAAAAAAAAAACTCATTTTTCTATTCTTTATTGAGCAGATTTATAGGCTGTCAGGTTAATGAGCTTTCCATTGATATGTTTGCCTCTTCCATTTCCTAATTAAAAAAGAACACGTATGTATTTCTGAAGATCATACATGGAAAGATGATTTATAATCTGTTTGGTATCTAAATTCGCTCTCTTATTCGAATCATAATTCATGGTTCGTTATAGTATTTTTTTTTATAAAAAATATACTTAAATCAAAAATGATTCTAATCACATGATTTGAATCTATGAACTGTTAGTCTTCTCTTCATCCATATATAAAATATGCTCGCATGAATATTGTATACACGACTCCTCTGCAGCTTTCTATGATTGGAACAATTGTATGCACGACTCTTTTGCAACTTTCTACGATTGGAACTTTTGTTACGGTGTTTGTGCCCATACTTGCAGCTATCTTCCCCCTTATAGTCTTTTATTTTTGGGTATTTTTTAATTACTCCGTTGAGTTTTAACTTTAATTGATAACTATTTAATGACTTGGTTCCTAATTTACACGGTGGAAATTATAATCGAATAGTTAAATACAAAATATGATATTAAAAAATCCTTGTAACTTAACTTTTGTTGAATCTTTACGAATTCATTTTTTTGTTCTATTTTCCTTATTCCCAATTGCATAATACAAGTCTACAAACGTAAAAATTCTATTCCCCATCCAAAACAAACCTAAAATTCTATCATCCTTTTTCTTTTATTTCGACACTTGAGAAAGATAGTTTTAATAGCATTGATTATGAAGTTATTGTAATGTGATCTTTTCTTAATAGAATTATATTACGAAAACTTACTAGAAAAGTTACTTTATTTTATATTGTTAGTTTATAAACTTTATGTTTATTTGTGAACCCGCTAGATTAAAAGTTTAGCTACGTCCCTGATTGTATATGTATATGTTTAGTTTTTGTCTTGGAAATAATATTGGCTTGACTGTATATACTAGATGATCAAGTTTAATCACGTTCACATTACCATCTCTATTTGATGGGATGATAAGGCTGTTCATTCTTCTTGACAAAGTTACTAATTTAATTTTTGATTTAGTTCCACCGTATTAGATGGGGTAGAGGACAACTTACTTCGTGATGGATTCATATGTCGCAAGAGAACCCATTGTTACCACAAAATTGTTTGAGTGTGTCACCAACTATTTTTGTAACTTTTTTAAAGGAAAAAAAAAAAAAAAAAAAAAAAACACTTTTAGATATCAAATTAGGACTTGTTTTGTTCTACTAATTTCCTATATGTCACAATGCACTCTAGGGCATGCCTAGAAGAGCCTCCTTTTTTTTTTTTTTTTTTTTTTTTTTTTTTTAAGGAAAGTCATGCATTTCAAAAGCATATTCTCATGGTGGAGTACAAGACACCCAAGGCTTTGGGAATTCAAATGGAGGAAAACTATATATATATTGACAATGAGTGATAAATTTAATGTCTGAAAAAGCACTGTAATCAAAGTCTCTTTAACTTTCTTCCCAGGTTTAGTTTCGTAGCTCATGTGTCTCATGATGTGCTTTGTTGTACAGTTTTATACGATTTTAAAAAAGAAAAAAAAAAAAGGACAGAAAGAAAAAAGCATTAGAGTTGTTGTAGTAATACTGAACGAGAAAGAAACGTCAGAGTTGCACGTGAAGTTATTGTGATTTACAATGCCGTTGCCTGTGAAAGACTCAACATATATATCTATATATTTTTATCTTATCTCTAAGCCGTTGAATCCCATATATAGTTTATTAGATACCCCATAACCACGCTTGTTCATGGTGCTTTCTTATTAAGGAACTTCGTATTATATCCCCCACATGTTTTGCCTCTTTCCACCACTTTCCCATCACATTCAAATGGCCATAACTTAGCACATATATACAAACACATGCATACGTAAATATATGTGTGTGTGTGTTTGGACTTCAACATGTGGAAAACCAGTTGGTAATGGTATAGTACGATTTTGGTTAGCAATTACAGTTGTCTAATTTCTTACTAGCTTGTACTGTCAGGATCATATATATATATATATATATATATTTTTGTAGGCTTTGTTTGACAGCAAGCTTATAATTAAGCTTTCAATAAACCGTGTTTATGAATTATGATGATCATGTGTTAATTACAGCTTTTTAGCAAAGATATATGCATCTGTATATATATGAAAATAATTGTGTTTGTATGCTCGTTGACTATGCATACAAATTACAAAGCCAGCAAGGTCATTGCTGGTCATAATATGGGGAAAGATTTTTATGTCTTGAGCCTTAATGAATGTGCGAGGTAGTGATCAAATTGTTGGAATTTGAGTTCATAATTTAGTGACAATAGCTAGCCAGTATATATATATTGTTCACTTGAATTCTGCATTGTTTAGTAAAAGGATTACAATTATTTTTTGTTGAATAAAAGAGGGAAAAAGATTGATGTCACAAAATGCAAGTAGTGCTTGAGGTATGATGTTGGTAGCCATGAGAGATTTCTTGAGAAAAAAAAAAAAAAAAAAAAAAAAAATTGGACCACATTGCATGTAGGAGTTTTCTATCTTGAGAATATTTAAGAGTTGTGTAACATAACATATTAAAAAAGTAGAAGTTTCTAAAATATATGGTTGCACATTCATGGCATAAATGTCTCTACAAGAAATAAATCTAGTGTAATAGAGAAAACGAAAATGAAAGATGGCTTGGTAATGCATTGAAGAAATTTTGGCAGCGAGAAAAAAAGTGGGGGATGAACTGCCTTGTTCCAACGAAAGAAAAAATTGGTCGAGTATATATATATATATATATATATATATATATATATATATATATATATATAAGAAAAGCACAATAAAACTTAATTTGATCTTTTTTTCCCTAAAAAAAAAAAAAAGAAACTAATTTTCACATTCAAGCCAGAAGAGAGCGCAAACTAAGAGTTAACTTAAGCAAGTTATTCGGTAAAGCTGACTAAAGCAGCATCAAGGAAAGTGCCAAGTCTGAGCCAAGAAAGAAAATAGAAAAGAAAAAGAGTGACAGTTTTATTTTAAATGAGCTCCTGAATCAATACAGTTTTATATAAAGAAGACTTAAGACTGCTTATAGCTCAGTTCATTAAATACTGTGCTATAATATTATATTATTATTTTATAGCCCATGGAAGAAATTTACACGTCTGTTCAAGAGATTCCAGGTATGTTTATATCAGATTCCAGCTAATTTCTTTCATCTAATTAAGTATCATAGAGATTTGTTATCAAAGATGGTCGGTGATCAGTTAAGATTGCTACACAAAAATTTACAGAAAAATAAAATAAAATAAAAAATATGTACTTTTACCAACTTCATTCCTCTCTTGGGATCCATCTGCTCCACCACAGGCTCTTCCTCCTCCTGTTAAGTTCATCCACACTCTCGTTAAGTGTTTTTACTATCTTTCTCTGAAGTTTAAGAACTGAAGCAAGAACATTCCTTTGTGCGCTTGACTTCTTCTTTGGCACCATTTCCTTTTAACAATGTAATCGACAAGAGAAACACAATTACGATATGAGTAAACCATTTTTTCACACATGACATGATGATAATATATCTATAACAATTCACAGATATTGTCCATTTTAGACCTATGTCCGCACAGTTTTACTTTAAGGTTTTACTTCAAAAGACCTCATACCATAGGAGATGGTGTTCTTACTTATAAACTATTGCTTTTTAACTTTTCCTAAACGATATGAGACTGCACAGCTTACTCTTCTTAGCCTTTTGTCTCATGGTATTTTGACAGTCACAATACCTTTCTAAAGAAAGGTTACTTATGAGTGTGTATATGTGTGTGTGTGTGTGTGTGTGTACATAGTTTTAGATACATACAGCTCTGAGCTCTTGTAACTGAGCTTCTGTGAAGCCACCATCCTGCTGAGTTCCTGATTTTGCCATTAGCCTTATAACCCACTTGGCAGCTTCACTATAGTCCTGTTGTGTAGCTCTGAAGAGTTGCAGCCTCAGGTTCTGCATGAAAGAGAGGACCAAAAGACCTTCTCTGTCAAAGTAAGGATGAGCCAAAGCTCCCTTTGCACTTATCCTTTGCCTTGCCTTGTATCGAACCATCGACGTGAGAAGTTCCCATCCAATCCCACCGTCCAAGTTCAGAAGCTCAAAGCCTCTCCTGAGGTCCGGGGTTGCACGTGGCTCCACACTCTTCCGCCATGCAACCAAGTCGTAGTTGCACCTCTTCAGCTGACGGTTGAATTGTATTAGACCACTGTCTGTTCTTAGCCCTGGAAATGCCTATAAGGAGGAGAAGAAATACTGTTTAGGCCTAGAGCCATGCAAAATCCAGTATGGCTAGTGTGTTCGTTTTAGCAGATGTACACTATGTACGCTTAGTCACATGCACGTGCACATATATTTAAACCAAGATTTAACAGATTAGGTTTCAGATGTTTTATTTAATTTATATTCCAGATCTTTGATAGTAGAAAGAACAAAATATATACTTCCTTTGACGATTAGTAATTAATCAAACAGTGTAGTACTAATGTAAAGACGTCTACTAAGCAATATTTATTACTCACCATTTGGAGGAATATGAGACCAGTACTGTAGATATCAAATCTATCTGGCAAGTTCATCTGTTTAAGAAAGCATTGTAAAATTCATGAAAGGAACGCAATTTTCCGATAATCAAAATAAATGTATATTTAAAAAAAAAAAAAAAAATCTGAGGATGGTTCATAATTTTGACCTGCCATAGGACAGGGGAAAGTGCGGTTGCCACCGGAGCTGAGGGTGCGGATGGAGTTTGTGTGCTCATGATGTATTGCTCTGGTGCAGCATACCTGTAAAGAGAAGAAGGGTCAGAAGACCTCACGATATCTTGATGAAAAGAGACTCATCATATCTAATTGCGAAAGGAATCCTTGTGTGCAGAAGTCATTGAATCTTGGGTGTCAAGTAAGTATGTAAACTTTAAGACTCTTTTTGAGTTTTAAAAGTTTGGCTAGTGGGTTTCTAGTTCTCATGGCCCCTGATATGCCACATTTGTTGAGCAAGTCCTGCTCAAAAAGGCACTGAAGATGTTAAAAAGGTGTCAACTTGGCTTCCATGAAGAAGAATTCCACAAACTTTTGGAATAATGATGTTTGTGGTCCCACATATCACACAAAAGAATGGTAAACAGGAGAAGAACTATTCCTCAAGTCAAATTCTCTTTAGACTTTATATTCAAAATACCATGGTTGCACTTTTTTTTTTTTTTTGGTAGTAATCATATCCACTAGCCAAAGCTCTCTCTCTCTCTCTCTCCAGATTCTTAACTAGCTCAATAGAAATTATCTTCTTTTATTTCCTCTCAATCTTCTCATCTGGATTTGACAATATATCATCATTTCTAAGTAGTGCTGCACTTAGGATCCGCAAAACTACAATATGGTTCGATTCTTCTTCTTCTTGTTTTTTTTTTTTTTTTTTTTTTTTTTTATTTTTTTATTTTCTGAATAGAAACCAAATGATAGTAAGCTTTACAAATGTTTTTGGATGCCACTTAGTCATGCATGCTTCTGTTTTCATTCTTTTCTTGTTTTAGAAGTAAAACTGAATTGTGTTCTTCATACAAATGTCAAAATATGATATTGTAAACCAAAATATGACCTTCCTATTTCCTTTTGATTCTATAGGCAAATATTACCGGGCCTTTTGGTTCAACCATTTAAATTAGTTATTTTGATTTTGAATTCAAATTTTATGAGAGAACCGATTTGTGGGAATTTTGTTATTCAAATTTTTTGCGAGAGAAAAGTATAGTAGCAGAATCATAATCATAGTTTTAAACTCGTGAATCAAACGGGCCCTACATGTTTCTAGAGTACTAAAACATGTTGAGAAACTAGAGGTACTATCTATCCAAGTTTCATTATGTTGAACCAAATGAATTTGGACATAACAGGCCACAACCTGAACCCAAGGAGGAACACAAAGAAGCTCTAGAATGACCATACCAGAATAAGTAATAGTTCAGATCATGATTTAGTGGTTAAAGTTTGTAGTTGTATGTAACCAATTGTAAATACAACATGAATGGATAACAATGAGCCTTACTCAGATGGTGGAAAAGAAGATACCTAGGATCCAGAAGAAACTCCTTCGGAATATAATTGATTCCGACTCTCAAATCCGCGGCAGCACCAAGATCAATGATCTTGAATGTACGGGAACCTATTCATGTTAAATGGAAACAGGAGCTCAAGAAATCTGGAAAAAACAACTAAGCTAAGGCAACTTTCATTTTACAATCACAAAAAGACATTGAGACTCCTTACCTTCAGAGAATATAACATTTTGCGGCTTAATATCCCTATGCACAATCCCTGTGGAGTGAAGACCATCCAATGCAAACAACAGTTGTCTCAAGATTGTTTGAATGATCTTGTTTTCCCTTTCCAATCCCTTAGGCAAGTTTTGAACTTCTCCAAGAATCATTGTCTCCACCTGGGAAATATTTTTGTTTTATTGATCAAAATTCAGTACATTAAAAAACTAGTTTACCACAAGTTTGAAGCAATAATCTAATAACAAATCAACTCAGAAAAAGCCCCCATTACCTTCTAGTTTTTATTTTCCCACTCCGGAGCCACTAATCAGCAGCTACAATAGATAATATCCACGGAAAGTTTCCATGATTGTATATTTATGTTTGAACAATAAATTTTTTTCAAACTTCTTCTTAACTTTACTAGCTCAGAGAATGAATGTTTATGCCCAAATACAAAATAAAGTGATCATTAAGTTTTCAATGTTGGGTTATTTCAGTGGAAACTACCAATCAACAAAGAAACCTCAAGTCTTATGTGATTCATACAAATAATAGAATATCCCTAAGGCTGATGAGAGAAAGTACCAACATTGTAGGGAAACTCTTTGCTTTGCATCAAATCTGCAAGAGTGGCCTCCCCTTCGAACCGCCACAGAAGCCAATATTCTGATCCTTTCTTTGAAGAGTTCTGGGAAACAGTTCAAAGAGAACGATAATAATAATAATAATAATAATAATAATGTCAATAAAGCCTCACATGTCAGAATAAAATTAGCCCTCAGGGAAATTTTCTAAACTTGTCAAGACAATGTTATCCCAAGATAGTATTGGTATGGTAGAGCTTGGAAGAAGTTATAGATAATACCTCGAGAAAGCCGTATAAAAAATCAGCACAACTGCTTGCACAAGCTCGTCGGACGCGCTCATTCATCCAAATTTCTACTGCACCATATTCTGTAGCCTTCTTCAATACAAAATCTCCTTCCTTCTAATGACCATAAAAAACCACAAATCTAACATATTAGATACAATTCCTACTCATAAGTCTGAACATGTTTTTTCCTTTGTAATTCACTAGACTAAAACAAGTACCTAATTTACACTTCAAGCAGAAAAAAATCTCATACATATACCTTGGAAGAAGGCTTCTTAGCCAATGAAACTCTGTAGACCACTCCAAAAGCCCCTCACCCAACTTCTTCCCCAAAACAATATCATCCTATCACACATAAACCACACAAAATGTTACATTACTGATTCTGAAGAAAGCACAATCGTGCGCGCAAATATTAATTATTAAACAAATCCAACACAAAAATTGTTCCCCAAAAAAAAAAAAAAAAAATTAGTTGACACAAATACTAATAAGACTAGTAGTTTAACTTAAGCTGTAGGAGGTGGGCGATATTAGTTTTCCATTCTAACAAGTAGAGTGAAAGAGTTTTAACTTAGTAATTATGCTCAACTGTATCACATAAAACTGTAATTAATTAATTGGTCAAATCAAAGACTAGAGGAAAAAAAAAAAAAAAAATACAGACCTTGCGGTAAGTGGGTCTAAAAATTCTCTCAGCAAAAGCAAGAACAAACATGTCAAAGAAGCCAGGAGCCACACCAGGCGTGGCCCAGAGGTAAGATAGAGCACTGAGAGCCAAAACCGCCCCCGGCGCCGTGAGCGTCAAGCCATTGGGCTTGGGAAGCGTGCTTCTATAGATGATGTCCCCGCACTCCATAACGGTACAAGGAAGCCCCACTCCCACGCCGAGAAACAGGTCCCGCACCGCATCGATCAGCTCGCCGCCGCCGCCGCCTCCTGCCAACGCCGTGACGACAAGCCTTTTGTGTCTAATTCTTGTGGCAGGGGAAGATTCTGAGGCGGGTTTGAGTGGAAGCAGCTTCTTGCCGAGAAATGGGGAAGTGGGTTTTGTGGAGCTGTGGGGGTGGTGGAGTTTGGTGAGCCCCACGCCGACTCCTCGGGCGGAAAGGGTGGCGGCCATGGCCGTTGAGAAGAGAGAGTTTTTGGAGTTTCAGGAAAGAGAAGAGTATTATGTACTAAGAGTACTCTGCTTGGTTTTTACTTGGAGGAATATCCTTCAAATTTAGACCACTCACTCAGTCTTCTCACTATATGTGTGTAATAGTGACAGTTATTTCAGGTATTTTTTGTGGAGGCAAATGGCCCGAGAGGATCGATACTCGATACTTTTGACATTTCACCACAAGTGACACGTTTGATAGTGTTAAGCTGGGCTGGGCTGGGCTGGGCTGGGCTCCTTAGCCTGCAAATCACTTGGTTAACACAAAAATGGGCTTTCAATTTTATTGGGCTCTTTGGATAAGGTGTGACAAGTTAAGCCTTGGATTGATTTTTGTCAGGAAAATGAAGCTATTACTGCCACACCTGCGCAGTTACAATACTGAATGTGCCTCTTAATAACCTCATACTAAGATACCGACAGTAGCCACCAGTGACCGGTAGTATCCTATTGTAATGTTGGGAGGTATACGTTCTGTTGCTAAAAATTTTTACAACCGATGATAACCAGTCAATGATTGCGCGTATCCTACCAGGACACACTCGGAGACTGTCATAGTTTACCGTAATACTTTCCTGTTGCTCGCCGGTGGTAACCATCTCACCAGAATTTTTTTAAACATTACCAAAAAAATAACTATATATAAAAAAAAAAACACTATAAAAATATAATTAAAAAAAAAGGCACAAACATATGAGGAGAGAAAGTGAGGGCGGAAACTTTATAATGTCCAAAAATTATCTTTATGCCCCATCTAGTGATGAAGTGTTAATGTAAATTTCTCTGAATATTGCAAGACATAGTTGTAAAATGGACTGGCCATTGAATCATTAGAGCAGAGCACAGTACGGCACATCAACGCGATTATGTATTCTTTTTATCTTTATCTTATCTTTTCTTTTTATTTCTTTAATATTCAATTGCAAGGTTCATTCTTACATTTTTAATAAATATGCAGTTAATTCTTCCAACTCATTAACCCAATACCTTAATTTAAATGAATTAATATTAAAGTTTGATAATTAATTAAATGGGTAAGTTTGAGTTAAGAGGGTTGGCAAAATTAAGCATGTGGGTGGTGCGACACAATACGCAAGCATGACATGATTAATAACATGACAGCTGAGCCAATGTCCGGGTAGAATAAAACAGTGAATTTTCTCATGCTTGGCATGTTAGCTTGATCGAGCCTATAAATTGGTTATGCTAGGCAACGCACAGCTGCTTTTGAAAGCTCAAAACAAGTTTGATGGTAGGCTTCAATATTTTAGGAAGAACGAAGTTTGAAAGAGATGTTTCAACTTTCAATGTGGGCAAAGTAGGCTATATAGAATTTGGGTAGCTTCATAAAGCCTAAAGCAAAAAAGGTTTTCTTCATTACCGTCTTAAATAAGATGAGTCAAATATCAATGTGCCGGAATTCTTTATCAAACGCAACCATCAACTTTTTCTTCAACTTGCAAAATGAATTAAAACCCAACTTCGGAACTGTCACCTCACAAACAAAACCTACCACTTGATTCAATGCTTTTTTTAAAACTCTCTTTCAAATACAGATATCAATCAATGCAGACGAAAATGCCCGGACAAAAGAAAAACTTTGAAAACACGACATACAAGAGGAAACATCAATGTTTCATGCACCAATAAGATGCATTAACTTTGAGGCCACATAGTTTCAAAGGTTTGTAATAATTCCACTAATAAAAAAATATGTCACTAGTTCAAATTTAATAAACAAAACGGGAGAAATCCAAAAATGCCACTCAAAAAATGTCATCTTTAAATTTCTGCTATTCATTAATTGTAACGATCTGAAGAATTAAATAAGTTTAATTATGTTAATTATAATTTATTAGTGTGCCTATTTTAATTTTCTTAAATTAATAAAAAAAATTAATCATTTTCAGTATTTATAATTACACCGCAAAAATGTGTGGAAACACATTTCTTACTTTTTTTTTTTTCAAAATATCTTCTACTGTTATTTTTATTTTCCTCTCTTTCTCTCCTCATCTTTTCCTTCTCCTTTTCTGTTTCACCCTCTCAAGGGAAGCTTTTGAACCGGATCTAAACCGAGGATTTTCAAGAGGTTTTCTTCACAAAAGTAAAGATCAAGGTAAACTATTTGAAAAACTCAACTCTTGAATCTCGGATTTCCTTAGCAAGAACTTGATTTTTGGTTTAAATTGGTGAGATTTTGGTTAAACTTGATTTTGATGGATTTTGAATGAAATCATGATAGAATTTGGGGGTTTTTGATTATTTGAACTTGATTTAGTAATTTGAACTTGGTATTGATGATTCCTCTTGAAAATATCTCAAAATTGGACCCAAAAATGCAAGTTTTGGCATTTTGCTTCGCGATTCAGCCATTTTCTCTCGACTTGCAAATCACCACCGATCTACCGGGGCAATTGACCGGTCATCACACCACCGGCCGACCGGTGAAGTTACACTCCTTTGTCACCGGTCAACTGGTTTGTACTCCTCTCAACCTAAAACTACTCTAAAATCTGTTTTTGACCCCAAAACTCAATGGAGAACCAACTTAACTTCATTTGAGAACTCAAAGTGAGTGGATTAGCCACATTGATCCTTGTTCTATCTTATTTCTCTTGTTTGAATTCTAAATTCTCAAAGAATCACAATTTGGATTGTGAAGTTGTTTATAAACTTTGATTTTGAGTCAAGACATACTAGTATGATACAATTGTACATAATTAAGCTAGATTGTTTAGAAGTGAGGTTTAAATTCTAAACCATTATTTTGATGACAAATCTAGCGGTACGATCGTGGAGCTTTAAGAATAGATGATTGCACAACGTGAAGTTATCCGTAGACTAAATATCTGAGAGGTAGGATGTTCTTGTCCATATCTTTGTTAGCCTATTTTAAAATGATTTTTGGCTCATGAAAACATTTTAAAGGTAAAAACGTATTTAACATCATTGAGATTTAAAGAAAAGATTTAAGCGATATTTTCTTCAAATGAAATATTTTAAGAACTGGTAATACACATGATGGCCAAGAGATTGGGGTATGAAGATCATATCCTTGGGGGCAGGTCCCAAAATTCATACGAGCCACTACGGTGTGATATCATGACTTTGCGACAATATAAGTGATTCTTCATAATCTTGAAATCACTTACTATAATATGGACTTTTGATACTTATGTTTATTTCCTTTCGTTAAAAAGGACGTTTGGTTTCGAATGATACATTCAAACCATATACTTTATTTATTTATAAAGTTTTATAAAATTATATCCTAATGGACCTTGTGCTCACTTTTCTAATGTTTTCATGTATTAAACCCCTCTCAGACGACGACTAGAAGTAGTGCTAAGTAGGTGGTGACTACCAGTGAGGTGAGCCTAACACACAAAGTGAAGAGTTGTAACTTACTTCCCTCCACATTGATTATTACTAAGGCATGTATAATCTTATGGTTTGTAACCTTAAATTCTACTAGATTGTGATTGATGTCAGCATTTTACCTTTTTGTTTGTTTATGTATGTACAATGTGGAATCCCTGTGGAGAAAACTGACATGATGCTAGAGGCTGACTTTTGAAACTGTTTGATTGTGGTTTTGTAAAAAAAAAAAAAAAAAAAAAAAAAAAAAAAAAATCAAATCCACCTAACTCTTTCTAAAACTTAATTTCCTTAAAATAGTGAAATTTGTTTAGAAATTCTTCAATATACTATCTTTAAAATTGATTTCAGCATTATTAAATGCTTAATTACTTTCTTAATCATGTTTAATTTCTAAACAAACCTCCACATCACTAACACTTCTTTAGGGGCATGACATTATTATAAATTTAAGATTTATGTTACTTAATTCACTTGAAAGTATCAAATCTTTTTATGTTTAGTGGCATAAATGTAAAACTTTTGAATTTCAGTGGCATGTCATGTAATTTCCTCTAAACGAATTAAAAAAAAAAAAGGAAATTGCGTGGTTTTGAATTTTTGAGTTTATACCAAAACCTTTTAAGGGATTTTTTTATAGTGAAACCCTAATAAGTGCTCCACCGATGAAGCATTGTTTTTTTTATTATTATTGGATTACTTTTTGAACAATTAGATCTGCAGCATGAGTAGTTATGTGCGACGCGCTTAAAATTTTTAATATAGACCTGTGCAGATATGACCCTTAAAAAACTAATCCAATGATTAAAAAAGCAGTGCTCCATCGGTGGAGCACTTGTTGGGATTCCACCATAAAGAATCTCAAGTTTTAAACCTATTTGAGTTTATTCCGTTTCAAATTAGTCTTTGAAAGTGTATTTGCCCCCGTTTGTTTAAGAAGTTCGAATTACTGTTTAAATATTTTTGTTATAGTGTTTTCTCTTATAAAATTTAAATTTATATTCAAATTTATAAACCAAACCGGCATAAAATTTAAATAAGAAATAAAACATCATATCAAAGAATAAAAATTTAAATTAGTGTTTGGTTAGTGGTGAGAATTATGAGTAAAACATAAATAAAGTCATGATTTTAAATCAGAAATAATATAGCAAATAAGCTCAAATTCATACCCATGAGAACTTAAAGAGTGGTTTTTAAAACTCATATATAATTAGTTCACATGAATTCTCAATCACATTTCAAGTTAAAAGTTTTAACAACTGAACACGAGCTTTTAACTAGATTTTGGATTGAAATCCGAGCAGTGAATTGTAAACCCGCGGAATGAACGGGCACTAAAGCACCGGCAAATCTAATATAGGAAAAGAATTTATCTAATTTGGGATTTTCGAATATTTAAAAAGGCACCCACTGCAACCACTACTAGTCTACCACCACTGCCCTTTCCGTACGAATGTAATATTTCCTATTTCCACTTACTATCTACCAATCAGACAATAATCCAAATTTTTAGCGTCAAAATCGCTTTTCACATTAAACAGCTGTCCATTTTAACGCATCATCACAGCCGTTGATCAATCTTTAACGGCCGTAACTTCCTCCGCTTTTACCGTACCAGCCAAAACAATTCGTCACATTTTCCTCACTTTTTTTGCCCTTTTTTTTCTTTTTACAAAAGAAGCAACGTAAATAAACAAAATTATCGAATTGTACAAGCAGACAGATATACCCTCCATCCTACACGATTTGTACGCGTGTAAAAAAAAAATCCCATTCATCACGTTTGTCCTCATTCGTCTTTTCTCTCATCTCTTCTCTCGCGTTGTCAGAGTCTGACGATCGCCGACGGCCGCTAATCAACAAACGACCTCCATAATTCCCGGCGAAATTTCTCTCTCTACCTCTTTCTCCTTCTCTCTTAGCTGTCCGAGAACAAGGACTTGTGACGAAAGAGATCGTACGGAGCCCAAAGGCTATCCAACGGACAAGGCTTCTTCGAGTCGAGTCTCAGCCATGGCTTCCCCTTTCCGCTCCAATGAAGGAGACTCACCGGACCGGGATGGAGATCTCTGCAGAGTCCCTCGAGATTGTCGCCGCCGAGGCCGTGCTGGTTCCACCTGTGCTCGACTCTCTCCACGTCGCCGGCGAAGACCAGGAGAAACGGCGGCAAGGAGCCGAGCTCGTAGATTCTGTACCTTTTCTGGACTCTCATCCAGTGCTCGAGCTTCTCCGTGAACTTTCCTTCCCTCCATTTCCAGAGATCGATTACCATTACACCGGTGTTGAAGTAGCAAGGCTTACGGCCTCGAAACGACGCCGTAAACACAGGATTGGACCAGAATTTCGGCGTGAAGTAGCTCGTGAAATTCGCATGGCAGTACTCCGGCGCGCCGACCACGTGGCGGCGGAGATCGATTCGCCAGAGCTTCGCCACGTCGTCGACGACGATTAGGTCGGAATCGAAATAGATTATGCGGCGGACGCCGGAGGGAAGGAGATCGGGGAAGTAGATCCTGGCGTAGTTGAGAGGCTGATCTAGGGCTCGGCGAATGGAGTAGGAGATTTTGCCGCGGACGAGGTTAGGATCGAAGTTGTAGATGTGGAACTTGAGGTAAGGGAAGGTGGTGGCGACGACGCGGCGGAGATCGGCGGCGCGGCGGCGGTCAGCGATGAAGTGGAAAACGACGTTCTCTGGACAGGAGGCGTGCTGAAGGACGGAGAAGACGCCGGCAATGGAGCCGCGGAGGTAGGTCTCGTCTAGCGTCATCGCGATGTGGATTATGGACGGGTCGTGAGGATTCTTCTCCAACGACGACGGCGACCACGCCGTCGTCGGACATTCCCTCCCGTTTCGAAATGCCGGTGCCTCACGGTACTCCGGCAGCTCTTCCGCGACCGTGCGGCGTACGGACACGGTGAGGGTAATGAGGATGAGGATGAGGATGACGAGGGTTTGGCGATTCAGTGGCATTTTGATGAAATGAGAAATGGGATAAGAGAGAAAAATAAAGCTTATTAGTTTATTTGCTTGGACAAGGCAGGGGTGGTTTGGTAATTGCAATCCGGAGTGGGGCCCATGGGATTGAGTGAGAGCGAGATGTAGACAAGTGCAAAAGTGGAAAAATCGCCGAAAATAAAAATAATTTGAAAAAAAAAGAAGGGAAAGATGGCAAAGCGCCAGGCTGGAACGCGCTTGGTTTGTCTGTCCTCCCATTTGGCATTCCTTCCTCTACAGTACACTGTTTTCCTCGTTGTGCGTGCGAAGGGAAAGATCGTGTGGTGGTGATTTCACCGTAAGGAGTAAGTAAAGTTCGTTTTGTTGTTTGCCGTACAATACTTTTGCATTTGTCGTGTCGTACGGTGACGTTTTCGTCGATCGTGTCGTTTGTGTATCTGTTTTGTTTTGTTTGTGCGCGTCATCATACTGACGTATACACGTAGACAAAGTTTTGCATGGTGATGGTGCTATGCATACGCAAGTACGATCTTTGCATACGCGTAATTGTGTTCGTTTGTTGGAGTTAAATTTAGTAATTTTAAGGCTTTCTTACGTTGAGGGTTTAATTTTCATTAGATTCTCACGGTAGGTTATGAAGAAAAATTAATTTCAAATCAACTCCTAAGAACAGTAGTTGTTTCATTTTGCACAAAGACAAAAAATCCTCATAATAAGTTACGATTTTGTCAATTTTAGCACATTCATCATTTTTTAATTTTTTTAATCACATATGGAGCACACGGTGAATTAACAAAAGAAAATATAATGAATTTAAAATTAAAAAAATAAGAAAAAAAAAACATAAAATCTTCATCACTTGAGCTAGTGTTGTCTCCTATTTTGCTAGCAACCCCGCATCGCTATTATCTTCTTGTATTGTCATTTATCAGTAAGTCATGTGACCAATATATGATTAAAATTGTTCAAAATTTGACATTTTATACAAAGTTCCAACTAATTATAATAAGTTGAGAGTAGTTTCGAGTCATTTTGAGTTGTTGGGTGTAAGTTAAGGTAACTCTATTTTTGAGGGTCGAATTTGATATTAACATATAGAAGATTATCCTTTATTTGAACTGCCTTATCCATATATATTATATTCCATCAAAATTTATATATATATATATATTATTCTAATGTGATAATTTTGATAAAATTTAATATTCAAAATTTTTATATATATTATTTTATTTTAATGTAATTTTGATAAAATTTAATATTTAAGAACATGTAGCAGTACTACATTTCGGTTGAAAGCTCCTTAATTTCAAGCCAGATAAAAAAGAGTTCTGTCTTAAATTTGCCGATTTAAGACTACTGCATGTGATGATCAAGATTTATTAAACTTGTGATTTTATAAAAGCCATGACTTCTGTCAAGATGGACACCTTGTTTAAATAGAGGTTGCCTGAATGGGAGGCAAGGTAAAGCTTGCATAATTGCCATTGACCATCTTGACCTTGTTGTAACCTGAGAATTTCTGAAACTACCTTCTGCTATTACCTTACCTACTGCGTATGCTATATAGTATATGGGCTGGCTGGAATCCATTTGAGCAGAGAATGGTGCGCTACAAACATGGGAATGGAACAATTCAACATGAAGATTCCCGTGGACTTTTTATATGTTGCATGGATGGATCCCATTCAGCACTTTTGCCAATCTACTTCAATCAAAAAATTTACGTTTTTATTGATGTTTTACATTCTAAAATTAATATACATTTTTTAGGAATTAATGCAACAAACGACACCATTTTTAGATGAATATTCTATTTTTTATGATTTTCCTTATTTTTCGTATTTAAAAAATAAAATTAAATAAAAATGACGTCAAACAACTATGAAATTTTACAGACACAATTGTTATATTTTTTTTTCTGCATCCCTGCAAAAAATGGGAACCAAAACTGACAAAAAAAAAAAGTAAAACGCTGTCAAAAAGCTTGATCCGTGTAATGGGGTGCCCAGTGGCCGAGATGGGTCAATAATTTAGATTTTTATTTATGTTTTGCATTCTAAAATGAATATACGATTTTTATGAATTAATGCAATAAACGGCACCATTTTTTGAAGAATATTTAATTTTTTATTTATAATTTTCCTTATTTTTCATATTTGAAAAATAAAATAATAAAAAATGACGTAAAAAAATTTTAAAATTGTGCAGACATGATCCTTACATTTTTCTAAGTTTGCCTATAAGAAATGGATATAAAAATGACAAAAAAAATAAAATAAAACGCTGTCAAAAAGTCCCCAGCCCTCGTAGTGGGGCGCCCATGGGACGGATGGGTCAAAAATTTACATTTTTATTTATGTTTTGTATTCTAAAATTAATATACAATTTTTAGAAATTAATACAACAAGCAGCACCATTTTTTTTTATGAATATTCTATTTTTTATGATTTTTCTTAGTTTTCATATTTGAAAAATAAAATAAAATAAAAACGACAGCAAAAAATTTTAAAATTTTGTATATACGATCCTTACATTTTTCTGGACATGCTTGCAAAAAATTGGCCTAGAAAATGATAAAAAAATATAACGCTATCAAAAAGCCCTCAACCCGCGTAGTAGGATGCCCAGGGGCCGGGATAGGTCTAAAATTTATATTTTTATTTAAATTTTGCATTCTAAAATTAATATACAATGTTTAGAAATTAATGCAACAAATGACACCATTTTTTGAAGACTATTCTATTTTTTTATGATTTTCTTTATTTTTCATCTTTGAAAAATAAAATAAAATAAAAATGAAGTCAAAAAGATATATAATGTTACAGACACAATCCTTACCTTTTTTTGGGCATACCTGCAAAAAATGGCGACTAAAAATGACAAAAAAAAAAAAAAAAAACGCTGTCAAAAAGCCCTTGGCCCGAGTAGTAGGGTACCCAGGGGTCGCGATGGGTCAAAAAATTATATTTTTATTTATGTTTTGCATTGTAAAATTAATATATGATTTTTAGGAATTAATGCAACAAGCGACATTATTTTTTGATTAAATTTCTATTTTTTATGATTTTCCTTATTTTTTGTATTTAAAAAAAAATAAAATAAAGATAATGTCAAAAAATTATGAAATTTTACACACATCATCCTTACATTTTTTTGGGCTTCCTTGAAAAAAAATAGCCCAATAAAATGGCCACAATAATTGACAACAAAAAGTTAAAACGTTGTCAAAAAGCCCCCGACCCCCGTAGTGGGGTGCCCAGGGGCCGGGATGGGTCAAAATTTTACATTTTTATTTATGTTTTATGTTCTAAAATTAATATACAATTTTTAGGAATTAATGCAACAAGTGGCATCATTTTTTGATGAATATTCTATTTTTTACTATTTTCTTTATTTTTCATAAAATAAAATAAAATAAAAATGACGTCTAAAAGATCTGAAATTTTACAGACACAATCCTTACATTTTTCTAGGCATGTATGCAAAAAAATGGCCCTATAAAATGACAAAAAAAAAAGTAAAACGTTGTCAAAAAACCCCGGCCCGCATAGTGGGACGCCCAGGGGCGGGATGGGTCCAAAATTTACTTTTTTATTTAAATTTTGCATTATCAAATTAATATACAATTTTTAGGAATTAATGCAATAAATGACACTATTTTTTATGAATATTCTATTTTTTATGATTTTTCTTATTTTTTGTATTTAAAAAATAAAATAAAATAAAAACGACATCAAAGAATTATGAAATTTTGTATACACAAACCTTATATTTTTTTGGGCTTGCCTACCAAAAGTGGCCACAAAAAATGATAAAAAAGTAAAACGCTGTCAAAAAGCCTCCAACTCGAGTAGTCGAGTGCCTAGAGGCCGAGATCGGTTAAAAATTTACATTTTTATTTATATTTTGAATTCTAAAATTAATATATGGTTTTTAGGAATTAATGCAACAATTGAAACCATGTTTTGATGAATATATTCTTTTTTATGATTTTCTTTATTTTCGTATTTAAAAAATAAAATAAAATAAAAACGACGTCAAAAAAATTATGAAATTTTGCAGACACAAACCTTACATTTCTTTGGGCTTGCCTGTAAAAAATGGCCACTAAAATGACAAAAAAAAAAAAAAACGCTGTTAAAAAGCCCTCGGCCTGCATAGTGGGGCGCCCAAGGGCAAGATTTTTACTTATGTTTTACATTTTAAAATTAATATATGATTTTTATGAATTGATACAATAAACGACACCATTTTTTGATGAATATTTTATTTTTTATGATTTTATTTTTTTTCATTTTTGAAAAATAAAATAAACTAAAAATGATGTCAAAAAGATATGAAATTTTGCACACACAATCCTTACATTTTTTTGGGCATGCCCGCAAAAAATGGCATAGAAAATGACAAAAAAAGTAAAATGTTATCAAAGAGCCCTCAGCCCGCATAGTGGGGCACCCTGGGGCCGACATGGGTAAAAAATTTACATTCTAAAATTAATATACAATTTCACAGAATTAATACAACAAACGGCACCATTTTTTAATAATATTATGTTTTTTATGGTTTTCTTTATCTTATGTCTTTGAAAAATAAAACAAAATGAAAATGATGTCAAAATATTCTGAAATTTTACAGACACGATCCTTACATTTTTTTTGGGCATGCCTGCAAAAATTGGCAACAAAAAATGACAAAAAAAGTAAAACGTTGTCAAAAAGCCCCCGACCTGCATAGCGGGGCTCCCGGGGGCTGAGATGAGTAAAAAATTTACATTTTTATTTATATTTTACATTCTAAAATTAATATACGATTTTTAGGAATTAATGCACTAAGCAACATAATTTTTTGATGAATATTCTATTTTTTATGATTTTTCTTATTTTTCATATTTGAAAAATGAAATAAAATATGATGTCAAAATGTTCACAATGAGTCTCTTTTTTGAAAACTCAATTTTTTTTTTTTTTTTATCTACTATTTATTTACTTAGTAAATGTTGTATTTATAAATTTTAAACAAAATTAATATTTGTTATTTTCAATTCAATGAATAACTACTTTTTCTTTAAAAATTTGTAAGTATATTAATTTTTTATGAATTTTTTTAAAGGAGCTCTCCTCACCTTAAATTTTTAAACTTTTCAAATTGAAATAATTATTCCTTAAACTTTCCAAACCCTAGATATTATTCTCTAACCCTAATGTTGTTGTCACCGGTCACAATAACACTGTCAGAAAATTTTGCCTTTGTCAGAGTAGATTAGGCAAAAGGAGAGTTCGTCATTGCGATCCTTGCATGGCTTTGAGATGATCATTGCATCGTGAATATCAAATAGCTTGCTATTTTTGTTGGCATCGTGAGCTTCCTAAAGCTCACGACAATCATCGTGAGGTCGAGGATATCTCGTGATGATCTTTACCATCATGAGGCCGAGTGACAATGATGCTCAAGCATAGTCCACATGCATTCCCATCAATGGAGAGAGATGGAGTGAGAGAGATAATTCATAGAGCTATAAGTTTGGACTAAATTAAAAAGACCGATTTGAAGTCTGTCACTGTGAATTTGAGGTCCGGTTTGGCTCAAATCTCCGGGATTAGTTGGGCTAATATTTTGAGCCAAAAAACGCCCGAACAATCTTTTAAAAAAAAAAAAAAAAAATTTAGAAAATACTTTATAAAATCTGGGCTAGGTCCATCGGCTTTACGACCAGATTGGCCAGACCCTTCCCCTTTAGGGAATTCCCATTTTGGTCACCAGGCTGGACAACCTAAATTTTCACCTCTAATTATGTGTTAAGATTTTTAAATGGTAATTTTGACAAACACTCCACGGCTCAAGATTTTTACCATTTACTCTTAATTCATAATTTTTTTAGTCAAATTATTACACTAACAAAAGGATATTTATCAAGAGTAAGAGGTAAAAGTTCATAAACATGCGCTCTTAAAGGTAAATTTTCTATTTTTTTCATTTTTAAATCTAAATTTACAAAATTTCCATGACTTACAACATTATTTCCTATAAATTCTGCGATTCATGTTTATTTCTTGTCTTCTTTTCCCTTTAATTAATTAGTTTGAACCACATGCATTGTGAATTTCTGCTGAACAAAATTTCTGCTTTTTTTTTTTGGTGGGGCATTGAGGTGTTTTTTATTGATCCTTTATTGCCAATATAAGTACTGATGATGATTAAAAAGAAAAAATAGATTATGTTAGAGCATAAGATTGGTACGTTATGTAACTGAAACAGGCTCTCTAATTAATGATATGTTTTTGGACTTGTGTAACATTTGTCCCACATAGAGCATTTATATATTTTGCCATGCATAAAATTAAATCAATTAATGTTGATGGGGGACACAACCAAAATGCTGATTTGGGCTGTTGCGAAAGGTATTACCAGTGATTGATACCTTGATGCGTGTGTTTACACATCCATATATGTTATATATATTTGCGTGACATATATCTAATCCCAACTAGCTTTCTTTTCCAAATTTAATAATGTTTTTATAATAGTTGAATTAAAAAATAGTTGCCTAGTTAATGTAGACGCTTTGAAAACATATAAAGTATATATTCTGATATTTCTCAAAGGTCGTATCTAGATCTGGCAAAAAGTTGTTTAGATCCAAAAGATTAGTGACTTAAAAAGCAAAAAACCATATATAAATAGCCACTTGAAGATCAGGAATTGTACATGTCCTATAAAATTTTGGCTTTCTTCACACTAGAACTGTAAAATAGTAATATAACATATCTAAAGGATTTTTGTTTTTTCATGTGTCCTAATTGGAAGCAACAATTAGCGGAAAAAAAAATTCAGTGCAACCCGCCTAGCAAGACAGACAGCAAATAATTAATTACATTATTAAATTGAATGATTAGTTTATAGTTTTTATTTATTAAACATACTTAAGCAAAGTAAGTAAATAACCAATAGAACTATAATTAAAAGTTGTAGTAATTTTTTCTTAGAAAAATAAATTACAAGCTGTAGGAGGTCCCCCATTTTCCGTTGTAGCAGATCCCAGGCTGCTGCATGTGTTGCATTAAATTACTAATGAGAGTAGTTGGAAGGTGGAAGATATATTTTTTGCCGAATTAAAAGTTTTTTAAGATCTTTTTGTCAGAGCCATTTATCAAATTAGGGTCTGAATTTATTTACGTGCCCAAAATATAAAAATGGGCGACCGAAAGTTCAGTGTTTGTGGTAAGTGAGAGTCAAGATCTAGTTCCAACTATTTGGTTAAATTTATATCTGTTTTCTGGTGAGAATTCAAATATAAAAAGCGAAAGGGCTACTCATAGATGTGTTTATTTGAATTGCTTCACATTTAAAAAAAAAAAAAAAAAAAAAAAAAAAAGGAAAATTTTAAACGTTTCATCTTTCATTAAATTATGTGTTTACTGATAAAATTGAAAACAATGGTTTGATGAGCTTCACACAGAACAGAGAATTAAAAAAAAAAAAAAAAAATCCTTTCACCCTCATTGATCATAATCATTCCTTTTAGCGTTTAACATGCTATAAATCATTGATAAGTTCACCTGATATAAGCCAATGATTATAATGCAAAATGTCAATTTATAGTAATATATTGGTAAAATTCTTATTGTTAAGGTTAATAAATCTAAGGTATGTTTAAGTTCACGTGAAAGCTAAAAGAAAAAGAAAGAGTAGGGTTTCTTTTTCCTATTTAATCACGTGTTTATTTACAAAATTAGGACTGATAGTAATTCACAATGATCTCATTCGATCAATATGGCTGTAATGAGTTAAAAGACGACATCGATTCTTGCACTTTATTTATTTAGGGCACTTTTAGTTCCCTGATTTAAATTTTTAATTTGAGTTTAGATGTGGTTTTGTGAGAGAATTTTTATTGTAACAAAAAAGTTAGATGTGACTGTTTGTGAGAGTTTTTTCTGTAATAAAACTCAAATTCTAAACTCGAATAAGTGAAATGAACGGAGCTTTAGGTCTCGTTCATTTCGCTGATTTGAGTTTAGAATTTAAGTTTTACTACAGTAAAAAATTTTCACAAATCAATCACATTTAACTTTTTTATTATAATAAAACGTTCTTACATAAAATCACATCTTAACTCAAATTAAAAACTTAAATTAACAAAATAAACGGATTTTTATTTATTTATTTATTTATTTTGGGACTAATGGAGACATAATACTGAAAAAGCCACAAAAGGGTTAGAAATACAAGGGAGGGATAAAGCCCACAAAAAACAACAACCGGAATAACATCTGGAAAAACCATTAAAAGGCCAAAAGATGACCAGTGGGGGCTTCGATCCAAAGCAGACTAATGAGACATTACGCATGTAAATACTAAAAAGAGTGAATACAAAATATATATATATATATATCTTTGATATTCACATGTTATAAAATTATTATTTATTTATTACACAAAAAATAGTAATTACATTGATAAGATGTAACTATTACTATGTTCAGCAATTCTACTTTCTACTAAGTAAACATATTAGATAATTGCTCATATGTAAGTAAAACAAGAAATAAAGTTAGTAGCTGTTATTTTTTAAAAGTAGTAATTACATTGATAAGATTTTAACTATTATTATGTTCAGAAATTATATTTTCTATAGTAAGTTAACATATTAGATAATTGCTCATAGGTAAAATAAGAAAGAAAATTAGTAACTATTATTTTTATTATTTTACATTCCGATTTGGTAAAGATGTCGATAGACTACTATCTTTTTTTTTTTTTTTTTTTTTACTTCATCTTCTTCTTTGTCCGTTCGTTATTTTAAAATTTGTGGTTTTAAGTGGTTGTGCCTTCTGTGGATATCATTTTTCTTCCTCAATCCTAATATATATATATATATATATATATATGTATATACTATGAACTATTCTGCAAAAAAAAAAAAAAAAAAAAATCAATTATGAACTGCGAAGGCCGTGAGTTTGTATACTTGGTAACATGCAAGTGTAGTATGAACTTGGCATTGCTTTAATGAATAATTGACAAAATAATTGCTTGTCCACTTTTGGCAGATTCGTTGTTGAATTTGTTTTTTTTTTTTTTTTTTTTTAGTTTGGATAATAAATGAGTAGAAGGAAACTTCTGGTGCGTTTGTTTTCTAAATCAAATTCTTATTTTTACTATTATATCTCTCACTATCTTTGTTCTTTCTTTCCCCTTCCTATGTAAATGAAATGGAAAAAAAACATAACAAAATTTGGTACTGCGACTCTGCCAAAAGAATAAACAAAGGGTTCTAAAAAAGAACTCTTTGTCGTTCGTCAATAGAAAAGCTCAATAAAAATAAAAAAAAAAAAAAAAAAAATCTAAAGTTTTAATACAAAAAAAATGAATTTAAATTGTAGGCTAGCTCAAGAATATGCAGGGAATTCCAGAAAAATTCGAATTCCCTTCGAAATTTGAATTCGAAATGAGATGTGACATTTTCTGAATTTTTTAGTTGCTTTTGATGTGACATTTTAGGATGTATAAAACTAAAAACTTCGGTGAAGTGAATGGGGCCTAAATTTGACAGTTGATTAATAGTTGCTTAGCCTTATAGGATGTTTACTCACTTCACGGATTCGAGTTTTTAATTTGAATTGAGATATGACATTTTCTAAAAATTTTTTACTATAACAGAAAAAATTAAATGTAACGTTTTCTGAAAACTTTTTATTATAAAAACTTAAAATTAAAAATTTAAATCGGTGAAATGAACGAGGCCTAAAAATTCACTTCTCATTTTAAATCATGATTGTTAATTTTTTATAATATTTTTTTTTAAAAATTAAAATTTAAAAATTATAATTATGAATTATAATTTTAAATTTATTAATCAAACGTGTCATTAATCACTCAAATAAGCTTGATTGAGCTCTAAGTTTAACACACACATTTCTATTTTTTTTTATTTGCAAAATCCTCATAAAATGTCTCATCAGTGATCAGTTCATCATTATGCCTTTTTGTTCCAACACACTTTGCAGCTTGCACGAAAGCCTCTCGTGTGTTTTGTTGATTATTCTTTTCTTTCTTTTCAGACTAATTACGTTTAATATGGATTTAAATATAAGTGTATGTTCAGTTTCCCAAACATCGTCTTGGGGGTTTTGATCAGCTTCTTTCTGCTCCTTTTTCTAGCCACTCTGTCGTCTCAAAGGCAATGTAGATTATCCCGTAAAAAACACTCGACGTCAAATCAGAAAAATATTCATGGACAAAACTCGAATGATGAAACCCTAAATCCCGTTAAAAACACTCGACGTCAAATCAGAAAAATATTCATGGACGAAGGAATGATAGAAGAAATTAGGTCTCTTTATGAATTTAAATTTTTAATTCTAATTAAAATGAGTCTTTTAAACTTTGAATTTTGACCACCGAAAAGTCCGATTTTTGCCCGATGACCGAACCCGAAAAAAAAATTTGCCGAAATATGGATCGAGTTTTTTATGAGTAAAAAATTTTTTTTTTTATTTTATATTTTTTTTATGTTGTTTGAAATAAGTAATAATTACAATGTTTAAATTACAATTTGAAATAAAATAACACACGACACGACTTAATAAAAAAATTTATTTTTTATTGATTTTTAAATTTAAATTTTCATTAATTTAAATTAAAATGTGATATTTTTTCGGGCAAAAATTGGGCAGGTCGGGCAACTTGGTATTTGCGGAAAATTTTAAAAAAATCGAATCGTGACAGCAGCGGGGTTCGCTTCCACCGCGGGGCGGCTGTCGGGGCACACCATTTTCGGGCTACCCCGAGCCGTGCGTAATAAAAAATTAAATGTAATTTTTTTTTTTATTAAATTTTTTATTTTTAAAAATTTTTATTAAAATTAAAAATTAAAAATTAAATTAGTAAAATAAATAAAATTTAAAAATATTTCAAGATTAGCTAGAGTCGAAAAGAGAACTCCCTGTTAAGCTTATCCCACTCTATTTATACAGTGAGCGTCACGATCAATCAATCAGATGAAATTTTTTATTTTTTTTCATCATGACACATCACCATTTATTATGAATAAGGGTTCTCCTAAGACATCCCTTTCAATTATTTATTCACTTTATACGTGTCTAATTCTTATTGGTTACGTTAGTCTCGGAAGAGGGGGGACACATGTCTCAGTTTTTAGAAAGTGTTTTCCCATCACATGTGTCGTTCCCACCTTTTTCCCAACCTCGGTCTATTTCGATCCATTAGAATTCTCTGGCGATATTAATCTAGGCCCTCAATCGAGGTCCATGCATTTCCCTCAATCGAGTGGGTTGTTCATTTCACTTATTTAATTTTAAAATTTAAATTTTATTTTAATAAAAATTTTATAAATAATTTTTTTTAAAAATTTTATTATAATAAAAAAATTTTATATAAAATTAAAAATTTTTTTTATTGTCAAATTAAAAATTTAAATTAATAAAGTGAGTGAATGAATCCATTAATTTAATCGGTCTTGTCTGAATTGCCTTTCCCAGTCCTGGTTCAATTTGAATTATTGACATGTGGCGTGAAAGAAGTTTGAACAACATTACTATACAAGAATCATATACATGTTTGTAAGGGCAACTATGAATCTAAACATATTTAATACGGTAAAATATGAAATAACGGATTGCTGCATCAATGCAACTAGAATGTTTTAATGAGTATTTATCGTCCAATTTTACCCATGTCTATAAAATAATTATCATGTGTTGAAAACATGTTCCCTAGGAAATAACTATTAATTTTTTTTATTTCTCTGGTTGATCTTTCTACTGCAGTTTCGATTTATAATTATTAAATTTAATTAAAATTATATTAAATTAAAAAATATATATATATAAATAGATCATTTTTAATACATATATGACGGTTAAAAAATTACTAATAATTTATTTTTTCTGTCATTATCAAAGAAACTCCCATTTTGTCATTCTAACCAACACATTATTTATTGAATAAACTTATATAAATATATCTCTTCATAAATATCCTTTTTCTTTTATATTTAATACAGTTTAATATTCAAAAATTAAGATGTTTTTGAAGTATTTAACTTATTTGTTGGTCTATGGAAGAGTGGCACAATGAGTGTGTTTGGTATCATTTCCATTTTCATTTTTCATGTTTTCGAGATAAAAAAGAAGATATTGAGGAGGAAAACGCGTTTAGAGGAAAAAATGTGAAAAAAATGAAAAAAAAAAAAAACAGTTTTCGGTTTAGTGTAAAATGACTTAAAAACTGAAAACAAATTTAAATCGTTTTCATTTTCAGTTTTGGGTGGTTGCCTTTTTTTAGGTAAGTGGGTGTGGGCTTAAATAAACCAACAAAGTGCTCTTAAATTAAAAATTAAAATTATATAACTAAATGGAGTTTCAGTTTTTTCTTATAGTAAAAACAATCTCTTAATAAAACTACCAAACACATTTTTAAAATAATTTTTATTTGAAATTGAAAACCTTTTTATTTCCAATTTTATACGAAAAATAAAATAATTTTGAAACAAATTTTAAACGCACTCTATACTTTTCATTTTTAACTCCAATAAAAACTGACATAGAAGTGAGTTTTTTAAATTGGTGTTAATTTTCTCCAAATTTGCAATAACATCTAATTAATGAGCCACATTCTATCAAGTTTTCTGTACAAGTTCCCTGTTTGACATGCTTAACGAGCTAACCATTATTTTCATATCATGCTAAAAATAGTTAATAGGATAACTGCCTTATTATTTTAATGGTTTGGGACTACAAATTTACCAAAAAACTTTACAACCATGTTGAAGATCTTTTTCTTGAAAAGTAAAATTTCCACAAACCCACTAAAAAAGAAATTTGCTGCGTACTGTTTGGCACACTCTGTGGATTCCCAGCTTCTGTCATTTTCCTCCCCCGCTATATCTCAATCATTAGCCCAAATGATTAACGCCTTACATTTCACCAACTATACATAATTAAGGAAGAAAATTTTGTATATACCTAAAATCAAATAACTATTTTTCTGCTTGGATGATCCCAAAAAGAGAGAGAGAGAGAGAGAGAGAGAGAGAGAGAGAAAAAAGAAGAATCGGTCCTACATGGATGCCAAGTCTAAGAAACCCACCTACCATATGAAAACAAAAGAATAATACTATTCATTACGTTTATTTTTCATTATTATGAATAATTGTTCAATAATAACTTTATATGTCATTTTGGTTTGTTTGAAACTTATCACGCTATTACAAAAATACCTAAATAAATTTTGTTTCTTGAAAAAAAAAAGAGTTACGAGCAATTTTTGGATTCGTTTATTTCGCTGATTTGAGTTTGTAATTTGAGTTGAGATGCGATTTTATGTGAGAACTTTTTACTGTAGTAAAAAAATAAATGTGACTGTTTCTGATAACTTTTTACTGTAGTAAAACTATAATTTTAAACTCAAATCGATAAAGTGAACGATTTTTACTTGTTACATACGTGGGGTAAAGATTAGGATTGTGATTATAATTTGAATCAATTCAATCCAATATAATTTTGACTAGCGATCCTGCTTGTGTATCTAATACAGCGATGCTCACAAATCTAGTATGGGTTGGGAATTGTTCAAAGATAAATGGAAGAAAGTGTTTGCTGTGAAGACCAAACCATTCACTTGTCTCACTTGAAAAAGTACCACACTTTGCGGTGGGTTGATGAAGAGCGTATAATAGAGTCCTTTGCATTCAAGAGATAAGGTAACTAAGCTAAAGTTATGAGACCAAAGTGAAAGTGATTCTAAAAGTTAAGAGTAAAGTGGAGTGATTCTAAATTTTTTAGGGAATAACTCAAAATTTAATTTTAATTGTACGCTCGTAGAACATCTATGGAGCCAATATGCCATTTTTCTTTTTTCTTTTGAATGAGAGAAATTCAAAGAATTAAAGTCTCGTTTAGTTCGCATATTCAAGTTTTTAATTCGAGTTGAGATGTAATTTTATGTGAGAATTTTTAACTGTAGCAGAAAAAATTAGATATAACATTTGTGAGAGTTTTTAACTGCAGTAAAATTAGAATTAAAAATTTAAATCGGTGAAATAAATAGGACCTAAGATAGTATGATCTGTGGTGAAAATTTTTATAGTGTGTTTGGTATAGTGGAAAAGAGAGAGGAAAGGAAATAGATAAAAGATTTTAGAGAGAAAAATGAAATTTTAGATTATTTGGTAGAGAGAAAATGAGAAAGAAAATAAAATAAAAATTTATAAGACTCACTAATTTTTAATTCTTCTAACTTTAAAAAAATAAGAGAAAAAATTAGACAAATAAATAAAATATAAAATAACAATTTTAACATTCAATATTTATTATATTTTTATTTATACTAAAATATTATTATAAAATATCTTAAATTTAATATTTTATTTTATTTTTCTTTTCTTATTTTATTTTAACATTTATGTATTTGTGTATTTTATTTTTAACATTTATGTATTTTTTTTATCCTATCAAACATAACATTAACATTTATGTATTACTATAACATTTGTGTATTTTATTTTATTTATTTTTCTTTTCTATTTATCCTATTAAACATAGCGTTAACGTTCATTAAACAAGTGGAATGGGTGCAAATAACCCTTAGAATAAAAAAAAAATATTGTAATCCTGATATATTTACGAAGATTTTAATATAACAAACGACGTGGAAAGTGGAGTGTGCAGACGTAAGTATGGGCTGTCACCCACGATCCTAATCTAGATGCTCTTTAAGAAAAAGACAACTCAAATTTTAACTTTATTTAAGTTCACGTTTTTTTAAGTTTTAACTTTATTTAATTTTACTCAATTTTATTCAAGTTTTAATTTCAACTCAAGTTATAACTCAAATTCAACTAAAAAATTACACTCAAATTATACTCCAAAAAACAACCCCACAATTTCCATCGTTTTCATAATTAGCCAATTTTCTTGTCAAAAGTGTGAACAGCTTCAATCGTCTTGTCTAGCCACTTGGGGGATGAAATGAAATTCTCTGGTGCAGTTGTAGCTGCCCTATTTCTGGTTTTCATTAGTGGGGTGTTCACGTGCAAGTTTAGAATTGTACAAACTAACCCTTTTTTTTTAATTTTTAACGTTTCCTTTTTATTGGTCACTCGCGGAGTTTATAACTTGGAAACATAAACATTCACCAGCTTCTACTAATATTTTGCTAGTCCTCCAACAAAACAAAAATGAATGGAAGAAAATTAGAAAAAAAATAAAAAGTAAAAACACAAGTAATACGAAATATAAATAAATGAAATCTTATTTGACTATTGATTCGGCGTTGTTTCACAAAAAATACTTCAAAAATCTCACATAAATTACACAAAGACTTTAAACTTTTTAAAAGTTTAGAATTTCAACTCAAATGCTAATCTCACCCTCACCTAAGACTCCTTATGTGTGTGTGTGTGTGTGAATTATCAATTACACATACCAAAAAGCAACTCAGATGAGTTTATGCAATTAAGTGAATATTTTTCGAACTCCATAGGCTTGTTTTTCTTATCACTCTCTACTAATGTCAGTCAACAAACCACCAAGAATTAATAGGACTTATTAAGCTTGAATTGAATGGCTAGGGATTAAGGTAGGATAAAAGGATATCAACAAGGCTCTAATTCCCGAAATTCATCAATTACTCTAGAATTCTCTTGTAGAACTTCTAACTCAATATCCCAATACATCTGCCATTTGCCATTTGCCATCAACATTCTTGTCTCCACTCTTTATTTCTTTCTCTCTCTTTTTTTTGTTGTTTTTTTTTCATTTGTTTTTGGAATAATACGACAAATACAGAATTTCATTGGAGACATCAAATAAATTATAGAAAATATCAATACACCTACTAATTCCAAACACAACTCAACGTGCATTCTAGAATAATCAACAAGCTCAAGGAAAATGGTGAATGCTATGATTTATTTAAAGGCTAAGCTAATAATGTGGATGACAAAGAAAAGTTTAATCAGGCTAAAAGAGGTGACTAGGGATATTATTATAACAAGATAAGCTCAAATGACTCAAACGATCTAAAAATGATATAAATCATTTCCTTAGTGATAAATTGCCTAGGATTTCACCTCGAGTGATAATCAAACAAGTTCTAGAGTCCGGTAAGATCTTAAGAAACACGAAATTCACATAAACTTTCTCTAAGTTCACAAAATGGCCAAGTGCGCTTAGTTATGTGCTCAACAATGTAAAGAAATCATAAGTAGAGCAAAACCAACAAACAATCAAATTATTCATTGTCTCCTAGAAGCCATAGTTAAGTTTAATCGTTGTCTCATCATCGCCGGGGCGAAACAAGCTGAACTAAAGCTCAAGGTTTTTTTTTATAAACTGAATAAAATAACATAAAATAAGATAGTTAACTCCCCCAAACTTAAAACTGACATTGTCCTTAATGAAAAAGTAAGACAAGAGAGTGTAGAGGACTTTCCTGAGTAGTTGTCAGTTAGTGTCTTCATTGGGTGCAAGAGGAGGTGCACAAGTTGTCAGGTTTTTTTTTTTTTTTTTTTGGGGCAGCGCCAAGGCGCTCCATGGTAGCGCCAAAGCGCTATGTGCTATGCCACTTTTGCCTAAAAGGCTCTATTTTGAGCGCCAAAGCGCTCAGATAAGCGCCTAAACACTACTACTACTGCCAAATCTGTGCTTCCATGCCTGCTTGAGCTTTATTTCAATTACAAATCCTTACAGCAACCCCCAAACTTGTTTATTAACCTATCAATCAATTTAAAACACAATAAGTAAACTAAAAATAAAATAAAATAATAAAAATAAATAAAAGATTTTAGAAGGCTTAGCTTGCCTCCTGAGAAGCGCTTGGTTTAACGTCATTAGCTGTCACGCCCCCCAAACGTCATTAGCTGTCACGTTCAAATTCTCATAATTCAAGAAAATTAACATTCAATCTTATACTGATAGTAATTTCTCTAAAGTAATTATTATTCTTTCTCAAGCAACAATAATTTTAATCCAACAAGCAAACTCTACATCTTTGTCAGACTTGTAAACCTGTTGAAAATCATTAAAGGGCAAGAAATTCAAAAGAACTGCACAAGCATCATAAATATCTCTATCTTATGAACAACTCATGGTATTTCAATTAAGAACTTATTTAATTATCGCCTCTCAATCTCAAATCAAATACAAAATCATGTAATAGTTGGCCAAACAATCACTAGCGTTAAGAATAAATTGAGATACTTAGCATATATGGATAAAACATCAATTACTTATAAAAAACATTGAGAATTTGAACATTCATAATCCGACTACATCGTATTCCTAGAAAAAGAAATTAGTTCATCTCTAAATAAAATAAATTCCTAAACAAAGTCTTAATAATTGGAAAGGAAAGAAAAGAACTAGATTAGAGTTGAATTAAAGCGTCTCCGTCTCCGGATTTTTACCGTTCTTCTTCTCCGTACTCAATTCTCCTTTCTCTTCTTAAATCTCCTCTCAAAAGTCAGCTGTCACTCCCATTCCAAAAAGTCCCCTTAATTGCCCTAGAATCATCTATTTATAGGTTTTGAAGCATTAGGGTCAAAACGCTACCCATTCTGTCCAAATGTACTGGTTCCGTAAAATTCAGCGCCAAAACGCTACAAATAAGCGCTATGTTTGCTGTCTTTTTCCACCAAAAGTTGTTCAAAACCTTCCAAATCATAGACTTTCACCTGACCTTCAAACAAAGAACAAAAATACACATAAAAACTAACAAATACCTCGAAAACCAACTAGATATTAAGTGTAAAACGATACTAAATGAGCGAGTAAAACTCACTCATCATCTATAAGGTCCCCAGGTAGCCACCAGTTTATCATGCTTTATGCCTTAAATTTAAGTTTTTAATTTAAATTGAGATGTAATATTTTTTAAAAAATTTTAATTGTAATAAAAAAATTAAATGTAATTTTTTTAAAAAAATTTTAACTATAAAAATTTAAAATTAAAAACTTAAATATGTAAAATAAATAAGGTTTCAATAATTCACCTACCAAAAAAAACAGTAGTTAGTAGAAAACATTATTATCTGAAAAGCCATGCTTTTGCAGTAGCTCAACATATCTATATTGATGTGACAGTGTTTATATTAACCTATTAAAAGAAAGAAATATTCAAATCATAATTATGCATTTTTTCCCCTCACTTGTTAACTGCCAGTAAAAATCAAGCGAATCCCAAGCAGTTGAAGCAATTAATTTTGGGTGTTTTTAACTTCTCCTTATTTCTTAATTTATTATTAGTTTGGTTGAGCAATATAGTAGACTTTCTATCACGTCTATCTAATTGAACTAACTAAAGTGTAAAATAAAGCAAGTATAAACAGCGTCCTGATTCAACGTTATCAAAAGCAATTAAGGCCAAATTTTGACCAGAAAGAGCCAGATAGCAATTTCTCCCATTTCACTACTTTACTTCCAGCACCAATTTTGGCTCTCTCACACACTCTTCTCTCCGCAAATCTCGCCACTCTTCTTCTTCTTTCTTTCTTTCTTTCCTTCCCTTTATACAAAATTCGCTTCCATTTCAGTCCCCACAAAAAAATTAACTAAAAAAAAAAGAAAAAAGAAAACAATGTCCGAAGTTCTTCTCCTCTCTTTGTCGCTACTTCTTTTCTCTTCCTTCTCCTCTGCCGCCGTAGCTCCGCCGCAATCGTATCCCTACGGTGAGTCATAGCACTTGCTCCGAGAAGTTAACTAACTTTTTAACTGTCATTAACTGTAAAAAGTCTCGGTTTTTCTTTTTTCGGCAGGAATTTCCTACCACATAGACTGCGGCGGACCCACCGACTCGACGGACCAGTTCAACACTTCGTGGCTTTCGGACAGGTTCTTCACCGGCGGTTCGACGGCGATCGTCTCCGAGCCGCTCAGGTTCCGCCACTCGCAGGAGAAGACGCTCCGCTACTTCCCCTTGTCGTCCGGGAAGAAGAATTGCTACGTAGTCCCCAATCTCCCCAACGGAAGGTACTATGTACGGACGTTCACGGTGTACGACAACTACGACGGAAAGTCTCACTCTCCGTCGTTCGACGCCTCCGTCGAAGGCACTGTAGTGTTCAGCTGGCGGTCGCCGTGGTCGGAGGACCTCGCGCGCTCCGGCGCGTACTCCGATCTTTTCGCCTTCGTCTCCGACGGCCAGGCCGATGTTTGTTTCTACAGCATTGCCACTGATCCGCCTGTAATTGGAACCCTAGAGATCGTCCAGGTCGATCCGGAGTCGTACGACTCCGGCTCAATCGGAAGAGATTTCGTTCTCGTCAACTATGGCAGGCTATCCATGGGGTCAGGACAATGGGGACCGGGATTCAGCAACGACACTGACCTCTTCGGACGTTCGTGGCAGTCCGACGCCGATTTCCTTTCCCCGGAGACAAAGAAGTCCGCAAAGGAAGTGACCACGAGGAGCGCGATTATCGCCGGGACCGAGAGGAGCCCTAACTATTTTCCGATGAAATTGTTCCAGACGGCGGTGAAGGCTGTCGGTGCCGGGGCATTGGTGTACGAATTGCCGGTGGACGCGAAGCTCGATTACTTGTTGTGGTTCCATTTCGCGGAGATCGATCCGGCCGTGACGAGGGCGGGACAGAGAGTGTTCGATTTGGAGATCAACGGGAAGAATGTGAAGCGGATTGATATATTCAAGGAAGTCGGTAGCTTGCATGCGTATAGTTGGAATTACACGGTGAAGAATCTGAGCAGTACGGTTCTGACTGTGAAGCTTGCGACGGTGGCCGGAGCGGCGTTGATCAGTGGGCTAGAGAATTATGCGCTGGTTCCGGTTGATCTCGCCACGGTTCCGGAACAAGGTATAGGAAATTTTCCACTCTTCCAAACACCATGCTTTTTTTTTTTTTTTTTTTTTAAGGATTTGAGATGAAATAGAAGGGGATAATTGTGATTATTTCCATGATTGGAAAAGGTTATTGACTTTGACTTGTTAAAATCGCGTTTGGTTGGACAGTTGGTTTTCATTCACTTTTAATCCCGGCAAATTTCTTAACGAGTGAAACAAGTAGTAATTAAAATTGTTGTAATTCTTTTGGAAGGATTTTTTTATGACTGGGAAAAGACCTGAAGATTATAAAGTTTCTTTGGATGTTGAGAAAAGGCGGGGAAGTGTATGTATTTGGGTTCCAGAAAAGGAAAGATATTTCCTCAAGGAGCCTATTAGTACTACCCTTTTTTTTTTTTTTTTTTTTTTTTTTTTTTTTTTTTAACTTAAGCCTAATACTACTACTTATTGGGCTTTTATAGCTCTTAAGCCATGAGAATTGGAATGGGAAAAGAAAAAAAAAAAAAAAAAAAAGTTTAGGGTTGGTTTCTTTGCTTTCTCGGCAACCAAAGTTAGAACAATTTCTTTTTTAGTATAGAAATGAACAAGCAGCAGTGGTGGAAGTAGAAGTAAAAGACTATGGTGGTCTATGTAAAAAGTTAAGGCGTGCATTAATAGATAAAAACTATTTTTGGGCTTACATATGTAGTTGCTAGTATCTTTTATTGCCAAAATAATGCCTCAATACGAGTTAGCTTCTTTTTCAATATTAGGCGTACTGATGGAGTCTTCTTCTGCAGTTGTTGCTATGAGGGCATTGAAAGACTCACTTCGTGTTCCTGATAGAATGGGTTGGAATGGTGATCCTTGTGCTCCAACCAGTTGGGATGCTTGGGAGGGAGTTACGTGCCATGTCAACAAGAATGGGACTGCCCTTGTCATATCTCAAATGTAAGCGTCCACTTTACTTTCTATTTCGATTCCCAATGGCTACTATTGCGGAGGACTTAATCGATTTGAAAGACTAAACAACGGAATTAAGATATAGCACGTGAAGGTGAAGCACTCGATTATAAGCCTTTCACTAATTGATGAGCAGCAAATGCACCTTACAGTTCCAAACTATACGAGAAATTATGATGCATGAGCATACTTGAACATGGGGGGCGGGCTATGTGTCTTGGGCCTTGAAGAAGTGCATGAGCCTGTCTGTTGGGTGCGCCCGTGGATTCTTAAAGGACTCCGTGAAGTAAAGGATCAAACGAGTAGTGCTTGGGGTGGATTCCTGAGTCTCATCTTGAGTGGTGTTTGAAGAATTTGATTGCGCCTCTCCTATCAATTGTAATTTTTGGGAGGAATGATTGTGCCACTTCTACATCGAATTATAACTAATATAGTTTAACAACCAGCCAATTGATAATTTCTTTTAAGCTGCTTCATGTTGGCCTTATTTCATTAATTTTCCTTTTTTGTTTCAAAGCTTTCATCTTAACCATTACTTATTCGCTCCTGAATTTGATTGTTGCAATATATTCAGAGACCTTGGGAGTCAAGGCTTGAAAGGGTATATCAGTGACCAGATTAGTCTCTTGTCAAACTTGGTAAGCCTGTAAGTACCATCTGCCTACTTTTTGACCATTGAGCATCCTCTCACTTCTTATCCTTGCAATGTTGAGGGAGCATGTTGTGCTATTATTTCTCACTATATTTCTTTATCCAGGGGTATGTATCTTTGTTGCTGCTGATCAGCCATACATACTATGTCTTCCATAAACTCGTGGCATTACCTACCTTTTCTCTTTTGATTTTCTTTCTTCAATAAGAATTTCATTATTTACTGGTCCGGTCATGGATTCTGATAACCTGAACGAACAAAATCTCTTTAACTAGCCTTAATCCAAGTTTTTTTGTCTGGCTAGCAAAAGTATGGTGACAAAGAACACCGTGCATGTTATGCCAGATTGCAAGTAATGCAGTAAGGCTAAACCTTGGCATAGCTTTTCTTGATTGGAATCTGCTATCTTCTAGAATGTATTCATGCAAGTTTGGAAAGCATGATAAACATTCTTGATTAGATAATTTTTTGTAGATTGACATCGATACATTTTTGCTAACGCATGTCTCGAGAATGGAAAGCGTTGTAATTGAATTTGACTATCTGAGGTTTAGATACATATGCGACTCTTTCAGTAATAGACCAGTCAAATTACTTTTTTTGTTTCTCCTTTACTTTAATATTCTGCACGTTTCTTCTATAATGTTGTTTAGGTTTCATCCCTGTTGTTTCTGATTGTATACTTAATGCATAATTCACTTCTTATGCGTGCAATTTATCATTTAGAAACAATTTCTTTTATTGTTTTGTAGGAACTTGAGCTCTAATTCTTTGGAGGGCACGTTACCATCTGGATTAGGTCAAAAGTCTTTGACTCGGCTGTAAGTATCAGCGTTATAACATTATAGTAATGATTATATTTGGTTTGTTCTGGTTTTAACTTAATTTTAACTTGAGCTTCAAAACTTTTTTTTTTTTTTTTTTTTTTAAGTTTTAACATGTAAAAATCTCATTTCATCTATGATTGATGCATCATCTTTGTTGGAGATGTGACTTTTTCTTTTTAGAAAAGCGTATGGTCAAAGTTAACATGTTTTAAATTTTTAGCTGTCTTTTTTTTTTAAACTTTTTTTTTTCTGAAGATTTTTGTGCTGTTCTACAAATATATGAAAGGAGAAGTTGTACTTTTTTTTTTGTTCTACAAATATATATATATATATATATATATATATATATATATGAAAGGAGAAGGGTGTGGGCGGTACTCTCTTTCATCTGCTTGTACTCTTAAATAGCCCATTTATTTCACTTTTGAAGTTTGAAAAGAAAATTTTTTCCTAGTTATAGCTTAGTTCAATATTTTATTTGGTTTCATATTTATGTTTTCTTTTTTCTTTTTTTTTTTTTTTTTGGTGTGGTTATATATGCTTTTATATTATATACTTTTTCCCCCGGGACCTTGTGCTCTGTAGGGATTTGTCAGACAATCAGTTCACAGGATCCATACCAGAAACTTTAACAACTTCATCGCTGCAGCTTGTGTAAGTGTATTACCCTTATTTATTATGATCCACTTGGCATTTCTGAAACTTTATATGTTCAAATTGAAAAGTTATTCTTAATTTCATTATTCAAGTTATATTTCTAGATTATTCCTAGACATGTTTCCTTGTATTTGATCAATTTTTGAATGTCAGGAAGTTTTCTTATAAAAAGAAAATTATCATTGAAATACATGCTGAATAATTGCTTATAACCATCTAAACATTAGTGAATATTTTATGCGGTATGAACAAAAGAATCCACTCTCCTTTTACTCCACCTATTCCCTTATAAATAGAAAGAAATAAGCATTTATATCCACTTGAATGGGACAAATTGCACTATACTTCTAAGTCCGACCCTTTAATTGTCGATTTGTTTGCTGAACCTAATACATTGAAAAGGGAATTTGATCTAACTTTCTGAAAGGGGATTTGAACTGTCTATTGGGATAAAAAGTGAAATCATCTCCATTTGAAAGGGAGGTTTAAATTGTCCACTTATGTGCTGAACCAAAAACATTTTTCTGATTGTCCTTCTATAACATATTTTCTTTTAACAGGCTAATGAATGATAACTTATTGGAAGGACGAGTACCGGAGGAACTATATTCAATTGCTGTGCATGGTGGAGCTATAGAGTATGTCATAATATTTCCATCCTGCCTTAATTGCCGATTCTTTTAAATACAAAATAAACAAATATGTGAAATTATGAATACCGTGGCAAGTATCTGTGGTCAACTTAATAACCGTAGATTATATTTATAGATTCGTGAACCTTGGATCTCTTTTTACGAGACAGCTGCCCAGGTGTGGGTGGCTTCCTTTCAAAAGGCATTCTGTGGCTTCCTTTCAAAAGGCATTCTGTGGTGCGCTCTGCTCTAGTTTTGACCTTCCTTCTCCCTTTGTGCGCGTGTTCTGGGGGAAAGAGATTGTGATGAGGAACAAATGCAGACCTTGATTATTTATTAATGATAGTTAAAATTAAAATTACGCGAGCCTTCTCTCTTAAGTTCTTTACTCTTTCCTTCCTAAATGTCTCTTCTCCCTTCTTCATACGCCTTGCATCAGATTGTTTGTTAAAAGTAGCATCTCACTTCTTTTGGTGCATGTTACTGTATTGAACACATTTTCCTAAATTTTCTTTAAGTTACTACATTTGAAAAATAAGGACAATCCCGTTGCCTGCATCAATCTAGAAGTTGTAGAAGTATGTATAAAAATATTTAGCCTTTCCTTCACGGGTATCTACAGTACAAACTTACAACCAGTTTTCAGTAATTCAAACTTTTTAATGAGCGTCCTAAGTTCGGAGATTTTCCATTGTTGTCTTCTTCTTTTTAATCTCGTTTGTAAGACATGATTGAGCCCACTTACTAAAAAGAAGATTGACAGTAATGTATTTTTTTTCCATTTTTTTTTTTTTTTGACAGTCTCTCTGGAAACAAAGGGTTATGTGGAGTGCCATCTTTACCGAATTGTCCTTTATTTTGGGAAAATGGTGGCTTGTCTAGTAAGGGAAAAATTGCAATAGGAGTATCGAGTGCTCTCATTTTCTGTGTGCTGTTGTTAGTTGTGTACATCTTCTGCATTCGAAGGCGAAGAAATGATTACGACTTTGGACTACCTCAGGATTTGATGTGTAAGTATGCTTTCCAGTCTATTTAAGTTTTTACCAATTATTTTCTTTCAGAAAAAATAGTTCCTCCATTCTTTTTCTATCTGGAATTAGTAAATATTGGTATCCCCTGCGGTTGATATGACAATAACCTGTTCGTATTAGTCTTTTTAGTTTTAATCTAATAAGCACATTGCAAGAGAAGACAGTGCGTTTCAATGTTCTTTAAAAGCAGAAAATGAAATAAAAGCTCCTCTTGTGAGGAAAAAAATGGTTTCAACTTTTGGTTGGCGTATGACTGTCTTAGCTTGGTTATGTGAGCATGATTGGAGTGTTCTTCCTTATTTAACACTTCAAGAAGGATGGTTTTGTCAATAACCTGGATCTCCACTTCACAAACTACTTGCTTTTCTTTGTTTCAGTCTTTTAAGGGGTGAAATTTTTGGCATCTAACCTGTTGATTATATGATTTCTTGTTTGGACTACAAGTGTGTTCCACTGTCAAATTTTGATTTATGGCATCTTAGAAATCACAAGATTGCTATTGTTGTACGACTTTCAGTTACCAAAGTGACTCTTTCTTGATGCATTCCTTATGGATTATACTTGTATTGTTAAGATGCAATTTCATTTAATGCTAGTTCTTAGCATGCAACTGCTTGTAGGCGTCTAATTTTTCATCAGACAACCAAACATATTCTGCGGCTCACGTAGGATTTTTAAGCATTTTATGTCTGTTTAGATATTATGCATCTACTTGGACTTCTCTACTAATAACTTGACTATAATTCATACTTTATGCCTACTTCGCAGCACTTTATGCAAAGAGAAATAGGTATCAGAGACAAAAATCATTGATGCTTCTTGAGATGGAGAGTCAACATGCCAAGGCATTGCCAACACCTTATACTCAATAACTGATTTTCCCCAAAAAGGAGAATCATGATACCGAAAGATATAGCATTTCTCTGCTTAATTAACAAGAAGACGTATAGAAGGGAATTTCTTGAGGCCTAATTTTTTGATTGCGATATGAGAGCAGGCTCTGCGGCTGATTCATCATGGTTTTGGCTTTTTCCAACTTTTTGTTCTTGGAATGAGATCCTCCGGATACAGTCTCTGCAGGATGCAATGTATCGGAATATATGCTTTACATACTGACCCCAACACACAAGGCATCACCAGCCTTTGCTTCCCTTCCCAGTTCCCACAATGTAACATACCCACGTGGCTTTTGCTGAGTATCTGATGTGAATTCAATTCATAGTTCAATGCATGGAATAATAGAACTACACAAAAATGGACCAACTGGTCCTGGTTTTTACTTTTAACTAACATGGTCATCAACTTTAGTTCTTTCTAATTTGACCATGTTGAAAGGGCTGATTGATTAGCCTTGTACTAGTGTTTATTTTGAATTTTTGATCTGTTACGTGTACTCCTGTCATGAAAATTTCCGAGCTAAATTAATTGCCCTCTTGGTTTTTCTCTTTAATGGAGTAAAAAACAAGACGACACTTAAGATAATAACATATATATGTTCTTTTATTTTTGTTCTTTTCAATTATGTGGATTTCTAGTGTCATTATGAATTAAGAGCTTGTTTTGGTAGGAGGGAAATGTGGAAAAATTTGGACTTACAGTTGTTTGGTAGGCTAGAGAAGAGAAATGAACTAGGTAAGAGACTTCAAATCTATCAAAGAATCTAAATATTAATCTCTCCTAATTAGAGTAGAGAATACGAGAAAAGTCTTTTCCTTTCTCGTTATACAGCCTACCTCCTGTGAGGAACAAGTATTATATTTTGTACTTTTATATTTTAAAAATCACTGTTCCCAATTCTTAGGTGGTTGTAGTAATCATACAAAATGGACATCTGTAAATGACAACTGATCAACCAAACCCTACTCATCACACTCTGAATCACTCTTGACTTGCTGACAAATATATAGTTAATTATTATGCTTAATATAGACCAAAAATTAAAGCAAAGAGACAAATTTGCGCAGGTTGCTAACTTTGAGTGGGTGTGACGAAAGTGAGAACAGCAGCAAATGCATGTTTTTGAATAAACAAAAGGAATCTCTGATGGTTTCACACACATGATTTGTGACAAAATGTCAAAACGTTTAAATTAGTGCAAATGGTAAAAAATTTAAGAAGTCTACACATAACACGGACTTGATTTATGATTTTAGTAACAGGATCCACGTTGCTACAACTACTTGTCTACTCCATCAGTCATGGCCGCTGTTCTTTTGACTGGTTCTTTCCTTCTCCTTATTCAACAATTATCATTTTTTTTAATGTTCATTTTTTTTTTTTAATGTTCAACAAAAATCATCATATTATTATAAAAGTATTCATCACCCTTGCATGTCTTAAATGCTTCGTACATCAACTAACAGGTACTGGGGAGCATTTAACATCAAGTAACATGTACTGGGGAGAGAAAAATGAGCAAAAAAAGAAAAAAATAAAAATAAACAGAGTGATAACTAACGGCTATGTTTATTTCAAAGATTCTGATTATAATTTTTAATTATATTATAGTATTTTTTCTCATAAAAAATTTAAATTTTAAAAATTTAAATTATGAATCATAATTTTAAATTCATAAACTAAACATCACTTTAAACATTTATGAGTACTTTCCTCATCACATGATTTACACCAGAATAAAGTACACTTGCGTTTTTTTTTTTTGAATAATTTGATGAGATTTGAGATTAGGAAAGTTTATTAATACCGATTTGAGGATTGAGATGTAGAAGAAAACTAATTAAGCTTAAATATATTCAGCAACACTGTCATTTTTAATTTGTTTATAACATGGGTTTAACTTAAAAGGAAAGGCCTTTTACTCAACCAGAAAAGAAAGAAAAAAAATCAAAAGGTAGAATCTGTTTACACCTCACCAGTCAGCTTCCAAATTATCTGTCAATCTGGATCAGGTCCAAATAAAACAGTGTTTATAAGAACACGTATGCCTCGACCAAACAAAATGTGTGGTTTACAATCTTGTTTTGAAAGTCAGAATAAATTATACATACGTTGCATTGAATTCTGACCTTTGACTTCCCAGCAAACAACCATGAACCCCAAGTTTACCGTTCTTTATTACATAAATGCAGATACAAGTGTCATAGTATATGAAAGTCTCTTTGATGGTTTTTATTGATTCAGATTTTTCTTTAAAAAAAGGAAGACTTGACAAAAGAACTACCGGGCACTTATTTGTTTTATCTTTTATGTGTGCTTTTTAATGATATTAGTTCCACTTCTGAATGATGAAACTCTGTGCCTTTTGACTATGAACTCAAAAGTTCAGATATATTAATCAAAAGATTAAAGTGCATACACTTTATTATGTTATATGTGGGTAATTCGTTGGTGGATAAAGCATGTTGTAATTCCATACATGTAATTCACCTCTAGGGAGTGAGTCCACTATCTATAAAAAAAAAAAAAAAAAAAAAAAAAAAAAAAAAAAGGGATTAGCCCACTATCTTGTGCCCTAATTTGATAACATTTCCATCTGATATTGGAGAGCATTAGTTATTGTGGAAGAACCAATTTAACAATCTAATGATTCAGTGTTAGCTATAAAACACATGACAAATCTTTTCAGCCACAAACAAAAAAAAAAAACTTTTTATTCAAAATTTCTTTCTTTTTTTTTTTTTTTTTGCTCAATTCATCCGCAATACTATATATATCTAAGTTGACATTGTTTCTTATTAATTGCAAATTTTTATAGGTACCTAGTTTATCTCATATGGGTTTAGTCTTGGCGTTTCCAGCATGAGAATCAAAGAAATAAGAGGGACAAAGTTGGAATTGTTTTAGAGGCTTATCGAGACAGTCAATGTAAGAAAAAAAAATATTAAATAAGGAAAGCAAAAGAGGGAGAAATCTTCTCTTGCTTTTCTTCAGGAGTCTCAATTTGAATGATATTAGACTTTCTAATGAAGGATGAATATATATAATAATCATAACAAGTTGGTCTCAATTAGTATTAATTTAAATACTCCTGACCTTCTCTCCTCCTAACTCTTATTTGGTTAAAAAAAAAAAAAAAAGCCATTAAAACCTTGCTTTCTCAGAGAAGTTAAAAGTAATCCGAAAGTAATATTTTCCCTGCATGCATACAATTATACTTTCTTCCAAAATCTTTTATCATTAATTGTTGTTTTGAAAAACTTAGAAAGACATTATTAAGTGGACCCTAAAAAAGCACTTGCTTCTTCATTCATGGGCTAGCTCTAAACCAATTACAATCCCAAGTAGTCACTACTCGACTAGCCAGTTATCACCCACCCGTAATAATTAATTATTTGTTTAAGAAACTTGAAGCCACAAAATTCTTTTGACTTTATGACATTGCATTATCTTCTAAATAATCCAAAACCGAACCAATTACCATCTTTAACAACCCCAACTTGCGTATTACATTGCTGAAATTTTCCGTGAACAGAGAATCAATTATAGTCTGTCCTATATTTAGCTAATTGGCGTAAACGGAAAAGGAGAAAATAGCTTTGCATTTACTTGACTTGGTTGACCTCGATTTTTGCACATCAAAGATTCAAGGTCTCCCCACCGCAATGATGCCATAACTTTCTCCACTAGCCTCCACTCTCCCATCTTCCCTCATAATAATCTTATACCAAATAATATAATATACACATACATATACATATACATATACATACTAATTAACTATATGTATGTATGTATACGAATTGGCAAGTAGTAGTATGGGAGGTGACGATTGACAGAGATAGATAAATGCTTATCTGCAAGAGGAGAAGAAAACAAAAGAAATGTCATTGCTAATGCTAATGCTGGCCAACCACAACACACAAGTTGCGAAAACTTATTTTGACTTTACAACGTTTAATTAGTTTATGCGTGCCATGTCGGCAACATAACCTCAAATAAATAGTCCACTTGTATGTGTGTGTGTGTGTGTGTGTGCATGTATATATGTATATTGGGGGGCCCACTTAAGTTTTGTGATATTGGAGAGAGCTTAAATAATGTTCATCTATAATTGGATTAATTTCTGCATGCGATTCAATTTGTTGACCAGATTGTGATATGTTATATTAGTTGGTGCTTTCTCTTGATTATCATTAGGATATATTGGTATAACTCTTTTTCCTTTTATTTGTCACGCACTCACTGAAAAAAACCTATTGTCTTGAAAAAAGTTACCTTAATTATTTTCCTTATATACTTTTTCACCTTTTGCACTCCACTTGGATTCTATTGTATTTTTATTTTTATTGCATTTCTTAGGAATAAAATGATGGGACATTTTCCGGTACGCTAATATACTGGTAAATTAAGTTTTTAGTCCGACGAATCTGCATAAAATCATATAAAATTCAAAAAATACACATATCTAACAGTTAGAAAAATTGACCAATTGGTGATTAGAGGGTATAATTGAAGATTTATTTAAGGAGCCTAAATAGGACCCGAGAATACTAATTTCCATAGTAAAATTAGATGATAATTTATCGAGAAATTAGCATGAGTAGCCTCCTTACTATTCATGAATGATGATGGGTGTGGTTATGGGGGATCATAAGAAGAGGACAAATCACATCAAACAACTGCAGAAGATAATGGAACAAAAAAAAAAGCACTATTATTCTCTCCCTGAGAAACTTCTCCAAATTAACGTCATAACGAAATATTGAAATAGAATTACACACGACTATTTTCTAGCCAAAAAAAAAAAATTATACATGACTACGATAGTCATTGAAATCAGCAGGGATTTCACCACAATTTGATTAGGTCAAATTCAGTGAGACCCCATTTATTTAATTCGTGGGTCCAGATCGTCCAAAGTTCTACACAATCTAGAAGCTCAAAATATTCTGTATTTTTTTGTGTGGCAAATAGTACTCTAAAACCCTAGGAAAGACCAACTTGGAGTCTACGCGATACAAATGAGACAATGTGTCATGGTAAGTTTCAAAAATACACTGAACGGAAGAGTAATACCATGTGTTGACGGTATAAAATCACCAAACTAGATTAACTGGTGTATGTGACCTCACCGAAATTAATCTCTCGATTACGTATAAAAATTATTGTAAACTAAAAAAAAAACCAAAAAAAAATACAAAGAATTTATAGTGTTTCGACTTCAATAGAGTTAGGTTTATTATGGTGCTTTTGGGAGATTCACTGTTTCGAGGAATTACATGTGTATACTGCTCGAGAGCTAAAGTAACGAAGTTAGAGCCTTTAAAAAAAAAAAAAAAAATGGAGTTGCCTCCTATTAATTGTAACCATTTATTGAAAAAATAAATAAATAATCTTCAAATATATTCGTTGGCATTGTACTTGATTTTGCTAATTTCAGAGCTTATCTTTAAAAAAATGGAGTTGCCTCCTATTATTATCTGACTATTTTAATCACATGATTTTAAGTCTTCTCATAATTTTTGGCCTATATTTTTTTTTTATAAAAGAAAATGAGATTTTTTATAAGTTTTTTAATTGTTGGATTTGTATAATTTCAAATTTTATGTAATTTTATATAAATTTAACGAATAAAAAATCTAATTTATTAATATATTAACGAATTAAAGAAGGTAAAAAAAAAAAAAAAAAAAAAAAAACTATCTTTTCATCAAGTTTTGGGTAAGTGTTTGATACTTGAAATGATATTATATCAGGCAAATAAAACAAAGAAAAAAAAGAAACTTGACGTGATATTTTTGGAAGTGCAACAATATGGTCTAAACCGGTGGCTAAAATTTCAAAAAAGTAGTGGAATATAAATTGTACGTCTAGTGATTGTTGAGGAAAGAGAGGGAGTACATGCTGCTTCTTATCCTCTCACAGTCAATCCCCATTGGATTTGTGGGTTAGCTTCTGACATAACATCTCAACCAATGAGAAGAGTTATGTGGCATACAGGGGATAGTGGGACCCCATCTCAAGTGATCATCAAAGACCAATGGTGCTCATGTAATTTGCCTTCATTAGTCAACAAAAGCAACTTCTTCTAGTTAAAAAAAAAAAAAAAGAAAAAAAACGAAGGAGGAGTTTGTTGTATATACCCTACCTTTGCTTTACAGCCTAGTGGATCCAGGTACGTAATTATTGGCCGCTTAAAACAATGCTTCTGCCTACCTATGTTGTTTTTATTGGTTTACTTTGCTAGAGTCTTCTCCCAAGTCCTCTTGTTTTTCCATTATATTTTGTTGCTTAAAAAAAAAAAAAATCTAAATCTTCTCTCAAGTCTGAACGCATGAGGTAAGACTGAGAACTAAAAATAAAAAGGAATAAATAAATAAAGTTTCTTTGACTATTTTGGCTAATATTTGCAATGCATCCCAAGTTGGGCATTGTTTTTTTTTTTTTTTTTTTTTTTTTTTTAAATTAAATGGCACTAACCTAACTTCACGCCATGAGAATATATATTATCTGAAGACTCAAGGTTTGAAAACCACCAACTTATTAATTACACATGCCATGGACAAATTAAGAACTATTAATGTTGCCAAACTTTGTAATAAGTTACATTAATTTCCATGACTCATAACATATTTAGGCTTCTAGAACACATTTTTCAGCTACATTTTTCTAGAGGACAGCTCAGTGACAAATAGTTGGAGATTATGGATAATTAAAAGTAGACATTATTTTTTAGTTAATGAAATAAAGATGAAATGACTATAAATCCATATTTTTAAGATGAACATAGGAATATGCCCAATAAGAAATAATAGTTATTCTAATGTCTCACCTCAGTCACCTGTATTATATATATCTCGAAAAGTATACTATAGATTAATATTTAATGTATGTGGGCAACAGCCATATATGGAGAGGACATATGATAATTACTATACATGGTATAATTATTCACTTGGAAACAAAAAATTGTACCATATAATTAGCTCATAGACAACAACATTATCAATAAAGAATATATAAGGACCTTTATTGTATACTACTTCATTTAATACAAGTTTAAGATATTATATTCATCCCTTTCATCTAATTCTCATTATTTTAGCGGCCAAAAAAAAAAAAAAAAAAAAAAAAAAAAAACCTGAAAGCCTTGGACGAAATATCAGTACTGATAAGATCATAAGACCACGTTGGTTCACGTGCTGTAGATGGATTATATATAGAGAGCTGGAGAGGAGTTATTATTATTATTATTATTATTATTTTGTCTTACGGGGGCAATTTGCAGGTAATTATGTATATTAATACAATATGATTAAGATTATAAAAGTAATCTAATTAGATTAACAGTTTTAATTAATGTTAAGAGTTTTAGAGCATGAGATGCTGATTCGAATCATGCGATCACGTGGTTTGACCCGGAAAGTTGGGTCATTGTCCACGTCCATAGAGTGCCAAGCAACAGTCAAAGATCTCATAAATATCACAACTTTTTTTATTCATTTTAATCAGTTTTATATGCTTGATTATCTTAATTAATCAATAAGTTAATTATTGCATTTGTGTGTGTGTGCGTGTGTGTGTGGTTGCGTGTGAAAGGATGGAAAAAACAGCTAGGTTGTGAGGATAAGAAACAGACAACATGAGAATTGAAAGGGAATAATAATGCATGTTGTTGGTGAGGCATATTTACTGTTCCATACAAAAAAAAAACACACACACACACACATATATATATATATATATATATATATAATATGACCGTTTTTCTATGTTTTTCGTCTAAAAATAAGAATTTTAACTTTTTTAAAGTTTTCATAAAGTTACAAAGCAAAAAATATCACATAATAGCTATCTGTTAAGATGATTTTTAGTAATTAATTAATGATTATCCTTTTTTAGGGGAAAATTAATGATTATCTTCATGAAAAGCAAAATTTTACATTTCGTGAGAACTTATCTGTTTTTTTTTTTTTTAATCCACTTGTGCAAAAATAAGATGAGAGTTTTAAAAGCTCCATTAATTAGAAGACCAGTGGCCTCCTTTTTTTTTTTTTTATTGTGATATGAGGCATGGTGTGGTGTGATATTTATTTCCATGTACACGTATGCGACAACTCAGCACCAAATTTTCTCATCTTAAATTATATGTTAGGCTTGCAAACATTTCTTGTTAAGCAAACCGAGGATGTATATCTTGTCTGCTACCCAGTAATTAAATTAAATTTATCAATATCAAATATAAAATTACTTTCAAAATTATTATGCAATTAGTTCTTCAAGAGAGTTATTTATATATACTTTCTGTAAAATGTTTCTAAAACAATAATTAAATATTATGTTTCCTTTGATTAGGAAAAAAAAAAAAAGTTTTCCCTTTGAAAAAAGTTAATAAATTTTTTTTATCACCAAATTAAAGTAAAATAAAATAACATAAAAAAAAGGAAAGAAACGATAACGAGATAAAATAATCCAATTAAACTCTCAAGTATGTATATGATGCCCTAGTTTGAATATGCAGTTCATACTTCATTAGTACTTTTGAAAACAGCAGCCATTCCAAACGTATGACAGGGTATCCCGCATATGTGTTTTATATTTTAGATGTAACTAATTTAGGGATAATCACAAAAATTACTCTTGTAGTTTGTTCTCTTTTTTTTTTTTTTTTTTTAATAAAATTTATCCTTTTTTTATATATAAATAATTATTATGTATAGCGTAGCGGAAATTCCACACTTGACTCCACCACAAGATGTAGAGTTTGAATTCCCATCCTAATTTTAAGAGAAATTAAGAATAAAAAATATGTCTTGTGATTTTACGGTAAAACTGCTAGAATTTTTTTTATGCTTTTTTTTCCTAATCTCTTCGGTTTCTAAGATTAAACTTGTCGTTACTAGAAAGTGTTTCTTCTTAGTCTTTCAGTAAAATGGTCTTTTTTAGTACCTATTCTGATTCAAATCCGCACTAGGAAAAATCTACAGTATGTGGTGTAATTTTCAAATTAGAAAGTGGATTTATAAAAATCACTCCAAGAATGATATTTTTTTTTAACTACCCCTTTTAATTTATTCCAACCACAAGTTTGGGAGATATTTTTCTAGTGTTACTCATGCATAACTAATCTTTATCTTTTTCGGAATTCTCATGATTAATAAATGAATTTGGCGTTGAATTTTTCAAAAATTTGAAGAAATTAATTATCATGAGCAACTCAAGATATATGCCACCTAGTAGTAATCAATGAAATATATATAATAAAAAAAAAACCCAAATTCAATTGGGTCAGTTGATCGTTTAAAGAAATTGATGAATTTTCCTTTCTCATATGTATCGGACGTGCTATTTTAATTTCTACCTAAAAATTTAAAGGTGAATTCGGAGATATCTTATATGTTCACTATGTTTCAAAATTTGGCATGTCAGGAATATATTCTCACAATTATTTAACTATATATATACATATTTTGCATACGTAGTTAGCTTTTATATGTATTAATTGTTAATGGCATTTGATCTTTTTGCTTTATGTTTCGTTAATTGATTATATTGTTATTTTAAGTACGATATATCTTTGAAAAAAAAAAAAAAATAAGTCAAAACTTTGAAATGAATTAAAATTAATAGGTTAATAGTTTATATAAGTTAATAAATAGGTTAAATTACTATTTTCGTCCATAATTTCTCTAATTATAAATCATAACTTAATAAATTATTATTCATAATTATTCATAACTTATTTAACAATAAACTATAACTTAACAAATTAATTATGACTTATTAATTTTTATAATTAAAAATTAATTTATATATTTTTAAAACTTTTTATATTAATCTATTTTCTATTATTTTCCTATATCTATCTTTCTACGATAAGAACCATTTGTACTCAGAAACAAGTTTGGACATAAATCATTTCTATCCTCTTTCAATCTATCAAAAGCTACTCTCATCAGGAAAAAAAAATAAAATAATAATATAAAAAAAAGCTACATTTAAGATTCACGGACAAAGCGAGAGATCATGATCATGATCATGATTTTTCTGTAATTGGCAGAATACGGCCGTTATAATTGAGATCATCACAACTCTAGAAAATTTTGAACAAGTTGAAGGAAAAAGTCAAGCTTGTGGTACTATACAAGCTTATCTTCGTCATACATTGGATGGTTACTTAATTTTCTCTGTTTTGTTTGGCTCTACGATATTTTTAACTGTATCACTCTTACCCAATTCTCTTAAAAGCATCCAAATCAAAGATTCTCAACTATTTTTTTATTACATCAAAAACGTGTAAAATCTTTCTATCAAGTGTGACATATCTATTGGGGATCGTTGTAGATGCATCGGCCGGTTGGGTATGATGTGGCATAGTGATCTTAAGTCATCAAACAACTAAAAAAAAAAAAACTCTTAGGGAGTTGGAAAGTGACAACAATATCTCCTGCACTTGTTAATAGGAATACTTTAACATATAAACTTATGTGTGTGTATAATTTAAATCTCTTTGGATAATTACAAAAGATAGCAATCACATAAAAATAGGTGAACATATGCCTTAAAAAAAAAAAAAAAAAAAAAAAAAAAAACACACACACACACACACACTTTTGAGGCGTACTAGGCACTAGCCGAATTTGTGATATACATTGATGAAAAGGCGAAATCAAGGTGCTTACTTCATCACTCACTATCCCATCTAAAAACTTTATTTGGATTTGTTGGCTGGTTTAGTGATAAGGGCATGTATGTTCATCCATACATACATACACATAAATATACATATATACATATGTGTGTGTGCGTGTGGGGAGAGACAGAGTCACATGAACTTTTTTTATCTTATTTTATTTTTTCTTGGAGGGCTTATGTGAGGAGTTGGAATCACGGACCTTGTAATGATTAAAATAGTGGATCTTTCCCACTAGGTAAGAGATTATTCTATAATTGGCTGAGGAGATTAACTCCAAGAATTTGTTTAATTATCAAGAAAAAGTAAAAAGTGAATGCACCTTGTAACAATGCCTTCTTTGGAATATCTAAAAGCAACTTTACAAATATATAACGTGTTAAAGGAGTGAAGAAATAATAAAAAAGGATTTATCTACGAGTGAAAAAGGATAGATCAGGCCAAGGTGAAGGCTGCCTAAGAGATAAGACACAAATATGCAAAGGACCATTGAGCGAGTACCAAATGATGATGATGATTGAAGAGAGGAAAATGAGTGGAGGTGCACCAAACAGGAATATATATATATATATATATATATATATAGGTTTTATATTATCCCAACAAAAAGTGCTTTAAGCCTGTAGTAGTAATAGGCTCTTTATTATGTACTTTTTTCAGATTAGAATTATAAAGGGAGAGATTTAGACCAGTAATAAGATTTTTTGGTGGTATCGAATAAGTGATTCCAAGAAGATAATATAGTTAAATTATTTAAATAAATAATTTAACTTAACGTATCCGCTAAAAGGGGTGATGGCTGGCCGTGTACAAAAAGTGTTTCTTGAATATCTGTCATGAGGGGTTTTGTTGCTGTTGTGGTTGTTGTTTTTATAACTTTTGGTCTATCATTTATCATGCACGTCTGGATTTGATAGAATCCTGACGTATATAGATCCCAAAGTGGCGAAGCAGGATGACCTAATGGGATTAGCAAATACACAAACATCCAAAATAAACATGCTTCATGACATTCTGCAAAATGGATCTGTAAGAGACAGAGTGAGAGACATATAAGGAGCATTTACAACCACGAAATATATAATGGTTTAATTTGGGATTTATTTTATTTATTTATTTGCATGTTTGTTTACTTATTATTATTATTATTATTATTATTATTATTATTATTATTATTATTATTATTATTATTATTATTATTATTTGGAGTAATGCAATTTTAGTGTAAAACTAGATCGAAAGAAGATGCATTAATTTTATGAATGAAAAATCGTAGGAAGATTGTATGAAAACAATTATATAAACATTTTAAACTCTAGACCTTATCGTTGCGCGCGATAGGTCTGGATTTTTTATTTTCTTTAAAAAAAAAAAATAGATAAAGAAAAAGAATAACTAAGATCAAAGAAGAACATCTAAACTATGTAGTTTCTTACTAGAACTTTCATCCTTTCCCAAATCCCCCACGCTGGTATTATTAAATAAGAAAAATAAGAGAAATTACAAAATGTTACAAAATTAGGCCATAAAATACTAAATTGGTATATAAATATTCTATTTAAGAATACAAAAGAAAAACCTGATATATATACATAGGTATCATTGTCACCAACTATTTATATATTATATGTCATATAATCTTCTAAAATATAGTAGCTAAGATACTCGAGCATTTAAATTCCTTCTCATGAATAGTTTTTCTTGCAATAGAATTAACATTTAGTTAGTTAATTACGCTGTACGGAAACTATCTCAAAATCTTAACAATTAATTAACTCTCATCTAGGGACGACGATTCATGTTGTCGTGTCGTGTTGATCTTCTCAGTTGATACGATAAGACTTGACACAAACACAACCCATTTATTACTTGTGTCGAAATACAAAACTCAAATACGACCTATATATTGACGGGTTGACACGACAAATCCGTTTATTAAATATGTCATAATAGTGTCATGTCAACATGTTTTTAATAACCTGTTTATTAACTTGTTTATAAAATGAGTGATAATAAGGTCGTGTCAACCTATTTCTCAACATGTTTTTCTTTAAAAATATATATTTTATAAACATAGGTAACAAACGGGTTGTAATTGTGTTGTGTATTCGTGTTACTCAAATATGACACGTTTAATAAACGGATTATGACGGGTCAATTGCGGATTGACGGTCACGCTTTTTAATTATGTTTTACAAGTTCGATCTGATTTTAACCCAAAAATATTTATGATAAACCCAAACCCGTTAATTTTATACGGGTTTCAAATCGTGTCGTCGTTTCACTACCCGAATTGCCAACCCTACTCTCATCCTTGTATTTTTTGCAACAATTATTCAAAGGTTAACTCATCACGAAAGAGGGAAAGATTAAAGCACCTAAAGCTCAAGTCTTTAGCTTTTCCGAAGAAAAGTATTTCATCAATCAGTAGGTATTAAAATAATTCATTGACAGTGTTATTATCAGTGATCTATTAACTGTTGTAAAAAAAAAAAAAAAAAAAAAAAAACAAAGCTCATATTGTCAAACATATATTATTTGGAATGTCAGCACTTCAATACTGACATAATTATATATATTTTAATTTGAATCATATCGACATGGATCTCCATATTGTCAAACAAGAATCTTGACATTTCTATCAGAAGTTCAAAACCGACATCTTTTTCTTTCACAAATTTCTCATTTTTCAGAAAAAAAAAAAAAAGAGGACGAATTTATAGTAATGGATATGAAGAAATAGTCCTCCAATACAACACAATTCTGAACCATTAAATTTTACTAAAAATTTCGTCAAATTACATACTTTTTTTTAACACTATCCTATAGCTAAAAATTGTGTCATAAATATTACCGCCCAATTTTCTTAAATTTTGGGATTGAAAAGTCCTTACACTTGCCTGCAGGCTTTCATTTTTACAAGAACTTGTGGTCGTGATGCTTGCAACACATTTTTTTCAGTGATATAGATGTGATGATCATGATCGTTGATTAACAAGGTGAAGTCCTTTCTGATCTGATGGAGCTCCAGCTGGTCAAATCACCGTGTTTCACTACATTATTCCATTTCCATTATTAATGAAATAATAATATCATTTTTATACTCGCTGCTCCACACGTTTCCCAATTGTTGGGAGGAGGGGGTGGCAATAGCCAATAACAGAAGAAAGAAACACACCCATTTTTCGGTATAATAATATACCAAAGCATTTGTAAGTAAATTTTAAATTTATTTTTTTTTCATATTTAACATAACATATTATACTATTTGTATTCATTTTTATTTCATTTACTTTTGCAGGCTCAGTTGAAAGGGGAAAGAACCAAGCAGATGACACAGTCTGCTGGCGAAGGTTCATCTGCCACGACGGTCGATAAGGAGAGGATTATGTCCCGAGTCTTGGGCAAGTTCAAAGGACACACTAAGAGAGTGGGACCGACACTACCACGGAAGAATTGTTCAAGCGCTTCCACATCATCATCTGGTTTGCAATCGACGGGTCGTCTTCGATTAATTTGCCCCAATAAGTCTAAAATTGGTTGAACAACATCTACATCGAGCAATGCAACATGTTCAACAACCAACATATCATGATGGAAGCTATGCACTCGATGAATCCCAACATCAATTTCTTGCCACTTAACCGTCCCCAACTGTTAGCTCCTTCGTCGCCTGAGCTAAACGAAAAGACGAGGATGAAGACAATGATTATGCAATTTTAGAGGATTAAAATATATGTTTTTGTTTTTTTTTAATATCAACACTTTTTAGTATTTATTTATTAATTTACTTTTTAAACCGATCTTATTATTGTGTTGACTATTTTACATCAATCTTTTATTAATAAATATCAATTTTATTGTTTTATTTTATTATTAAATTTTCTTCTAATTTATATATTTAATAATTAATATTATTAGTAAAGTATGACAAAAAAAAAAAAAAAAAAAAATATTTGCGACGACATATCTAAATTGTCGCAACAAATAGTCTACATTACTAATGATGACACTTTGAAGCCTATGGTCGCAAAAGGTTTTAAATGCTTTTGCGACAACACGTAGTCATCGCAAATAATTTATAACATGTTATCATCAACGACATATTCAATGAAAATTTGTGACGACTTATTCACGACGACATTTAGAAACTTTGTCATTGCAAATATATTATTTGCGTCAGGTTTTTTGTGACGACTTATAGTTGAAAATACAATATTTGCGACGATAGTCCGTCATCGCAAATAAGCTTTTTTGCTGTAATAAATTAAAAATTTGAATCAACGAACTAAACGGGTCCTTAATTTTTTTTTTTTAGGTCTTGTTTAGTATGATAAGAAAAAAGAAAATGAGTGTTCAATTAAATTAGCATCTTACTAATTTATTTAACATTATTTTAGTATTAAAATTAAGATAAAAAGATAATATAAATATTTATGCATGACAGGGCAAATGTTCCATCTAAAAATATCTCTATGTTTGAAGGATAAAATAGTGTGGGACTCATGTGTTCTTTTTTTCATCTAATTTTTCCTCCTACCAAACAATCAATAATTTTATTTTCTCTTAAAAAATTCTTTCTACTTTTTTCTTCTCCCACTTTTCACCTCTACTAAACACAGTGTACGTCCACTGATCTATAATATTTTTCTTAGATTTACCCTCAATTTTAAAATGTGTTATTTTTTGAACAAAGCTGCATAATTGGTACTCATTTTAAGTTTAGGTGCAATATTTTATGGATAATAAATGCATTTTACTCCAAATAAATTAGTTAGACGCTAAATTTTATATTTATTTTCTCCTTAAAGTAGTTACTTAAAAAAAAAAAAAAAAAAAAAAAAAGTAAGAGAAAAAAGTAGAGAAACGGATACAAATTCAATTGGGATAGTTAAGAGTTTAAAGCAATTGACAAATTTGACCTCCTTATATGTGTTGCATATGCTGGTATGCCTAAAAAAATGGAGATGAAGTTGAAGACATATTATGCATCGGGAGCATAGTTCAAAGGAAAGTGAAAAAATAAAATTTCTTTTTTGTTTTGTTTTGTTTTGTTTTTTTGTTTTTTTAAATTCCTTAAATCAACACGGCTGTCAACTAAAACAGTTTATAAAAACAAGTTTATTATAAAAACTTAAAAAATATATAGGTCAAAATTATAAAAAATTAATTTGTCAAGTTCTTTATTCATAATCGGATAAATTATGAACCCAAATTATGATTCATAATCAGAAAAATTATAAATAAAAATCGTAATTATAAACAATAACTTATTAAGATAATTCAAACTTAAATTAAAAATAAAAATAATAATTTAATCTATTTATTAATTTATTTAAACTATTACCTCAAATCTTAATATATTTCTCTCGTTAAAAGGATAAAATTGTAAAACCAGAGAATCAATTTGAAAACAGGATCCAGACCACGTTAAGAATAAAAACCACTAAACCAGAGTCCCCAAATTAAAAAAAAAAAAAAAAAAAAAGGCTAAACCCACCGTCTTCGGCTCTTGGTTTTGCTGATCAACTTGCATCTTGTAGGGCCCATCATAGACTGAGTACTCCTCCGTACGGGATCATCCTTAAATAATACACTCACACAATAATACATTTATGCATATATTTATTTTCTATTATTAATTTTTCGGCTAGAAGACAAGTTTCTCATGCCCACAAAATAATTTTGTAATCTTTAGCTCGGACCCATTTAAAATTTAGGCAAATTAGTTAAACTAAAGTTCCACACACACACACACACACACCCGTACGCCGTACGATCAATTATTTTCTGGTTTTTATCCCTAAATTGGATGGTGTGTATTTATTTAAACAAGAGAGTGTACTTATCCCCTTTGGATTTTGTTTGTGTTTATTGTTTTTGGAGGAAATAAGAAAAATGATTCAGATCGGAACATTGCACTTGCATTGTAAAGGAGGGCTATGCTAGTTTTGAACAATGAATGGGTAAAGAGAAACAATGGGGGGAAACCCCACTTGGAGGGAGAAATGTCAATGTTGGTTGGAAATCATGGAGGTTGGATGGTTTTTCTTTGTTCTCTCTCTCTCTCTCTCTCTCTCTATATATATATATATATATATATATATTTTTCTTAGCTATTTTTTTTTTCCTCTTGCATGCATGTTTTGTTTTTTATTTTTAATTTTTCAGAGATACTAAGGTTGAACCTAGCCAATAAGACAAACCAGAGTTGGGAAAGGCGAATCAGATCATGCCAGGTAAGATTCAAAAGGAAAGGGGGGGAATTTCTTGTTGGATGAGCCTTTGTCTTCAATTCAATGCCTATCCAATATATCCATCCCTCTCCCTCTCCTCCTTATTAAACTTTAGCCCCACAATCCATCCCAGTGGGAAGTAGTAGTAGTAGTATAGTAAACCTTTCTCTCTCCTCTCTCCTCTCTGGTCTTTCTCTCTCTTCCCAAGTGCCATTGTTTATCTAGATTCTAATTGGCGTAATAAAAGCAACAGCAAATAATAGACCAGATTTTGATGAAACAGGCAGGATCAGATAAGATTTATATTTAAGGAAATTGAAAAAAGAGAATATATAAATAAGTAAAAAAAAAAAATGTGTAGATATAGAAAGCCTAGGAAGAGAGAGAGCTGGGGCCAATGACCATGCTTAGGGTCAGCAGAAGCAGCAAAGTTTCAGGGGGGATGAACTTAACTAAAACACGGTCCACAATCATGTGAACCCCATCAACTTGCCTATGTGGGTCCCACTCCACATACACAGCCCACAACCCACACATACTATGACCCTAATACTCCCCACTCTTCTCTCTCTTTTTTTTTTTTTTTTAACTTCCCCCTATTTTCCTACTCCCTAGGGCCGCTCTCTCTCTCTCTCTCTCCTCATGAGTCATGAATCTTCCTAGTTCCTTACCATTCCTCTCCTCCTGGGTTGACCCACCACACCCACATCCCCATATCTCAAACACCTTAATTTTATTTATTTCTTTTTCTTTAAATAACCAATACGTACATACATAACGTACATACATTTTTAGACACTCTTGACCTCCTATATATATTCGTCCTTCAAACTCTCCCAAATTCACAATACCTAAAGCTAATCCACAATACCACCAACAACAACAACAACAACAACAAAAACCTCTTCTTTTTCTTTTTCTTCTTCTTCTTCTTCTTCTTTCCATATTTCCATTACTTCTTTTTAGTCAAAACTCAGAAGCACAACTCGTTTTGTTCTCTCTCTAAACATGGACGGAAACTCATCCACAGACGAGAGCACAACCACTGAGTCCTTCACTCTATCCGCCTCTCCCGCCGCCACTCCGATGCCGTTCAAGTCCCCTCCAGCGGCGGAGAGCACTCTCTGCCGCGTCGGGAGCGGCGTGAGCAGCGTCGTCGTCGACTCGGAGATGATCACCAACGCCATCAACGGCGGCGCCGACGCCGAATCCGGCCGTAAACTCCCTTCCTCCAAGTACAAGGGCGTGGTCCCACAGCCGAACGGGCGGTGGGGGGCCCAGATTTACGAGAAGCACCAGCGCGTGTGGCTCGGCACCTTCAACGAGGAGGACGAGGCCGCCAGGGCCTACGACGTAGCCGCCCAGCGCTTCCGCGGCCGCGACGCCGTCACCAACTTCAAGCCTCTCTCGGAAACCACCGAAGAAGATGAAATCGAATCCGTCTTTCTCAACTCCCATTCCAAGGCCGAGATCGTCGACATGCTCAGGAAACACACTTACAACGACGAGTTGGAGCAAAGCAAGCGAAACAGCTTCGGAATCGACGGGAATGGGAATCGTAAACCGTCCCGGAGCGGGCTGCTATTCGGTTCGGATTTAACCGCTTCGATGGCGCGTGAGCAGCTCTTCGAGAAGGCGGTTACGCCGAGCGACGTCGGGAAGCTGAACCGGCTGGTGATCCCGAAGCAGCACGCGGAGAAGCACTTCCCCTTGCAGAGCGCCAACACCTGCAAGGGCGTTTTGTTGAATTTCGAGGATGTCGGAGGGAAGGTCTGGCGATTTCGATACTCGTACTGGAATAGTAGCCAGAGCTATGTGTTGACAAAGGGTTGGAGCCGGTTCGTTAAGGAGAAGAGTTTGAAAGCCGGTGACATTGTCAGCTTCCAGCGCTCAACCGGACCGGATAAGCAGCTTTACATTGATTGGAAGGCTAGGGATGTTGATAGCGGTTCAGCGGTCGGGTCGGTCGGGTCGGTTCAGATGGTTAGGCTTTTTGGGGTCAACATTTTTAAATTACCTGGGACTGAGATGGTGGAAGGGATTGGGATTGGTGGTGGTTGCAATGGGAAGAGAACAAGGGACATGGAATTGTTGGAATTAGAGTGTAGTAAGAAGCCAAGGATAATAGGAGCCTTGTAATATTGAAACTCAAACAACTTTTTTTTTTTTTTTTTTTTTTGGGTCTATTTTTGTAATTTTCGGCGTTTTGTGAATGGGAAAAAGAGGAGATAGGAGTTGGGGGGAAAGGGGATGGTGTAAGTTGGCTAAAGGTGAATTGTATATTATGTGACAAAAGGAAACAAAACAAAACAAGAAAAAAAAAAAAAAAAGGAAAAAACTGAAAATATTAACTTCAACAGAGTTTATTTTTTCTTTTTAATTTTTATAAAGATTGTTCAGAAAGGATAACTGTCAATTTGTTTCTGTTGGTGTCGTTTTTAGAGCTCTTCTATGTTGGTGCATCGCAATAGTCGTATGGTATAATCTTTGCGTGCAATTGGTAAGGCTTTTGTAGCTTTTCTGCTTTTGTGGGTGTTGTTGCTTTCCCCAAATATCTCTCTATGTTGACAAACTATGCTGCACATGAGTGAGTTGGAAAGAGAAAGTAGAGAGAGAGAGAGAGAGTAATGGAAGGAAGGAGGGTATGTGGTTCCTCATTGGGTTAGACTTTATCCAATTATAAGAAAGAGTTTGTTTTTATTAGTACTTTCGTTACGTATTCGTTGTTTCTTTCACTTTTGGCCTACCTTAAACCACGTAGTACTCTCTTTATTATATTACAATTATTCTATCCAATTCAACCACGGGTTTTGGTAGATGCAGTGGGTGTATAGCCTATAGATGATGATCTTGAATTTTTTTAATAGTAGAGTGGATCTCTAGCTGATTTATGCTAATTTATCAAATATCAATATATCGTTTTTCTAAATGTCTCTGAACGTGATTTAATTTGCTATGTATATACATATACATATATATGTATGTATGTATATATTATTAGTTATATGTTTATTTCATGTGTATTGTGAAGCGAACAACTGTAAGGCATGAATAATGCTTTTCGTATGTTGAATGGGTTCGATCGAGCTCGATGTATCATCATCGATACCGAACGGAATAAGTTCGAATAAGGCATACATATTTGCCAAAAAGTTTCTAGATCGCATGGCGAATAATTCTCTTCTTTCAACTATACATCGTTTAACATTTGATTGTTTCATTTATTGTGTGCCCTCAAAAGTTATCGTTCAATGAATAATTCGCAGAATACAGATTACAGAGTACTAATGAAAAAGTACTGTTTGAGAAAATCTACAATAGATTCTCATTTCTGTCGAATAAATAGTTCGAGTATTAGAGCTTATTTATTGGAAGATTTATTCTTTGATTCGAATCATGGTTTATAGTTTGTTATAATATTTTTTTCACAAAAAATACACGTAAATAAAAATTATTCTAATCTCATAGTTCTAATTTATAAATCAAATAAGCTCTTACTTATTACCTTTCAAACATACGAATCTCACTATATATAGCTCGCTATCAAAACCACATATATAAATAAATGCATGTAACAAATAAATATATAAAAGGAAATTTTCGAATATTTCTGAGGCTAATTATAATAGAAAAGATGATCATAAGTTATTTACTCAATATTAACGTCCCAACTAATTTTATATTAGTTCATAATCCTTTTCAAAACATAAATTCTTTGAATAATTAAACATAAATCACACCTACATGATTTTTTTTTCTTTACTTACAGTTCCAAGACATAAAACTTGCTTATTGATTGTAAGAGCAGCGATCTCTTTAAAACGGATTGACATAAAGAGTTCAAAATCTTAGAATACTTCGCATAATTATCTATTTATTTTCAAACTAAACATTATTTTCCTCTTATCTGATAAACGCAGCTATATATGACTTGTTGGTGTTCCTACATTAATATTCGAAATAATTGGTAACACAGAAAACTGCTGTTGACATTACTCACTGAGACGACCAAAACTTTGTGTATATGGTCAAAGTAAGCTTATACAATCAATGAAAATAATAACGTATTGCATAAAAATCTCATAACTCACATAATGTTGTTGACCTTTATTATTATTATTATTATTATTATTATTATTATTATTATTATTATTATTATTATTTTCTAGATTCCTTCTTTGACGAATTCAAACTACAAAAGAAACAATAATTAACATGTTAGCGAAGAAAATTATATCCAAATCCGTACATCCTAAGAATTTTTAAGCCTTTATATATACGTGTGTATGTATAATTATATATAGTATAATTGCTTAGCAAAAAATGATGTGTATTATAATTGGTATTAATGTTTTCTCGAAGTAATTTACACGTAACTTCCACAGACGTAATTAGGAAATACTAGCTAGCTAGACAGTTACGGGTCTATAATATAATAATTATGTCCATGCAAATAACAATTTCGTTAATTATCAGTTCACTTGGATAATTTGCTACGTAAGATTTTGTTGATAGAACAAAAATATGTTCAATTTTGATCACAATAAATTAAATACATGAAAAACGTGCCACACTGTGGGAAACCAACATATTATAATTAGTAAAACATCACTGGACTATTTGAAGCAAATGACATCATCCATGAGATCAAGATATATATTGATTATGTTTTTTTTTTTTTTTTTTTTTTTCCAAAAGGTTCAGACTTATGTGAGGCCTAAAAAAAATCAAAGAGCTTGATCAATAGGGCAGTGACATCTTGAAAATTTCTGAGTTCAGTTTTTTCATTTTGTTTTATTTTGGTTTGTTCTTTTCCTTTACAGTTTGCCGACGTACGGCCGAGAAACAAATTAAGTAAGGTATACATCTTTTCTGAGAAAATTTTGTCCAAGCTACTTTTAGGATGACTTTTTATTTTTAATTTTCCTTTTATTTTGTTTTGGAAGGAATGAAAATGTCGTGTGTATATATATACATATAGATATAGGTTTGTTGGACTTTTCTGAGAGAGTTGTGTGTTGTTTTCTATATAAGAATATGAGGAGGGTTATGAGACATATTATTGATGGTCCATACCAGACTGGAAATTTTAACGCGTTTTCTTGGAAACCCGCTAGTTTCGCTTAGCTGCCTTTGAGATTGACCTGCCTTGCTGTGTCCTTTGCCGTGGTCAACGTCGGTTGCCACCAATAACCCCATGCCATTCTATAATAACTTAACCCAAGGAAAAAAAAAAAAAAATTGAGAGAAAAAAAAAAAAGAAAGAACAACGGCATATTATTATATAAAAGAGACCTAAAATTTACTATTCAAAATTTTACTATTCAAACACTTAAAATCATTTTAGAACCATTTTTTTATTTTGTTCTTTTTTATGAGAAATTCTTTCAAATGTCCCTCAAGCCAAATATGTTTTAAGAATCGTCAATTTTACTCTTTTTTCCTTCACTATGTATGAGTTTTTGCGTCTTTTGATTTAAGATTGTCACGTGGTAATGCCCGGCTGACCGAAGGAAAAAGTGGCGGGGCCACCACTGAACGAGCTTCTTTTGATTGTGTTTTTTACGCGCAAATTACAGCTGTCATAATTTTTTATCGGAAGGTTTTAAATTATTTTCGATTTATTTTTAAAATTTTTATTCTTTATTATAGTTATTTACTATTTTCAATTGATTTGAACTTTAATTTTATCCGTTTTACCACCATTTTATGCTAAATTTTTTATATTACTTAAATAAAAATACCATGAATAGTATAATAAAATTAAATAAAAAGGAGTATATTAAAGGACAGGAAATGTACACTGTTCACACACTCATAATTTACTATTCATTGTGCAGTGACATTTTCAAAATTTCACTTCTCTCCCTTGTCATTTGAGTGTGAATTGTCAATTTTGTTCTTTTTTTCCTTCTCTTTTCCCTTCCATGTGCATGGGCTTTTGCGTCTTTCATGCTAAGATTGTCACGTGTCGACGCCTGACTGGTTGAAGGAAAAAGTGGCGGGGCCCACCACTGCGAAGCTCCCTCTTCCCCATGCTGAACGCACTTCTCTTACATGTGCTTTTCATGTGTGAATCACAGTCGTTAAAATTTTTGATCAGACAGTTTCAAACTATTTTCGATTTATTTTTAAAAATTTTATTTTTTATTATAATTATTTACTATTTTGAATTGATTTGAAGTTCAATTTTGACCGTTTTATATAATACAACAATATTTTCGAAGCAACGCGTGGACTCAAGTTTTGAGATTATATATAAAAAATTGAAGAAAATATGTATACGTAAGTCACTCTTTTAGCCTTTCATAATTCTTGTAACTTTTAGTTCAACGAATCGATTATGTAAATTAACATGTGTTTTGTTATTCATTCCTGTACTTTATGGGCCAATTATTGCAGAAATAGTATATTTTTCGGCTATATATGGCATTTTTCTTGAGACACATGATGATGAGACTGTTAGTAATAATAAAGATAATACAAATAAGAATAATATATATAATAATTTTTTGCAAGAATAAAATAATTGACTTGTAATTACACAAATTCAATCTTTCTACCAAACTTGGAAAAACGTATTGGTAAAGATGTCGATACACGTGAACCACGCCTTCCTTAAAACAGATTTGTCCCATCCGGTGAGTGCTTGAGGTAACGTTATACGTCTGTTTCTCAGGATACAATGACAATGACGGTAGATCGAAGCACTATCAGAACCGTCTGGCGAACTAGAACTCGGATATTCCATCTATCACCAAAACCGAACTACAAAAAGGAAAATGCACAAAGAACTCCAAAATCAAGAGAGGAATTGAGAGAGAGGAGAAGAAGAGTGAATGAGTGAGTCTTCCTTCATGTGTTACAAGCTTTATACAAGCTCTTGAGAAAGGGGTTTCGAGACAAGGAATTATGGGACTTAATCACACATTATGGTCCAATCTTTATGGTGCAAAACGTGCTCCTTACTGTGAGATGAATCCGGCCACTAACCATAGCTAGGTTTGGATTTTAAGAAGAAAAACTAAAGCCATTAAGCTGGCTATTATGTCATAATTAAGCTCGGCCATTAAACTAGCCATTAAGCCCCTTTAATCACCATTGTGCAAGCCAAATGGTTTTGGCTAAATGTGAAAGGTCTTAGGCCAAATCAAAAAATAAAAATTGCAAAACAAAGCCAGCATGGAATGGGTTTTTCGGTTCGACATTCGTGTCTGTAGGTCGCGAGCTTACACATTGGGCCCCTAACCCATCGAGACCGTGATTCGCACCCCCTGTGCATGAGAGAGCCTCTCTGGTATACATGCTTACCTAAGCTTTAAAGTGCAATCACTTATAAACACCACAAAGACTTCATTCCTAGCCAATGTGAGATTTTTACAATTTCCAACTACCTTAACTATTCAAAGTGACACACTTAGAACATCAATTTCTCATTCACCCAATATTCATTTTGAATGTATGAATATTCGATTTCGATCTCCTTACAATGGAGAATGCAAATGTATCGAGACCCGTCCTAAAACCTATTAGGTCCCATTCTAATATGGACCTCAAAAGAGCCTTTAATATGGCTTAACAAGCCATTTTCCAACAGAGACAATGTTTATTATTAAAAGAAGTGATGCTTACGGAAAAACAAATGGGATTAAAAACTAAAATGCATATAGATTGTATAATTAATATACAGTTTTTGTTTTCAAATAACAAATCATTAGTTTAAGGGAAATTTTTAAAAATGCCATTAAAATAATATAACATATTTTATTTATACCATCAATCTTAAATTTGTCATGGGATGAAATCATTTTGATATCTTCTGTTACAACAAAATAATTTATCGGTACCTTATATTTTTAATAATATTAAAACAGTACATTCAACTTTATAAAGGTTCTTTTGGTATCCTAAAGTTGATTTTTTAGACACAAAAATGTCCTTTTTACCACTCTGATTTATGAAGAACAAATTGATAATTTTAAAAAATTAAGAAAATAATTTAAACATTTAAAAATTAAAAATTAAAATAAGTTAGAATATTTTTAGAAAAAATCTTTAAAGTTATTAGTTTTTTTTTTTAATTAGTGAAATGGGTAGTTTAGACATTATTATATCCTTAAAAATTAGCCTCGTCATACTTAAAGAGCGTTTTTTTTTTTTTTTTTTTTTTTTTTAATGAATGTACACTTTTAATATTATTGAAAGCACAAGTTATCAATGAGATATTTTGTTATAATAGAGGATATCAAAATAATTTAATCTCATTTATCGTTTATGCCATTAATATTTTAGTAAGAAATATTTCATATTCTAGCAGAATACTTTTTTTTTTGACAGGATATTTTTCATACTTTATCAATATATTTCTCAGTAAAATAAATAATAAAATGATGAAAAATAATAGTCAGTTATAATTTTCTCTTACGTGAAGCGTTTAGAGAAGACAAAAAACCGCAAACCAGATTGGACAGAGATGATACCTTCCTTTAGCTTTTTGCCAAAAAAATTAAACAGTGTTAAAATAGAGCCAAATTAGGAATTGCACGACGCATCCCCTTATGCGGGGTCCACAGTGCCAAGTGGGTACGTGCATCACTGCTTTTATATAGTTTTTGAGGTAAAAACTGAAAAAGACCTTTCCTTCTTTGGCACTAGTTCTATGTGGTTGAAAAACATATGCTCTTCATATAGAGATAAGTAATGGAAGCAGTAGTAATATGGCAATAGATCATAAGTCACTGCAGTAGGCAACATACATAACAAGTGAAGGAACGGTGATGTAAAGATCTTCTACCAAAATAAAAAGAATATAGTAAATAGTAGATTTATGAAATTAAATTAAATAAATAGTAGATTTTAAAACTATTTAAAAAGTAAATAATAATTTACTGTGTAAATATTTCATTTACGATTATTAAAAAAATTCCTTTACACTTAAATTTTCTTTTTAAACTTGGTAAAAAGATTTTTTCTTCTTAAATAATTTTTTTTTATTATGTAAATTATGTTTTACCAGGCATAAATGAAAAAATTTACATAATAAATTACTATTTATTTTAAATAATTTTAAAATCTATTATTTACTTAATTTAATTTTAAAAATACGCTGTTTACTGTGATTTTTCCTAAATAATTTCTTCTTGAAAAAAAAATCCCCCCCAAATGTAGCCCAAAAACAAACTTTGGGCTTTTCCAAGTTAATACATTATAGGGAAATCAATATCATCTGATTAGCGTGAATCAGAGGTATACTTCTTTTAGAGAATACTATTTTTGTGAAAGTTTAGAATCTTAATACATCCATTAAAATGTATGAATAAGTTCCATTAATCTCTCTCTCCTCAATCGCAGATATCTCAATATCAATCTAATATAGTACAAATAATGTCATGGGTCTCAACTTTCTTATTTTGATACAATGGGAACTGAATCCATGAAAAACATATGTCATAGTTTTGAGTTACAAAGTTACATCCAAGCAAACCATTGTATCTTATTTTTCTAGAAAAATTAGTTTTAGTGTTTGTATTTGAACTTTATAATGATATCTGTTTTGATTCCATAATTATTTGGTCAACCAATGAGTGACTTCTGGTAACCGGCGCTGGCAGATGATTGGTAGTTAATGTGGAATTACTCTGACACCAGCTTTGAGGACAAACTATGGTAGATGACCTTTAGTCATCAAATAAGTGACTGGAAAACATAAATGACTTTTCCTTATAAAAAAAACGGATAATATTGATAAATACTCCTTAAAAAGTATAAGAATTAGAATTTTTACCATTTATTATTAATTAATAACCTTTTTAATTAAATAATTATACTGATAAAAGAATATTTATTAAAAATAAATAGTAAATGTCTTAGAGTCATGCAACTCTCAGTAAATTCTCTATTTTTGAAAAGATCTATAATTTTGATCTTTCCAATTAGTCCGAGCCCAGCGAGCCCACTTTTCTTTCTTGGCCCTGTTCTTCTTTCATTGGTTCCCAGTTTCCAACTTCAAACCAACCCAAAACTTCTCTTTCTTCCTCGTTATCTAATATCCTCTTTCCTTTCTACTTTCTCCAATCTCCAATATTTAGTAGGAGTGAAGCACAGTCTACACTCACAGGGGGAATGGGGTTCAGTGCTGCTCTGCCCCATGCCGTTTCTCTGCAACTCTCCTCCAGCTTCCATGGCGAACTCTCTCTAACCTCCGCAAAATCAACTCCGTTTCTTGGAGTCCCCTTCTCCTCCGCCGCCACCTCCGAACCATCGCTCCGCAGTTGCCGCCGTTCTTTCTCGCCCAAACGACTCGTCGTTTGGTCGAAGAGATTCTCGGGATTGGAGGAGGCCATGAGAATCACCAGGTACGCAAAGCCTCAATTTTGAGCTCACTATTCATGTCGCTTCGTTTGCCTTCCTTCACTGATAATCGTTTAATTCGTTGGCAGAGAACGAGAGCGTCTGAAGACGAGAAAGGTGAGGCGGTCGCCGCCGCTAAGGCGCGGGAGAGTGTCGCCGCCTCTGCCGGTGCCGGATCACATTCTGAAGCCTCCGTACGTCGGCTCGTCCGTGTTGCCGGAGATTTCGAGCGAGCATCAAATTCACGACGAGGAAGGCATTGCTCGCATAAGAGCCGCCGGCGAGCTCGCCGCTAGGGTTTTGGAGTATGCGGGGACTTTGGTCAGGGTAAAGCTTTCTGAGGTTCTGTTTATTTTCTTAATGGCTTGAAGCTGATGCATAACAATTAGCAATGCCATATTTGCACCTTTAGCTTTTCTTTTCTTTTTTTTTTTTTTTTTTCTTTTTTCTTTTCATGATCGTGGCCGGATTGCATTAAAATCAGGTTCATAGTGTTGGTTATCTATAACTGTGCCTGAGTTTCGCAGTTATGAAATTGCAATCAAAAGCCCAATCAAGAACTTTGTATGTCATATTTGGATTTGAGAATTTGTCGCTTTACTTTCCAGGATTGGCAAGTTACCCTTTAAATTATCTCCTGAATTTGAACAAGTGTTGCAGAGTACCCTGAATAGAAGAGACTGTTAAAATTTAGATGGAAACGCCCTTGTACACGTTACATGTTTGAAGCAAGAAACTGAAATTTCTGATGACAATTGAAGCATGTCATGTCACATGCATAATGGCATTTTTTTTTAAATATTTAACATCATTCATCGATTTGAGAGCACTTTGTAATATTTTATTACATTCAAGGATAACTTGTCACATTAAAGTTTGAGAGACAACTGTCCGATAGAGTCAAAATTGAGGGACAAAAGGGCCAAACCTTTGATTTTGGTCCTTTATCTTGGGAAAAATTTTGAGAAATGAAACAATGTTTTGAATTTTCTAGTGTTGCATTTAGTTCAGTTGTTAGTTTTGGTGGAAGTTATTTTCCGTTCTTGCAATAAATATGCTTTTACTTGATATCATGTGCGAATCCCTTTATGTTCTGTCATAAGGGCAGTGACATGAAAACATGAAAATTTCAATTAGAATTGCATTGATTTTTTATTCATGTTGTCAGCCATCAGTAACAACAAATGAAATTGACAAAGCAGTGCACCAAATGATCATTGATGCCGGTGCTTATCCTTCACCTCTTGGTTATGGGGGATTTCCCAAGAGTGTTTGTACATCTATTAATGAGTGCATGTGCCATGGAATACCTGATTCTCGGCAGTTGCAGGTTTTATTCCTTTCATTTGCTGCTGGTTCTTGCTGGATACAATAAATCTTTTCTCACTATCGATGCATGGTTCTGCAGAATGGAGATATTATAAATATTGATGTCACAGTTTACTTAAATGTAAGGTTCTTCTTTCCATTATAGGCCTTATGCTTATTGTTTGTTCTTGTCATTCGTAATCAATCATATCCCTTTTCACTCCCGTAGTTTAAATTCTTTTAACTATAATGAAGATCAAAGGCCAATGTTGACTAAGTGATAAACATGAGTGGCAATTGTAGAGATCAACTTATGGACACATTTATCTTTGAATTTTCTTGCAAATGATGAGATGCATTTGAATATGTTGTTAATGCTATTATACTTTTTAAACAAGAAATATTTTCTTCATAATGAGGCTTTTTTTCTGGTTTTCTGTTTGATTGGTTAGGGATATCATGGAGATACATCAAAGACATTTCTATGTGGGGATGTCAGTGATTCAGTTAAACGCCTAGTTAAGGTGAATTCTACTTTATCTTCAAGTTACCTCTTCTCCAGTTTGTACTCTTAGTTTGGCAATTATAAACTTTAAATATTCCAAACCCATGAAGGTCGGACTTCTATTTCATTCACGTGCATATAGACTATGTATCATTTTTAGGATATACGTTGAGCTACCCCTTCTTGGATTTGTTTTCTTTTCAATTGTTGAAAATTTATTAAAAGTTTAATATACTGTATCTTTATTTGGTTGCAGGTAACTGAAGAATGTTTGGAGAGAGGCATAGCACTTTGCAAGGATGGTGCCAGCTTTAAGAAAATTGGAAAACGAATCAGGTATTGCTTTTCTTGACCATCATACGTCAAATGAAATAAAGATTTTTTTTTTGGTTTTGGTTTTATTTTTGTTTTGTTTTGTCTTGTTTTGTCTTGTCTTGTTTTTTTTTTTTTTTTTTTTTAATTAGACCTACCTCTTGATGTAGGACAGTAAGGAGAAGAAGAGAGTAGGAAGAGAGAGAGAGAGATAGAAGAGAAATTGGAGAAAGAGAGAAATAGAGGAAGGGTTAGAGAAAAGAGAGAGGAGAGCTAGAATTAGTTAAAGAAGAGATGAACGATAGAGAAGAAACCTAAATATTCAGTATCGTCTAGTTTGAAAAACAAAGAACATAGAGAGGACTATTTATAGATAGGCAATTGAAGATAAACCGTAAACCATCAGAATAGGAAACTAGAACAATAAGGAAATTAACTTAAATAATTATTCAAAATGAAATAAGGCAATAAAACAAATAAATGGCTACTAGCTAGTTTCTATTTTTACGCCCAACATAATAATGGAAACTATTATCTTAATCTTCATCACCTTTTTATGAAAGTTCCTAACATGTTATTTGTGCCATTGTCAGTGAGCATGCTGAGCGATATGGTTATGGCGTAGTGGAACGTTTTGTTGGGCATGGTGTTGGAACGGTTTTTCATTCTGAGCCACTTATTTTACATCACCGTAAGTGCCTCATTTTTTTTTTTTTTTTTTTTTTTAATCTATTTGATGTAGGAAACGTTAGGATTTATCTTAAGATTTAGGATATTTAAGATCTATCTTTATCTTTATTTTTTTTTTGGTTTATTTTTATCATTTATCTTTCAATTAGTTCTAGTTCTATCAATAATTTTTAGTTTTCAGTCCTATTATGAATCAAACAACAAAAGAGCGATAAATTATGTACTCATGGTACATTCAACATTGATTAAGTTATTCAGTAAAACTCATAGTTTTTAGCTCAAAGGCTTGTTATTGTTTTATTTCCGCTGCGTAGACTTTGTCAATTGGCATCAGCTCTTTTAGTGAAGGCTGCAAGTTATGGTGGACTTCGAAACAGGTGGCTGGTTGGGAAGGTTTTAAGTTTGTGGAGAAATTGAAAATATTAAGAGGGCATTTAAAGTCATGGAATAAAGAGATTTTTGGGGATGCTAGACTTCAAAAGAGTGAGATTTTAGCTAGGCTGGATTGGTTGGATAGGAAAGAAGAAGAAGAGGGTTTAAGGAGAGGACTGAAAGAAAATAGTTGAGAATTAAATTAGAAGAAGTGGTGTTTAAAGAGGCGATTTTTAGGAGGCAAAAAATGAAATCTAGATGAGTAAAGGAGTGGGATGCTAATTCCAAATTGTTTCATGGTTTGGTTACCGGTAGAAAGAACAAGAATTACATCACCAAGTTGGAACAAGCAGATGGCCAGGTTTTGGAGAACCAAGAGGATATTGAGAATGAGATCATTTCTTTTTTTTTTATTATTATTTTTTTTTTAACATTTGTATAAGGATATTTGAAGAGATCATTTTTGAGGAGGCAAAAATGAAATCTAGATGAGTTTGCTAATTTTGTTTTTTGGTTTTTTTTTTTTTTTTAACAAGAATTACATCACCAAGTTGGAACAAGTAGACGGCGGCCGTTTTTGAGAACCAAGGAGATGATTTTTTTTTTTTTTTTTTTTTTTTTTTTTTTTAACATTTGTATAAGAGTGAAGGGGATGATTTCAGATTTGGAGGAATAGATTGGAGAAGAATTGGGGCGGAGAATGCTAGATGGCTGGAGTGGCCTTTTGAGTTGGAGGAGGTGAAGTTTGCAGTATTTTCATGTCATAAGGACAAGTCCCTGGGACCGGATGGTTTTTCAGCCATTTTTTTTTTTGCAGAATTGTTGGGATTGGATCAAGGTGGACATAATGAACGTATTTGAGGAATTTCATCATTCGAGGGTGGCCAATTACAATACGAACCACACATTCATATGCCTCATTCTAAAGAAAATCAATTCTCATAAGGTGATAGGTTTCAGGCCAATCACAGGCTTGTACAAATTTCTCACGAAAGTTTTGGCAAACAGACTTAAAGTTTTAGGGACCACTATTTCAAAGACTCAAAGTGCATTCATTAGCGGAAGACAAATATTGGACGGGGTTTTAGTAGCAAATGAGCTTGTGGACTATAGATTTAAGTGAAAGGAAGGAATGGTGTTTAAATTAGACTTTGAGAAGGCCTATGATCACATGAATTGAACGTTTTTGGACTTTGTGTTGAGAATGAAGGGTTTTGGAGATAAATGGAGGGTGGGTGAATGGATGTGTAAGAGCTGCAAACTTCTGAATTCTAATTAATGGTAAACCAAGAAAGAGGTTTGGTGCAACCAGAGGTACTAGACAAGGGGATCTGCTATCCCTTTTTCTGTTTACCATAGTTGCTGATGCCCTTAGCGGTCTTCTTAAAAAGCTTTGTGTTTGGGTTTAGTCAAAGGTTTCATGGTGAGAGATGAAAGAACGACGGTAACCCATTTGCAATTTGCGGATGACACATTGCCATTTTTAGACCCTCATTGTGAGAACTTTAGAAATGTTGCAGCAATTCTCAAGATTTTTAGTCATTGTTTGGGCCTCAAAATCAACATGAATAAGAGCATTGTGGTTGGCATAAACATAGAAGAGGGGGTTGTGCGGGAAATAGCGGCGATTATCGGTTGTGGCATTGGTGACTAGCCGTTAAAATATTTGGGTCTACTGTTGGGTGGAAACCCATTATCTAAGGAATTCTGGATGCCTGTTTTAGACAAGATTGGATGATTGGAAGAAAGGCTTTTTGTCAAGAGGGGATAAACATTGGGTTTTGGAATCCATTAGATAGGAACTTCCTAATTTGAACTCCACTTTGATAAATACTGATAACTCTCGGATGGAGTATTAGAACGGAAAAATCCATTAGATAATGAACTATTGGTTCTAAGCCATCTCCACACGATTAATCAACAATTCAAGTACTTTTCTTGAGTATTCTTGATAAACCGGTTTATATATAGATGTAAGAAGATCTGTTTGGGAAGTAAGAAGCCCCTTTGACATCTCTTCATCTGCAAAGAATTCTCGATGTGAAAACACAGAGACAAAGGGCTAATCTTTGAATAGGAAAAAGAGTGCATCGGCAAAGAGTGGAGGCTGGCTGGCAAAAGAAGGACCAACGACGATCAAGGAAGCGAAAGTGGGAGTAGCAAGCAGACGCAAGAAAGAGGGACAAATCTCATTTTGATTTCATCAATTATTGCGAGAGGTACTTTATTCATCCCCTATTCCTTCCCTATTATGTTAGGCCTCCACCCCTGAGGTTCGTTTACGCCAGGAAAAGAAAGAAGGATGGTTTGGCTCCAGGAGCACAAGGACGAAATGAGCAAGGGTAGTTCCGGGATTTGACGAGAGTGATGGGGAGGGTTGTTGTTACGGGGAATTCGAGGGAGTGAGGATCCCGAGAATCGGTTAGGAGATTTAGGGGAATAAATAGGAGAAGGATGGAGAGATGTGGGGAGGATATTTTTGTAGTAATCAACTGAGTCTTGGAGGTAAGGAGGAGTCCTCGAACTCTCCTCTAGCTTTACTTTTCATTCCTGTAATTTTCTGCCATTCAAGGCTTATTGAGATTTAATACAAGAAAACCAGATTAATTCTCTGGAAACCATCTTTGATTCTACGCTAATTTGGATTGTTAGACGTTAGGGCCCTAACATATTATGACTTTTAGGGGGGTGGCCCTATGTCTCCTCCCGATTCAATGCTTGTTTAATAACATCCTTGTAGCCCTAATTCGTAGTAATCATACATCCTAAAAGCGCTTGCCGCACCGAGGAAGAATTGATCGTTACTATTTTTCCCCGTTCTAAAAATCTCTGTGTTTGGGTTTACCCAAAGGTAAATCATGGAACAAATAGGGTGGGTCCCCAACCACCACACAATTTGCGGATGACCTTAGCCCCCCCTTTTAAAAGCTTTGTGTTTGGGTTTAGTCAAAGGTTTCATGGTGAGAGATGAAAAACGCAGCTCGTCATTGTTTGCAATTTAAATGACATCCCAGCCTTTTTAGACCCTCATTGTGAGAACTCTAAATGTTGATCAAACTTATTCTCAAAATTTTTAGTCATTGTTTGGGCCTCAAATCGTGATGAATAAGAGCATTGTGGTTGGCATAAACATAGAAGAGGGGTTGTGCGGAAATAGCGTGTGATTGGAGGCCGACCATTGGTGACTATATATTTGGGTACAAGCCAAGGTGGAAACCCATTATCTAAGGAATTGGATATAGATGCCGGTTTTAGACAAGATTGGAAAAAGATTGGATGATTGGAAGAAAAGCTTTTTGTCAAGAGGGGGGCGGCTGACATTGATCCAATCCATTTTGGCGAATATTCCTATTTATTACCTCTGCATGTTTATGCTTCTGGCCTACATTGCAAATTTGTTGGAAAAAAGGATGAGGAATTTTCTTTGGGATGGTGAAAAGGACTCAAAAGTGGACTATTTGGTAGCTCAGAAATCGGTGAGAAAAATGGAGGATTAGGAATTGGAAATCTTTTGCGCAAAAATCAAGCACTTTTGGGGAAATGATTGTGGAGATTTCCACTAGAGCAGGATTCTCTTTGGGAGTCATTAGAAGCAACTATGGGCTCCATCCAATTGTTGGGATTCAAATCCGGTCACACATGTAAGTCATTGAAAAGGTTAAGTGGGAAGTGGGGGAGGGTTCTAAGGGCCTGTTTGGGAGAGCTTCCTAAAAGCTGCTTTTGGCTTCCTAGGTCTAAAAGCTGCTCTAGAAGTGTTTGGATGATCTTTTAGAAGTGCTTTGACTTTTCAACAGAGCTTCCTATCAAAGTGAGAAATTGTGCTTCTAAAAAAAGCACTTATGAATAGACTTTGAAACTTGTACTAGAGTTTAATTAAGGAATTATAAACTTAATTCCAACACTTTTATTGCTTATTAGAAAATTTGAAAATCATTTTGACCAATTAAGCTCTTGGTTCCAAACACTTATTGAAAAGCCACAGCTTTTGCTTCTCTTCTTCTGTTGGATAAAAGCAAAAGCAAAAGCTCTACCAAAGGGGCCCTAAAATTCGTTTTTGGAAGGATTGTTGGTTAGGTGATCAGCCTTTGGCTATTAGACTTCCTGGATTGTTTAGCCTCTCTAATTCTGGAAATTCCAAATTAATGAAGTTTTTATTTCTTCTGAGCCCTTAGAGTGGAGTTGGAATTTTAATTTTAGAAGAAATCTTTAGGAAAGGGAGTTGGAGGAGTTTGTGAATCTGTCTAATGTCTTGGAGAATTTTTCTCCAAGGCCTCAGGTGAAAGATAAGAGGATTTGGATACCTAATGCAGAGGGTTTCACTTGTGCTTCTTTTTTTCATTCCTTGATTGATGTCCCTAATTCAAATCTTATTCCTTTTCATGCTAACGATTCCATTTGGAAAACTTGTGTTCCTTTAAAAGTTAGGTTTTTGCCTGGTTGTGTTACTGGAAGAAATTAAATACTAGTGATTTGGTCCAACGGAATCATCCTCATATGCTTCTCTCGCCGAGTTGGTGTGTTTTATGTAGGGAGAATGGGGAAGACATCGATCATTTGAATATGCATTGTCAGGTTGTGTGGGGTTTCTGGATGCGTCACTTTAAAGTTGCTGATTTTCATTGGGTCAGCCCTAAAAGCTGTACTTCACTACTGGAAGGGGATCTAGGAGTGTTTGGAAATGGCAAGAAGGGGAGGATTATGTGGAAAACAATGGTGTTGGTGATCCTTTGGGTGGTGTGGCTAGAAAGAAATCGACGAATTTTTTAGGACAAAGATTCCGAAGAGTTAGATCTATTTGATAAGACTCAATTCCTGACTTCGCTTTGGGCTTCTACAGATAAAGAGTTTAAGCATTTTCCTTTGTCTTTAATTATGTTAAGTTGGAGGGATGCGTTGAGTCATTGAGATTTAGAGAGATTTAGCGTTATTGTTTCTTACTAATCTAGATTGTCTTTTTCTTTCCACTTTTGAGGATCCCTCATCCTCGTCACCTTGGATTTATGATTAGCTCGGAAGGAATTCACGTTGATCAATCCAAAGTTCAAGTTATTCGGAATTGGCCTACTCCAAGGAATGTGAAAGATGTTCAAAGCTTCCATGGATTAGTGACCTTTTATAGGAGATTTATTCAACCTTTTAGTTTAATTGCCGCTCCCCTAATTGATGCCATGAAGAAAAATAATTTTGTTTGGGGACCTGATCAACTACAAAGTTTTGAGGAATTGAAAGAAAAGTTGACTATGGCACCCGTCGTAGCCCTTCCAGATTTTGATAAATTATTTGAAGTAGAAGTTGATGCTTCTTGTAAAGGTGTTGGAGCCATTCTCTCTCAAGAAGGCCAACCCATTGAATATTTTTCTTTAAAACTATGTGAATCCCGACAACTATGGTCTACATACGAACAAGAATTTTATGGGTTAATTCAAGCATTACGTCAATGAGATCACTGTTTGATTTCTAAGGAATTTGTCCTATACACTGATCATCAATCCTTAAAATTTCTTCATTCTCAAAAGAACGTCGATTGGAAACATGCTCGCTGTCAAGCTTTTTTGCAAAAATTCACATTTTCCATCAAGCATAAATCCGAAAAATTGAACACTGTTGCCGATGCATCAAGCCGCCGATGTGCTCTTCTCATCACACTCCAAACAGAAATAATTGGATTTGATGTGCTAAAGGAGTTGTATGAGCATGATGAAGATTTTTTAACCACTTGGAACAAATGTCTCTCACGTGAAGAGCAAGGAGAGTTCCATATTTTTAATGGTTATTTAAATGTAATGCACTATGCTTACCTAAGACATCATGACGTGAGCTAGTCATTAGGGATGCACATGCCAGTGGCATTGGAGGCCACTTCGGACCTGATATAAAACAATTGACTTCGTGGCCAAACGACTTTTTTGGCCTTAGTTGCAGAGAGATGTTGCAAATTATGTCCACTGGTGTATTCCACGTCAAAAAGCTAAAAAAACACTTCAAAACACTGGCGAATACCAGACCCTTCCTGTCCCTAAAACAATTTGGGAGGATCTCACCATGGATTTCTTAGTCGGCCTACCTCGAACTCAACGCGGGTATGATTTTGTCATGGTAGTTGTTGATTTTTTTAGTTAAATGGCTCATTTTTTGGCTCACAAGAAGACTTTGGATGCGGTGGACATGGCTAATTTATTTTTTCAGGAAATTATTCGACTTCATGGAATTCCCAAATTGATCACTAGTAATCGTGACCTCAAATTCCTTAGCCATTTTTGGCGAACTTTATGGAAAAAATTTGATACATTACTCCAATTTAGTACCACTGATCATCCTCAAACTGATGGGCAAACAGAGGTCACTAATCACACACTTGCGAATTTAATTCATTGCCTATTTCAAGACCGTCCGCGACAATGGGATGTTGCTCTTGCTCAAGCTGAATTTGCCGTTATTTGCATGAAGAACTTAAGTACAGGAAAGGCACCATTTGAGATTGTCTACACCCATTTACCAAGATTGACGTTGGACCTCATCGATCTTCCTCAAGCAGCCGGAGTTATTGAGGAAGCAGAGGATTTTGCCGAAAAATTTAAGAAGTTGCACCAAGAAGTGGTGGAATATCTAGAGCAATCCAATGGCAAATATAAAATCCAAGCCGATCGTCATCGTCAAAGGAAACACTTCAACATTGGGGACATTGTTATGGTGTATCTTCAAAAAGCTCGCTTTCTGCAGTGTTCACAACAAGATTAAAAACAAGCGTTTTGGGCCTTGCAAAATTCTGAAGAAAATTGGAGAAAATGCATATCAACTTGAACTTCCTCCTGACATGAATTGTTCCTCAACGTTTAACGTTTCTGATCTTACCGAGTATTTCCCTCCGGATGAGCTTTGTCTTGCATATTCGAACTCGAGGACGAGTTTTTTTGAAGAGGGAGGGAGTTGATGTAGGAAACGTTAGGATTTATCTTAGGATTTGGGATCTTTAGGATTTATTTTAGGATTTATCTTTTTCTTTATTTTTATTTTGGGTTTATTTTTATCATTTATCTTTCAATTAGTTCTAGTTCTATCATAATTATTAGTTTTCAGTTTTATTATGAATCAAACAACAAAAGAGCTATAAATTATGTATTCCATGACTTTTCATGGTACATTCAATATTCATTCAGTTATTCAATAAAACTTTTTTTAGCTCAAAGGCTTGTTACTGTTTTTCGTCACTGTCTTTCTGTATAACATGCTACTATTCTTAGTTTAGGAAGAAAAATTTGTAATAATTCCTATAAAACATCACATTGACCTTTCTAGATTTTGTGGTAAATGGAAATTCTTCGAACTACCCACAAAGGTGATCTATAAAAATGACTTAGAATGTGGCTTGCCTGAATAAACTGGATGATTGACTGTTGTTTTGTTATATTTATTTAGATGTTTATCAGATGATTGTTAATGTAATGTATAAATTATAATATATCTTTTTAACAGGAAACGAAAGCCCTGGCTTCATGGTTGAAGGTCAAACATTTACAATTGGTGAGTGCAAGGCCTTTAGAAGCCTAGAGAATAGGTAGCAGATATTATAAGCTTGTCCACCTTTATTCAGATCCGAACAATTTCTTAGCCTAGCTATGCAATTAATATTTAGCTAAAACAAAAAATCATTAAGGGCTCATTTAGATGGTATACTCAAACCATGATTTTTGATTTTGATGTTTGAAATTTAAATTTTTTTGTGAGAGAAAAATCACTGTAGCAGAATCAATTATTTGAATTTGAGTATATGAAATAAACAAGTCCTAAATCATTTTTTACAAATATCTTGGTAAAAGTATTTTGTTTTTTTTTTTTTTTTTTTTTTTTTTTTTTTTTTTTAATTATTGACATAAAAGGGAAGCTGGATTATCTATTTATGGATTCTGATTCTACATTTGTCTTTCCTAATTGTTGCAGAACCAATTCTTACAATGGGAAGCATCGAGTGTGTAACATGGCCAGATAACTGGACAACGGTGACTGCTGATGGTAGCCCCGCCGCCCAGTTTGAGCATACCATTTTGATTACGCGTACTGGTGCTGAAATTTTGACGACTTGTTGAAAAGGTATTTTTGTTAAGTTTGTATATAGAATGATGAAAGCATTTTTTGTTTCATTTTGCTAGTAGACTAATATTGAACATTCATCAAAATGTCTTTACGACCTGTATAATTGAAATTGAAATGTTGCCCTTGTTAAACAAATGCGATTGGGACACACTTTGAAAGAGAACAGAAATGTTCTAGGACAAAAAAGACAACCTGATGAAATATACTTTTCGTAAAATAAAATTTACTAGTGTGTATATATATTTGCAAATGGTAAGTCAAGCAAGAGAATTTAGACCTGGATTTCTTAACAATTTTTTCACGCCATAAGCAAGTTGAATTTCGAAATTACTATTTCAATTTGCTTTGATGATCAATTAATATTCCTTTTTCTCCTTGTCTCTTTCCAGAGTTAACCCATTTCCATACGTGTTGGAAAAATGACATTTGACTAACTATATTTTTTAGTGTTGTTTTGAACTTTTGAGCTGCAGCCAAAATTCTTTTTAACTTCATTTTTCATCTGCCATTTTATTGGTGGTAAAGAAATGTTTTTGTACCCAGATAAACAATTTCACGTGGTTGGTGGTTCAAAATAGGAACCTGCCTCCGACCTTCCCTTTTTTTTTTTTTTTTTTTTTTTTTTTTTGCTCATCAAGCCTCCGACCTTATATTCGTAGGTTTGACTGGTAAAATAAGTTACAACCCGCGTATTTTTCAATATTAAATTCTCCATCGAAACAAGAGAAAATCACATAAATTATGTAATAATTAGAGACGCGTGTTTGGTGTGGAACTAATTAATTTCCTCAATGAAACACACAGGTGGGGTCCGTAAAATTCAGGTCCAGGATGACACCCACCCTTGATCGTAATTCCATGAGCTAATGTTGTCGACGTGTTCAAGTCATAGTGGCTGTACGCGACCTATTGTTTTTTGTTTTTTTTTTTTTTGCTGAATAGCGTGACCATTTATATACATCAGCTAGGCATACGATTTCATGTATCCGTCTCTTAATCATAATTTATAATTTTTTATAATATTTTTAAATTTTAAAAATTAAAATCATGAATCATGATTTTAAATTTATTAATCATGATTAACTTTTCTTTTCAATCGAACAGCCTAACTGTAGAAAATTTTGAAGGCCAACCGTCCAAGGCAAACAGAACAACCTGGTGTAACGTTGATGGCTCCTTTGGAGTTGACTTTTCCACAAAACAAATACGACGACGCTGATCGATTGCTGATTCATATATTTAGTGAATTTTCTCTGAAGGCCATGGGAAACTTACTAGTATATATTAGATTCTGTCAATTTTGATCAAATTTAAAGAAAAACAGGCTCAAAACCTACTTGAGAGAGTGATTAGTGACTTTTAGTGATATGAGAAGCTCCCAAAAGCTAAGAACCGACCACTTTACTTTTTTGCACAACAGAATTTTCCAATGAACAAGCAGGGAAAAGGAATCCCATGTGGATGTAGGACGACATAATGTGTTTTAAGACCACTATTACCTTTCACATGCCGACCAATATGTACGTTACACTTTCCATTATCGCACGTGCCAAAAACACCAATATTATAATTCGTCTCTCCTCAGTCCTCATTTGTCATTTTGTATATATAAATAAACTAAAATCGCTCTCTAACTTTACCATTTTTGCTTGTGTTTCCTTGTTTTCATCTCTCCATCTCACAGAATCACATCTCAATCTCCATCCATGGCGTCCACAATCTCTCTCAAAGCCACTTCATCTCTGAGACTCCTTCCCAGCCCAATCACCTCTCCTTCAACTTTGGAATCACAGAAACGGTTGGGTTTTAATCTATCACACTCCTTTCCCACTTTTAAACTCTCACCAACCCACCAAGACTTTCCAGCAGGAAACTCCAAGAGCTTCACCACCACAGCTTTCTTTTTCCAAAAGAAGAAAGCCCCGGAAGCACAAGAGTCTTCCAGACCTAGTAAGTCCTTTTAATCACTCCACTTATATTCATATATTTAATTTGTGCCTCCTTTTTCTGAAAAAATAATTCAATATGATAAATTCAGAAATTCAGGGTTATTCTAATTTCTAAACTTCTCTAGAAAATCACTTTTCTTTAAAAAATTAAAAATGAAAATTGGTTGGTGTCAAAATTTATGAGAATTTTACATAACACTGCAGCTTTTGGAAAAAAAAAAAAGGAAAAAGTCCACTTATATGTTAATCACTTTTAATCAAAACAGCCATGTATAAAAGTAGACCATTACTTTACCAAAAACATGTAAATAGTTACAGAAGTGATTCCAAAGGTATCATGATTTAGGAGAAATTTGCACTAATACCGCAGCTTTTGAAAAAAAAAAAAAAAAAAAAAAAAAAAAAAATCACTTTCGATCAAATTAGATACCATACTTAACCAAACATGTGAATAGTTTCAAAGTGATTGATTCTAAGAGTCTATTGTCAATCTAAAAAAAAAGGGCATTATTTTCTCACTTTGAGATGATCATGATCATCAGCGAAAGTCCAAGAACTCCACGTCTACGAGCTCAACGAGCGAGACAGAGGAAGCCCAGCATTCCTAAAGCTAAGCCAAAAGCAGGTAAACTCTCTCGGCGACCTCGTGCCGTTCACCAACAAGATCTACTCCAGCGACTTGCAGAAGCGGCTCGGCATAACCAGCGGCCTCTGCGTGCTCATCCAACACGTCCCCGACAAAAAAGGCGACCGCTACGAGGCCATCTACAGCTTCTACTTCGGCGATTACGGCCACATATCCGTCCAGGGCCCGTACTTGACGTACCAGGACACCTACTTGGCCGTCACCGGAGGTTCTGGAATCTTCGAGGGGGCGTACGGACAGGTCAAGCTTCAGCAGCTTGTTTTCCCCTTCAAGATCTTCTATACTTTTTATCTCAAGGGTATTCGTGATTTGCCCCAGGAACTTCTTGGTAAGCCTGTGGAACCGTCTCCGAACGTCGAGGCGTCTCCGGCCGCCAAGGCGACGGAAAGCCATGCCGTTATTCCTAACTTCACTGACTGATCATGCATGTAGAGGAAAAGTTAGCGTTTTATTTTGTTTCTCTACTTGATATGTGCCAGTGAATTGCTTGCTAAGGATTCAATGGAAGGGGAATTAAAGGTTGCGTGTGTCTGGTCATGAGGTTATAGAGTTAAGGACATTCCTTTTGTGTTATCTCAATTTGAGGAGTAATATTTTGAGTCGCCATATTTTTTTCGTCACATTTTATTCATCTGTAATATCTTAGGACACATTTGTTTAATGGATTAATTCATGTTATAATGTTTTTTTAAATAAATTTTAAATATTAAAATTAAGAATTATTAATTTAAACACATTAATCAAATGAGGTCTTAAATTGTCACAAAATAAATAAAAAAACACAAAAAAAAGGATGCTTTTCACTAAATGATTGTCATGAAATAAATTTAGCGCGAATTAAAAGAAAAAAAAAAAAGAAATAGATTTACCACGATGACAAATTGATGTCGCTAAAAGATGGTTTGTCAATTATCAAAAAAAAAAAAAAAGATGGTTTGTCACAAGAAAAAAAAAAAAAAAAAGCACAACCACTTAATGTTTGCAAGTTGTTAGAAATTGATTTAGCGATTACTTGTCATGACTAAAATAAGTAGGGGAAAAGGTTTTCCTAGTAACTTAGTAACAAACGTTGTTGTATGTAAGATGATTTCTAATGTAATATTATAATTAATGTGCTAATTTAAAATTTAACATTTGAATGTAAAAAACACTTTTAATATAATATTATTTATTGTGTTAAATTTTTCACATGTTATATTTTGTGATAAATTTCTCATCAAGTATAACATATGAAATTTGACATTTGATTATATTGATTGAAATGTTTACTTTTTCATGTAATTATTGTAACTTTTGTATTTTCTAATTATTTTAAAAATAAAAGTTTATTTTACAACTTTCAAAGCTTAAAGTTTATGAGAAAAAAATAGATTTAACATTTTAAATAACATTATGCATTAGAGTAAAAACAAAAATAACATGTCATATCATACCTTTTGATATTAATTATGCATTGATACTAGCATTTGGCATTAGAAATGGTCTAATGTGTATCACGCTTGTTTATTTGAGTGATCTTTTCGTTATTGTCGGAGGGTATTTTTTAGCCTTAATTCATAAATATGATTTTGACACCATATTCACAAACTCCAAGAATCATCATGCCAAATTATTGAGAAAAATAAGCGAGGAATAAATACTTATTTTCATTGGAGCAACCAAAATTCTCGAGCCTAAATTTCTACGACAGTTGGTTCTCCAATTATTGCCTTCCTCAGTCAAATCTCCAAAGTCCTTGATGGGGTGCTTTCTCTTTAAATGAGGAAGAGGAAAAATGACCGAATGATTTGACATATTGGGGCCATAACCTAAATGTCTTTATATACTTTCCCATTAGGCACCCCTTAAACTTAATTGGGTTAGTATTGGGTATCCACTCATTAAGCTCATACCCAGTTAGAAGTCTTATTGGGCTCCCATAATTAGACCACTTAATTAAGTCCATTTATTAATAGCATGATATAATTTTTATTTAAATATGTGGCCCACATAAAATATTGGGAATTTAACATGAAAATTTCAATAATCTCCTACTTAGGCTACATATGATTTCTGAAACAAATATATCATGTGTTCCTTAAGTGCACATATGTATGCTATTTATCCTTAGACTTTACTTTAGTTTTAATCCGGTCAATCTCCTACATCAGCAGGAAATCATGGCGGCTTTCATCACACACAAACGTAACTAAACCTTCCATGGTCACCATACCAACATATTCAATGACATAAATCGAGTATGGATGAGTACCATGAAAATTACATGCAATGTGATCTCAAACATGTCTATTTTCAACTGGTGCTGCTTTAGTCTTTAACGAGATCAATCTAAAATTTCTAAACATAACGCGAAAACCGCAAATAGAAAATAAACACATTTAGAGGCAAACCATAATTCATTTACTTTATTCTACAGAAAATAAAACATATAAATATTTAAGAAAAATAGAACATCCAAAAGTTAACTCCCACTAAATCAAAATATCAAACAAAGTAACACCCATATGAGCAGTATGCTTGTGAAAGGCCTTAGGCGGCAAGCCCTTGGTTAGCGGATCCGCAAGCATGGAGTTTTTCCCTATATGTTCTATCGAAATCTTACCACTCTGAACTCTTTCTTTAACATCCATAAACTTGATGTCAATGTGTTTCGACTTTATAGAGCTTCTATTGTTGTTGGAATATAGTACTGCCAATTCATTGTCACAGTAAATCTTTAGCGACCTTTCGGTACCTTTTACCACACGCAGCCTAGTGATAAAATTTCACAACCATATCTTGTGATTAGATGCCTCATAACAAGTTATGAATTTTGCAACCATGGTAGAAAAAGCCATGGGTGTCTGCTTAGCACTCTTAGAGGATATAATCACCTAAACACTTATGCCATAAGGAGACGAAATCCTCATTTAATTTTTACTTTTTACCACAAGTACTAGTATGCATGATTTCATTATTAAAAGTAACATTATTAAACATATAAAGATTATCAATTGAAGAATTGGTACTAATAACCTTTAGATATTGAAAAGGACTAACTTTATTATTTCCAAATGAACAAGTATAACCGGATTTGTCCAAACTAGAAATAGAAACTAAATTTCATCTAAAAGACGGTGCAACAAAAGTCTCAATCAAATCTAAATAAACACCAGTCTTTAATAATAATAATAATCTAAAGTGTCCTATTGTTGGTTTTCGAAACATTTTCGAATGCAGAAGCGTGGTAGTGGAAAAAATTTTCACAAAACCTTTTGAATACGATATAGATTATATTAATTTATGCAATAATAAATTAATCTTATTAATTTATGATAATAAATACATTGACGACGATTATGACGATATCGTGAAGTCTTTAGACAACGAACGATCCTCGCTCAAAAGCTTTCTTAGAATACCAAAGTCTTTCTCATCTACTCCTTGAAATTCACAAGATGATGAGTGTGGGCTCATGGTGTAATTATCAGATTACTCATTAATTTAGTATTCTTTCACTATCAGTGCATGTATGTAAAAGAATTAGGAAAATTAGAAGAACTTGTATTCTCTTTTTCTCTCTCTAAATTTTCGGCCACTTTAGAGAATTTGGAGATCACAAAATCTTTTTCTCCGATAGTCCTTTTTTTCTTGTAGTGTGTTACTAATTTAATGGAATGAAATAACAATTTAGGAAAAATACAAAAGGAACAAAGCTCAAATTCCAATCAACATTCATTCGGACAATCAAAAAGATAATAAACTCAAAAAGGTAGAGAAACAGATCAAAGTGAACATGATCATCAATATGAGAGCAAACAATAGAATACTTTTTGTGGATGCAATTAGTAGTGCAATAGTGTATTAATTTTATTTTTTCTTGGAAAATTCAGGTAGCAAATGTTAGATATTGTCGAATGTTGTCACATGTAAGTATAGTGGGCCATTTTTCTACAATATTTTCTTTTTATTGTTATTGAGAATAAGGTCATGAGGATTGATTGATTAATGTTTTTATTGGTAAAAATTTTCCTCCTTTTGCAGGCTAAACCTAACGTTGACAAGATAGTTGACAAGATTGCTAATACACCTCTCCAAAACAGCAAACGTCAAACGTTAAACATGATTAAATATTACATGTACGACATCACCATGCTCAACGTCCGTGACAGACCATCATCGTTTGCCTAGACAAAAATAACATGAATCAAATTGTCGAAGGACAAACGTGTTACGATTAATAATGGGCAACACAAGAATTCTAAAACTGAAAAGAAAAGGTAATAAAATCACATTTTCAGCAACTTTTATTACTGAATCACATTTTCAACAACTTAAATCCCACAAGTACCATCAATGAATCATCATGAAAATTCCACAATGAAATAAAACCCCCAAAATTACAGTGGCAAATCTGACCTCACGTATAATTAATGTTGAGCTTCGTTTCTTCAATAACTTGGACTTTCACAAGCTTTTGTGAGAAAATTTGGTTAATAGGGTATTAGTTTCTTAAAGAAAGTAGGTTCAGTTTTATGAGTGCTTTCTTTATTTTTTTTGGTAGGAAACATACGGAGTTGTTATTTTGGAGTGTAATTTGAGTGTAGTTTTGAGTTGAATTTGAGTTATAACTTGAGTTGAAGTTATAACTTGAATAAAATTGAGTAAAATTAAATAAAATTGAAACTTAAAAGAATGTGAACTTAAATAAAATTAAAACTTGAGTTGTCTTTGTTTGAGTTTTTTAGACAAAAGAACATGCCCGGAATTTTCATTAAACAAATAAAACTTTATAGAAGATTTAGGACGAATGAGATATCCACCCTAAAAAATACAAAATTACAAAAACAACGACCAAAACACAAATAGACTATAAAGACCAAACTAATAGTTAGCCAACATTCAGAAATTAGACTAGAAAACTCCTAACAGACTAAACCAAAATGTCCTAACCAATATCAAGGATAACAGAAAATCCTTAAATGATTTATCTGTGGAAGCCCATAGAGAAGCAAAAAATTTTGCCTTCTCAAACGAGCCCTTAACAAGCATCTCCTTCTCTTCAAAGATCCTCTAATTTCTCTCAAACCAAACCACCCAAAGAGTAGCTAAAACCATGGCTTTTCACATTGTTTTACATTTCTTCCCCCTTCCAAAACCAAATAAATCTTCTACCAGAGTTACGTTACTTTCGACAGGAAAGACCCAAGAAAGTGAAGCAACTCCCAATACCTTAGACCACAATTTCCCAGACACCTTACAATGGAGGAATAAATGATCCACTGATTCCACATTCTCCCTACACATAACACACCAACTAGGAGAACAAACAAGATTAGGATGTTTCTTTGCACAAACTCACTAGTATTCAGTTTCTTAGGAAAAAATAACCAAGTAAAAACCTTAACCCGAATAAGAACACGTGCTTTCCAAATAAAGTCAAAAGGTTTGAAAATAAGATTATTTAGACACTGAATCAGGGACTAAAAAAAAAACAAAAAAACAAAAAAACATGAGAAGCCCTTTGAATCTGCAATCCAAATTCGAGAATCAAGTTGCAAAGTATTTGGGGAAATTTTTTTAAAGAATTGAGAAGCTCCAAAAAATCTTCACATTCTCTATCATTCAGGTTTCTTCTAAAATCCGCAATTCCAGTTGAATTGAGAACCCTCCTCACACACCAGAATGCCTTTGATTTTCAATTCTTTCTCCCTCACCAGATTATATAGTCTTGGAAAGGTGGCTGCAAAAGGCAGGTGACCACACCACTTATCTTCCAAAAACTTCAGGCTACTATCATTCCCCACCTTCCAACTCACTCTCTCAAGAAAAGAGTTCAAACCCTGAGAAATAAATTTATAAGGATTCCTATGAGTGCCTCTAGTAACAAGGATAGAATCCTAGTCATTGGATTGCAATCCATATTTGCTCCTAATAATAGTGGTCCACAGAGAGTCTTGTCCTAAAGGAAACCGCCACAACCATTTACCCAAAAGAGCTTAATTCTTCTTCAACAGATTTCCAATCCCCAAACCTCCATCTTTTTTACTAGGGGAAACAACCTTCCAAGCAACAAAATTATCAAAAAAAGTACTATAAGAAAAAAAAAAAAAAAAAAAAAAAACAACCTCCATCTTTTTTGCCAAAGGCCGCCACATGGCAACCTAAAAGAAAAGTACTATTACAAAAAAAAAATTGAATTATACAAAAATTCACTAAACAAAAAAAGAAAAGCAAAACATTTAAAAGATAAAAAGAACAAAGATAAAAAAGTAAAGAAGTGAAAAAAAAAGAAAAGAAAAATAGAAGAGGAAAGGAGACCGCCACATGGCAACCTAAGACAAAAGTACTATTACAAGAGTCTTTGGCTCTTTATGTATTGTTACATATTGTTAGATTAGATTCTTGGATTGTTAGATATATATTAGATTAGATTAGATTAATAGAAAAACAAAATAAATAAGTAGGTGAAGAAAATTATTTTAAGTTCTAAAATACAAAATGAGAGAGAATTGAGGTTCCATTGTTATATGCTTTCTCTGACAAGTAATCAAAGTTATTAAGGTTTTTTTCATTTCATTGATTCAAATTTTTAGTTCTAAGTTTCTACAGTTAAAAGCTCTTTAAAAATGTCACATCTAATTTTTCTGATACAGTTAAAAGTTTTAAGAAAATATCATATCTCAGTTCGAATTGAAAACTTGAATCTGCAAAGCGAATGAGGCCCAAAACAAATCAAATAGCCACATCCTCACACATACAACTCAAATCAATTCCATAATTTCTAAATTCACAATTCTTGACCAACACGTTAGAATAAACAGAAAATTTCGCAAATATATTATTTCCCTAAAATCCAAGACTTTGGAGAACAACAAAGAAGCTTAAAAACGTAAAAATTGTTGTAATCAATTCAACTATGTAGGACAATATTGCACATTTCACATGAATTCACAACAGCAAACGAGACTTGAAACGCATAAAACAGGAACTAAAGCATTTGAAGGTGAGCCTATCAAAAGGCCAAGTGAATCTTTAATCTAAGAACTTAAAATTCGCTTGACTAGTTATTCTATTTTGCACCCTGCATAAGCAGGCCTCTCTACTATCTCCCTCGAATCTAACATCAAAATTAAGGAGAACACAAAGTAATAATATTCCATCCTACTAACATCAAAATTAAGAGTAAGGACCAAAAGGATCGAAAAAATACCCTAAAAAATTGCCCACAAAAAAAAAAGTTTATAGTTATCAACAAATAAGCTTAAAGAAATAAAAAATCTCCAAATATCCAGAAGCGAGAGAAGAGACAAATGCAGAACAAAAGAAATCAAAACAGATTTTTATACACAGATTAAGAGAAGCAAAAATTTTGAACTTATAACGTCGATGTCCTTGAAAGCTCCTATGAGTGAGAAAAACTGTCTACCTGAAGCTAGAAGACACCCTGACTTTAATTATTTCTCATCAATATAAAGGATACTTGAAGCAAGAAAGACCACCGCCGTATAGTTCAGTTCAAGATAATCACAAAGATTTTATGGCTTATTGTTCCTCATTATTCATTCAAACAATGAAAAGTGAAGGTCATTTTCAGTACAGTTTTCATAAAATATTGTGTTCTTCTTTCTGAAAACAATGGAATAAGGCTGAAGGTGATTGATCAGCCAAAGCCCACAACACTGACCACATGGATGATCTGCTCCTTTTCCTTTCTCATTGAACTTTCTACTGCTTGTCTCCATTCTCCGTTTAGAATTCTGCTCATTCTAATCCTTCACAATATTCATTCATTTTTCTCTCTTTTATTTGCGTTAATTCACCACTGATGAGTAAAGTTAATAATCATCCCCAACTTCCCATTAATAATCCGAGAAAAAAAAAATAGCAACCAAGATAATTTTTAAACAAAGACGTAGATATTTTTTCATGAATTTGTACCATCAACCAAAAAAACCAAAAATCTTCCAAGGAATAGAAGGGACGAACCCAGAAGGGGAGCAATCAAAATAAATTTTAAATTAGAAATCAAGAGAAAAAAAGCTTACAAGATCTCCACTTTAAAACCAGACCTGAAGCCAAAATAATACTGGCCTGCCCTTTTATTATTCTCTGGAGGAAGGCCACCGACCTAACTCTTTGAAAATCAATTGACTAATTTGCTTTCACAATACCAGGTAAAAACTGCAAGTGCAAGGCACATGTAATTGTGTTCATTAGGATTTTATTTCTTTTCAATTTTATGGAAAAATCAAAAAGAAATAAAATAGGAGTATGCGATAGATAATGATCTAACTTGATTCTATATTTTTATACTTTTGAATTAATGAAACGAAGAGCGACAAAAGAAAGAATAAATTTTATTATTCTGACATATTATTAACATTCCTTTGATACTTTTGAGACTTCAAGGGCTATCCCTAGGTACATTGGGCCCTTTGAAATTATTGAGCGCATAGGAAAAGCTGCATATAGACTAGCCCTTCCACTGAGATTATCTGGAGTGCATGATGTGTTCCATGTGTCCATGTTACGGAAATATTTAGGGGAACCATTTCATGTGTTGAGTTATGAAACGATAAACGTAGCTCCAGAACTATCTTACCAAGAACAACCTATAAAAATTCTGGAAAAAAAAAAAAAAGAAGGAATTGCGGAACAAGACCATTCCACTTGTGAAGGTCCTTTGGAGGAATCATGCAGTCGAAGAAGCGACTTGAGAGTTAGAAGGGGATATGAGAAAGAACTTCTCAGTTTTGTTTTAAGTTTTGGAGACGAAACTTTTGTATGTTATAGGATATTGTAATGTCTCAACTTTTGGGCTTAAACTTTTGTATTAATTTTGTATGAAGGAATTGTAAGAGAAACGATAAAGGAGCTCAATGATTAAATTGCAAGGCTTTAGGGGGTAAGATTGTAAGAATTTTTATATTTAGGGGCCAGATTGCAATATTAAGAAAAAAAGGGTGCCAGCTGCCCTTTCACGTGGCATGGCTGTTGCTTCAGCCAAGCCACCAAATTCTCTCCCTTAGCCACGTTGAGAGCTAGGAGCATTAAAGAAAAACTCCATTTTCCCCGAGCCTTCTTCAATTGTTTTGCAAACTTCAAAACTAGAGATAACCCAGCCCTATTAGCCTATTAAATCACAAAAGAAAGGAGGAACAAGCTTCCCTCAAAACTCCATTCTCGGATTCCTTCAAAGGCCCAACTTTTAACATGTAAATTTGAGCTCAAAGTGAAGTTCTTCTATATTTTTGGTCTCCGAATCTTGTAACCTATGTAAGGAGTATTAGGATAAGCACAATCAAGCCTTCTCAACGGTGGACATTACTCTTCTACAACAATCCAATTTCAGAAAAAGGGCTGCAGCAATTCCTAGAGGAAAAGGGTGATTTGAGCTAGAGTTCAAGGTAAAGGTTTATTTGGGAAAAAAATCTTTCAACGGCTGAGTGTTTGATTGGGAGTAATTGATTGAATTATGTTTTGATTTTAGCACGAGGTACCATATACTAACAAAGTGTTGATTGAGGATGTACGTATAGGATTTGTTGGTTATGAAGTTAAAAACATAAACTTAGGTGTTCATGATATCTAGGGACTGCCTGAGGAAAAGCTCAGAACTGAATTTTCTTAATGCCTTTTTAAAGTTAGCTATGTTAAAACCATAAAATAGACGTTATAAGCTTTGTATAGCCAGAAGAATCACCTCAAACGGATAACTATAGCTCAAGTTATGCAATTTTTAAAGTTAGGCATGATTTCTGTAAATTCTGCAGAAAACCCAACACATTTTGATTTGGTGTGACATATTTTTGGAGGCCTTAATTAATCCAAAACAAAGCTTATGATAGTTCTTTGGAAAGATCTAGATGTCTACTTCAATTAGGCACTGATTTTGTAGTTTTTGAGGTTATAAAGAATATTTTGTGAATATTCCCATAACTGCCGCTCAAACAGCGTTTTCTAGGAAAATTTAAGAACAAGAACCGAGATGTCCATTTCATGGTTTATTGTTGCTGCACCTAAACCATCATCACTACCATTTAGAATATGCTAATAGTGACATGTAAGATTTGGAATCACATCATTTGGAGTTTTGTAGCCTGAGTTGTGCACATTAGAAGTTTCATGTAGACACTGCTCAAAAGTTGTCAAAAACAGAGAAACCAGAATTTTAATTTCTTGAGAACTGTTTTTGAGATAATTAGAGAACTCATATTTAGGCTTATGATAGCTGGTAGGAAAGATATACATGTCTAATTTCTTTTGGAGTTGATTTTGGAACTTTTAGGAGACATAGAAAATATTTTTTGAATTTTCTTGTCAAGATTGATGAATTTGCCAAATTACAGTTTTTAGGAGAATATGATTATGAGTTAGAAATTGATTTATGGTTAAGCTATTGAGCTTTAATAATGAAGGTCAATTTGCTTATTTTGGACAGTAAAAAGGAAAACGAACAAGGAAAGCAAAGAGAGTTAAACTCGGATATTGCTAAGCAACTCAGGTAAGTAGAATATGATTTCTCTGCAGCACTTGTAAACTTTGTTTGCTAGACTTTCTATGGAATGCCTAGTATGCGATTATGTGAATTTTTGCGACATTGTCAATGTGTATGTTTTGTGAAGGCATACTTATGCTAATATATTGTACAAAAAGTAGAGCAGTACGCTGATTATTAAATTGCTTGTGATTGAGCACATAATAGCATGCATGATAGGCCGGTACTGCCAAGTCCTCAAAGGACTCCTATTGTGATATGGTGATTAATGAAATTGTGACTGAGCCGCGCAAGTCTCTTGAGCCAAGTGGGTGATGACAGAGACTATATTGTGATATTGTGAAATTGTGATTTTGAATGTGTTGGCCGTTCCCTCAAGCCAGGTGGATAATGACGGGGAACTTGATATTGTGATTTGAGAAATTGGCATATGGTCAGATTGTGAAAAATTCGGCGGCAATACCGGGAGAACCCTAGAGATATATAGTGCACGTGCATATAGTATAAGAATTGATTGACAGAAGTTACCTAGGATGTTGTGATGCATTCGTATGTTAAAATGAGATTGTATAATTGTAGCTTTACTTACTGAGTCTGTAGCTCATTAAAGTTTGCTCTGTGTTGTAGGTAAAGGTAAGAACAAAGCGGAACAGTAAGCAGGGGAGTTGGCTTCGTTAACCGCTGTACATATGGTCAGACCAAAGAAGTTGCACGCGTATTATTTTGGGTTTGTAAATACATATATTTTGGGGTTAAACTCATAAACCTTAGATGACTGTATAATTATAATTATGGCTAGAAAACCTGATAAGAATAGTGTATTAATGAAATCTTGTTAAAGCAAAAATTTTGAAACACCATAATTTCTTCATAAATGAAAAATGAAGGTTAGTTATTATAACACATCATTAGGATTAATAATAAGTAAGGCTTGAAAAGAGATGGTATAAGGGGTGTCACAGTTCAGTTATAATTTTCAAAGCCTGCATAACCTAATGCTTGTTTACTTCATTAGTTTGAATAAAAATTTAAATTCTATGAGGAAAAAATACCGTATCAAAAAAAGTTTAAACAACAGTTTGAACTTATGAAAGAACGTGGCAAATATGGTGAAATGTTAGTCATTCAAATAAACAAAATTACTAACCCCCAATAAAATAAAATTCACAGAAAGGTAGATGTATATGGGTGTCTCTATATATATAAGATTATATACTCAATACTAGTGGATAAATATTTTCATTTTCCAGCTCCTGAGAAAGACGATGTATGTGGATTGACATGTTGCTGACTTTTTGTCCGTACGTGGCTTGACTCGACATTGGTTAGACTTAACGATACTTCTTTTTGGCTTCCACGTGATACCTCTATATTGTTGAAGTTAACCGTGTGGCTCAATATTCAATGTGCAAGTTTGGGCGCCTCTGAAATCCAGTAGTTTTACTCTTCACTGGACGTTTGACGTTGAATGGGGATGGTCCCCCGTGATGCACATGTCGATGGAAATAACTAATGGCCTTTGTTTGGCAAGATAACTTATAATTATGGTGTGTACAAGTAAAAATCCTGCGTGCATGCGCTGAAATAGAAAACAAGTCACACACACACACACACACACACACACACACACACACACACACACACACACACATATATATATATATGTGTGTGTGTGTTTTTTTTTTTCTTTTTTGAGAAAAAAAAGTTATTGAATTAAATGCAGATAGATCGACTATATATAGCCAGATGGGTATTTTATTACATTTATTCCCCTGAATTTGTATGTATTTTACAACTTGTCTGCTGAATTCTTAATTTTGACAAATTGTCCTCTCAATTTATAAAATTGTTACAAGATGTCCCATTTTGATGATGATTGGGGCACCAAGAGTTAGAAGTTTAATTAAGCTTAAAAAACTGATCTCCTATGGCATGTAAAACACTATATATTCTGAGATGAGATATGTATAAATTTGAATATTTTGAATTTGAGTACTCTTAAGAAAACCCTTTCGACTTTGATTAATGATTAAAAAAAAAAAAAATTAACTGTCTTATTGGCATTTGAGAGAAATACATACACACCATAAAAGTTTAATTTATGCATTTCAAGTCTTTTCGGCATATTTTTTCATTTTTATGCATTATTTAAGAGTGCAGCTTTATTCTTAGAAATTCTTTGCAACTCTTTATGCTCCCTTGAGGCAAGAATTTTTTTTAACCAAGTTGTGGTACTCCAGAGAGGAAAACAATCTTTGAAAATCAGAAGAGCGAAAATGAAAGGTGATATTCTAACCTTCTATAACATTTGCCTAGCTAGTTTGATCTCGTCAACGTTGCTAGCTAGTAGCTAGTTTGATCTCGTCAATGTTGCAACTAAACTAATTTAAGGGTAGGGAAAGGCTATCGGCCCTAGGAAAGAAATGAGAAAAAAAAAAGTGTGTGTCGGTCAGAATTCTGGGATCGCCTTGGGACGCATCGTCGACTTTCATCCTAAAAATCATTTACGAGGCTCATATCATTGTAGGCCTTTTAATGAGAGTGGTTGTGTTTGACGGGGTGGCTTCGTTGGGTGGATTTGATTACGTTTAGAGGACAAAATTCAGGCGACTTTGAGGCGTTTTCCGGCTCCTTCCTGTCTGGTGGTTATACTCTTCCATGTTTTGTTCCAACGATGGTGGGCTTCTTTGGGGGTAGTGGTGTCGGCTCCAGATGTTAATGGTGGTGATACATGTTTTTCAAATTCTACTATTTGAAGGCATCTCATCAGTTCCGCCGCTTGTCTCTCGAAACTTTCTTTTTACCCTGATGAAACCTTTTGTCGGCTCAACTTTCATTAAAGGTTTGTGGCGGTCATGCTTTAGGATTTAGCAGTTTATGTTTAGTCTAATAAGGGTGTCGATATTTCTGCCATATAGTTTTAGTATTTTTATTGTAATAATGAAGATGGTTCTCCCACCGTCTGAATTTATTTTTAGTCCACCAGATTTAGGTCATGGGGAGTTAGAAGTTCTGCTAGCTATGAGTCTAGGCAGATTCCTTGGTTGCCTTAGAGCTACAGTTGACATGCTCTCAATTGATTGAAAGCTCCCATTGATAGTGGTTTCAAAAAGAGCCTTATGCGTGCTCAAATTGATGTGTCGAAAAATTTTTCTAATATCAAGTTCCATCTTGCATCATCTTTTATGTGCTTCATCAGAATTTACTAAATGGAATTGGTTTTTATCGAATGTTTTATATTGTGTACTATAGAAGTATCTGCATTATAATTGGTGTATGTAAGACTTTTTAATTAAATTAAATTTTTACCTTAAAAAAAACTTAAATTTTAGAGTTAAATTTATGAGAGGCCATTAAACTTTATTTTCTCTCTAGAACAACATCAATAGATCAAAGTTAGTTCATATGTTAAATAAGTGGATGAAAAAAGTTAATTATAAGAACTTGTACTAAATTTTAGTCCTTAAAACTATAGAAATATGTCAAAGTTAGTCCTTTTATTAAATAGATAACAACTAAATATAGATATCTTTCGCTCCATGCTAAATTATATTTCTAAATAGTTTTCTATTTTTCAAAAAAAAAATGAATTTATTTTACAAAACGCATTTGCTAATATTGTTTTGTTATGTGTTCTTAATTATTCTCAATTTTTATGAGGAAACTTTCTTGTGTTTCAAAAAATTTTAAGCAATTTTTTCTCGGAACTAAAATTTTTTGTTTCTAAAATAGAGATCAAGATTGAGATTACGGTTGGATTGAGGTTGAAACTATAATTGAGTTCAGGGTTGTGGTCAAGTTTGGGGTCGGGACTGATGGACTTGTCGTGATCATGTTTGCTATAGTGATATGCCGGAGTTAAGGCCAATCTCGATTCTGATTCAGCCTCAACCATCTTATTAGTCCAAATCTTAAGCTCGACCTTGTCCTCTAATCTCAAGTACAATCCTATCTCCACTCTGGCTCTGATCTAGGTCTGAACATAAGTCCAAGCCTCATTCTAGCGTCTACCTCCAAATAAAAAATTTAGGACCAATTAAAAAAAAAAAACCCCCTGAATTATGCCTTTTATAAAACTTTGAATTATTGACTTTGTCCTTTAATCTAAAACCTTCTCTCTCTATCATTAGGGTAAGTCCAAAGCCTCATTCTGGTTAATTTAGGATTAATTTGTTCCCCCTAAATTATGCCTCTTATAAAACTGTCTCTCTATCATTAGGGTGCATTTGGTTAGTTGATTTGTGTCATAATTTGAATCATGATTCGTGGTTCGTTAGAGTATTTTCTCTAAAAAAACACACATAAATCAAGAATAATCCTGAATCCATGAACCAAACATCCACTAAAATACAACATTCATTCCCCTTGAACAATGAAACGTTAACAAAATTACCCGCTCCGTTAAAAAAATTTAACAGTTTTTGACACGTACATGTCATATAAATAATAGTTGTTGTTAACAAATTTAGAGCATAATTATGATTTTACCCACACCCTAATTTTTTTTCCATCAATTTACATATTATATAATAAAAAATAAATCTTCTTCGCTCTCAATGACACAATAAAAATCCTTACCAACATAGTTCTTTTTTTAAGGTGATTTTTTATTTTTCATTTTCTATTTTTAACATAAAAAATATGTTCAAAACAATTTCATAAATTTATAATTCCACTAAAAAAGACTCCTAAACTTTTCAACTCACATTCAATTAATGATGAATGTTTTCATAATTTAACGTCTAAATTTAAATTAATTTTAAATTCAAATTAAATTTCAAACCATAGAGTTATCAAAATATCCTTAAAATTAAATGTCAATTTCTGTTAAAAATCTAATGGAGGGGTTTATTTGTTAACATTTCATTGTTCAGAGATAACAAATATTATATTTTAAAGATCGGAGGGCAAAGTGATACAAATAGTATAAGAGAATTTTTGTAATTAATCCAAATTAAAACTTGTTTTCTTGATTTAAGAAAACATAAAGCCAAAATAAGATAATCAAACTTGTTTTTAGAACTATTAAAAAATATTATTTAGAACTAGGTTAAAGCTATCCATTTAACATTTTCTACCTGTTTATTTCCTAGAAGGACTATCTAGGCACAATTCTTTAAGTTCAGAGAATTCAGTACAACTTTTATATTTAACGTTTTTTACCTATTTCTTTAATAAAGAGACTATCTTTGGCACATTTATTTAGTTCATGCACACAATTTGATACAAATTTCAACACAAAGGTTGTTTTTAGGAAAAAAAAAAACAAAAAAAAACAAAAAAAAAAAGGTTCAGGGACTTTCACGACTTTTACTCTAAATTTAATTCAGCCTTGTCCAAATATAGGGTTAATTTATTTGTTCAAATTAGCTACTCGTCAATCATATTCTATTTTCAAGTAAAAGGATATTTTTGTGGATTCACCTTTAGTCAGTTGCTCGTCATTCATTTTGTACCACAAGATCGATATCTAAAGAAACACGTAATGGCCTTAATAGGCTAGTAATAAATAAAATACGAAACATACATTTACCAACGGTAAATACCCAGAATCAGAGTAAGAAAAGCGATAAAATTGATATGATATAATATTCTGCTAAATGTACATTATCATGAAGCGTGTGCGCTTATATAAGATTCACAAGGAGTACATAGGCATCTCCATTTCTTTTCATGACCATATCCATATATTTTTTCACGTACGCATTGTGAATAGTACGTCGAACTCTCACTTTCAATCCTATATATACGTACGATCAATATCCTTCAATTTTAAAAGAGTAATCAACCCCCATGAAAAGACTAGTGTCTAATATCGTAATTTCACTTTTAATCATGCAAACCTCCTCGTGACTTTCCACAAATGGAACCCTAACAACAATTGTTGCTCCAAAATTAACTAATAACTATAGTAATAACTTTTTTGCTGATTAATAACTATATTAATAATTAATTAATTTAGGATAATGATATGATCTATGTCTTAATTCATCAAAATGAACTAATTCTGACCATCATGTGAAGAGATTTTGAAGCGTGGGAGCTGACCCGAGTACTTCTAAGTCTTTTCCCGATTTGGGCATTAATTAATATTTATAATATATGACTTTTGCTCTCCAAGTTTGATAGTTTTGTTACCAATCTCAGGCGAATAATTAGGACTGCTCATTGTGAGATCAAGGTTTAAATCCGGCAGCAGCGAGGAGGAGTTTTTGTCGTCTTCCAAGCAACTTCCGCCATCTGAAACCTCGTGATCGCCGTTGCCACCGTGGGGTTTCGATGGACTAATTTTGATGGTGGGTGATGAAACAATTGCACTACCAACAGTTTGGGAGTTCTGGAGATCATGATTTGGACGAGAAAAAGTCTGATTCAATCGATGATTGTTTGGATCAATTCCCATATTTATGAGCTTTCTCCTGATATGAGAATTCCAGTAGTTCTTTATCTCGTTATCCGTTCTTCCCGGTAACCGTCCGGCAATCAGCGACCACCTACAATCATTGATGTAATTTTAAGACGTATTGTTACATGAGATATTAGTCATGCGCATTTAGAATATGTGTAACGGTGTGATTAGAGTACATATGCATCCATTATTGTCAACATTAAAAAGAGAGGGGGGGTTGGGGGGGGGGGGGGTTTTTTTTTTTTTTTTAAAAGGTCATGTCCTACTTAAGAAAAACAAAAAAGATACCTGTTGCCAAGGAGAGCATGGAGTTTAATGATGAGATCTTCCTCATCTTCAGCGAAGTTTCCTCTTTTAAGGTCTGGTCGAAGATAATTTATCCATCTTAGTCTACAACTTTTACCGCACCGAAACAAACCTGAATATCAATCAACAATATTCAAATTAGCAATAAAATAGCAACATATATATATATATGATCAATTAATACCCATTATTTATAGTTCTTAATTAAAAATATTAATGCACCAACAACGTGAACCAACTAATTAATTACTAGCGGAGGCTTTTGAATTAACATGTTATCTCTTTATGATCTCTATATATCCTAATTCTTTTTTTTTCATATGTATGTGTATATACAAATACATATATATATATATATATATATATATCTGGGTCAGTATATAGACATATATACCTGCAGCCTTGGGAAGAGATCGCCAGCAGCCCTCGCCGTGTTTGTGAATATAATCAATGAGCTTCTGGTCTTCTTGCTTTGACCAAGCTCCTTTGTTCATTTCTAGCTTCTCACAGCAAGGTTTTCTCATACTGTGACAAAGTTAGTACACTACAGTAAAGATTTCAATCCCTAGAAGGTAGCTATAGTAGAATTAAGAAGGATGAGATCGATATTATGCTTCTATTTGAGAGGAAAAGATATAGTTAGAGAGCCCAAGAACAGAATGGCACCGGAGGAGCTATACAGGTATATATTGGCATTTGGTCAAATATCCTCTAAAATAAGATCAAGACGGAGGGGAAAAAAAAATAAGAAGAAAAGTTTGACTTTGAACGGTTGTTTGCCGACGTGTGGCTGCGTGGGTGAAGTTGAGAGAGAGAGAGAGAGGTGGGTACTGTACTATCATTGGCGTGTGACAACGTTTGTGTTAGTTGCCCGTTAAGTAAAAAGTCTTTGTGCCTCTCTCTCTCTCTCTCTCTCTCTCTCTCTCTCTCTCTCTCTAAAGCTTTTGTGCCTGATATCTCCCTCTCTCTCTCTCTCGGGCAACTAACACAAACGTTGTCACACGCCACAATGATAGTACAGTACCCACCTCTCTCTCTCTCTCTCTCTCTCTCTCTCTCTCTCTCTCTCGTACTAAAATTCTCAATCTCGCTCATCCATAATGTTTTACATTTTTTTTTTTCATCTTCTTTAATTTGGTCATCGTGTATTATTGATCGGAATTCTCTTCCTGTTTGAAGTGATCCATACATATATAATTAACCAGCTTTTTAGTAATATAGATGGTAAACATGGCAGACATATATACAGTTATTTTAATCTTTATAGTTCAAAAGTATAATTTAAAATTATTTTTTATTTATGTATATTTTTTATAATTTAAATATTATAACAAGACACGAATTATAATTTAAATTATGACATTAATCTTTACTCTAAACACAGTGTAAGAGTTTTCTGATTCCCCAATAGAGTTCGTACCCCATCGTAATTAATGTACGGTAAACAATGTTAAGTTGTGGAGCTTAACGGCTCTAAAGATTATTGTTTTACGCCGAGTAATTCGCTGCTCCACATGAAAAAGGGGTAGTCTCACATTAATGAGAACATGTATAATAATTTTACATCTTTATTTTGTTTGATTTCTTTAAACAATTTTATTGCTCTTGTTAATATGGAATTAGAATTAGGTTGTCTATTTTTTATATAACACTACTAAAAAAACAATAAAATACAATATTTATTAATGTTTCGTATTCAACTTGTTGCTTGTATAATCGTATTAATAAATATCAACATGGTCCCTGCATGTGACTAAAGTAAGTTAATTGTCTTTTTACAATTCCTGCTTAATTTAACCTCAAACTCAGGCTAAAAATATTATTTTCTAGCATCCGAGAAATAAACACACGCAAAAGTAATTCAAGCCCTTTTAAATATATTATCAACATCATGTGGAGCTAATTAATAGGGGATTTTGTTCCCATATTCCCAACAATCCTCCCTCGAAAGAAGTCTATGATCATCCATCAAGATCTCCACCGAATTTGAGCGCCGCGTTACCATAGGATTTTTCATCTTGGGAGTTTATAATTTTTCAACAAAGATTTTCCCATCATTGCGATCAACTTCGAGGGCGCCATCAACCTTAGTCCAATTTTCTTTAGGAGTTTATCTCCCAGATACTTAGGGTTACTCTGATGCCAACTTGTTAGGCTTTTGCGTTTATTAGGGTTTAAGCATAGGAAAATTATATTTTTAGAAATTTGAAAAAAATTTCCATATGTAACAAACATGATAATGCACGTTTTTTAAAAATCACATCGTCATCTATCACTTTTTCAGAATATGATTTCTACTGATTACGGTATATGAATAACTTAAGCCTTCTAAATCCATTCTAAATTCCATGTCTAGCCAGTGTCAAACTTTATTCACACATTCCCAAATATATGTGTGTGTATTTTTACTTCGCTCCTAAATTTGAAAATCATGACTCTCCTCTTGAAGAATATTCAGAAATATTTTGCACTAATCCTCGTTCGGTAAAATCAACATTCCCTTCGAACAAAAAAAATATGTGTGATAGTAGAAAGGTTGAAACGCTAATTTGAGTCTTTAAACATTTATTGTTAAAGAACAAAATTAAATGAAAATACTTAAACTGATTGAAGTTCCCAGATGAAATATTTATTTTCACTTAAAATAAGTGGAAGATGCTTCATTGAAACCCTCAAATAGAAATCTAATAAGACAAATCCCTCCAATATATATATATATATATATATATATTAACAATAACTAAACGTGCATTTATAGTTTTATAATTGAAAACTTCATTTACGATGTACGAAATTCGACAGTTGAAAGATGTCCCCGCTACCATTAGCCAATTAAATTATAATGAGTTATAATCGTAACTTGAGGCCCTTCACACTTCAAGCACGAAGAGCATATAATGTCATGGTGTTGAAGTTTTGTGAGAGTTATTATGTGTGGTTTCTTGCAGAACTTCGATGAACTTTTAATTAATCATACGTTAGAAAAGGGTCATCAAATATTCCGAGGAATATAACATTTTGATGAGAACTTTCCCTTTAGGATGTGGGTTTCGCAGGTACAACTTTTGTACCATCATAGTATACTCATAGTTCCTATTTATGATTATTATTATTATTTGTTAAACTAATAACGAATAACATGTTTTTCTTTTGTTATCGACGTATGCCGGTCGAATTTCAATAAACAGGTGGAATCCCTGATGTGATCGAGAGGATCAATAATGGTAATCTAAACACATTTTTTAATTAGTAAGAAACTATAACCGTTACCAGCATGACATAAGATCCTTTCCTTATTGAAATAATAATAATACTAAAATAAAACGGCTGGACTTTCATGCGAATTGAGAAGCATTAGCTTTACACCTGTGTCAAGATAGCGATAAAATGTAGACAAAAGGATAAGGTCAAAACCCAAATATATAGAAATCGGGACTATTGGTAATTGGTTTAAGTGGGTACATATTGTAATTATTCAAGTTCCCCATCGTACATATAATATAAAGTTGACCATTATGTCGAGCTGTCTAGATCGGGTTATTTAAAAAATAATAATAAATAAAAAAAAGTCACCAACTGCTTTTTCTCTTTCATGTTGATAATTATAGTTATTACTAGTTTTTAACTTTAATGTTTTGCTTTTCTTTGATAAGAAAGGTAAAAAGTGTTTCATAAAGATCACATACCTTTCCTAGAAAAAAGGGTGTATCATAGAATCAAAAGATGACATTAGAGGAGTTTTCTTTTCTTTAATCCCACACCTAAGGATAGACTAGTAATTCTTGCAGGTGGCGAGTGATCTAAAGTATTTTAAATAACTTAATAGAAAAATAAAAAAGAAAACTTTTTATTAATTTAGGGGTTAAACAAATGTTTAGTCCTCAACTATTGGTCATATCCCATTTTGGTCCTAGCTTTTAAAATGTCTCAAAACTTAATTAATTCATTAAATAATTTCAAATTAATCCTTTTATTCATCTGACTATTAAAATCTCAAAAAAAAAAAAAAAAAAAAAACACAGGTTACAACCTGTTAATTAATAGTCATGTCTCGAGATGTAAATTTACAAAATCAACTCTTATTAGACCGCATATGATTCTCACGTGCCATGTTTGTTGAGATTTTAAGAGTTATATAAACAAAAAATATATATATCGAAATATTTAAAACTCATTCTGAAATACGTTGAAAGTTATGGACCAAGAACTTGACCTATAGTTCAAGGATTAACAATAAGACTAACGGTTAATTTTTTTTAAGGAAAAAAAAAAAGGAAAAGAAAAAACCTGACGACAGTTAATGTGTCGTTGGAAGTTGTAGAGGACAGTGTTTGAAAGTTATTATTTTTCACAGAAAGACGACTACAAAGGCTTTTCCCATCATCAATCGGCAAAGTGATACTCGAGGAGGACTGGATCAGTGGATAATAGTCACATGATCAAACAAATTTTGCGATTAAGCATTGAGAAGAAGCCCTCAAAATACGGGAGCATATATATCGTCTGGGTTCAATGAGTTGGGTCCTGTTTGATTGAGTTTTTGTTTGTGCTTTCACTGGAGAAGAAGAAGATAAGTAGAAGTTGTAATTTTTGGTGAGTGTTTTGAACCATATTTTTAAAAGAGTTTATAATAAGCAATGAAATGTTATGATAAAATTTATAATCTCTTATTAAAACTCTGACATAAATTTTAAAGTCTATTTTAGAAGAATTTTGGTGAGAAATCACATTTTGCGACTTTAGTTAGAAACTCTTTTAGAAAATTAAAACACTTGTGACATATCACCCAAATACTTTTAAAAGTAACTTTTTAACCTAAGAAACTCAAAATAACTTCTAAGAAGCTCTGCCAAACATGCGCTTTATATGGTTTATTGTCAATTGTAGGATTGAGATTGGAATTAGTAGAATTCAATAAAGTTGTGGGGGTAGAGCTGAAAAATAAAGGAGCACCCGTTTTATTATTTATTTTTCTTACCTACTACTAGGAACTTGTTTCAATTGCGGGATTAAGTTTTTAAAATTTAATGAGTGTATATGTTAAAAATTTGCAATACATATTACAGAATTGTTTTAATTTTTTACTAAAACACGATTCTTACCGATGGTCAAAATAATAGTTCATTACCGCATAGGAATTCCAAGAAAAATAAAATAAAAATCTGTAGAACTTCTGACTCCTATCTAGTGTCAAAATTTGCAGGCCTATCTCTTTGATTATGCCTTTTTTTTTTTTTTTCCACCTTGAGTAATTTACGTAAAGTGCAGAAAAATGTGGGTTTTCGACTTTGGACTGCTTGATGAGCACGGGGTTCACGTGTCCTCGATTGGTCCGCTCCATATGAAATCCCTCATGAAGAAAGATAAGTAAAGCACAAATTCACACCTACCCATGAGATAATTAAAGAGCAAAGTTTTGAGTAAGTTCATTGGATAAGATCAATACAATGTCTAAATCAATAATGACTTTTTTGGAGGAAAATTAATTATTTTATGCGGTCATGCAATAGGGTAAAAGAAATATATACAATTTATTAATAATGTTGAGGAAAGACATTTTATATCTAAACTTTCAGGAAAGTTTAATTTTGAACAGAGCCGTGTGGAAAAGTAAAATTCATATAACTGATTCTAATTAAATTGGGATTAAGGTTTGTTATTATTGTTATTGTTATTGATAATGTTGAATGATGATCTAATCTGTCTATTTTATTCTGAAGTTCTATCAAATTATTAATTATTATGTATACGTTCTTTCTCCTATATGATTCTATCAATTTTTTTAATTTCTTGTTTAATTACCGTAGAAATTACCTCTTTTAACATTTTGATGGGGGAAAATATAATTAAGCGAGCATGCAGCATATGAAGTATGAACTCAAACTAGCTAGGCGGCTGGCTGCCTAGCTAGGTTTCATGTGTATTATCTAGGGTTAATATGATCATTTTTTATCTCTGAATGATAGGCTAAATCACATATTGGTTCAAATATTATGAGTTTGAAAACGCACCAAAATGACTCCTAATCTATTAAATTGTCCTAAATTAGTCCTTAATTTGTCATTCCAACCATTAATATCTTGATGAAAGTTTGACATGTGTTAGATCTATGTACCATTAAATTAGAGTTAATTTTGTAGTTTTACAAGTTAGTGGCAATATTATTAAGAAGAAATCGTAATCCCTTCTTCAATTGATATTTTAATTGTCAAATGGATGAAAGGATTAATTGAAACAATTTATTAGATCAGAAACTCATTTCAGGACATTTTAAAAGTCAATTACAAAATGAGTTTTGACTTATTATTATATATATTTCTGGGACTAAAAATGAGCTTTTGATTCGATGATTTATTACTTAAATAGTTTGCTTAGCTTTCAAGAAAATAAGTAAAAGTGAAAATTTATAGTAAAATTTGTTTTAAGAACCAAGCATTAAGCTAGCGTACTGTAGTAATCACAATAATAGTCATGAGAGCAAATTTGAAATAACAAGCATGATAAAATTCGAACAATACGCATTAATTCTTGTCATAGCTAGCCATCGTATTTTAAGTTGTTGTATGGATGTTGTACAATATTAACTCATACTGATGATTTCTTTTCTTTTAGAAACTAATCAACTTTTATCCAATACATTAATTAGTCTCTATATATCCGTGTCTGTCTTAAGAAATTATGCCTAACTGACTTCAATTAGTACTTCATATGAAGCTGCAAAATGTTAAAAGCTTCGATGGCTTAATTTAATTTAATTGATTAATGTTGATACAAAGAGCTATAATTATTCTATGATAATTATGTTATCATATTCCAAATTTCCAATATCGAACATTAGATTCTTTGACTAGCCATTGTCTTGCAATAAAAGGTACTAAATTAGAAACAAGCTGAACAGTGACTACTGATTTATCAACTAGTATATATCTAGTCGAAAACTAAGCTATAAGGGTTTTGTGAAATCTTAATTGGTAAGAGGATTGGAGTTGGTTGGTACGGCGGTGACATACATGCTATCTAGTTATACCAAGAAAGTTAATGCTGGAAACCATGTTATATACTTGGACAAATTATATTAAAAAATTCATCAGAATCCTTGTGATGAAGCATTTATACTATTAAAATCTCACGGACGATCAGTAAGCTTTACATACACGCACGTAACCGCGCACACACACGTACATAACACACATACAGACATACATTTATGTGTGTATGTTCATATATATATATATATATATATATATATAGAGAGAGAGAGAGAGAGAGAGAGAGAGAGAGAGAGAGAGAGCATGCGGTAAGCTACCAGCTTATTATAAATATTGATGAAGTGATCATCATAATCATCTGTACCTTACTGGTTCTCAATTTCTGTCTTATTACATTTTTTTTAACTGTAGATTATTTGACCCAAATCGTGACTTAATGGAAGCTAACCTAGTACGTGAACAAATATAATACCCGCGCGCACACATGATATATACAAGCCAATATATATATATATATATATATATATATATAAAAGTGGAAACGATGATAAGTACAAGCCAATATGAACTTAAAATCACTTGCGGCGTACATGACTTGCTGGAAGTTGGCCAGAGTCGTGAAAAAAAATTAATAAGTAATTCAATTGAATTGAATCTCATGTTGGCTATCACGTTTTTCACGTGCGTCATGCATGTCAACACCAAAAACTTACAATACACTATACAAGATCAGGTCGCTATAATAGAAATAAATATTGGATTTTTTTCAAACATATTATGTTACAGATGTTATAATTGTAGATCAGAAAGTCCCATGATATTTTTTTTCCAACATCATATTCTTAATGGCCAGCGATATCTGGTAAAGTTGACAATCATAATCTAGCCTAACATTTGAATATTTTTATGAGATAAATATTTTGTAAAATCATGATATCTTGGATAAGTAAATTGGAGTCAGATCTAATGGAAGTATAGCTGCTACGAATGGAAGTATATATATTCATTTTTTTATTATTGTTATTAATTCAAGAGTTATTTACATTTTTATACCTTCTGTTTTTAGTTAATCCAAAAAGTATATCTTTTAATTTTCGATTTCATCAAATATATACCTTCATATAAGGTTTATTACACAAATTTATACCGTTTTTGGGTTAACATTCAATTTTGACTTAAAAATACCCACAATACCCTAATTTAGTACTCAGACGCCTCTTTGCTCAGAATCACAGTTCATATGGTTAAAAAGTAAAGTGGGTAAGTTTAGCTACTTGGATATGTTGTCTGGTGTTGTTTCACTCTGTAATTCGAATTCTTTCTTCCTTGCAGGTGATGTTATTGATTGCACGATAAAGATATGGAAGTCTCTTTTTAATGTTTTGGATTTTGTTGTTAAATGTTTTGGGGAATTTATTGGGTCTAGAACTATGGTCTTTTGATATGTTGGTTGAGAAGTATATAAGATAGCTTTGCTTGTTGAGGTTGGGACGCTGTGCATTGGAGATGTGCAGAGGCTGGTCGGCACTGGGGTGGGTAAAGGCAAGAGGTGAATTTGGGGACAAATCCCTTTTCAGTTCTATGTTTTTTTTGCCCCCTTATTTTTAGAGTTTGCCGTTTAATTAAGGGTATTCTGGGTATTTTAGGTCAAAACTAAATGTTGACAGAAAAAAAAAAAAATGATTCAAACTATGAAATAAATTTGTTTTCACTCATAAAAATAATAAAAAAATGATTATAATCCTAAATCTCAAATATATATTTAATGAGATGAATTACGAAAGATATACTTTTTAAATTATCCTAAAATTGAGGGTATAAATAACCCTTAATTCAAGGATTAGTCAAAATGAACGATGGAACTCCATAACATACATCCCTAAAATTAATTCCATTTTTCAAGAAAATATTGTGCACTTTTGAAGACAATTCGTTATCTACCAAATATTTAAATATATATATATATATATATTATATGTATGTATATTTCATCGATCAAAGCCTTTGACCCAGGGTTTTACGTTGATTCTCTACTTCTGTCCGCAAGCGTCTTGACAGTGCTGTACAGCGACGCAGTATCAATGCCCCAATTCAGGAGTGGTCAACCTTCACATTTGTAAATTTATTATTTTTTTTTTTTTTTTTTCTGGCTTGAAATTCGACTCCATAGTAGTGCGAATGGACACGCAACATGCTACATACACAACAAGCAACTCAGTTTAACCGACTAATTAATTATTTTCATTTAAGTAGAACCAATGTTCAAATATTGCAGGCTTATCTTAGAAGTGGTCAAAAGCCATTAGTTTAGTAGGGCAAGTAGTTCTCTTCACGAAAAAGTGTCGACCAAGATTTCTGGATCCATAATTGACCTTGCTAAAAAACTCCTTATCTGACAGAGAAAGTTGTAGACCAAACAATAATCTTAAACTTGGAAATAACGAAGCAGAAAATTTAAGAAACCAGGCCCTAAATAAACCAGTAAAAAAAAGTTAAATACCTTCCTTTGTCTCTTGTTTAAGTAGGTGTCGTTTGACAGGTAGTTTTTAATGAAGAAACAGATCTTTCCGAATAACTTTTTTCTTCCTATCTACAGCCATTCAGATAACAACTCCTTTTAACAGTTGCTGATTTCATATTACCCTCAAGGGTTTGGAATATCCAGATGCTGAATGAGAACTTTCACAAATAAGATGTTGAATGTATCCTTTCCATTCCACTAAGTCATTTTGCTCATGAGGACAAATTAATTTAGCATTATCATCAAAAAGGTACTTTTACAGTCAAATCAGCTTATTGGCTTGCTACTTCTTTGGACGACCAGGCTTCGTCTTCTTCAACGTCTTCATCAAGCATTTGGTGGAAGAAACTTTGGCATTTGAATGTGCCTCTAAAAATCAAGACATTTTTCTATAAGGTTTATCATGATGCCTTACCGACACTGACAACTGCAAATCTGTTCATAAGGAAAGTTCTTTCCACATATTATTATTCTCGTTGTAAGTCATCTCCTGAAACAGTCCAGAAGATCCTCATCTGGTATAAATTTTTTGCACCAGTTTGGAATGTTGCTGGTTTTCCAACTCAGCATTGGAAAGACTCAAAAATGTCTTTTATTGATCTTGTCCACCATGCTGAAGATACATACAACAGAGAGAGCTTCGAATACTTTTTATGTCTGCTTTGATCAATCTGGAATGAAAGAAACAATTTTGTTCATAATCGTCCTGTTAGATAATTGTCTTATATTCCTTCATGGTTGTCTCAGTTCTTGAAAGACCACTCTAAAAAGCTAATCTCATTGTCAGCAAAAGGAGCATTGATCCATTTTTTAGCACAGTGAAGACTTGGGTTCCTTCTCCTGTTGGACAATATAAAATGAATGTCGATACAGGTATCTCTTCAAAAGAAAATCTTATTGGAATTGGTGCTTTAATCCGAGATAGTGAAGGCCTTGTTATGGCTGCCCTATCTTCTAGATGCTTTGGAAAGTTCTTTTCTAAGAAAGCTGAAGCAACTGCTCTAAGTCACAGTCTCATTTGGGCTACAGATGTTGGCTTGCCACTTAATTTTGTAAAGAGTGATGCCTTAGATATTATTCATGCTATCCATTCAAACTCCCCTAATTTTTCTGAGTTTGAGAACCTTGTATCTGACATTAAATGTCTTCTTGCTATTTTCCCTAACTGTTTAGTTGACCATGTTCCTAGGTCTGCTAATTTTGCAGCACATGGTTTAGCTAAGCATGGTCTAGGCTAGAAGAAGATATGGTGTGGTTTAGCTAAGCATGGTCTTAGGCTAGAAGAAGATATGGTGTTGTTGGAAGATGTTCCACCACCTATTGTATCTGATGTACTTTAAGATATTTTTCATTGAATGACAGATACAATATTCTCTCCAGGAGAAGAAGAAAGGGAAAAAAAAAAACAAAAAAACAAAAAAACGAAAAACAAAAAAAACAAAAACAAAAAAAAACAAAACAAAACAGATCTTTCCAAACAATTTTCTCAGTAATAAGTATCGTTTATTCCATAGTTTCGAATTACAATTCAAATCTTTTTAATACAATACTTGAATTTCTGTTCAAACTTATTCAAATCTTTGAACCAAATGACAACACGGTTTCTCAATATTGGAAAAGAAAGAAACCAACATTGTTCTACAAATGGGACAGAAGTAATACGTGGGAGATTTTTGCTCCTCGTAGCGGTCCTTAAAGTAGAGAAGTTTACCTTGTGCGTCTGATTAGAAAGAAGACCATTGACTAGTTGCTATATGTTCCATCAAGGGTTTTATGCTACAATATAGACCAATATAAGAATTTGACTAACCTAAGTGGTGATTTGATATTGAATCTGCCGGTCCATCTGTGATGAGGCTTATTTCAGAATCGAAATGCAAACTTATTTTCAATGGGACTCGGGATAAAGGTAGCCTTGAAACTCAGAAGTAATCAGATTAAAGCTCCATAAGTCATCAGGATATCGACAGACTAAAATAACATTTCAAATCACCATTAGACAAGCCCCAATATAGTAGCATATGAATAACTATAACTGAATTGTTTTAACACAATCATTTTGGCCCTACATTTTCTCCAGAAAAAGTAAAAAATACAAGAAAATTGCTGAGGTGTTTCATGAATCAGGGGACTGTTAGTGTTGATCATATGGATATACAATATTTTATATATATATATATAGTGTGTGTGTGTGTATATATATACACACACACACACACACACGAAAAAAATAATAATAAGTTGTCCTCAATTCTCAATCCAGGCAATGGCTTTGGCACTTGAAACTGCATGGCCATTAGCAGGCATCATAGAAGCGCCACGGAGATTTTTAATCCTGTTTCTTCGGAGAGAATGTGGGTTTACTCCAGCCTTATGAGATGCAACAACACCGATTGCCTCCCAATAATTGGCGACTTTTACCTGCAAATGAGTTCAAATTGTTCAAACTAACGCCTATTCTGTTATGAGTATGTTGAGATGCAATTCTTCAGACTGTAGAACCCTATACCTGAAGGAAGAAGAACTCCACTCACTACATACACATTCATTCTATAAACGTCGATTGTTTGAAAGAGTGCTAGTATAGACACTATTTGTTGACGGTGGAAATTCATCAAGATTAATTTGGATTAAAAAGGGATTAATGTGATTTTAACAGTTTTAAAATAAGCTTTTTAAGAAGTCGGACCAATAATCAAGAAGAAAGAACACCAAGATTTATAGTGGTTCACTCTTTTGTTCAAGAGCTATGACTACTGTGAGGAGAGAAAATCTTTACTATGTTTAGAGAATGCAAGTTACAGAATGAGAGCCCCCAGGCTTGCCATATTCTCTCTTATATATTTGCTCTATCCTCTCTCAACCTCAGCCATTTCCATCATTACATTCTATCACATTGTCTCCATATTTTTGGATGTAATCCTCGGTGGGTGGGGTTTATGCCAGTCAACAGTGGTTTTTCACCAACTTTGATTGATTACAAGTCACGTAAGATATCTTACAGGTTCAATTTTTCCTCGGCTACGTGCAATCAACTCCTCAGGCACTTAGCAAGCCATCTCCGCCTACATCTACCTGGAGCAGTCGACCTCTCGCATATCTTGACTCCTCTGTACGGTCGCCCTCTTATGAGGGTGTTATTCTCATCTTCTGGAACCTATACCAAAAAAAATTTTGGAGGAATCTATAATCGGAATTGCCATTATATTGATAGATGATTCAAGATTTTATCCTACAACACTATTCATAGAATATGTTTTTACCAAGAAATGGGTTCAAAGAATAGATAGGTACATTTTGAACCTAATTTATGAGAAAAAAAATCTAAGAAATGCCTGCTATTTGATCTTTCCAAACCATTCACGAATGACTAAAATAACGAAGATACTAATTTTATAACTCTCCACGACTCTAGGCATACTGATAAGCTACCGGTGCATTTTACTTACGTGAGGAGAAATAAAAGGCAGGGGCAAAAAGGAAACCCTGTAGCGGGACTAGAAATTGTGATATTCAAACAATAAAACCAATAATTCAGTAGCAAATTGTGTAACTGGTTCTTTTACCTGTGATTCTGTATCACATACTTGACCAGAACTATGGTTATCACGGAAAATAACACATGATGTTATCGAACCCTGCTCCCAAGGCTCCACGGCCACGGCCACGCCGGTTCCTAGCTATAGTGACAGAAAGAAATGGCGCAAGACAAACCCAAGGATAAAGGAAATATCAAGAATAGTGGTAATCGATTCATATCTTCTGCCGATTATTACAAGCCTAAATAGGCTAGGGACTCTCCACAGGAGAAGGACCCTGATACGGTTATAACCGTTTCTAGGAAAGCGAGAAGGAAAACAGAAAATACCACCACACAGCCTTCCAACCACGACCCTGCATGAGGACAAAAAGAAATACTATAGCACCTACCTAAAAGACTAAACCACCCCTGATACTAAGAGGCCCTTAACAATGCCTCCCCCAACAAAAATTTACTTGTCCTCAAGGAATGGAAAATCCGGAATAATGGGCCTGCACCTCATCCTTGATTTCCCAGGTGGCCTCTGCACGGGTACTGCCCTTCCAGCGGACTAGCACTTCGTCTCTGCCAGCCCTTATTCTAGTGGCCAGAACTTCTGCCGGCTCTTGTGCTGAAGTGAGCTCCCATTGAGGAGGTTGGTCCGAGTCTACTACTTGATTGCCCACCTTCTTCCTCAGCAATGAGACATGGAACACATTGTGGACCCTGCTGCCCGGGGGTAGTTCCAAACGGTATGCCACAGTCCCAATCCTTTCTAGCACCCGATAGGGCCCAAAATATCGAGGTGACAACTTATGGTTCCGGCGATGTTGAACTGAGCGCTGCCGGTAGTCCTGCAGCCTGAGATATAGCCAGTCTCCCACCTCAAACTCCTTGTCCGTGTGTTTCCTGTCATACACTTGTTTCATGCGGTTCTGGGCAGCCGCCAGGTTGGAACGCAACAGGTCAAGTACCTGGTCCCGTGCCTGTAAGGTCTCTTCCACCTCCAATGTCTTTGCCGTTCCTGGTACGTAGCTCAAAAGGTTCGGTGGTGTTCTCCCATAGACTGCTTCGAATGGTGTGATTTTCGTGGCCGAGTGTCAGCTGGTGTTATAGCAATATTCCGCCCAGGGTACCCACCTCACCCAATCCTTAGGCTTAGCCCCAGTGAGGCACCTCAAGTACATCTCGATGGTCCTATTAACTACTTCCGTCTGGCCATCACTCTGGGGGTGATATGCGGAAGAAAAATTAAAGCTGGTTCCTTGGAGCCGAAACAGTTCTATCCAGAAATGGCTGGTGAAAGTGGGGTCTCGGTCACAGACAATGGATTTCAGCATGCCATGGAGACGAAGGACTTGCTCAAAGAATAGTTGCGCCACGGTTTCCGCCTTGTACGGGTGAGCCATAGGTATGAAGTGGCCATACTTGGATAACCTATCCACCACCACCAAAAGAACCGATTTCCCTTGAGACCGTGGGAGGCCCTCGACAAAATCCATGGAGATGTCTGACCAAATACCAGTGGGAATGGGCAGAGGTTGTAGTAACCCGCCAGGAGACTGTTGGTCACTCTTATTCCTTTGACAAACATCGCATTGCCGAATCCACTCTTTCACCCTCATCTTCATGTGCTTCCAATGAAAGCAGTCCTGGATACGCTTCACTGTTTTGTAGAAGCCCTCATGACCAAAGTCATGGTACTGTTTTAAGATAACCGGAACAAAGTCGGAGTCCTCCGGTAAAAAAATCCTTCCCTTGTAGAAGAGAACTCCCTTCTTGACTTCCCAATGTGCCTTCATTTCCCCCCGTTCAACCCTCCCCTTCAACTCCTTGACCTCGGGTTGGGTCTCATTGAGCTCCACGACTGAGTCCCACCAAGTCGGACTAGGAAGTGTAATGGCACACACCGATGCGGCCTCCCCTTTTCTGGACAAACCATCGGCCACGAGGTTGTGTTTTCCCGGCTTATACTCTATTGTGAAGATATATCCCATAAGTTTAATGATCCACCGTTGCTGCATTTCCGTAGTAACTTGCTGTTCTAACAGAAATTTGAGGCTTTTATGGTCCGTGCGTACCTTAAACCGCCTGCCAAGTAGATAGGGCCTCCAGTGTTGTACGGCTAGAGCCAAAGCTATTAACTCCTTCTCATAGGCCGAGAGGAAAACGTTTTTTCCCTTAAGGACCGTGCTGAAGAAAGCGAGGGGCCTTCCTTGTTGCATGAGAACAGCACCTACCCCATTCTTAGAAGCATCACACTCCACCACAAACTCCAAACCGAAATCGGGCAGGGCCAACACCGGGGACTCCGTCATGGCTTTTTTTAACTTCTCGAATGCCATGTTGGCTTCGTCCCTCCACTCATAGGCCCCCTTCTTGAGTAATTCCGTCAGCGGCCGAGCTATTTGCCCATAGCCAGCAATGAATCTTCGGTAATAGCCAGTTAGGCCCAAAAAACCCCGAAGTTCCCTCACGTTCCTGGGTTGCGGCCATGCCGCCATAGCTTCTATCTTGGCAGGGTCGGCCTTCACTCCCCCAATACATATGACATGGCCCAAATAATGAACCTCTTCCTTGGCCAGAGAGCATTTTTCCTTCTTGACAACCAGATGGTTTTCCTCCAAAATCCCGAGCACCTTCTCCAAGTGGTGCCAGTGCTCTTCCTTACTTGGGCTGTAGACTAGGATGTCATCAAAGAAAACTAAAACAAACTTCCTCAGTACCTCCTTGAATACCTCATTCATAAGGCTCTGGAATGTTGAAGGGGCATTGGTTAGCCCAAATGGCATTACCTTGAACTCGTAATGGCCGTGGTGTGTCCGGAAAGCCGTTTTATGCACGTCCGACTCCGCCATTCGAATTTGATGGTATCCGGATCGCAAATCCAATTTAGTGAACACCCTAGCCCCGTTAAGTTCATCTAGTAATTCCTCTATTACTGGAATTGAAAACCTATCCTTCACGGTGATCTTGTTCAATCCTCTGTAGTCTACACAAAACCGCCAAGTCCCATCATGCTTCTTGACCAACAACACCGGGGAAGAGTAAGGACTTCGGCTCACTTGAATGACTTGCTGTTTGAGCATGTCTTCCACCATTTTCTCAATCTCTTGTTTCTACAGTAGGTAATGGGGGTTCCGGTGGAGTGTGAGGTCTCCGAGTCCGCTCACAGGTCCGCTCCCCTCAATAGGCTCAAAATCACTGGTCCCACCTCCTTTCGGGGTAATCCCCCATAGTTCTCAAACACCGTTGGGTATCTCTTAACCCACGGTTCCCATCATCTTCTTCTCCTGGTTCGCCACCTTTCCTCTCCTCCCGGTTAGCCTAATCTGTAGTAACATTCTTCCAGTCCCGATATGTTTCCTTATAGTTTTGCCCACCGTCCCAAGATGACATCTGCTTTTTAGCCTCGGTGTGCCCCATAATCCCAACAAATCGCACCTCCGTTTCTCCCTATCGTGAACCCCATTTCCATGTTCTCACCTTCGAAATCCCACACTATGGGTCCTAAAGTCCTCAACCATTGAGCTCCCAATACCACTACATCACACCCCTCCAATTCAATCAAATAAAAATCAATTAAAAATTGGGAATTATGCAAATTTAGGGTTACCTCTTCCTTCTCCCCCTCAGCCATGGGCTCTTCTATCCGTCGTTAACCATTCGCCATTAGCCACCACGACCCGTAGGGAGGAATTTTCCTCAACGTGAAGCTCCGCCATCCTCGCCACCTGTCCCCGTAAAAAGTTGTGTGTGGATCCGGAATCAATGAGAACCGTGATAGGTACTTTCCCGATTTTGGCAATGACTCGCATAGTCTGTGGGGTCGACACACCCGCCAGTGAGTTGAGGAAGATTTCCGGTTTCTCCCCTGGATCCGCCTCAATGTTCTCTTCGTCCCTGGGTTCGTCCGGTTCTTCTTCGGTAATCTCAATCCAGAACAGCCTTTTGCAAACATGATTGAACGTATAGCGCTCATCACAATGAAAACAGAGTCCCTGTTCTTTCCTCTTCTGGAGCTCTGCCGGAGTGAATCGCCTCACGGACACCTCTAGTTTGGCATAGGGTTTTGCCCTCCCCTTCAGGATTTCGATTGCTCAAGTTCGGGCTTCCTCTGGACATTGGGTTGGGCTTGTAGTCATTAGCCCATTTTTTTCCCTCCTGGTGTTTGCCCTCATATATCCGGGCCAAGGATATAGCAGAAGAAAGGGTAGTGGGGTTTTGGGCCCTCACATCAGCCCGCAATGGCTCCTTGAGCCCGCTGATGAAACAGGCTGTCTCCTGTTTGTCCGTTAAGGCCCCAACTTTCCCCAGCAACCGTTCAAACCGGCTCTGATATTCCCTCACCGTCGAGCTCTGTCGGAGTTTACATAGCTCCCCAAAACCATCTTCGTACGGTGCCGTTCCAAAACGCAGCATTATTTCCGCCTTGAACTCCTCCCATCCGGTCCTCCGTCTCTCCTCCTGATCATCTTCCTCCTCCATCAATCGCTCGATGACTTGCTCGATACCAAATGATAGATTCCCACAGAGAACAAAGACAAAAAAAAAGGAGGAATCTAAGCTGAATTGTATATTGATAGATGATAACCGGAATACAAAGAAAAGCAAGAAATGCAAGAAAGAAGATAGGTAATGAGCTTTCGAGAGGCTCAAATCTCTCCCCGTGGATCTTTCTACTTCACTCACGAATTGCCTGCCTATTCCCTCGCAATTCCCCATATTTATTCCCTTACAACCGAATTCCCGTAAGTTCTCACAATTCCCCAAGCTCTCCCACAAGCTAACCAAAATAGGCCTTGCCGTACCAACTAATTTCCCTCTTGCACGTGCTTGTCACGCCTGGCGTAAGTGAATCGGATGGGGGGTTTATCATCGACCTCTCGCATATCTTGACTCCTCTGTACGGTCACCCTCTTATGAGGGCGTTATTCTCATCTTGCGGTCGGCCTATACCAAATTTCATTTTGCAGGATACTTGATGCTGAGCTGGCATGGCCATTAATACCTTCGGCTGTGCCACGTGGCGCTCATCTAGTGCACGATGTAGGGTTCAAGATTTTATCCTACAACACTATTCATAGAATAGAATATGTTTTTACCAACTACTACATGGGTTCAAAGAATAGTTGTATCAAGACATTTTGAACCTAATTTATGCGAGAAAAAAAGTAAGAAATGCCTGCTATTTGAAGTATCCAAACCATTCACAGTTATGACTAAAATAACAGTATACTGGTTTTGTAACTCTCCTGACTCTAGGCATACTGATAAGCTACCGGTGCATTTTACTTACGTGAGGAGAAATAAAAGGCAGGGGCAAAAAGGAAACCCTGTAGCGGGACTAGAAATTGTGATATTCAAGCAATAAAACCAATAAAAAGAAAAATTATAATCACCTCTTTTTACCTAATTCTCAGATCTAAACCATACTTGACCAGAACTATGGTTATCACGGAAAATAACGCATGATCACCATGAATTATTAACAACAAAACTCTTGCTAGAGTTACTTGTATAAAGGAATAGAATGGGTAGGCATGCGTACCGCTTCAATCCCAAGATTATTTGGTGTATCATGAAGAACTGTTTCATTTTCTTCCACAGCAATTATAAGTGGCTGCAACAAAATCACTATCACTGTAAATTCTATCAAGTGAATCTCCTATGCCCAGGTAAAACCAAATATTATCATTTGGGAAGCATAAAAAATAGCGACATTTGTTTTTATTTATACCTTCCTTCTTTCACTGCAAGCAAAAGCGAGAGCACCATCTCCTCCACAAGCATCTATTGGGAGGATGACACTATCTACGTCACTTGCCAATATGCAACCCTTTTCCAAGGATGCAGATTTCAAATCTAAGTATTGTGGTGCATTACTTAGCCCAGCAAGCACACAAGGTAAGAATGTGTATCCCAACTGTTGTTGTGAAGAAGAAAGATCAATAAACTATGATAAAGTTTTACCAAAAAGAGAAAAAAAAAAAAAAAAAGAAATTTATAGGCGTATGCATGTTCAAGAATAAAGGCAACCCCAGATTTATAGTTATTTTCAAAGAATATGAATACCAACCTCCTCAGCAGCTGATTTTGGGGAAAGAGATGGGCAAAGGGGAGGAGGTAATAAAGCAGGAGCGTGCGCACAAGGAATGCAGAATTCCCTCACCACCAGATGGCTTATAATAGCCTCCACTCCAGCCAAAATATCAATTCCCTGCAGAGAGACACTCCAAGGTGAAACTAAATAAAAATTTTGTGGAACAAAATGACTTCATTCTTAAACCTATGACACAGAAAAACTTCATTCCAACTGTGTAAGACCACTGAAGAAGTAAATGAAAGCAATATGGACGAATAGATTCACATCAGCACCATAATATATATATATATATATATATTCATGTTAATCATTATCAAATGTCTTGAGGAAAGAAGAGAATTAGCTGTCGACGTTGCTATCAATCGTCAATGAGCCATATTTATGACAACCATAATCACAAATTTATAGTTAAAAACCATCCAGAGCTGAAAAGAAGTCTTTCACTAGTATTCTTTTGAAGCTAATTGCACTTAGCTGAAATGTGAATGAAGCTCACCAAGACTTATGTTAGGCATCTCCAATTCAAAAAGGAAAGGCGTAGGTGTTAAACAAAGGAGACAAAAGAAAGATTAGCGACATCAGATGTTTCCTCTATCCTCAAATGTTTAGACCTTATTGTATTCCTTACTGATCATTCGTATAATACAAAAAGATAGCTGACATTTTTTTTTTTTTTCCCAAAAGAAAGAAAAAGGCTCACATGTACTTGACGGAAAAGGAGACTCACAAAGGGCTTTTACCACAACTGTGTGACATCTGCAATATAAAATTCACAACATTTTCACATGGTGATCATACAGAAAACGTGGCATACCACCCCTTGTCGATAATCATCTGTTTCCTGAATATCCTCGTCTGGGAAGCGTCCAACAACTGCTATGGCATCCACTCCGGATAGATTCACTAGACTCTGCACAGCTCTCAGCAATGCATCTGGGTGCTTAATTCTCCCTGTTGATTGCCCACTCTTTGGATTAGCCCACATTTCTACCTGTAAAACTAATCCAATTCAAATCTTTTGCCGCCACAGTGTCATAAAATTATTTGCTTCTTTTTTCTTTGCTAAACAATACACCATTAAGCACGTAATTATACATTTGCAACAAATTGTAAACAACAGCATAAGGTCGTTTCCATATTTTGCTACTAAAATAAAAGATCTCAAAGACTTTGGCTATAGCATATTTTAGTAGTCCTAATGACATGTAAGTCATAATTCTCCTCTTGTACGAACTTGCGCAACTTCAACCTCATTCCTCATCTAACATGATAGGCACATATATTTCACCGCAATTTTCCTATCCGTTTATTAACAATCGCTTAATCCACTGTCTTATCAATACATAACTTTATGAAATTCTCGGTAAATTGTCCAACCAGCTCAGCAATGAACCTCAAAGAAAAAGCTGAACCAAGCAATTTACATGAAAAACAGTCTAAGTGGCATTACTTTAATTAAGGAGGAAAAACAGATAAAGAATGAAGAAATCAAATTCACATGTTCTTTATCCAGCTAAAATGAACTTAGTACCTCCAAGGGCGTATCAGTAACAACATACTCCACAACAGGCAAACCAAGGGAAGCCCTCGCAGCATCGGCCACTTGTAAATGTCGAAATCGAAGCTCTTCCTCTATTCCAGCATCAAGAACCAATCCCACCTGATTCCCAACAAACAAAACCTCAATTCAATCCACAAACAAAACACCAATCCAATCGAACAAAGTATTGGAAATCCCTAGCCCAATTTTTTTCCCTTCTACCAAACAAGCTTGATCTTTTGCCTCTCAGACATACACAAGACATATCACATAACTAAAAACATGATGAAACAAACAAACAAAAGAACAACAATAATAACAAAACAAAATTAATTCCCAAAAAGAAAAAGAAAAAAAAAAGACCTTGTTTTGGTGAACAGGTTGTAGGGCCCATAAACCCTCGGCAAATCGATCGAGAGCGTATCCTTCAACGTACAACGCATTAGGCATTGGCCAGTATAGCATAGCTGCGTTCAAAACCTGAGACAACAACAATTTTAGAGAGAGAAAAAACACTAACAATTTAGTTGCTTGTAAAGCACGAAATGTGAGCAAAAAAACCTAAAAAGACACGAAATTTTTCAATACGTTGGGATGAGAAATGAGGCAATCGACGACGGAGGAGAGAGCGCGAGCCACCGGCAAGGCATCGCCGGCGTATCCTCCGATGGCGGCTCCTACTCCGGTCGGGACTATCATCACGCTCGTGTAGTCTCTCTTAAACTGCACATCCGAATGCGAACCGTTAGAGAGAAACGGAGAGAGAAAGAAGTGAGATTGAAGAGAGTGAAGCTCCAACCTTTGTGGAGCGGTTGAGACACGAGCATGAGATGGTGCGGCTAGTGGACGGTCTGGATTTGCTGAAGACCTGATTTTGGAGGGTTGACGAGGGAAATGGACGGCTCAGACGGACAGTCATTTCCCAGCGGCAGAGTCTGTTCTATCTGTTGCGCCGTCGAGGAAACAGAGATGGACAAAAGCCCGCCGCGTAATTTTTTTTTTTTTTTGAATGGGAAGCGTAATTTTATTAAGGATAAATTTTCCTTATCAACTTTATTATTTGTATCGATATGAATTTTAAAATATGTATATTACATCTTATAAATTTTATCACTTGTATTAACATGTTTTTAAGATTAATTTTATTACGTTTTTTAATGAGAATGTTTATAAATGTCTTTTAAATTTTGTCACTTATATTAATATGTCTCATAAATTTTAAAATATACATGTTTTACCCTCAAACTAATATTATCATATATCTCTAATTTTTTATCTTCATCTTGATTCTATCATTTTGTTGAACGAAAATATTAATATGATAATTAAATTACTAATTATCTATGATATTTAAAGTTTATTGAATATCTTTTCCTCTAAAAATGTTAGTTAAGCATCAATTCTCAAAATATTAGTTGATTAGAGGCAATAAAAAAAGAAAAATGATCAGTAAATCTATATAATGTAATGAATTTTTTTTTTAATATTTCATCTAGATAAATGTGCTCAACATAAAACATATTTATGCTTTATACATATATAATACTTCTAAATTAAATGTGTTCAGATTAATTCATTTTATTGTACCTTTTTAAAAAAAAAAAAAATCAATACAAACCTTAAGAAACAAGGGCTGTTAAAAAAACGTAGAACCAATGTTGATTGCCAACTGACAGAAGAACCGACTGAAGTCTCCCTTCTTCAGTTCTGTTTCGATTTCATTTTTTTCATAAGAGAAGTGGTCTGTTCAGTTCATTAGTTTTACACCGATAACCAATCCTATAACAAACTCATTAACTTAACAAACTTTAATGGTCAAATATCATAAATAATTAACAATTTAATGTTCATATCAACATTTTTATTCAAAAAACTGATAGAATCAAGATGGAATGAGAAAAGTTAGAGACATATCATATTTCGGGGGGGCAAAACATGTACATTTTAAAGCTCAGAGACCATATTGGTACAATTTACAAAGTTTATAGGGTGTTTATAAGCATTTCCGTTAAAAAACTTAATAGAGTTAATCTCAGGAGCCATGTTAACACAAGTGACAAAGTTCAAGGGGCACAACATGCACATTTTAAAGTTCAATGGTCAAATTGACACAAGTGACAAAGTTCATGGAGAATTTATAAAATTTATCATTTTATCAATGAAAACCAACAATATCAACCTAGATAAAACGTTCAATACATTTGGGATAATAGCCCACTGTGTAAGTTTTTTCTTTGTTTTGCCTCGAGGCTCGAATAAACACATCTTTTAACCTTTTTTTTCTTTGGCTTTTCTACTGTAGGAACCCCTAAAAAAAACTTATCGATAGAACTCTTTATTTTGACCGTTAGATTAACAAGGATCAGATCTACAGAATGAATAGTTTTATATAGCGCGCTATAAATTTTTAATACGGACATGTGCAGATTTGACCGTAAAAATTTAATCCAACGGTTAAAACATGGTGTAACACCGGTGGGTTTTTCTAAATGGTCTCACCATAAAGGCTTTTTTTTTTTAGAGTTTATCCAGTGGTACTAATTTTTTATTATATTTGGTTAAAATCGCATCAGATTAAAAAAGTAGCATAATATATAAATTCTGATATAGATTTGACGGCTAAAAAGAAAAGTAAAGGATTGCCGGTAATCTATTTTTGCAAGGACTACTGGAAAAAATCCTTTTTTGATAAATATATTACCTTACTTTTTCTTTAAGATCCCTTGAATTAATTTATGAAAAGTCTCCTGAATCATACCCCATGTAATATTTTGTCTTCCGATCTTTAAAATGTAACATACAATCTTCTTGAACAATGAAATATACAAGGATTATTATCACTGATGTCCCCTGAAATTTAGGGTCATTCTTAGTTTGCCCATGAACTTTAAAAACTTTCATTATTCAAAAATGGTTTGAACAGTTAAACTTGAGTGTGAGCTAAACTTTAAGTTGGATTGTTTAACTCAGTTCAAATGAAGAATATTATTCAAACTACAAGCTTGCTAAACGCCAATTCAAATTGTGCTCACTGTTCAAACTAAGTTGAACTGAACTAAATCAGTGAAACAAACGGAGGCTTAGTTGCCTTCAAAACTTATTCATGTGCATTTCACGTGATTGCATTCATGAGAACTCTAACGTCGTTTTGAATTTTGTGTTAATTACAAAGAATTTAGGAGTTAATTGTTAGGATAAATAGATTAAAGACTAAAATATTGAATTCAAAACAGAGAGTGCTCGTAAAAAAGCCTATTAAATTTTATTAGAACTCGAAAAGTATATAACAATAATGGATATTAGTGGCTAAGGCATGCTTTTCTAAAAGTATTCGGTTTGCTTTGGTGCCAACCTGATTTTTGGTTTTTTACAATTTTTCGTTTTCTAAAGATTTGTCGTATTTTGATTTTTATGAGCATATACAAGTGATGAGTTTGATGCATTCTGTCAACAAGAAGGCATCAAGAGGCAGTTCACGATGGCGTACACTCCTCAACAAAATGGAGTGGTAGAGCGGATGAACATAACATTATTGGATAGAATAAGAGCAATGTTGATGACTTCATGTCTAACCAAGTCGTTTTGGGCTGAAGCAGTCAAAACCGCCTATTACGTGATTAATTTGTCTCCATCAACTGTGATTGATCTGAAAACGCCAATAGAGATGTGGATTGGTAAGCCAGCTGATTATTCTCAGTTACGTACATTTGGAAGTCATGTGTACATCATGTACAATGACCAAGAAAGATCGAAGTTAGATCTAAAATCCAAAAAGTGTATCTTCTTAGGGTATGATGATAGTGTTAAAAGGTATCCCACTGCACACAAGATTGTCATCAGCAGAGATGTCATATTTTGCATAGGATAAACTGCAAGAAAAGGGAGATGATAGCACTGCAAAGGAAAAGTCAGAAACTACTACAATTCAAGTGGAAAATAAGCTAGATGAAGATCTAGTTTCTTCTAAAGCAACACCAAAGCACGAAGTTCAAGAACCAATCGAGTTTGAGGCTTTTGAAATTTTTCGGTCAACTCTTAGAGAAGACCACCAGTTTGACATTCAAATTATGAAGGCAATATTGCATACTGTCTTTTAATAGAGTATGGAGAGCCATCAACTTTCTAGGCGGCAATCAAAAGCTCAAATGTTATCCCTATAGATGGCAGCAATGCAGGAAGAAATCGAAGCCTTACACAAGAACAAGATCTGGGATCTTGTTTCGCTACCACAAGGAAGGATGGCCATCAGAAAGAAATGGGTGTACAAGATCAAGCGCGATAGTAATGACCAAGTGGAGCCATTCCGTTCAAGATTTGTGGTGAAAGAATATGCTCAAAAAGAAGGCATTGACTTCAATGAAATATTTTCACTAGAGTTCGAGTAGTTTTGGCGATGTGTACTACATTTGACCTACATTTAAAGCAGCTAGATGTGAAAATTGTTTTTCTTTTATAGAGATCTTGAATAAGATATTTATATGCTCCAACTAGAAGGCTTTGCAGAAGCAGGAAAAGAGAACTTGGTTTGCAGGTTGAACAAATCTATATACAGTCTCAAACAGGCATCGAGGTGTTAGTACAAGAGATTTAATTCCTATATTATGAGCCTTGGGTACAACAGACTCAGTGTAGACCCTTATACATATTTCAAGAGGTTTTGTGATGGAGATTTTATCATTTTTATGTTATAAGTGGACAACATGTTGATCGCAAGCCCTAATAAAAATTGAGTCCAAGAATTGAAGGCACAGTTGGCTAGGGAATTTAAAATGAAGGACCTAGGACCAACAAATAAGATTCTAGGGATGCAAATTCACCAAGACAAAAATAATAGGAAGATTTGGCTTTCTCACAAGAATTACTTGAGGAAGGTCATCCAGCGCTTCAACATGCAAGATTGTAAGCCAATCTATATCCTTCTTTGTATTAATTTCAAGTTATCATTCAAAATGTGTCCTAGCAATGAAGCTGGGGGAAAGAGATGTCTCGAGTACCATATGCATCGGCATTGGATAGCTTAATGTTCGCTATGACTATACAAGACCAGACATTGCACAAGCAGTGGGAGCAGTTAGTAGGTACATGGTGAATCCTGGTAAAGAGCATTGGAATGTTGTTAAAAGGATCTTTGATACATTAAGGGTACCTCAAGTACTGCATTATGTTATGGAGGATCAGAGTTTATTATCAGGGGCTATGTGGATTCAGATTTTGCAGGAGATCTAGATAAAAGAAAATCCACTACAGGCTATATGTTCACACTTACATAAGGAGCTATAAGCTAGGTTTCAAAACTGCAATCATTTGTAGCGTTATCTACAATAGAAGCAGAATATGTGGCGGCTACACAAGCTTGCAATGAAGCAATTTAGATTAAAAAGCTATGGATGAGCTCGGGCACAAAGAAGATAAGATTCTTTTGTTTGGTTACAACTAGAGCGCCTGGCACATTGCAAGGAATCTAGCCTTTCATTCCAAGACAAAGCACATAGGAGTTCAATTTCAATTTGTTCGTGAAGTAGTCAAATAAGGAAGTGTGGATATCCAAAAGATTCACACTAAAGAGAACCTAGCAGATATGTTGACCAAGCCACTAAATATTGACAAGTTCAAATGGTGTAGATTCCCGTGTGGCCTAGCAGAAACGTAAGCAACATGACAGTGACAAGGTAGACAGGATCATGTGGAGACATGATTGGTTCTCAATCAAATCTCTAAGTGGGAGAATGTAAGTGATGCCTAATAAGCCAAAGGCAGCCATAACTTTTGAAGGAAAGAAGAAGAAAAAAGGGAAGAGGGAAAGGTGAAGTCAATACCAAATTCGGTACTGAGATTTGAGAGGGAGCTTAGCTATAAATAAAGCTCCTCCCTTTCTAAGTTTTACATCTCATTCTCACCCTTCAAAGGGAATTCCCATAGTGTGAGAGAAATAGTTTCTCCAGTTTTTTTTTTTTTTGAGGTATTTCTCCTATCTACGTGAGAGAGTAGTTTTTATTGTTCTCTCCGTGTAATTTAAAGAGAATACTATAATTCTCATTTTTCATAATAAAATCTTTGTACACTTCTCCCATAATTTTTTCACTTCTTCTTTAAGAGTTTTCTATGTAAAATATTCTGTATCTATGTTATTTTTATTTTTATTATTTTTTATTTGACTGCCATATTTGTCAATATTAATACCAGAAAAGAAATATTAGGAATGTTTAAGTTGTTCAATCTAACTTTTCTAGAAAGAGAAACAATATGTTGGATTATTATATTACAAAAAATCGTAGCCACTATTAGTCCTATATCATGGGATTAATAGCAGTAAAAATTCATTCAACAAGATATTATCCCCGTCTTCGTTTAATGTTAAGATTTCGATTCAAGTTTTCCCAATTTTAATCACAAAAACAGAAAAAAAAAATATATATATATATATATATATATATATAATTAAAACAAAATTCTAGATATAATGTTGTTTAAACTGTTTGCAAACTCGACAAAATCATATCAGAGCCTAACGTTAAGTAAACAACAAGGTTATATATATTAGGTAGTTTAATAGACCTGCTGCAAATATCTCAAATCTGCAAGAACATGTATGCAAAAAGACAGAGTAATGGAAATTAAAACGCATGAGAGTTTCAATTATTTTCGTGGGATTTGAAATGGCAATAGTACTAGATTCACTCCTTGATTCATTTGAAGGTTCAAATATCATCTACTTAGAAATGAATTGCGTCATTGACTAATGACAATAGTAGTACGTTGATACGAATAATACTGATTTGAAATTATGAGAGTATTGTTCTTTATAACGAAATTAAGGGAATTTGGTTAAATAAGACATACATGTACAATCCAAGACTTGGAATAAAGCCAACCTTATAGGTTCGTAAAAAACCCGCCAAACCACCCTACCCATATGCACCGTCATTTACGTGCCACATCATCAAACTGTGATTTCAAACCACACCACACATGCTGCCATACATAACGAGCGGTTCTAATTTAATTTTCTCCGCAATTTATCAAAGCTGCACCGCCCTATCAAACCGTGGTTATTAAAAATTGTAATCCTTGTACTTTTAATCGATAAATTGAGAATTTATTTAGGCAGGGCAAAAAACAATAAATAAATAAACGCATACAAATCCTTCTGTAGCCTTCTCAACTGACGATTTTCAAGGGTCTCATCATCGCATTGTCTTCATGATCCAACATCTGCATATAAATAAGAATTCATAAACGACCATCAAATTTAAAGAATCTCATAGAAATATATTCCCTTTGTAGAATATATAAAAATGAAAAATGCTTTTTTCATTCCAACTGTGATTAATCTCCATAGACATAAGAAGTAAGCCCCACAAAGCGAGACTCACATGGACCCCACCACTGGAGCCCAGTTCTTATGTTTGACGGGGATATAACCTGATAGAGACAATGGCCCGTTTAGTTCGCTAATTCGAGTTTTTAATTCAAGTTGAGATGTGATTTTATGTGAGAACTTTTTACTGTAGTAAAAAAGTTAGATGTGATTGTTTGTAAGAGCTTTTTACTATAGCAAAACTCGAATTCTAAACTCGAATCAATGAAATGAACGGGACCTTATAGAATCTTTTTTTTGGTTAAGAAAAAGAGGTCCCTTCTACTTCCACAACTTAGATATCATCTTCACGAGCGTATAACTCAATTAAAAAGACTCTTTTAGCATAAATAAATAAATAAAAAGATTCTATTTTTATATGCATATAGATGTGCTTTTAATTAAATGGTGAAAAGAGAGCGTCAAGTAATGAGAAAACCAACTTTTTAGAGATCATATTTCCACAACACTTTAAGGTGCATAAATATATGAACATGTGTTTACTTTGGCAATCACCAAAATGGGTATGACTGACAAGATAATCTGATGAACTAAAAAGGTGAGAGAGAGAGGATGTTCTTACATGGCAATGGTACACGTAACCAGGCTCTGCGGTCGCATCGAACGGGTAGGATGCATGTGAGTGTATGTAAGCAAATCTCACGAGAATTTTCGTCACGAAACCAGGTCTCACCTTGAACACGTTTTTCCACCCTCTCTCATGGATCGGCACATTTACACTCTTGCCACGTGCATACTTGCCTATGTGGCACCTGATTGCGTCATTGAATCTAGTCATACAACCCTTGAACTCCTCCACATTGAGTAGCTCTGTTTGTTCCAATGCCACAAACAACCCTAAATGTATGTGCAGCGGATGATTGTCCCCCGTTAGGTTGATCACCTCCCACACCTCTGTGGTCCCCACCTTCGGCGTTTCTGTCACAGCCGACTCATATGGCTTCCCATTTAGATAAAGATGAGTCGGCTCATTGATGTTGCTCATGTACTCATACATAGCTATGTACCGTGTGCGCGTCACACCTGATAGATCTGCCTTCGGATAACGGATCAACCTCTTAGGAATTCTCCACGTGTCAATCTCCGGATGGTTAAGGATATCAAACCTTATGACCTTACTATTAGCCGCATTTACAGGATCCCCAGTCGGGTAAGGATATGGTGCATCATTGGCTAGAATAACACTCTTACTCTTTGACTTCGAAAAGTCAACAATGACATCTGTGATCTCAGATGGCCCCAACAAAATGTCTTTACTACGCACTGGTTTTTCAATGTATGCTGAGTCGGATCCAACATGGATAAAGCTGAGACCGTTGGTGAAGAAGAATCTAAAGAATCTCGCATTGCTGGTGTTGATGATTCTAAATCTGTATTTACGACGTCGTACTGTCATCTTAGGCCAAGCTTTTCCATTCACAATTATGGCATCGCCGAAGTACTCGGGCTGCCACTGTGGATGGATAGAAGGATTATTCCCGGTGGAGTTCATGAAAATTGAACCGCCTGTACGAAAGCTACGGTCAAAGACGACCAGTGTACGGTCAAACTCGTCGCCAGTGGGAAGACTGAGGTGGGCCTCCACTTTCCGGTCACGGATGACATAGGCCCCGATAAGGCCCGCTAAGAGGTTGACTCGAGTCAGGCCTATGGCATGGTCGTGGTACCAGAGATTCCCCGGATGCTGGAGGTTGCGGTAGCGATACGTTTTTTGGGCCCAAGTTGGGCCCACTTCTTGAAATGCATTGGTGAACCAAGAGTTGGGGTTGCCGTCACTGGCGGGCTCGTCGATGCCGCCGTGGAGGTGGACCACCGTCGGGATGCCTCTCTTGGTGGAGGTTGGGCAGTCGGGATGGTTGGGTCCCACGGGAGAATGTGCTTTGAAGGGAGGTGATTTAGCCACATTACTCGCGTTTCAATCCCATGTAAGGCCTCTATTGTGGGACCAGGTACTGTTGCGGCTTCCTTGGATTCGCCGTAGGCAAACACTGCTGTTGGGGGCAGGTCACGGTGGAATTTCTACAAACCATACTTTATAATTAACCAAAGAAAAAACAAGAAGAAAAAGAAGAAAACATTTTAAGTCTCATTTACTCCATCAATTCGAGTTTAAAATTTAAGTTTTATTATATTAAAAAGTTCTTAAAAATAGTCACATTTAACTTTTTTATTACAGTAAATAACTTTCATATAAAATTATATCTCAACTCAAATTATAAATTCAAATCAGCGAAATAAATGGGCTCTAACATTACTTGTTTAATTTGTTAATTTAAGTTTTTAATTTAAATTGAGATATAATTTTTTATTATAATAAAAAAATTATATATGATTATTTTAAAAAAAAAAAATTATACTGTAATAAATTTTAGATTCAAATAGATGACAGTTTCGTTCATTTAACAGATTTAAGTTTTTAATTTTAAGATTTTACAGTAAAAAATTCTCAAAAAATATTACATTTAACTTTTTCTGCTACAGTAAAAATTCTCAAAAAAATCACATTTCAACTTAAATTAAAAATTTAAATTTATGAAATGAACCAGACAGAAATAAATAAGACACTAGCAGTTCAATTTATTCTACCTGGCAAAAAGGTAATTATCAATTCTTTTAAAAGAAATCTAATACTAATACCACTCAAGGGAAAAGAAACAAAAAAAAAAAAATCGAGATGTAGCATGCTCTCTTAAAAGATATTAGAAAACGAAAATTCCCTTTGGTGTACGGAAAAATCATCAGAATCACGCAAGTGTGTTTTTTTTTTTTTTTTTTTTTAAGACTCAAATGTCTATTAAATTAGCATTTTTTTTATTTGATTCTAATATTATATGGCAAGTTTAAAACCGTATTTAATATTCTAATATCCTAATACGTTATGATTGTAACATTCCACTACTGTCTTCTATTTTTCATATCTTATCACAAAAAATTCTATAAAAAAATATCTTATCACAAAATTACTTAAAAAAAACACTAATGCCCCATCATTTGCAGGGAAAGAAATTAGGGAAAGGTAAACTGATACATATTTAGGACATTTCCATGCATAGAGAAGGGTCGTAAATTATTTTGCTAAAAAAATTTAAACTTATTTATTTGAACTTTTTATAATTTTTAAATTTTTACAGTAAAAAAATTTTTAAAAAATTATATTTAATTTTTTATTATAATTTTAAAAAATTATATTTTAATTTAAATTAAAATTTTAAATTTATAAAGTGAAAGAGATTAAAACTATTTCTTCTTAATTAGATCAGACAACAAAAAAACCAATAAAATAACATTTTTTTTCCTCAAGAAAATCTTGAAAATCTGCACGCCCATTCATTTTTCCTCTCGGGAGAAAAAAAAAAAAAAAAACAGAGGGCATATTTTTTTTTTAAAAAAATTTAAAAAATAATTTAAATTTAAATTTTATTTAAATTTATATTTTTTTAAGTTTTAATTTTATTTAATTTTATTTAAATTTATTTAAGTTCTAACTTTAATTTAAATTATAACTCAAATTTAATTTAAAAATTACATTTAAATTACATTCTAAAAAAATAACTGATATTTTATAGTGACATTAGTAAATTTTTCTAATCGTTGTAAATTTTTTTATTTTTACGTAATTTTATTGATATATCAGTATATTAAAATATCAAAAAGGTTAAAAAAATAAAATAAAAAAAATAAAAAAAACTGTTGATTTTGTTGAAAGCAATGCAAGTAATTCACCTGGTTTTCAAACACTTGAGCTGGTTTTCAACGTTATCAATGAGAGAGAAAAGCGAGACTCTGAAAAAGCCCTGCTAAAAGGTTAGAACTAGAATGTGTTAATAAAATAAAATAAAATAAAATAAAAAACCCACAAAAAGTTGAATTTTTTTATTTAAAGGGTCAAAAAATAAATAATTAAGAGTTTATTTAGTTTATTAATTTAAATTTTTAATTTAAGTTGAAGATGTAATTTTATATGAAAATTTTTTATTATAATAAAAAAATTAAATATAATTATTTTTTAAATAAATTTATCAGTAAAATAAGCATGTCTAAATTACCCAAAATTTTTCACTTAGCGGTGACTTGTAATATTCTCCATAACCGAAAACAAAAACATTGAGAAAGGAATTTTATATCCTTCCTGACCGGAAGTTCTAGGTAATATCTATAACATGAAAAATTCTGGTTTAAAGCTACCCAGAAAAAATATTGCACGGAAACTATATAAAACTCTTCTGTCCATATCAGTGCTAGAAAGTTATGTAATAAAGCAAAAAAGCATAAATATTCTTTAAAACACACGCAACAGCCGGAAAAGGAACTTTCAAGCAATTGGAAGAGGCAAAAAAACAATAACAGGGTAATAAACTTGATTTTTTTTTAATAAAAAATAATACATTAGGAAAACAAGAAAGCTGGCTCTTTGTTTGTCTTACCCAGTTTTTCTTGAACATTCCGATGCTGAGCAACTTAGATTTGGGAACACCATTTTCGACATCAAATCCTCGGATCTTAGGCATGTCTGGAAGCTCATCCACAAACATTTCAAGCTTTGATGTGTTAAGTAGTTTGTCTTCGTGAGCCCATGAACTACTACTAAGCAACGCAAATAATATTGCTGTAGCCAATAAGATGAAACGACTCAACACAAAATTATTTCTTTCCATGCTAATTACCATTTCTCTGCTGGCACATATGGAGAGAGAGAGAGAGAGAGAGAGAGAGAGGTATGAGAAGTTTTGAAGCAAGAGTCTATAGAGTAAGAGATTAGTCTGTTTATGTTGAATATATATCACTATATATACGTATTTATAGTATATAATATAATATTTTATAAATGGAATATATGAGTGAATGAGATTTGGTGGGAATTTGTTTTCTTTGAGATATTACAAATTACTAGTTGAACTCCTCGTGTATAATTTGTGTGTTAAATTTTAATTATTGAGTTATTATTAAAAATATATAACATCTGAATATAAAATTTCAAAAGAAAATCAAAATGAAAAAAATAAAGTTTAAGTTAAGAATTTAAAAAAAAAAGTTAAAAAAAGACTAAAATGAATAAATATATAAATTTTAGGGTAAAAAAAGACCAAAATGAAAAAAAAAAAAAAAAAAAAAAAAAAAGGAGATATCAAAAACACATATTGTGATTAAAATTATTCAAAAAAATAGAGTAAAAATTTTAATTTTTATGAGAAAAAATAACAAAATCATTTAAATTTACAAAACAAACAATAATTAAGCAGACATATATCAACCTTCACCTTTCCTAATTAATAATATGTTTGTGACAATCTTTTTCTTTTATTAGGGTTTATATACTAATCAATATTATTTCTTTTTTCATTATTAAAGAAATACTTCTTTTATTTACTTTGTTGCTAAACAAGTCATTAGAAATTAGGTATTACTTTACACATTTCTAGGTGACCTGGTCCTTACATGTCTCGGCTAAATCCACTTTTACTAGGTATGATGTATATTTCTTTCGTTATTATTAAAGAAATACTTCTTTTATTTACTTTGTTGCTAAACAAGTCATTAGAAATTAGGTATTACTTTACACATTTTTTGGTGAACTAGTCATGTCTCGGCTAAATCCACTTTTACTAGGTATGATGTATATTTCTTTCGTTATTATTAAAGAAATACTTCTTTTATTTACTTTGCTGCTAAACAAGTCATTAGAAATTAGATATTACTTTACACATTTTTTGGTGACCTGGTCCTTACATGTCTCGGCTAAATCGACTTTTACTATATATATATATTTATGTATGTTTGTTTATTAGAAACCGTCATTAGGATATTACCCTTTTTTGTTCACGATGTTTTTCTTATTTAGATATTTCTTTCCTACTCTCAAACTTATTTATTTTTTTATTTTAGTTTTTTTTAACCTTTTTTTTATTTTTATCCGTGTGGAAAAACATGACCAAATTTTAGGATTTATTTTTTCAAAGTGTGACTTGAATATAATTTTTAAATTGAATTTAAGTTATAACTTGAGTTAAAGTGTGACTTAAATAATATCACATCTAACTTTTTCTGTTACAGTAAAAAGCTCTTAAAAAATATCACATCTCAGCTCGAATTGAAAACTCGAATCTGCGAAGTGAACGAGACCTTAGAATGGGTGGACTTGATTTGGGTTTTTCTCAAAGCGCCTTTTTTTGCAAAACCGCATCGCAAACATATTTTTAAACATGTCTTTAAGCCAAAACAATAAATAAAGAAATAAAGCAAAACAAAACGAAACGAAAAAACAAAACATATGTAACATGCAATGAGTTATGCACTAATTCCCGGCATTAAGGTTATCCATCCAGAAAGATCACCGGATTATTCAGAGATTCGAGAAGCATTGTGTCCGTATAGTCCTGCATATAATCAAACGGAATGGCGTAGCAAAATTAATTAGAAAGGTGAAAATTTTAATCCTACATTTGAGCTTTGAAAAATTAGAAAAACGTTCGACAGAGTTACCAATTTTTTTTACAAGGCTTGTACAAATTAAGATTACTTCTGTAGCCTTCTCAACTGACGATTTTCAAGGGTCTCATCATCGCATTGTCTTCATGATCCAATATCTGCATATAAATAACAAATTCATAAACGACCATCAAATTTAAAGAATCTCATAGAAATATATTCCCTTTGTAGAATATATAAAAATGAAAAATGCTTTTTTCATTCCAACAGTGATTAATCTCCATAGACAGAAGAAGTAGGCCCCACAAATTGAGACTCACACATAAACCCCACCAGTGGAGCCCAGTTCTTATGTTTGATGGGGATATAAACTGATAGAGACAAATAGAATCTTTTTTTTGGTTAAGAAAAAGAGGTTCCTTCTTTCTACTTCCACAACTCAGATATCATCTTCACGAGCGTAGAACTCAATTAAAAAGACTCTTTTAGCATAAATAAATAAATAAAAGGATTCTATTTTTATATGCATATAGATGTGCTTTTAATTAAATGGTGAAAAGAGAGAGCCAATTAATGAGAAAACCAACTTTTTAGAAATCATATTTCCACAACACTTTAAGGTGCATAAATATATGAACATGTGTGTAATTTGGCAATCACCAAAATGGGTATGACTGACAAGATAATCTGATGAACTAAAAAGGTGAAAGAGAGAGGATGTTCTTACATGGCAATGGTACACGTAACCAGGCTCAGCGGTCACATCGAACGGGTATGATGCATGTGAGTGTATGTAAGCAAATCTCACGAGAATTTTCGTCACGAAACCAGGTCTCATCTTGAACACGTTTTTCCACCCTCTCTCATGGATCGGCACATTTACACTCTTGCCACGTGCATACTTGCCTATGTGGCACCTGATTGCGTCATTGAATCTAGTCATACAACCCATAAACTCCTCCACATTGAGTAGCTCTTTTTGTTCCAATGCCACAAACAACCCTAAGTGTATGTGCAGCGGATGATTGTCCTCCGTCAGGTTGATCACCTCCCACACCTCTGTGGTCCCCACCTTCGGCATTTCTGTCGCAGCCGACTCATATGGCTTCCCATTTAGATAAAGATGAGTCGGCTCATCGATGTTGCTCGTGTACTCATACATAGCTATGTACCGTGTGCGCGTCACACCTGATAGATCCGCCTTCGGATAACGGATCAACCTCTTAGGAATTCTCCACGTGTCAATCTCCGGATGGTTAAGGATATCAAACCTTATGACCTTACAATTAGCCTCATTTACAGGATCCCCAGACGGGTAAGGATATGGTGCATCATTGGCTAGAATAACACTCTTACTCTTTGACTTTGAAAAGTCAACAATGACATCTGTGATCTCAGATGGCCCCAACAAAATGTCTTTACTACGCACTGGTTTTTCAATGTATGCCGAGTCGGATCCAACATGGATAAATCTGAGACCGTTGGTGAAGAAGAATCTAAAGAATCTCGCATTGCTGGCGTTGATGATTCTGAATCTGTATTTACGACGTCGTACTGTCATCTTAGGCCAAGCTTTTCCATTCACAATTATGGCGTCGCCAAAGTACTCGGGCTGCCACTGTGGATGGATAGAAGGATTATTCCCGGTGGAGTTCATGAAAATTGAACCGTCTGTACGAAAGCTACGGTCAAAGACGACCAGTGTACGGTCAAACTCGTCGCCAGTGGGAAGACTGAGGTGGGCCTCCACTTTCCGGTCACGGATGACATAGGCCCCGATGAGGCCCGCCAAGAGGTTGACTCGAGTCAGGCCCATGGCATGGTCGTGGTACCAGAGATTCCCCGGATGCTGGAGGTTGCGGTAGCGATACGTTTTTTGGGCCCAAGTTGGGCCCACTTCTCGAAATGCTTTGGTGAACCAAGAGTTGGAGTTGCCGTCGCTGGCGGGCTCGTCGATGCTGCCGTGGAGGTGGACCACTGTCGGGATGCCTCTCTTGGTGGAGGGTTGGGCAGTCGGGATGGTTGGGTCCCACGGGAGAATGTGCTTTGAAGGGAGGTGATTTCGCCACATTACTCGTGTTTCAATCCCATGTAAGGCCTCTATTGTGGGACCAGGTACTGTTGCGGCTTCCTTGGATTCGCCGTAGGCAAACACTGGCGTTGGGGGCAGGTCACGGTGGAATTTCTGCAATCCATACTTTATAATTAACCAAAGAAAAAACAAGAAGAAAACATTTTAACATTCTAACATTACTTGCTTAATTTATTAATTTAAGTTTTTAATTTAAATTGAAATATAATTTCACATAAAATTTTTTATTATAATAAAAAATATTATATATAATTATTTTTAAAATTTTTTTTGTACCGTAATAAAATTTTAATTTTAATTTTTAAATTTTAGATTTAAATAGATGACGGTCTCGTTCACTTCGTAAATTTAAATTTTCAATTTTTAATTTTTACAGTAAAAAATTTTTAAAAAATATCACATTTAATTTTTTCTGTTACAGTAAAAAATTATTAAAAAAATGTCACATTTCAATTCAAAAATAAATGAGACACTAATAGTTCAATTTATTCTACCTGGCAAAAAGGTAATTATCAATTCTTTTAAAAGGAATCTAATACTAATACCACTCAAGGGAAAAGAAACAAAAAAAAAAAAAATCGAGATATAGCATGCTCTCTTAAAAGATATTAGAAAAGAAAAATTTCCTTTGGTGTACGAAAAAATCATCAGAATCACGCAAGTTTTTTAAATTAGCATATTTTTTTTGATTTGATTCTAATATTATATGGCAAGTTTAAAACCGTATTTAATATTCTAATATCCTAATACGTTATGATTGTAACATTCCACTACTGTCTTCTATTTTTCATATCTTATCACAAAACATTCTATAAAAAAAATATCTTATCACAAAATTACTTAAAAAAAACACTAATGATGCCCCATCATTTGCAGGGAAAGAAATTAGGGAAAGGTAAACCAATACATATCTGACAAGCAAAACATAGGACAGAAGTTGGGCCAAGGACTGGGGTCCATGCATAGAAAAGGGTCGTACTGCCAATTATCGGCTAAAGGTGCTAATAAGATAGGCAGATTTGTACTATCTCCTCCCAACTAGACCAGACTACAAAAAACCAATAAAATAACCTTTTTTTTTCCTCAAGAAAATCTTGGAAATCTGCACGCCCATTCATTTTTCCTCCGAGAGACAAAAAAAAACAGAGATTCTCTAGTGACATAGTAAATTTTTCTAACCGTTGTAAATTTTTTTATTTTTACGTAATTTTATTGATATATCAGTATATTAAAATATCAAGAAGGTTTTTTAAAAAAAAAAAAAGAAAAAACTGTTGATTTTGTTGAAAACAATGCAAGTAATTCACCTGGTTTTCAAACAGGTGAGCTGGTTTTCAACGTTATCAATGAGAGAGAAAAGCGAGACTCTGGAAAAGCTCTGCTAAAAGGTTAGAACTAGAATGTGTTAAAAAAAAAAAAAAAAACCACAAAAGTTGAATTTTTTTATTTAAAGGGTCAAAAAATAAATAATTAAGAGTTTATTTAGTCTATTAATTTAAATTTTTAATTTGAATTAAAAATGTAATTTTATATGAAAATTTTTTATTATAATAAAAAAATTAAATATAATTATTTTTAAAAAAAATTTATCAGTAAAATAAGAACAAAAACATTGAGAAAGGAATTTTATATCCTTCCCAACCGGAAGTTCTAGCTAATATCTATAACATGAAAAATTCTGGTTTAAAGCTACCCAGAAAAAATATTGCACGGAAACTATATAAAACTCTTCTGTCCATATCAGTGCTAGAAAGTTATGTAATAAAGCAAAAAAGCATAAATATTCTTTAAAACACACGCAACAGCCGGAAAAGGAACTTTCAAGCGATTGGAAGAAGCAAAAAAACAATAACAGGGTAATAAACTTGATTTTTTTATTTTTAATAAAAAATAATGCATTAGGAAAACAAGAAAGTTGGCTCTTTGTTTGTCTTACCCAGTTTTTCTTGAACATTCCGATGTTGAGCAACTTAGATTTGGGAACACCATTTTCGACATCAAATCCTCGGATCTTAGGCATGTCTGGAAGCTCATCCACAAACATTGCAAGCTTTGATGTGTTAAGTAGTTTGACTTCGTGAGCCCATGAACTACTACTAAGCAACGCAAATAATATTGCTGTAGCCAATAAGATGAAACGACTCAACACAAAATTATTTCTTTCCATGCTAATTACCATTTCTCTGCTGGCACATATGGAGAGAGAGAGAGAGAGAGAGAGAGAGAGAGAGAGAGAGAGGTATGAGAAGTTTTGAAGGAAGAGTCTATAGAGTGAGAGACTAGTCTGTTTATGTTGAATATATATCACTATATATACGTATATATAGTATATAATATAATACTTTATAAATGGAATATATGAGTGAATGAGATTTGGTGGGAATTTGTTTGCTTTGAGATATTACAATATTACTAGTTGAACTCCTCGTGTATAATTTGTGTGTTAAATTTTAATTATTGAGTTATTATTAAAAATATATAACATCTGAATATAAAATCTCAAAAGAAAATCAAAATGAAAAAAATAAGTTTAAGTTAAGAATTTAAAAAAAAAATACTAAAATGAATAAATATATAAATTTTAGGGTAAAAAATACCAAAATGAAAAAAATAAAAATAAAAGAAGATATCAAAAACACATATTGTGATTAAAATTATTCAAAAAAATAGAGTAATTTAAATTTTTATGAGAGAAAATAACAAAATCATTTAAATCGTAGTTTAAATTTCGAAAATAAACAATAATTAAGTAGACATATATCAACCTTCACCTTTCCTAATTAATAATATGTTTGTGACAATCTTTTTCTTTTCTTAGGGTTTATATACTAATCAATATTATTTCTTTTGTTATTATTAAAGAAATACTTCTTTTATTTACTTTGTTGCTAAACAAGTCATTAAAAATTAGATATTACTTTACACATTTCTTGGTGACCTGGTCCTTACATGTCTCGGCTAAATCGACTTTTACTAGGTATGATATATATTTCTTTTGTTATTATTAAAGAAATACTTCTTTTCTTTACTTTGTTGCTAAACAAGTCATTAGAAATTAGGTATTACTTTACACATTTTTTGGTGACCTGGTCCTTACATGTCTCGGCTAAATCGACTTTTACTATATATATATATATGTATGTATGTATGTATTAGAAACCGCTTGGCCCTTTCTTGTTCACGATGTTTTTCTTATTTAGATATTTCTTTCCTACTCTCAAACTTATTTATTTTTTTATTTTAGTTTTTTTTAACCTTTTTTTTATTTTTATCTTGAAAGTTTATTTTTTTTCGTTTTAGTTTATTTTACTCTATTACTTATTTATCTCTTCATTGTAGTTCTTTTTTACCTCATTTTTTTATTTTTTTTATTTATTTCTTTATTTTAATATTTTTTTATTTTTTTTGTTTTAGTTCCTTTTACCCTAAAATTTGTTTATTTTTTTTATTTTGATCATTTTTTACCCCTTTTAAAAAATTTTACTTTGAAACTTTAATTTTTTATTTTTATATTTTTTGTCCTAAAACTTATTTATCTCTTCATTTTAATGCTTTTTTTATCTTTTTTTCTTTCAAAACTTTATTTTTTCATCTTTTTCTTTTTTGAGATTTTATATTAAAATCTTATATGTTTAATAACACGATAATTAAAACCTAATATCTATATGGCTTACCCAATTAAATCTATGAATCGTATGACATGAGTAGGGCTCGTTCATTTCACCGATTCGAGTTTTCAGTTATAGGTTGGTACAGTAAAAAGCTCTCAAAAAATGTTACATCTAATTTTTTTTATGCTATAGTGAAAAGCTCTCAGAAAATGTCACATCTCAGCTCGAATTGAAAATTCGAATCCGCGAAGTGAACGAGGCCATAATCATAAATGATTCATGATCACGGCCGTGTTTAAAGTTATAATTAGGAGTTATAGACGTGTAATGTGCAAAATAAGTGTGAACAGAATATTTAGTCTAAGTAACACATAAATGAATTAAAAAGAAAATTTTCTACCTTAAAGTGATTAGTATATATGCTTAATACATTTTTCTTCAAGAAGCTTAACAAAATCTTACTTTTGACTTGTTTATTTTTTGAAGAGCTGAATTATTTACATAGACCTAGTTTTAGTTTTCAAGAATATTTTTTGGTACACTAACATATCAATAAATTAACTTTTTTGTTTATTAAATATGTATAAAATTATATAAAAATAAAAAAATACGTAAATTCAATGTTTAAAAAAATTTATCAGATGTACTAAAAAAATCTCCTTAATTTTTATCTATATTATGCTTAAACAAAGGACCACAAGTTTTATTCGCATCTTTTTCCATAGACAAAAGTACTACTACTATTTTTCAGCGCAATAAATAAAGCGGGGCAAATTAAGTACATTTTTTTTTTTTCATACTTTGAAAATAAAAATTTTCATAAAGGAAAAACCAATTAGAATATAAAAGGGACCATTCCTAACTTTGGCCACATAATTCAATCAAGAGTACTGAAGAGTAGACTTTTCTGTTCACGGATCAAAACTGAGATTCTGAGAGGTTACACTGTCATATTTTTGTCCACAGAATTCAGTAATCAGTATCCCAAGGCAAATGGACAATCACATCACTACAAAAAGGTCTTCCAACATGATCTCCTTGGACTTTACCTTGATATAATTATATACCTTCAAATAATGTGAGGGCTTTTAATTTTCTCTGTGTGGAAAAACATGACTAAATTTTAAGGTCTATTTTTTTAAAGTGTGACTTAAATATAATTTTTAAATTAAATTTAAGTTATAATTTGAGTTAAAATTATAATTTAAACAAAATAGATTAAAGTTAAATAAAATTAGAACTTAAAAAAACGTGAACTTAAATAAATTGTAACTTTAGTTTCAATTTTTTTTTAATTTTATTGCGAAAGAACAACCCCTTAATTTTGTAGGTTGTCTCCGAATGGAGCTGTAAGTTTGGAGCAAGCAGAACGGCTGGTTCAAAGCCACTCACTATTAATAGCCTGATTCTGATCCGTTTTAGTGTTCGTATCAGGGCAGGTCAAAAGTTTAGGGCCTTAGGCTAAAAAAATATCGTGCCCTTTTTTTTTTTTTTTTTTTTTTTGGAAACTACCCTTAACATATTTGGCCTTCTTTACCCGTCCTTAGCATGTCGGGTTTTAGGGTTGGTTCGATGCTTCCTTTCCCTATTGGGGCTGCAGGGTCAAACTTTCACCTCTATCTTAAGAGAAACTTAAGTTTTATTTTTATAACATATTATATCATAGGAGAATTTTACAATAAGATCAAATTAAATAGAGAAGTTTATAGTAAGGATTGTCTTTTTTCTCTAATGTAGGAGGTATTTTTTAGTCGTCGGATTAATTTTTTAATGGTCTTATCCTTAAGGGTCGACGTTAAAAATTTTCAGTGCGAAACACATAATTATTTTTATTCATAAATGAGACGTTTTAAAAAATTAATCAAACTATAAGACAACAGTTCTTATTAGTAGAAAAATGATAGTTTCTATCATAAAATTCTCCTATAAAATATCATATCAATGTGGTATAATTTTATATCATAAAATGTATTAAAATGGCATTAAAAAATACAAAATTAATAGAACATGAAAATTTAACGGTAACATGCCAAAGAATTCTCTATTATTTTTTAACATATTTCCAAGTTTATACATAAACAATGAGAAATGAGAAGTTAGACATGAAAATAAGTTAAGTATATACATAACCAATGAGGGGTATTTGGTATGGGGTAATCTTAAGAATAGAAATGAGAATCTTTCATATTCTCATTTAGGTACAATTATTGGATTTTTTTTAAAACCCAAGAAAGTGAAGCCTATGGGTTTTACATTACCACATTTTAGAGTAATTTTAAACCGATCTAGGAGGGTGTTATTTACTTTTTTAGAAAAGTTAATATCACGAGAAAGTTAAAAGGGTGTTAACTTTCCTACATTTCTCCCACTGATCTCTTCCCAAACCCAGCCGCCTCTCTTATCCACTCCTCTTCCACTGACCACACCGCCGCCGCCACCTTCCGATCCACTATGTTGTCATCGGACTTTCCTGTGCCGCCACCACCGTTAAATCTGCCTTCCGATCCACTACTGCTCTACCCCACTGTTAAATCCCCATATCCAACAGTGGTCATCAGTCTCCTCATCTGCCCAGCCCCTTGACCATCCCACCATCCCCATGACAGTAACTTCTGTCTGCCTAGCCTCGAATCGCCTCCATTCACCCAGCCCCATGACTATCGCACCATCCCACGCCCGACAAGGTCCAATCCCATGCGGATCTGAAAGATCAAGAGGGGTGAGAGAGAAAGAGATTGAGAAGGAGATCACAAGGGATGAGAGAGAGAGAGGTGAAAGAGAGAGGGAGCATTTTTCAGTTGTTTTTTCTATTAAATTTTCAAAATTATTATCATGTATTTTTTCATAATATTTTTTAAAAAATCCAATAATAGTATTAACCTTATAAGTTAGTAAAATGGTAATAATAGGATTTAATTAGTTTCAAATTTTTAAAAATTATTAACTTTATAAGAAAGATTATGTTATTATGCCCAATTAAATACCGTAAAATAATATTCTTGAAAATCTAACAAAAGATTTTTAGACATAACTAAACATTATAATATAAGTTTTCAGATAATCATATTACCCACTATCACTTTCTCAAGTATTTGATTTCTATTAATGACTGCATACCAAACACCCTCTGTGACCGTTCGCTAATTCGAGTTTTTAATTTGAGTTGAGATGTGATTTTATATGAGAGTTTTTTATTGTAGTAAAAAAATTAAATGTGACTGTTTTTGAAAATTTTTTACTGTAATAAAACTCAAATTAACTTTTTATTATAATAAAATTTAAATTTTAAACTCAAATAAGTGAAATAAATAAAGACTAAATATTTATAGAAAGATAAGTGAAAGTATAAACTAGTAATTTCCGATTAGTTCTAAAGCATCTTATTAAAAGGTAAAAGCTGTGTCCTAACTGAGATTCTCTAAAGCAAATGAACTTCCCCAGGTTTCGCCTTTACCGGTTCTGATCCCGGATGAGAATGGCACCAACATTGATAGCTAGGCTGGCCAAGTAGAAAAAGGTGATGAAAAAAAAAAGAGCTAACATTGATAGTTCTTTCACTTTTGTCAGGACTCAGGAGTGAGAATCCTTCACAATTCTTCGTTTCTCATCATCACCAAATGTCCAATTTTCTTTGGTTTACATCATGCTGCCCCCTTTAGGCCCTCATAAAAAAGGTCATGTACATATGTGTACACACACACACACACATACATATATATATATATATATATAAAAACAAATACATTATACCTTAGAACCTTTCTAGGCTAAACAAGTACAAATTATTTTTTTTAGCAAAAAAAAAAAAAAAAAAAAAAAAAAAAGGACAACTAATTTTTGTTAAGGTTTGTGGCTAGGTTAAAAACTTTTTTGTTTTATGGAAAAAAAAAATGAACTTGAATGGAAAGATGACACAATTTCGTGGATCTCCGAGGTGTAAAGCACTTTGTGATGAGTGGCATAAAGGATGAAGCATTATCGGTTAAGTTGTAACCTAAAATATGATTGGTTTCATTATTGAAACAAATATGGAGTTGTAGATTATAAACCGGAAAAGTTGAGCACGAGTAATTTAATCCATTTCTAGGTTTGGTTGTGATGAAGACAATGGCTTTATCATGTTCATAGTCGAAGATCTCACTTTCAGTCAAATAGTTGATATGAATATTGTACATACTAACATATTTAGACGCTAATCAATGTAATATTGTGAGGAAATTTATCTATTAGGACTTTAAAAAAATTATGGGTAATTCTTTACTTTTCAACCGTTAGATCTGTAATTAAAAACTGTTTTTTTATACTTTTTTATTTAAATGTGATTTTAATCAGATCTAACAATAAAAAATTAACGCTACTAGTAAGCTAAAAGATAATTCAAGTACCGGAATGGAATTTGAAACCCATACTCATTCTGGAATTTCGCTATCAATCGGTGTATAGTATCGTGAGTCTTGATAATTTAATCACAATAGTCTCTGCTTATAAGACACTACATAATTTTAGATATAATTACACGGTTTTAACCTCAAGAAACAACTCTTTAGAAAACGACAAGCATATTGAATAAGGAACAGGGTAGAGCTTTGTTTTTGTATCCACAAAAATTCATCCATGCTTTTTACTTTTTCCCCGTAAGTTGTGTTTTCTCATTGATGAGACATTTTTTTTATCCGGTTAATATCATGTATATGTATTTAAATTTGCTCTTGTATATGCACTTGTGAAATTGTAGGTGAACGCTATTTAATTTGGCAAACTACTTTATACGCTTGTTCTGATGCAGCCAACCCCATATGATAACAGATGCCAATATATAAATATATATATATATATATATATATATTACTGTCAGTGTTGTAACACACATATCCACATAATCCACAGTTTAATTGAACTAAACTAATCTGAAATTCCAAAGTTCAAATAAAATATTTAAAAAAGTCCACAAGAATCTAATAGTATTCGCCCCTAAGAAAATCATTTAGTCGCTTCAACTCCCCACTTTGCTGCTCCACCACTGCTCGGGCAAGATCCTTGATTGAAATCATGCCTACCAGCTTCCCATCTACAACCGGAACATGCCTAATCTGATTTTCTGTAGGCATAAAAAAATGTTTGTGATTTTACCTTCTATTTTGGAGGAAAGAAAAAGAACAGCTAACTTGAGGAATTTTGACGCCCAATGTGTTTGGTTTATAGGTTCAGACTCATGCCATCAAATTTAAATTAAGCACGGCCTAAATCCGTGTTAGTACAAAAAATTAGGATTGTGTGTTCGAATTAACAGATTAGACCTTCTCCTCTCTCAATTTGTTGATTTGAACTTTTCCTAGTAAAAAATTTAAGGTTAAAAAAGGGTCAATCGCATGATTTCCAACCTGCAAATCAAACGGGGGGAACCCTTTCTACAATAATAAGGGATATTAGGAATTTATGAGATGGATTACCTGCCATTAACTGCATTGCTTGAAGAATGTTTGTGTCGGATGATACTGTTATTAAGTTCTTCTGTTGAAGGTAAAAATGTTTAAGGCGGAGTTAGAATAAAAAAAGTTTGCGATTAGATTAAATTTGTAAAAGGAAAGCGCGATGTAAACCTCATCGGTCATTATCTCTGACACTCTAGTTAGAACAGGAGATCTTCCTGTTAAGACTATTTTTCTCAGGTAGTCCGCTTGCATTCACAACACGAGAAAAAAAAAAAAAAAAAAAAAAAAAAAAAAGGGGGGGGGTGGAAATTATTTTAGTAGAATGACAAAGAATTTAATGCCGGCTCGAACGAAATAATAGAGAGATAGATGTTAACCTCTTTCTGTGATAATTCCAGCAACATGGAGTGGTAGTCCTGGCTTTAGTACCACTAATGATCCGATGTTGTTTTTAGCCATCTGCAATTGTACATAACTCTGTATTATCGTACATTTAAAGAGAATTCTATGATAGAGTATAAAAAATATATTATTGACAATTGACATCATGTAATCCTATACCATCATTGTCTTTAAAAGTAATACACATTCAAACCCTCTGCCTATAAACCTAGAAAAATACTCGGGGTCACCACCAGCTTTAAGCACCGCACAACTAGTAGAAGATCGGTCCTATCTATGGAACTCACCTCCAGCGAGTGTGTGGTGTTCAACACCTCGGGTGCCCCTAACGTCGTTCCTAAATTGCTAGAAATGTGACAGTGATCAAAGTCATTTAAACGTACATTTTTTGCAGCATCACTAACTGCGTCGTTGGAATTGCACCAGAGCCAAGGGCCAGTGCTTTCTCCTCCCTTTGCCATTAGTATCTCCGCCACTGTTACATTCTCTAGTCCTTTCTCTTGCACAGACGAAGACGGGGTCATCCATCCAAAACGAGAAAATATCTTTCCGATATTGGTTGCTTCTCTCCCATGCGAATGCTGCAACTTTGCGGCTTTCACTACTTCTTGGCAAGATCTTACTGCCTGGACAATTCTTTGCATCTTTTCTTTCTCTGCTTTTAAGTTATAATTGAACTCCTATATTTTTTCCCTGGAACGAGATGAGAGAGGAAATAAAAAGGAGAAAGTGGTTGTTGGAATAGTGAGTGATTGACAAGAATTACGTGCTGAGAATTTTAAGATTGAACACAAGAAAATAATAATAATAATAATAATAATAATAATAATAATAATAATAATAATAATAATAATAATAATAATAATAATAATAATAATAAACGACAGGAATTGGTTGGAAGCTACAGAGGCAAGGAAAAAGCTATAAACGTGCGTGCGTATGCAAGGAATTCAATGAAGCAATGGAATCTCTTTTCTTCATCTCTTACTTGTGAATGTCGTTTTGTGTAATTCTTTTCTTCAATGAATGAATGAAGAAAGTTTTAATTTTTAATAAGATATTAAGTACTCTTATTTAGTTTGTCAAGAAATCAAGCTCTTTCCTCAAGAAAACAGCAAGGACATTGAGAAATCTAAATGAAAGGGACAAACAATAGGATTCTAGTCCCACAAACGAAGGAAAATATGTCCCAAAGAATTCAATATTGCTTTGCTCTCTAAAAAAGCATCAAAGCAAAGTATATGGTGAAAGTTCCACGCCAAAAGCCTAATGCAAACAATCCCAACAATTTTCTAAGGTATCAATGGCATTCTTATACATAGTACACACCTAAATGAATATTGAAAATATGACAAAAAACATCAACCTCTCCATTTGATTAGAACCCTTAAAAAATAAACCATAATCCATGGCAGAAAAAAGAAAACCATTCCGCTTTCGCCTCCCTTGGTCGAGCCCTCAACGCACCACACCCCAACCACAACGCCCTCGTCCGACAAGCAAAACCACCCGACCACCATCACAGCCAACCACAGCCGTTCCCATTCAACGACGTGCAAAAGTAGAGCCACAGTCATCCCCCCCATCATCATCTAGTGCAGCCGCCGAAGCCACAAAAACATCACCTTTGGCTACGGATGCTAAACAACCACAGCCATCTCCTGCGGCAACAGAATCTCCAAAGATTGCTTCCCCATCAACTTCATCATCCGGTGCAACTACTAAACCACCATCACCATCTTCTGCAGCCGACGATGCCCGGAAAGCTACTTCCCATTCAACTTCTTCACCATCCCGCACAACAGTTGAATCCCCAAAAGCCAATTCACAAACATCTTCTTCACCATCTGCTACAACTGCAAAACAAGCATCACCATCTTCTGCAGCCGCCGAGCCCCGGAAGGACACTTCACAATCAGATTCTTCACCATCTAGTGCAACTGCCATACCACCATCACCACCTCGTGCAGCCACCGAGTCCCCGAAAGCTACTTCCAGGCCATCACCGTCTCATGCAGCAGCTGAATCCCGAGTCGATTCCCAGACTGTTTCGCCATCTCAGAAGAGGGATCAAAGCAAAGAAACCCTTGCAGCATCTTCACCTTCAAAAGGAGACTCTTCCCCATCTCGGGCGGCTTCCCAGGAAACTACTTCAGAAGTTTCTTCTCCATCTCGGAAGGCTAATCAAGAGGAACTAGCGCCAAAAAATGGTGTTGTCACTGATCTGTCACCAAAGAAATGGATGTCTCAAACTCCATTGCAAGAGCCTGAACCAATTGTGGAAAGTACATCCGAGACATCGGAGAAACCCGACTCTCAAGATGATGAAAAGGCAAGGGACGGGAGCACAAAAGCTTCAAGCCCCGCAAAAGCCACGCCAGCTTCCGGGGAAGCTACAGATGAACCTGTGAGTTCAATTGCCGGAGATCAAAAGCCTCGTTTAGAATTTGAGAGAGAACCAAAGGAACCAATTCAGGAAATTCCCAAAGAAGAAAAAACGGCAAAAGCAACTGATAAAGAAGAACCAACGCAGAAGACCGTCATTGAAGCCCCAGGTACAAGAAAGGGCACCAAAGAAACGCATAACATTGCGCGTAAAGCTCCAAGAAAGAAGCGAAAGCAAGAGACTTCGGAGAGAAAGGAAACAATAGCCAGCACCAGCTCTATTGGGAAGCAAATCAAAACTGTCATTCCATCACAACCAACAGAAGAATCTCCACAACAACGAGAGATCAAGGAAGATATTTTTAAGCTCGTTCGTACGTTGACCTTCAGACCCCGGTTCGATGAAAAACCGGTCACTGTCGTTACCTTAACCGGCCATAACAGAGGAGCTCTGATGCAGTTGACCTCGGAAGCTGCAGAAAAGGAAGGCTCAATCCACATTCACCGCGGTTACCAGACTGACCCAGATGAGAGCCATGAAACCACCACTGATGGAGAAGCAAGCAACAATGGGAAGGAATTCAATGACCGGAGAGCCTCGGGGCCAATACCTTGTCTTAACGGCAACGCGCAAAGCGTCAACAACTCCATTGTCTTTGAAGCTTCGGTAACAGAACGAAGTCCCGGTGTTCATCTGTCGTTTTCTCTGAACACGTCCTCAGAAGCCATGATCAACTCAAGCTCGTAAGGCTAAGCTTATCCCAACTGCTTCTGAAAGGCTTACTCAGGAACCCAACGTTCGACAGTGATGCCCCAGAGGGCTTTTCATGGAACCAAGTGACTCTAACCCAGATAAATTCTGACAAGCCTCGTCGCCATAGTTATCGCTACAGCTGTGGGGATCGAAACAAAGATAAAGAAATTATGTAATTCTATAAACTGTGTATATATAGCCTGGCCTTTGACAATAAGAAGAAGAATGATAGTGTATCTATAATCGCATCCCTCTCAAACAAGACTTTTTTTTTTGGGGCATAAATGACCTTTTTTAAAGGATATTTTTCCTAAATGACCGAAGCTTTTTAAAATTGTAAAAATAACCGTTTTGATTAACTCAGTCAATCATTGAATTACCCATCACTCAAATTTATGACTGATTAACTTAATTATTCTTTATTATTAATTAATATTAATTAATAATTATTTAAAATTAATTAATAATTAATTAATTTCAACCTACAAATTATATGTTTATTAATCATAAATTATTAATAAATTAATATAAATCGTTTAATAATGATAATTATTAGTTAATTACTGATTGATTGTGGTCCATTAATCAATCACCGATTGAATCATGAAAATAAAAACAGTCATTTTCATAAAATAAAATAAAAAATTCTATCATTTATGAAAAGAGGTGATTAAAAAATGTCACAAGCATAATTTTTCTCTTTTTTTTTTTGAAGTACAAACTTTGTATTATAGTTTTTTTTTTCCTTGGACAGAATTGTATTATAGTTTAATTAGTTCTATTTGATTGAACATTCTAGTATATAGATGTATTATTATAAATGTCAAAAAAAGTTCTAGTACTAGATATAATGAACCACCTGCATGATAAATTTTGTTGTCCCAACCGTGATCATATAATCAACAATTTTTTTTCAAACATTAATTAATTAATAAAAAAGGAGAAAAAGATACTGGCATAACATTGAAACAAGAAGTAACAAGTCTGCTTTGCAAACGATAACATATAATCTAACCAAATGGATGCATGGTTAGTTTAAAAATTTGAACAGAAATTCCAATTTATTTAAATGTTCATGAGAGAAAAATATTTTAACAAAAAAAAAAAGGATTTTTTCCGATAGGCATCGATAGTGTCATTTTTTAACAGTTAGATTTAATAAAAATCACATAAAATTAAAAAAAAATATGTAAAACATACAGTTTTTGATACATATTTAACGACTAAAAAGTATAAACTATTAATAAGTTATTTTTTACGATCCTGAAAGAAAAACTAAAAAAAAATAAATAAATAAATAAACCAAAACTTTTTGATTCAAACCATAAAACAAGTGAATTCTGAATTATCGAAATTAGAAACAACATAAAATAGCTAAACCCAGAAAATGTAGCAAACAACGCCGCAGGAGATAAGTTCCTTAATATCATCTATAATAATAGAAACCACAGAAAATAGCTAAACACTGAGCTACAAAATTTTCATTCCAGAAAACGTAGCAAACATCATCACATGAGATAACTTCCTCTATAACAGAAGCTGTTGGACATTTGGTGTGTAGAAACTTGAAACACATATGAGATACGCTTTCCTTGAAGCATTTTTTGTCCTCTCCCGGATCAGATTGCTCTGGGTTTCAAATTTTCAATGACAAACCGCTTCCAGGATATGAAAGGTCTTTGGTAAAGTTACAGTAAGCAAAAACTGAAAACTTACAGAAAGAAAATAAGAATGCAGTGTGTCTAGGAGAGAGAGAGTGTGTGTTATGAATTTTAATTGTGTTTAATTTCTATGTATTCCTCCTGTTATACAATTTGAAACACCATTTTAGAAAATAACTGCTACCCATTCAGAAATATTACAATCCTTCTAAAATTCTAAAATTCAAATTTTATTATTTCTGAAAGGTGATAATCTTCCAAAATCTATTTTAATTTAATTTTATTTAACAATCTAAATTTTAAACGAAATAATTTTTTTTTTTTTTTTTTTAAATCAAGCAGTATTTTTTTCAAGTGTCACGTTCACGACAAGTGCCAAGTGCACTTCTACAACCTCACTGGTGTGCCTTTAGTACTTTAAGAGCCGACTAAAAAGTGTCTCCTTAAGTACTAAAAAATGTTATGCCTTTCTCATGTGGAACAATGAAATAGTACGCTTTTTGCTTTATACTTGAACAACTCCAACGGAAGATTCGGAAACCCGTTGAGTTGGGCTTCGAGTGGCTTGAGCAATAACTCAAGGACCCAATTTAAGAAACCGCACTGAGATAACAGAAAGGACGCCCTCATCGTTTAGCTGCTGCACACAAAATAGGGCCGTTTGGCTGCTGCAAGGTGGGCTGCTTTAGCTCGATCCAGGCCGTCGCACATGAGAAAATCTCCTAATAATTTTCTTGCACGAGCTAGGCCTTCAAAAACGAACTTATTTCTATCAAAGCAATGATTCCATTTATCATACAATTCTTTTTTGACATTTATTTATACATGGAACTATAAGGTTCTCCTTCGTCTAAAAATTTATTTTTTTTCCCTTATTGTTATTTATTGTTATTTTTTTTTTTTTATATGTTTGGTCACCGAGTCTATCTCGTTGCTTTTCAGGATTAGAAACAAAGGATTAGATTAGAGAATAATACAAGAACCATAGAATTAATTATGATTAACTTGCAAATAAGTGACACACACAACGGTTAAAATTGCACATTTTTTATTCACTATTCGACTTTATTTATTATTTTAATATTTTACTCAGTTATTTTTTGTTATACGTACAGAAATATTATAATCTATAGGTTTGCTCATCTGTATAAGGCCGATTTATTATAATAGTCTCATGCATTGAATTCAAAGTTTCTCCATTATTTTCACTCTTCTTCTTACATGTATCAGTATATTATTGTTCACACCATGGTGAGTAAGGCTAATTCTTTTTTGATAGGTATATATCACGCAAGAATGCACTGTTTCTCCCAGATTATCAAGATACTACCACCATCTAGTTTTATAACTTTTTTTCTTCACAGAAAAAAACACTTTTCACTCAACTCTAGAGCACAGGAAGAAAATCATAGATGTTATTGGTTAAACTTTTGCTATATTAACGCCTTATTCCCCATCTTTCCAAACCCCCTCCCAGTTTGCGTAAACACAAGAACCGTAAAGTTGCCTTACCAATTATTGCTTAATTTTGCTAAAACCTAGCATGTGAATTGCTTTTCAACGTCAGTTTACCAAATTATACCCAAACTTAAGCCATTAGATCAACAATAATATTATATTCTAAGAATAGAGAGATAAATAGCATATTTTTTTAATGTTTTTGAAGTAAATAAAATATTTTGGGGTAAATAAATTATTTACGCTGAATATTCATCTATTAATAAATTATGAGAAAATTAACTAAATGGTCATTTTTTGACCACCTTTCTTATGAATGGTTGAAGTTTTATACTTTAACACATGGGTGAAATGTTTTTACTTTAGGAAAATTGTCATTTTTCTACAGTAGTCAATCAGTGATTAACCTACGTTAATAAGTTATTAATTCACAGTTAATTAGTGATTGATTGATTGATCGATTCATTATTAATTTTTCTAATGGTTTATCATAAATAAACACTAATTTTTTATTAAAATTAATCAATTACAAATTAATTTTAGTTAATTATTAATTGATGCTGATTAACAACAAAGAAGTATCATGTTAATCAGTGATAAACTAAAACTAATCGGTAATAAACTGCTAAGTCAATCAATGATAGACTAGTCAATCACTGATTGACCATTAAATTAATCAATAATAGATTATGTCAGTTGACGATTGACCATTGAGTTAATTAAAAAAATGGCCATTTTGCTAGTTTTATAAAACTTTGGCCATTATATCTTTAAAAAAGGTCATTTGACTCAATATCCTATAAATTATTTACACCTAGTAAATTAGTATTTACAAGTAAATTGCTATTTGTTTCAATCGTTTGAAAATTATGTTATTTTTGCTTAAAAAGTTTCAAAAGTGTATTATCACAATTACTATATTTTGATGCTTCTCTTTATGTGTGGGCCTAGACCAAACAAAGTACGCAGCATGTCCAACCAAAGGAGGGAAGAATGCAAATGCAAGGCGGGAAACAACTAGAAAATCATTTAAGATGATAAAAAATATTATTTATGTTACTTCATCTAAAAATAAATAACCGTTATTCAAGTAATAAAAAGAAAATAAAAAGTTATAACGACACCAAATTATTTATAATACCATAAATTATAGACTTTTACAAAACCATGGTAAACTATATACGGCAAAATAGATAATGTGATGGGCCGATCATGCATAATCTGTGATAATACGCCCACATATGACATGGTACTAAATTGGAAATAGAGGAATTTAAACACAAAACGACATGCTTAATATTAAATCATGTTAGTTTATTAATTTATCTAAAAAGTTTAATCTATTACGATGTGAGTCAATAATAAAATTATATTCTAACATTAAGCACATTTAACTACAGTGAAAATTTAAAGAGGTAAAATTTTATATTTTTAATTTTTTGGAGGGGGCTTTGTTCAATTTTGTTTAGAGATATTCTTATATAAATATAGGTAAAAAATGAAAAGAAAAAAAAATGAGGGGGCTCCCTCCCTGCACATTATATCAATATCAAATGCATAATAGGGTTGTTCTATTGTTGTCTAGTTCACGTCACTAAGGCCTCATTCACTTCATTGATTCGAGTTTTTAATTTTTGATTTTTACAGTAAAAAGCTCTCAGAAAATGTTACATTAAAATTTTTTACTATAGTAAAAAACTCTCAAAAAATGTCACATCTCAATTCGAATTAAAAATTTGAATCCGCGAAGTAAACGAGATCTAAAACTACTAGTTGTTTTATTCTGCAATTCCAACATTTTATTCAAAAACCTTTCCTGTTATTTTATTCTGCGATTCTAACGTTCTTGGTCTCTGAATATCATCATTAATTTTTACTATTGTGGCAGTAAGCTTCCACGCATTCTATCATCAGTTCTCCCATAACTACTTAATGCACCCCGCAAAGTTCGAACTAAAGCTTTGACTAACTTTATGAACATCAATTGCATCATTATAGCTTGCAAAAAATATGTCAAACTAAGGCCTAGATTCATTATAAGTCTGACACCGCTTAACTAGTTCATATCCTACAAATCTTTTGATCTACATTTCCTACTAACTTTTCTTCAAATACCGTACTCAGAAACTTTAATTAAACTCGGCAACTTGCAACGTTTAACAACTTCACATAAAAGCACAACTGTCAAAGGAGCGCATGCAGTGGTGTCGTGGTCCTCCTGTCGGCAACATCAAATTGACAAACACACACACACACACACACACACGAGAAATTATATACAAATATATATATACATATGCGTGCACGTGCAAGTCACGTGATCCCATCTATCTACCTAACGCTCACATAACAAGGCCCATGGCATTGTCAACCAATCCAGCACAGCAAACAAAGCTTTGCTTCGTAAATCCCTCTGCACAGTGTCATCATGTCTCTGAACACAGTACAGTAACCGATGCCAACTTGTCTCTTATATGCCAATAATTTACAACTCGGGGAAAAAAAGTAATGATAACAAGAGAAATCCAAAATTGACCATTACCCACTTCACTAGAAACCAAACTTTCAAATACACATTATACATAAATTATTTACTACGACAACTACTACTACTAGTATTGTGGATCACACAACCCACAATTTTTTTTTCAGTCCATATCCTCAAAACACATTAAAAAAACAAAGTTGGACAGGACTGAACTCCAACAAAAAATAAAAATAAAACCATCATCATCATCTTCTTGTTCTTACTAAAGTCTTTAACACAACAACTACACAGTACAAACACACATACAACATAAGTGACATAATGTTATGATTACATAATTGAGCAGCCATTTGTGTTCTCATCACTGAACATATGGGCTGCAGAGCTATCACTGGCGTAGTTAGGTTCAGGATATGATGATGGGTATGGAGGAGCTGGGTAATAGGGATTGTAGTTATAGTAATAGCCTGTGCTTGGAGGGATAAATGGGGACCTCTGATACATCACTTGGGGTTGCTGCTGCTGCTGCTGCTGCTGCATCATGGCATGCCTAGCTTGCATGTTCATCACGTTCACCATGTTTGACGATGGATGGTTGTAGCCATTCATGTTCATCATCATGGATGATGATGTTGGAGGGCATTGTTGACCTGTGGCCATGACATTAGGGAGATTTGACGAGGATGATGGGAATCCATTGTTGGGTTGATGAAATTGGATTCCTCCGAGATTATTGGGATTAGCAGCTGCAGAGTTTGATGAGAGATTGTTGGAACCATTTCCATGGAAACCAGCCAAGTTCATCATTGTGTTGAGGTCATTTGCTCTTCTGATTTCATTAAGATTATTCCCAAGTTGACCATTTCCAAACTGAGGATGATGATTGTTCCCTAGCTTAAGAGCAGCCATGGTCTTCTGATCAATCATCCCATTTGGATGAGAACCAGCTTTCATTCCCATGTTCTGATTTGGCTGTACTTTCTTCCCATTTTGGCCATTGTTGTTGTTAATCTTCACAACATTTGGACCCCCTTTCTTTGCCTCACTTGCTTCCATGGCTGCTTGTTGTTGCCTAAGCAAACCAAGTTGGTTAACTTTCTCCCTAATAAACCTGAGCTCATCATCTTCTTCATCTTCTTCATCTTCATCATCAAATTCATCATATTCCTCGCAGCCGAATGGGGCAAACTTGGGGTGGTGTTGGTTCTTGAAGGCCTCAAGACCCTTCATCAAATTCAATCCTTGCTTCTGTTGATTCCCTTTGCTGTTGTTATTGTTGTTGTTCTTGTCATCTTTGATGCAGTTGTTGTTCTTTTGCTTCTGGTTTTGGTTGGGTTTCTGAGACCAGAGTTCAGCATGTTTGCCAGCTCTAACCAGTTTCTTGATCAAAGTTTCAGAGTCAACATTACCTGAGACTGTGACTTTTTGCTGGTCTGAATCAATGTTTACTTGGTAAACACCTGAAGTGCAAGTCCAGAAACAAATTTATGAACACCAACGTTGGAAAAATCAGAATATAAGAAAAAACTTTGTTTAAGACAATTGGTGACATATTCTTTAGATTTATGGAAAAGGCCAAAACCAAAAACAAGTAGTGAACACTCTGATTGGAAAGCCAGGACAAAGTAAAAGACATTGTTAATGACATGTAACACATTCTTCAGATTTATACGCCTGAGGATAAAAACATATATCAAGACAAATTTGTAATTATTTGCAAATACTGTGTTCTAGCATTTTAATTGTTGTGGTAGATTGATCACAATAAAACCACTTGAAAAATTATCTTTTCTTTTACCATTTTTACATCTAGAAGAGTTGTCAAAAAGATGAAAAAAGAATGTTCAAATAAACTCAGGAAGCCTAAAAAGGCAATTTTGATCTTTTTAATGGTATTCAACATCAAAGATTGGAACTTTTCATTTTCTTTAATGAAAAAGTGTACAATAAAGAAATAAGAGAGAAGCAAGTAAAATGTGAACAGGTTTACATAAGTTAACACAGAGAAGAAGACGAGATTCACATCTAAAAAGATGAGAAGGAAAAGTGAGGAGTTTAAGCACCTTCAATTCTCTGAAGAAGCTTCTTCACTTTCTGCTTGCACCCATCACAATGTATGTTCACTCTAAGAACACACGTCTGTAGAAAAAAAAATACAAAAAAAAAATTAAAATTAAAATTTCAAAGAGAGAAAGAGAATGGGTAAAAAAAAAAAAAAGAAGCAACAAAAGAAAACAACCAAACAAGAGAAAAGGAAGAATGTTCAGGAAAAGAATAAAACAACCAAACTTTGCTGTTTGCAAAAGAAAAAGAGAGAAAAAGAGAGAGAGAGAGAGAGAGAGAGAGAGAGATAGAAACATAACATAATAATACTCTAAAGAACGACAAGAAAAGAGTTTAAGAGAAAGAAAGACCTGGATCTTCAGGAGCTTAAAGTCTTCTTCTTTAGTCATTTCTTCAGTGCTGCTTAAATGGAATGAATGGAAACCTTCTCTCTTTCTCTCACTTCCCTATCTATCTATCTGCTAGAAAGGAAAGAAAATAACAACTGAGCCAAGTTGTGTAGATGGGGTAAAATGGGATTTGATTTTTTTTTTGCCTTCTACAACTAACAAAACTTGTAGATTATGTCTCTTCTTTCTTTCTCTCTTATGCTTTTTCTTTAATAATTAATTACTTACACTACTATATACTATTCTGTTCTTTCTTGCTCTTGCTCCTCAGCACTCAAGAAAAGCAAATAAAAACAAAAGGGTGCACATGAGATTTGAGTGTTGAGCTTTGAATATGAAAATGTGAAGTTTGAAACGGTAAAAAGTAGACACAACAATAAGAAACAAGAACACAAATGCCGAGACAAATGTGCAGAAAAACCCACCAACAGAAAGGAGAAGACACAGCAGTGAGTGGACAGAGAGAGAGAGAAAAAAAAAATGGAGATGAAAAGTCAGAGGAAAGGGGGAGATTTTATAAAAGAGTAAAATGTGGGAGGTTGAGAGTGAAAGAAAGAGAAGTGTGTCAGTTATGGTAAATTCGTGTTATAATTTAAATTTTTTACGGATGGATAAATCGTGAGTGAGGAAGTTTATTTATTTTTTTACTTTTTTTTTTTTTTTTTTTTTTTTCGGTTTAGGCTGAAATTCTGAAATGATGTGATTTAACGTTAAATACGGAGGAGGGGGTGAGGGAGAAAAACAATAAAAAGAAAGAACAGCGACTTGACAGGCCGACTTCTATCTGTGTCCTCTTTGTCACACAAACCAACAACCCCCCCTCCCTCTCCTTCCATTTCTCGTGACATTTTCTATTATGTTTTTGGGAGTTTATCTGCGTAACCGAAAAAATATACTACTGATCAATTTTTATTAATTTGTATCAAATTATTTAAATTGTATAATTTTTAATCTTATATAACAGTTAAAAATTAATCAAATGTAAAGAAATCTACCTAAAAAAGTCCTTTTATTTTTCCACCACAAAATATTTTTAAATTGGATTAGTCCATATGAAGTCTTTAAAAAAAAAAAAAAAAAAAAAAAAAATGTCAATATAAAAAGTTTTAAAAAATATATAGATTAATTTTTAGTTATAGAAATTAATAGGTCATAATTTGTCAGATTATGATTCATAATTAAATAAGTTATGGATAAATTTATCAAGTTATAGTTCATAGTCAGACAAGTTATGGATAAACTTGTAAGTTATGGTTCATAGTCAGACAAATTTTGAACAAAAAATGTGAATTATAGATAATAACTTGTCAAGTTATGGTTCGTAACCAGACAGATTATGAATAAAAATAGTAATTTAACTTATTTATTAATTTATATAAATTATTAACCTATTAATTTTAATTCATCTTAAGTCTTGATTTATTTCTCTCCTTCTCTTAAAAAAAATAAATAAATTACACTTAAAATAGTTGGGCTAGCTCGGCTGTATCTTGATCTTTAGGTTTTAGGACTAAGCGGGCCTTCTTTTCTTATTTTAAGATCGGCTTGGACCAATTTAAAAACTCTTTTTAATTTATTGTGATTGGGTCGAACGGCCTAAATTTTTACATTTAATATGATTTAATACATCACACTAAAGTATTATTGTTAATCACTTAATAATCTTATGAGTTTTTAAATGTTAAATTTGATTAAAATAATATTAAAATTAAAAATGTGAAACTAAAAAATCCTATACAAATTTTATGATCTTGAGAAATACGAATAAAAATGGATGTAAACACATTTCAATAAAAATTCGAGATTTGTTCTGTGTGTCACATTTAACTTTTTTTTAAAAAAAGTTTAAAAATCAAATCTCATTGGTTAAAAACTCTTTTAAATTTAAAAGTTTAATTGTATTGGTATAGATTTAAAAAAAAAAAAAATATGTGAAAAATGATGTAGTTTGATTAAAATCTTGGTATTCAGAAATTTTATTCTCCACCCAATATATTTCTCTAACACAGTTTAATATGGTTGGGAGAAAATTATAAATTTTATCTTTTCAAATACATGATTTAATAAAATGAGTACTCATTTTAAAAAAATTATATTCCTTAATTAATTTTTATTTAAAAGATAAAAATATATGAACTAATATTAAAAAATAAAAATAAAAGATGTTTTATTTCGAGACGTATTTTTAAAAATTGTGCGTATGCTTGCATTCCCAAACATGCACGGTTGGTGTGTTTCTTCCCGTGTAAACTTGCTATAATTTATCAACAGTCATGTTCGTTTATTCTCTTTCTAGAGAAACGGGCTTCCTTTTCTCGGCAAAGAGATTGGCGTAGTTGCAAGAGAGGGAGACCATTGAGATGTTAGCATTTATTTTGTGAGAGCTTCTCTTCTAATGTACAAGAGTGGAGACTTAACTTTGGTCAGAAGAAAATGACTGTTTCCAGGCTTGCAAAACACAAATTGTATCAATATCACTGGGGCTTCTTCTCTCTAAAGAATTTCACATTCACCAATCACCATATGTATGATTTTCTCAATTATCTTGTATAAAGGATGAACACTGTGTGACCTCCTAAAAATAGGGCACGTTTAGTTCACGCTTTTAAAGTTGTGATTCTGACATATTGACGAGAATTTTATGAGATAGTTGTTAATGAAAAATTTTAAAATTTAAATTCTTTAGAAAAGGAAAATACTGTAGTAAAATCATAATCATATTTTCAAATACATTTGCCAAATTGGCCCATAATGTCCTATAGTCAAAAGTTCAATTAGTCATTTTTTATTTTTTGTTTTCATTTTCTCTTCTCTCAAACAGAGAAAGATAGAGAGAGAAAGACATTAATAGGTTTTTTATACTAAAAATAATATCTTGATAAAATTATCAAATGGATTTTCAAAAAAGATTTCTGTCTGAGATTGAAAACATTTTCATTTCTATTTTCATACAAAAAAAATAAAATCATTTTAAAACGAATTTCAAACGCACTCATAGTGGTGGAATTAGCATGTTTATACCTTTCTAAACAAAGATCTATTAAGTTAATCGATCTAGACTTATCCCTTGATTAGCGTATCTAGAACTTAGCCCTTAAGTTTGAATAAATGAACATTATGGATGATTTCTCCATGATTTTAGGAATTTAATCATTGCACATTTAATTGAAGCTTTTTGATAATCAAGTGGACTACCAACTTGATTTCATAATCTTGTGCAGGTTGAGTATGATATAATCGTGAAGACATACGTCGAAGGTCATATTATCACCACCTTGATCACCTTGGTGGTCACAGAAAAATCCAAATTTCAACCGCAGAAACTTTTTTTTTTCTAATTGCTGATATTTTAACCGTTTGATTAATTTTTCAATTGTTAAATCTATGAATGTCAACATTAAAGCGTAACATATAATTGCCTACAATTATAAATTAGACCATTAAAAAAGTACATAATAATTAAAATAACAATATCTACTAATAGTGAAACAAGAATTTTTACTAGGAAAGTTTCCAAAAGTAAATACTCTAACGATAGACTTTCAACTATCAAATTTTCATAATGTTCATTTTAATTATTTTATTTTACTAAGCAAATGTAATTGATGGCTCATGACTGTATCTTATCTATATTTTTTAATATCTTATCAGGATTATTTTCAATAATAAAAAATAAAATATAGTGTTTATTTTTTATAATTGAGAGAGATTTTTTTTTTTTTTGTCTCGTTTGCTCCTTTACATCCAATCCCATTAAAAAAAAAAAAAAAGGAACTTCGGGAGAAGCCATGAATTGGGAATGAATATGGGTTTGTTTAGTATGAAAGTTCAAATCATGGTGATTTTAGTTTTGATTTTTAAACAAAAACATGATTCATAATTTTGAGTCTAAATCATGGTCCTGAAACCATAACTATAATCAGGAGTTTGAACCACCATAAACCAAAGAGGTGGGTGGTTTTAGAATTAGAGGTGATTCATGATTTAAAACATCACATCAGAGTTTATACATTGAATCAGGATCATCCAAATTAAATATTGATTATAGGTGAGTCAAATCATAACCACTTTTTACTCTTTATAAACAAACACTGATTTGAACCTAGAATCATAATTTTAGGTTTATAATCCTTATACCAAACAACCACTATATTTTACCCTCAAACTCACAAAGCTGCAAATCCTAATTGTAATGAGAGCAAGCCAAACATGATTCTTCAGGGGGTCCAACTTTGAGTAGTTATGCGTGATATGTTTCTAGGTCGAGTACAAGCTAGTGGTCCCAACCCATTTTTAAACTAATAATAAAATATTATAAACACAAGTTCTTCAAATCCGTTACGAGATGGGTTTCCCTACTTTGTCTCCTATTATTTGGTTTGTGTTGAAGTGAACGGGTTGTAGGTAGAGTTGCAAATTTAGATTGGGCTAAATAAGGCGATCTAAAACCCATCACTATTGGTCTACTTCCGGCATGCTTGAGCATTCGAGTCCGGTCGATAGTCTAGGCCCAAAAGTATTTTCTTGTCAATCTAACTTTTTCAATTTTTTTAATTTACTTTATAAAGGCTTGACTTGAGCATGGCTTGCCAGGCTTTAGGGCCTGATAAAAGTGAAAGTTTAGACCAGGTTAAATAGGCTGAACCGAAGGCCTGACATTGTTGGCTTGATCTCGACCTAGACTCAAGCTTTAGGGTTGAGCTGGGCGGATTTTCTTTTTTTTTTAAGACAAGTCAATCTAAATTTCCCATTCAAACTGTCAAATCCGAACCGACTGTCATGAACTTTTACCTCTAGAACCGGTTGGACCGACCTTCTGTCTTTTAAAATTTGTTTGGCCTAAAAGCCAAACGCGGAGTTGGCGGCCAACATTTTGAGCTCAGAGTTGTAGGAGAAGGGTACAATAGCGGACCAATGCCTATCTATACATGGAGTGAATAGGGCCAAAAGAAACAAATGCAGGGGTCATTTTGCAAGCAGAAAAGGTTGTTTTTTGTTCTTGACTTAAAAAGGAAAAGTTAGTTAACCTTTTGGGAATAGTATAGTTGAACTTCTGTCTGAGTTGAAACGGGAAGACCAAAAAGAACAAGGAAAAGTCTCCCTTTTCTAACTTTCTATGGCACACAATTCCCCAACACACTTCCTCATATTATAACCATTTTCTATGCAGTTTTTCGTTTTCTATTTTCACCACTCGCACACACCACAAGGTCCACAACCAGCTTTGTGTGTGGGATGTGACTTTTGGAGGCCTCGTTTCCCAATGGTTTCGAGGATTATATACATATGCATGTATCTATATTTAATTTATATATATATATATATATATTTTTTCCCCCTCTTGCAAGTCTTTACTTACCTACAGATAGAAGCAGCACGCAAAAACACAAAGTTAAAAAAGCAAAGCATTTTGTGTAAGAACTTGGGGCTAAAGTAAAGGATGAAAGAGAGGTCCATCATTACTTGCTCCCTAGCGCCTGCAAGACTATCTGCATGCTGTCTCAAGAAAAATATATATATATATATATATATATATATATATCTCTCTTTGCTTCTTCGCCAAGTATGGATTTTCTACCATAATTACCTCAACTGTTACACCCCTTTAATTATTTTAATGATTAGTTAATCCAAAACCATTTTTAAAACATAATTAAGGGCCCGTTCACTTCGCTGATTTGAGTTTTTAATTTGAATTGAGATTTGATTTTATGTAAGAGTTTTTTACTGCAGTAAAAAAATTAGATGTGATTGTTTGTGAGAGCTTTTTATTGTAGTAAAATTTGAATTTTAAACTCGAATAAGTGAAATGAACGGATCCTAATAAATCAATATTAGGTGCATTTGTGGTGAACAAGACTTTACTACACTGATGGAAAATATGAACTGTGTTTTAATTAGTAGATTAATTTTTCAAAAACTTGATATGCAATAAGAACAATTTTATACCGCAATACAAATTTTTAACGTAAAAGTATTTTAATTGTTAAAAAATAAATTCAACTATTAAAATGACAGTTGTTGTTGTTGTTGTTGTTGTTTTTTTTTTTTTTTTTTTTTTTTTTTTTTTTTTTAAAGCAATTGTTTTTCTAAAAAAAAAGATTAATCTCACAAAGAGTCTTGAGATTTATTCTCAATTTTATTTTAGTCTATGACTTTTAAAATATCTCACAATTAGTATTTAAAAGTTTATTCTGTTTCAATTTCGATCTTTTTATTAGCTTAATATTAAATATTTAACAAAATATGTGAAAATTAGATATTAAAATTAGAAACATATAAAGTTTATAGGCTAAAATAATTTAAGAAAAACAAAAATTAATTTTCTCAGATTGTCCTAAAATTTTAGCTGTCTCCAACACGATGTGGTCAGATTATGAGTAAGGGAAAAAGGGAGAAGGAGAGAGGAGAGAGAAAGTTAGATAGAGAGGTATGAAGTATGGCTGGCAATTCAAGTAGAGACACGATGATACGACTTGAAACCTTCGTGCGGTTTGGGTTTACTATAAATGAGTTTGAATCATAATTGAGTTGAGACGATTAACACGATTAATAAATGGGTTAGGTTAAGGTTGACCTCCTAACACAAAGTGACATAAATTAACACGATTAACTATATTTGTTATTTATAATATAATAATATATGATATAACGTGAAAATTTATATGACATATTAAATACAAATAATGTAAATTTTAATATTTATCGATAAAATTCATTTATTTTTTTAAAAAAAAGATAAATTGACCAATAAACATGTTAAACCTGTATTGACCATGTTAAATAAATCATTATTATACTAGTTATTTATTTAATAATTAATTTAAAGGAGTTATACGGATTGATACGATTAACATGATTAATAAATGTGTCATGTTTAAATTGATATTTTTAACACGTTTAATAAATAAGTCATGATTAGATTAATATTTTTTAACACAATTAATAAATAAATTAATACGAACACTATTTACTAACACGAATTGTCACTCTTAAGTAAAGGAGGGTGGCTGAAATGGGTAAAGACCAAGAGGACTTAAAAGAATTGGTATATTTAGAAAAGGACAATTTATTTCTTAAAAAAAATGCTATAATTTACCAACATTAAAAGAATATGCCATTTACTTTATTAAGACTAATAAAATATGTTATTCTGTGCAGTTTCTCATTAAGTGAATAGTATATTTTACAACTATTTAAAATAAATAGTATATTTTACAACTATTTAAAATAAATAGTAATTTATAAGATAAATAAATCATTTATCTACAATTAGTAAAAATATTTTTTTACATAAATCTTTATTTTTTCGGTTGGTATAAAAAAATTTTCTATGTAAATAAACATTTTTAAAATTTTTTATCATGTACATTTATTTTTATCAATCATAAATGAATTATTTACACAATAAAAATATTATTATATAAAGTACTATTAACTTTAAACAGTTTAAAAATTCATTATCTATTTAATTTAATTTAGAAAATGTGTTATTTATGATAAATTATTTTTTGGGTAAAAGTTCACCCTAAAAACAATAATTACGGCTGGTGTAACAAAATCACCTTCACCACCGTAAAATTCTCAAACTAATAATTTTTTTTTTTGTTAGAAAAAGTCTTACTCAAATATTTTTGTGAGATCAGAATCTGAGAAGCAATTTAAAATACACTGGTACAGTATAGTCGAAGGATTTTAGATCTCATTCAAATTCTATTTATTTTACCAATTTAAATTTTATTACAGTAAAAAATTTTTAAAAACAGTTATATTTATTTTTTTTACTATAGTAAAAAATTTTCATATAAAATCACATATCAACTCAAATTAAAAATTTAAATTAATGAACTAAATGAACTCTCAAGTTATGAATTTAAATTTTTAATTTGAATTGAAATATAATTTTATTAAAAAAAATTTTATTACAATAAAAAAATTAAATATAATTTTTATGAGAAATTTTAATTATAATAAAATTAAAATAAAAAATTTAAATATGTGGAATCAATGATAAATCTCGTTAACACGGTTCTGATCGGTTTTTTTTTTGGTACACAACAAGTTGTGATCGGTTTTTTTTGGTACACAACTTCACAAGTCATGACAAGGACCCACACGTTTGGGATCTTTTGCAGCAGGCGATCATGAATCATGATCTTTCCAATCACGTCATTGGGACCCACAATATTGATCTTCTTTGGATTCTTACCTATGCGGAGACAGAGAGAGACTAGGGAGTAGAGTAGGCACTAAAAATTCAATGAAATATTTGTTTTTTGTATTTATTTTTAAATTTAAATTATGATTTATGATATTTTAAAGTATTTTTTTTATAAAAAATCTACATAAAATAATAATAATTTTAAATTTATAAATTAAACGTTAATTAAAATAATATTAGAAAATATTTTTAAAAAAACACATAAATTAAAATTTTTATGTTTTATTTTTAACTTATAATTTTTAATTAAATAATTATATTAATAAAAAATATTTATAAAAATAAGAAATTTATAATTTGTTTAATTTACTGATTTAAATTTTTAATTAAATTAAAATTTAATTTTATTTTAATTTTTTTTTATTATAATAAAAAAAAAAAATAAATGTGATTTTAAAAAATTTTATCTCTAATAAAATTTAAATTTTAAAATTGATTCAGTAAGATTTAAATTCTCCTTTCTTTTTTAAAAACTAACTAACAAAAGATGGGTGGGCCTTATTGGGCTCCTCACTTGATCTGGACAGCTCCTGTTATCTGAACAATTGGGGCCCATTTTGCAATGTCGCTCATCATCACAACAGATTCAACAAAACCCATCTACTCCCAAGTGGAAATGGCACTTCCATGTTTGTGAACTTGATCTTACTAGCCAATCTTCAGCGCAAAAAAGAAGGAAAAAAAAAAAACTTACTAGTCAATCTTAGCTAGGTTATAATATACTAATAAAAAGCAAAACGATCTATAATAGTTTACAAAGTACAAGATGTCCGTTTATTTTACTGATTTGAATCACAATTTTAATTTTTATTATAGTATTTTTTTCTCATAAAAAATTACATTTAATTTTTTTATTATAGTGTTTATTCTCACATGAAGTCACATCTCAAGTCCCATTAAAAACTTGAATCGACAAAAAAAACGATTATAACTTTTAACATAGAATATGGAAATTATTCTAATAATTACTCCACAATTTTGTTTTCTTAAAATATTCTAAAAGAATTATTATATTTCAATTCTTCTTTTATAACCATGCAATGTAGTATGATATTCACATTATAATACTACTATGAGGAATCTAAAAAACTATATCTGATATGAGAGAACGTTTAGATTTAATGCCTTTTTAAATTAAATAGTACCTATTTAGTTTACTAATTTGAATTTTTAATTTGAGTTGATATGTGACTTTATGTGAAGACTTTTATTATAATCAAAAAAGATAGATGTGATTATTTTTAAAAAATTTTTACTGTAATAAAACTTAAATTTTAAATTCAAATCGGTAAAATGAACACAACTTAAAATTTTACTTTAACCTCATATTATTTTTCATAAGTTTCTAATGAAAAGGAGTGCTCCTTATGAGAAGAGTAATCTCAATGATGATGGGATTGTGCTACTAGCCCTAGACCCCTAGTACCGTGCTTGGAATAGAGTACAAAAATAGCATATTTGTCATGTCGCATATTAATGATCATACATTGAATGGTAACTACAATTTCAGTCTAAAGTGTGTCCTTTTTGTTTTGTGACACCAATATTATCACAATACCTTAGAACTTGTCAATTCATATTTCTTGTCATGTTTTGGCAATATCTTGCCCAAACGAAACACCCATGAAGCTGCTCTAAAAAGTTTGGATTTCTCATTTGTGTCAAAACCAAGTCCTTTGCAACAATTTTTTTTTTTTTTTTTTTTTCCTATTTTAATGTAAGGCTTTTTTGGATGATCTGTTGTTGCATTTGACTTTTACAAAGCTGTCCAACATTTATGGATTTATAAGAAGCTTTTCTCTAGTAAAGAAAACCAAATTAATGCTGGTTTGCAAGTCTAATTAGGATCATATGTTTTAAATTTAACGTCGCATGGCTAACTACTCTCTATCCAGTTTTATCAAAAAAATAAAATTTGAAAAATAAAAAGAAAGAGAGAAAGAAACTACCTCTATACAAAAAAAAAAAAAAAAACCATATTTTTTTTTATTCAAGTTCTGTTTACCTTTATTTTACTTTTATGTCTGAGAGCCTTCTTTGCCATTCGTACCTAACAGTCACGAACAATTTCATATGTAGACTTCAAAGTTGATGCTCATTTTTTAGTGAAAAATTAAAAAAAAAAAAAAAAAAAAACTTGAGTTACAATTTTATTTGAGTTTATGATCTTTTAAGTTTAAATTCGAGTTTAAACTTGAGTTTAGAACTAAAATTTGAGTTCAAATTTTCTCTTCAACTCGAACTCAAGTTAATGAACAATATTTTTTCTATTCTTAAAAATAATATAACTTTTTCGTTTTAATTCTGATTGAGATGATTTTTTTCCTGTGCGTTGACAACGAAAAGACGAATAAAACCAGACACATATACCCTATTAAAATTTTTCATCAGCATTGAGTTTTTATTAAAATATTATCTAAATACAGATTTAAGTTTTGACTTACTCAAACACAAACTCAAAAAAGATTCTTATCTCAAACCATAACTCAAATGTACACAATCAAACACTCAAATTACAACTTCAACTCAAGTTATAACTCAAACTCAACTCAAAATCTACACTCAAGTTACCTAACTCAAAAACATTAAAAGAACAAGCCCTGAGATTACAAGTTTTATGGTTTAAGCATGGTTTTATTTATTTTTTGGGACAACAAAATTAACCGGTAGTTTTTTATTTTTCAGCTATCAAATTTGTATATGAAACTATTTTTTCTACATTTTTTTAATCTAATGTAATTTTAATCAGATCTATCTAGCAATTATAAACTGGTACTACAGGTAGAGAAGCCTATCGGAGAAAGTCCCTTGTTTGTTTGTGTTTTTTCTTTCCCTTTATTTTCAAGGAGCTTTTCTGGTAGGATGAAAAAAATAAACCACTCGTAGTTTTCTATTTTCAGCTGTCGCATTCATATAAAAAACTAGATATTTTACATACTTTTTTAATTTAATGTGATTTTAATTTAATCTAAAAGTTAAAAAGTGACATTACCTGTAGAACTAACCTACTAAAGAAACTTTGTGTATTCAGAATCATGATTCAGAACCATTTTCGTTTTACGTGTATTTTTTGTGAGAGAAAACACTGTAGCGAATCATGAATCATGATTCAGAATCAGAGATGAATACAGGAAACAAACGGGCATTTCATTATTTTTACTTTGATGGTCAGGTTTGTGCTTTTGTGTGTTTTAACAATGTCAAGGAATATATTTATGGTTCTAAAAAATGGAACGTCAAATTTCACTTGAATCAAAGATGTTGTTTTTAGAGAGTTTTTCTGGTATGACTAAAAAAATAAATATATATAGTTTTTTATTTTTTATTATTAGATCTGTATTAAAAATTATCTGTTTTACATATTTTTTTAATTTAATATAATTTTAATTTGATCTAATAATTAAAAACGAGCGCTACAAATAAGCTAAATCTACCAGAAAAACTCCTTTCTTTTTAATCATCAATGATTTGTCGTTTCTTTTCATCATCCATGAATCTGTACATCGTGCATCTTAAGAAACACAGATGTTTTTTAAAATATCGTCTTTTGACCAATAAATAAGGGGTTTTCGTATATTTAAAATTTTTTCATAAAGCTTTAACTTAATTTATACATAAAAGCACTGGTAAATAATTAGATTGCCTATTTATGTAGTAAAACTACATCTCATTCGTTCGTCGCTTGTAAAGTACAACATGTTTGTTTTGCAATGTGGTTTTTTCCTTGTATTAAGCAACGTCTTTTTCTTTATCTGAACAAATAATATAGATTAGAGTTGTAAGTGTTCGGCCCGACCCAAGGTCCATTACTGTTGGCCGGAGGCCGACGTCTTTTTCAAGGATCCACGTATACTGTATGGAGGTAAGACAACATGATAGGTGATGGAATAAATGGTTCTTGTACCGTATTCGTTCAACGGTGGAAATTGCCCTGCCTTGGTTGTAGCTCACACGGGATAGTCTCCAAGTATGGCGGTGCTCGGTGCAACGTATTCGTGTTCGTCTTGTCTAGTTAACAGGTAAGACATGGGAGGTTGTCGAATAAATACCGAGGTGGCATTATCTTGCTCGTCACTATTTTTTTAGGTCGGCCGAAAAATAATAAGTAGATATTTTGTTCACGAATTCAGAATTATAATTTAAGATCATTCTTAATTTACGTATATTTTTTCGAAAAAAAATATTATAACGAGTCATAAATCATAATTTAAACCATACACTTTGTTCGGTTAGACTATCTGAATTAACGCCTAACAACGAGTACTCCCAACCCGTGATCATCAAACCAATCATACCTCGTCAATTTATGCGAGCTGATAGTGTAAAAGATGGGGAGTGTCAGGAAGGATTGACGAGGAGGCATCCCGCGTCAATTCAACCCCGTTTTCCTCCGCACTCTTGTCACTCAAAATTTTCAGCCTAGAATTGAAATGTCAATATATTAGACGAAACAAGATAAAATCAGTTGTATTGTCACGGATCATAGTTTCTTGGGCCACGTCTGAGCCCAATTAATGCCCTCCCACCTAGTGGGCTTTTTCGGCATCTAGAATCCCGGCGCTTTGACTGCTGTGCATGATCCCATGCCAGGTGGGTTGAGAAATGGACTTGTGCAAGTCCTTTCCCTACTGCAATTTGATCAATGTGTGGCTTGTAGCAAGTCCATTACCTAAATTGACTGCTCTACAGGCAGGACACTCAAAGGTAGTACAGAACTACAAAGTATGCACATAACATGGGTCAAAATAGAAGGCATCAAAACGACGTCGGATGATAAAGACATATAAATCGTACACCATGAATAAAATTTGTCTCGTTTATGTTGAAGTCGTTTGGAGATATGACTTCTTGAAAGGGCTCCACATCACCATCCCTTGTGCCGTGTTCACTATTTCGAGTGGAGTCCACTAAACTTGTGTTTGAAAATAGAAGCTTTTTTACCAGTTAAATCACAATTCATCATCTATTATTATAATATTTTTTTTTATAAAAATTTAAATTTTATTTTTTATTACATTTTTTTTTCTTTCACAAACACAACTTAAGTTCTTAACTTAAATTCTGACACAAACACCCTGCGCTTGTTTCGAAAACCAATTGCGCAAAAAAATTACGGAAGTACTATGTAGGATTGGATCATAGATTTCAAAATATTATTTTCTTAAAAATTAGTCACTATACAACTTGCAGATAAAGAAATTACCATCAATTCTGGGTAATTATCCCATGAAATATGAAACCTTTTTTATATAAGAATTTGGGATAATGATTAAAAAAAGAAAAATTGTAGTAAATAGAAGATTTTTATAATTAAATTAAGTAATAACATATTTTAAAACTATTTGATATAAATAGCAATTTATCTAGTAAATGTGTCATTTACAACAAGTAAAAAATAATTTATATAGTAAAAAATCTTTATTTAAGTGAAAAAAATCTTTTTAACAATTATAAAAAGAGAATTTGCATTGAAAGGAAATCTTTTTACTAGTCATTAATCAAATAATTACACGGTAAGCTATTATTTAATTTTAAAAAAATTAAAATAGGCTATTTATTTAATTTAATTCACAAAATCTGCTATTTATAATATTCTCTTGTATATAAATTTGGAAAAGCAACAATGTAATAAAAAGGATGGTAAGTAACAGCTATTTCACTGAATTAGAAAAGCTGCACATAATATTTTGGGCTGAGTGAAGTATCGGCCACCCAGCTTAATTTAAATTTTTTTTTTTCTTTGTTTGGAGAGAAAACCAATAAAAATGCCCTTTAATTAAGAAAAAGGAAACAAAGACCACGATTACAAATGTTATATATATATATATTTTATTTTTTTAACTTATAGAATTCTCCACAAATAGTAATGATAATTAAAGTCTTTAATTACCTTCAACAAAAAGTTTGTCTTTAATAACCTTAAAAAAGAATTAAAAGTATTTAATTGCATGACATTACCGTTAAAAAAGGAACCTAGAAAAATAAGACAAATCAGGTGTGCAAATATGAATTACCTTGATTTTTTGTGTAAATAAAGGTAAATCATCATTTTAACGGTATATATATAGTTAATACCATGTGTTCTTTTCCGAAAGTAATACCATGTGGTCTTACTAATGAGCTGGTATTTTTGTTATTTTAAAAATGTTAACGGTCAGATTAGGCCTCGTTTATTTTGCAGATTTGAGTTTTTGATTCGAGCTGAGATGTGATATTTTCTGAGACCTTTTCACTGTAATAGAAAAGTTATATATGACATTTTCTGAGAGTTTTTTACTATAAAAATTTAAAATTGAAAACTTAAATCGGTAAAATGAATGAGGTCATTATATGTTTCTGTTACGTTCACCAATAGAAGGGAGTAGTCCGAAAGCAATTCAACCTCAGATACCAACCTTTAAAAAATCCTAAACTCGTTGTGAAGACCAAAACGTGCAGTTTGAACGTAACAATTAAGCTGTAAATATTAGATTTTGGAGGGAAAAAAAAACTTGAGATACATTAGAGAAAAATTACTTCAATATGGCAGTTGCGGAAAAAAGTATTTATGATGGCCATATTTATGAAAAAGAATAGCTTTTATAAAGTCTCTTTGAACTTTGTCATTTGTGTCAATATATTTCGTGAATTTTAAAATTTATATGTTGTGCCTCTTAAATTTTATATCTTGTGTCAATATGCCCGCTGAGTCTAACTCCGCCATGTTTTTTTAACGAAAATGCATATACATGACACTTGAATTTGCCCGCTTGTGTTAATATGTCCACTGAACTTTAAAATGTACCTGTTGTGTCTTCCAAATTATAATATGTTTCTAACTTTTTCCACTTACATCTTGATTCTACCAGTTTTTTTGAATGCATTCCCCTCTAAAAATGTTAGTTAGGCACCAATTCTTAAAATATTAGTTGATTAAAGGGACTAAAGATGGAAAAAAATGATAAGCAAATCTGTGTAATAAAATGAATTTTGTTAATTTTTCTTTTCTTAATATTTCACATAAATAAAAGTGCTTGATATAAAATATGTTTATGTTTTATACATATATAGCATTTTTAAATCTAAACACGTTTAAGTAGTCTTGGAACTTTGGGCCGGTGGGCCTGCCCGAGGCCTGAATTTTTAGGGCTGGCGGGTAGGCCCATAAGGCCACATGTCCAAGTAAAAATTCAGGCTCGGGCTGCCTAGAAATGGACAGAGTCGTTGGAGCCCGCCGTCGATGGAAAGCCGTCAACTGTTGTCCGCCAGAATTTTTTTTTATTTTTTTTCAATCCGGTCCGAAAATTGCTCGAATGGCCCGAACCCGAAGCCTGAAAATTGCCCAAACTTGAAGCCCCAAAATTGCCCAAATTGATCATCGCTCGAATTTCAACCGAACCCGACCCGTTGAGACAAAAAGTGACCGTTGGGTCCAAATTTGGGGGAAAAAATCAATATTTTAACCCAAAAATTTTCCTATAAATACTCCCTCATCCTTCACCCATTTTCCTCATCAAAACTCTCTCAATCCCTCTCAATTTGTCTCAATCTCTCTCAAATTCTCTCAATCTCTCAAATCTCTCTCACAATTTTTTAAAAATTATCACAATATCCTAAAACTATCACGATATGACAAGTTGAATATGATGAGTAAGTCACAGTCTATTTGAAGATTCTCAAACACAGTCATCATGTTTATTTCTATCAATCTCTAAAATCTCTCACAATTTCGTATGTTGTTGTTGTTGTTGTTAATATTATTAATAATTTGCATTTAGTGAAAAAAGGGTAAAATAAATAATTTATTGGAGGTCAGAGTTAAGGTGTTTTATTTGGATCAGGATGTCTTGTGATTTAAGAGGTGAGTTGAAGAAGACTTGCATTGCATATTATTCAAAGTGGGAATTTTTGTATCTCGTGGAACTTTTTGTAATTAATCTTTAGCAATTTCTTTGTAAGTGAAAGTGTTGTGGACTAATAATAATCTATAACCTGAAGACACTATTATCCGTGCATATTGATAATATCATTTGATTTTTTTTTCTTTTGCTCATGAATTCTGCTTCTCATGTTACGTGTACTTGTTGAAATCATCCTTTGAGTTTTTAAGCAAAAATAGATATATTTATTTTCAAAGAAACAACATACAGGAATAGAGAAACAATAAAACATTTTATTGTGCCCATTCATCAAGAAATTTTTGAAGTGTAGCACTTTAGCTAGTTCGTTGCTCTTTAATTATTTAATCACGTTGCTTTCCCTATTACTATATGCTTGCATCATTTTCTTGGCGCAGAGGCTGATGATACTCTGGACAAATACAATTACTAAATAATAGTATATTATATAATATATATATATATATACAATATTATAAAAATTTTAAAAATATAATAAAAAAATTTTGGGCCACTCGGGCGGGCTCGGGCAGCCAAACACAGGCCCGCGGCCCGTCCATGGGCCTTTTCGGGCTCGGGCATGCGACCCGAAAAAAAATCGGGCCGGATGAGTTTGAGCTCGGGCAAAAAATCAAATTTTTCGGACAATCGCGGGCGGCATGTCCAAAGCATACTATGTGTGTCGTTTCTTCAACATTCCTGCTCTTCAAGGTCTTAATGCTGTGGTGTGAAACGTTTGATATAATAGAAGTGTCATGTTGAGTTATGCATGTTGTGTAGATGCATTGGTTATGCAGTATGCCAACGATACTTCTCCCCTTATTCGATTCCCTTTTTCTATTGTTTCACGCGTTGATGTTCATTTCCTTGCTAGAATCTTTTTTGTTGTTGTTTGTGGCTGTTTTTTCCTTGAGTTTGTTTAGTTTGGTTTTGTTTGTGACATTGGTTGTTTTTATCTTGTTATTTTTGTGCTTTTGCGCCTTATTTGGCGTTTGCTTGTTTTCTTTCTATTATTTATATATATATATATATATATTTTTTTTTTTTCCTTTTTCCTTTGCCTGTTTTTTGTGCCCTTACCGCTATAAAATTATATACCGACATCAATTGACCAAACATTTTCCGTCGATGATATAGAAAACACTACAGAATCATTTGTCTACTCAATTTTTAATGTATCGTTTTTTGAGTGTTCTTTTTTAAAATTCGGTATATACGATTAGTGTTAATTAGAGCTTACAGGTGGACTCTAGTTGTTTGTAATTACAACATGCTTCTTGTAAGATGATGTTTATCGGTGTGTGAATTGGTGTTTATACTATCTTATCATGTTATGGAATACATTTTCCTATTAAGAAAAGATGAGAAAAATAAAAAGGAAATAGAAAAACTTTACTTTCATCTTATTTTGTAGAAGAAAAGAAAACTTCCGAATTGGTATTGTATTTTAAATTACATCGTGACAAACAAGAAAATGAGGCGTGACAAAGGTTAAAATTATTATTTGGTATGCTTTTTTCTTTTTCTTTTTCGTAAAATACTTATCCTCTCATTTTCTTTTCAACCAAAAAACCCAACCTTCCATTATATTCTCTAAATTTCTAATATTCTGTCTTCCTTTTCCATTATACCAAAACAAAAGTTAAGTTTTTTATACTTCCAAATTGTACAATCACCTCCGCGCGTGCATTTAACACCAATAATCTATCATAAAATATTATTTTACCATTTCAACACAGATCAAGATCCCGATCGAGACTGTATTGTAGATTAATACCAGTAATCTACTAAATTATTTTACCTTTTCAACACAGATATCTGTTGTCTCCACACCCCATGGCCAGGATGTAATCTAGTAGATTACCACCAATAATCTTTCAAATTAAATCCCCAAAATAATAAATATTAACACCAATATAATATTGTGCATTACCTACTAGATTAATTATCGAAATACGCAATAAGAAAGCAGATTATCAAAATTACATCAACAAAAAGATCCACAAAAATTACAAATAATAGATAAAAACTTACAAAAAAGTAAAAATATCACGTTACGATAAAGAAAAGCTTAGAAAAACCCTAATTATCATAAATTTATACTTGAGTTCTAATTTTAATTTATAACTGAAGAAAAATATTCCTGGATCTGTCACCGACCATGTGCACAAAGTATTTACTTTGACATCGTACGTACGTACGTTCAAGAGATGGACATTCATTTATTTTCTTAAGGCCAATTATTTTTGTTAGAACCGGTTATTCACTATTATTGTGTTTTCTTATTACTGTTGATTAAAGATTACTAAAGCAAGCATATAAAACAGAATAATCAACACACAACGATTAAACGTGGTTCACCAAACCGACCTACATCCACGGGGCCACGCCCGGACCTCAAGCAATCCACTAATAGGTAAAAAGTTACAAACACCAATCGGACTTAACCAATTCAAGACTCCTCTTGACTATTGACGCCACCGTGTCTAACAACACCCTAAGTGGCTAGCTTGGCGAGCACCACTGCCTTCTTCAAACGCCTTCTCTCGAAAGCTTACAAAATCATCTCTCACAAATTGAATCGATGAATGCTCTCTGCTTACCATTGTGCACACTATGATTCTTGAGTTTCAAAGCATACCTTGATACCTCGTATATCTCCCTTTTATAGACCGATCTAGTTCAAAATCCGAATCATCTCGAAATCAGAAATTCTGAGATAAGATGCTTATCGATCACGAAAATCAAGGCACGTAATCTCCTTCGCATATTCCGGTTGCTATTCTCTTTAACCCGGATTCTCAAAGACTCCAATTCCTTTTAAAGATAATATCTTGATCTTCAAGCCAATTCGTTAGAGAAACGATTTTGAAGTAAACCATTTATCAAACTCAACAAAATCTATGTTAGATATTTGCTTCTATATCGATCTGTTTAACTTTAAAAACGCAAGTCACCCTTTGATCTCCTCCATGAGATCCTCGAGCATTATCTAAAAGGATCTGATTTCTTCAAGAAGGATCCGATTTCTTCTTTTAGAAGTAACCCAACGAATTTGAAATTCAAGACTTCCGTTTTCTCCAAAACGCATACAGTTTAAACCAAATGCCTTAATACGTAGTTTTTAACAACTCTTGACACTTTCACAAGAACCCAATTGCAACATAAAGCCCAACTAAGCCAATAAAGGCCCAAAAGAGAATTGAGATCAAACCAACCCATACGACTCAACAATCTCCCCTTTGGCTTAGTTTGGCAAAATTATACAACTCTACACACCGATACTCAAAATAATAAGTGTTCAAGAAAATTACTCCCCTAAGTTTGATAAACTAACAGCCAAAGCACAACCGACCGCTTGAAAATCCATATAGACAAATGAAGACACGACATTCGGAGGATCCTCGGTCGAGTCGAGGACATAGGCAACAAGGAGAGAAGTCTGATCATTTGACGCCTCATATCGCCTTGAATGTGACTTGCATATCAATCACTTGCTTGATGTCCTTCCCCGCTTTATCTTGGCAGATGCGCATGGCTTCCAAAATCGGTTTGCATATTGACAAGTCTGTTGTAGGCTTTGTAGCAAAAGACAAAGTTCTTGGTGCAGCCGGGACAAGTGGACACGGGGCCTTCAAAGAAGATGCGATGACTCCCCTCAACATCAACCACGCGAGGTCCACGAAAACGACTTTTGCGAGACACCATTAGTGGAGGAGCCAGAGGCATCATCTTGTCCTTTGCTAGCGGGATGGGGCGTGAGAAACAAGGACCCTGCGATGAGAGACGGAAAAGGAAGGCCATGCAAGGTCGTGCGGTCACCGCAAACTGTATAATGTGATCAAAAATTACCGACCAACGTTGAAGACTTGTCCTGTGCCTACAAAATATAAAAACTTGGCAAGTTCCAAGGAGAGATTGTTTTTGTGAGATCCTCGAATCCAATTGTAGAGGCCAAGTTTATGGAGCATGGAGTATTTTGATGTCGGCCAGACAGAGGCTCGGAGAGCATTAGCCTTGGTCCAGATTGAAGGAACGCCCAATCCCGATGCAATTTTATCAGACACACCGGTGTGGTAAAATCGACCATGTGCTCAAGCTCCAAGAAATTTGGACAAAGGATGAGCTTGTTGATGAGAGCGGTGAGAAGTCCAAAGCATTTCCTCGTATGTAAATCTTCCCATATACAGGGAGTTTGCAATGGCGATGTCTGGCGATGATTGAATAGAATTCATACACCAAATCTGGGCTAAATTTTTCCAAGACTTACAGCCCCATTAGGCCCGAGTGTTTTAAGAAGATCTAGTATGCCCGTGTCTTTAAATTTGATGACATTGATGTTTCTTTCAAAGAATGATCCTCTAGATGACATGGTTGTCCATACTTCCTCATTTATTGCGAGAGTAAAACTTTAGGGAATAGGCTTTAGAACAATCATACCCGATTGGAGAGGAATGTAAATCTGCATCTTGATCTTGAGTGTTAGAAGCACTTTCTCGGGAGAAAGTGGATGCACTTGTCGGCTTGTGGACGAGGAAGCGACATTTGTCCCTTTTTGGCAGCAACAGGAGGGAGGGACAGATTTTGCGATTCTTGACCTTGTGCGTCTTGGTGAGGGAACGATGGTTGGTGCCCGTGTGAACTTTCTGGGAATGACTTTTTGGAAGCAACAGCCTTGGAACTTCGAGTTTCTTGCACTTCTTGGGCTTGGAAATCTGTCGAGACCGTTTTCTTGATGTTTGCATGGGTACTTCGAACGGTTTCCTCCTCAAGGTCGAGCACACCAAATTGGGTCCAAGTGCGGATCATAGACCACAATTGCAAGATCATTCGGGGTTGCGATGGGGAAGAGCTTTGTACCTTTGAGGATTGTGCACGATCAGCGATCGAAATTCCTCCAGTTGGTCCATTTGATTATACGAGATGGGCGAGTCCGAAAGAGGGATGACTATGTTCGGGCAAGCGGCGGCTGGTCTTCGAGTATGTCTGGCGGACGGCGCGGGCGGCGCGAGATGAGACGATGGTCATCGGTCTGTCGCCGAGTTGCGAGATAGAACGTCTTTGAGATGAACGGTTCCAGCCTTTTCCACGAGCTCTCACCATGGAATCACTTTGACGGTTCCTTTGTTCTTGCCAATTGAGTCAACAAACCCTAAATGTGCGATAGGGGCGAAACCGAAACGGAGGAGTGGAGGAATGGAACAGAGAGGTGGTTTTTTTTTTTTTTTTTTTTTTTCTTTTTCAAACAATAGATCAACACAATTGAAGTACCAATTTTATAAATCAAAGTTTCCCTAAAATGTATCGTTGCTAAAACGACATGTCGTTTAGTCGTGGATAAAACTCGGAGGAACAAAACGACATCGGTGCAAAAAAAAATTTCCTTTATATATTTTTTTTTTTTTTTTTTTATTTGTCGAAGATGACTCAAACCACCTAGAAGAATGTACCAAAGAAGACAAAATCCAATGGCTAGATGTTAATTCAACAAGTCGCTTAAACTCCGCTTAATCTGTCTACTTTGAGAATGGCCTAAGAGGTAGTATTATGGTTATATGACAAAACTTCAAAGCTAAGTGCGTAATGCAAACTCATGGAAGATGCTTTCATCGTTGATTTCATAGATCAAATCTGTACTAGCAAACATTGAACAAAGTGTTGAAGTCTCATTATGAACATGTGTGTGTGTGCGAAACTACCTCAAATATTTCTTCACAATCACTTTCGATGTCGGTCTTTTGATCAACAGAGATGATCTTATACCGCTCAAACTTACCCGATCGTCTAATCTCCTTTGAAATCTTACAGATTCTCGTAGCTTTTTTTGCATATCACGAGTTTCTGTGATGTAAATTGCTTTTGCCGGTCTCGGGTATATCACTATGTGATATTTTTTTTTTTTTTTTTTTTTTTATATGAGATTAGAGTCCGGGAATGAATTGACCTTCTCAATCCCAAGTCACGAGATATAATTCGTTTCCATCACCAAAGACCTTCAACATCAATAATCAAGATTCAATACTCGGGTAGTGTGCATAGCTAATTATTCATGCCAAGAAACAAAAGCAGATTCAATTTTCTACTTTCCGGTTTGAAATGTGAGACTTGGCGATGAACCACTAGATGAGTTTGAGACATGCAATCCTAGTTGAAGTGAAAATTAATGATGGAGAGCTAAACTACACATATTCCTAGTGCCTTTCTCAAGTATACAAATCGTCTTTGAGTCAAGAGCTTTAGTAAAAATATCGATAACCGGTTTTTCAGAGCTACATATTCTAGGACAACCTTTGTTTCTTTGTCAACTAAATCACGAATAAAATGGTACCGTATGTCGATGTGTTTTGTTCTTGAGTGTTGCACAGATTCTTTGAAATATTAATTGCACTTGTGTTATCACGAAGAAACCGTTAAAACCTCTTGTTCAACTCCATAATCCTCTAGCATTTGTTTCATCCACAATAGTTGCGTGCAACAGACTTCCGCAACAATATATTCTCGCTTGGTGTAGAGAGATGGAGTTTTGCTTCTTCTTTGTACCATGACACAAGATTGCTTCCCATGTAAAAACATCCTCCCGTGGTGCTCTTTCGATCATCCGCATTTCACCCGCCCGATCGCATCAACATATCCCGCTAGATTTGGATTTGAATCTTTTGTATACCAAATTCCATAGTCGGCAATGCCACCTGATGTACCGTATAATTCTTTTTACTTTGCAGCCGGTGTGTTTTCTTTTGGATTTGCCTCGGTACGAGCACAAACTCCTACACTAAAACATATGTCGGGGCGACTTCTTTGTTAAGTATAGGAGACTCCCTATCATGCTTCATCATGCAGGTTGGATCCACAGAGACTCCTTCCTCATCCTTTGTCAATTTTATGTTGGTTCCCATGGGTGTTGTCATGTGCTTTGAGCCTTCCAGTCCGAATCTTTTTACTAGGTTCTTTGCATATTTTGCTTGTGTGATAAAGATGCCTTCCTTGAGTTGTTTAACCTGCAAACCTAGAAAGTAAGAAAGTTCGCCAACCATGCTCATTTCAAATTCCTTGGTCATTTGGCTGACAAATTCATCAACCTTTCCCCATGATTCATCCTGCAACGCTTCTTTGACATTTTTGGGCTCAGTTTGAGAGGTGAAACAAACAAACCTGACCATGTTATCATAGTGTTGCCTAGGCAACTTTAAAATACGAATACCTTCATTTGGATCACCAATGATTGTCTCTCGAGGGTGATTTTTCAAGGTCCTTGTACCTGTGTGTCCCGTGTCTGAGGATCGATAATGTCGATTGTGGTTTGTTCCGCTTGATGGTTTTTGCAGACTGTTTTACGTGTATCTGTTCTAGGTTACGTAGCTACAGATCCTTCTTCATCGATTCATCGAGTTCGTTTTTCTTTGTCTCGGTTTCTTACGTGAGACTTTCAATGGATTTTTCTTTGGAGAATTCTGAGTAATCTTTCATATCATCGACAACCACATTGGAGGATTCCATGATGGTTTGAGTCCTCATGTTGTACACCCGATAGGCACGGCTTTGTTTTTGGGCATATCCAAGGAAAACCCTTCATCACTTTTTAGCTTCGAACTTGCCGAGATGATCCTGTCATTTAGAATGTAACACACACATCCAAACACATGAAAATATTTAAGATTTGGAACCTTACCTTTCCATATTTCATATGAAGTTTTGTTTGTGCCTTGTCTGAGATACACCCTGTTTATGGTGTAACAGGCTGTGCTGACCGCTTCAGCCCATAGTCTTAGGGTGAGTTTCTTTGCGTTTAACATTACCCTTGCCATTTCTTGAATGGTCCTATTCTTTCTTTCAGCCACCCCATTTTGTTGAGGTGTTTTTGGTGCTGAAAATTCATGTGCTATACCATTTTCATCACAATACTTTGCAAAAACAGTATTTTCAAATTCCTTACCGTGATCACTCTTGATTCGCACTATCTTACCAATGTTGCAGTTTCTTTCAGTCTTCAGACGAATGCACAAGGTCTTGAAGGCTCCAAAGGTGTCTGATTTTTCTCTTAGAAAATTCACCCATGTGTACCTAGAAAAGTCATCCACACGTATATAAACATATCTCTTACCCAATACTTTCAACATGCATCGGACCCATAAGGTCCATATGTAACAACTCAAGAATCTTGGATGTTGCAATTTGTTGTAGTGCCTTGTGTGTGGTCTTGGTTTGTTTCCCAAGTTGACATGGACCACACACTCGGGTGTTTTCTTACCTAGCTTAGGTATTCCACGAACAACTTCAGACCGACAATTTTGGTCGGGTGTTCTATAGTTCAAGTGTCCCAACCTCTGGTGCCATAGCTCACTTGCATCCGTGGTCGTCTTTGTGACATGTGTGTGTAGTAGTGTGTAACAAAGGGACTTGTAAGCATGTAACAATTATCGGAAGATCTAGACCCCCCCAAGACACAAGAATTATTCGCGTTAAACACTTGGCATTCTTTCTTTGTAAACTTGACAAATAGACCTTGATCACATAATTGGCTTATCTTGATCAAATTTGCCTTGAGTCCGTCCACATGCAACACGTTTTTGAACTTTGGGAATCCGTTCACGCTCAATGTTCCTTTTCCAAGAACACAAGCTCTAACTCCATCACCAAAAGTCACGTGTCCTTCAAAAGAGCTCCGATAATCTGTTAGAATATTTCTATCTCCTGTCATATGTCTAGAACAACCACTGTCAAAGTACCAGGAGTCAGTAGTGCTAGTTTTCAGAGATGTATATGCAACAAAACTTCTTAAATCAGATTTTCGAACCCAAATTTTTCTTGTTTTTCTATTGGTTAGATCAATTTTGGTTCTGGGAGACTTCTTTTGTTTTCCATTATTAGGTGAATAAAAATGCATTCCTCTATTCAACACTTTTTGATATTTATAACACCAAGGTCTTATGTGCCCAGGTATGTGACAGTAATGACATATAGGAACAAAAGACTTTTGTTTGAGTTTTGTGACAGATTTCATACCCCGACCTTACCTTAGTATTTTTTGCTCATGACCGCCGAAGATTTGTTTGAGGCTTTTACGACGAATCTTGATTTTGTACCGAACTCTCACCAAAGGTATCCAAGACACATATGATCTGCACTTGGTTTTTGTTGTGATAGTAGATAATCCAGTTTAGTTGTTCCCGAATTGACATCCTTAGATTCCTTCGAGTTTGTTCTAATTCCGTCTTGTTTCTACAAGATCTTTTTTTATTCTTTGCGACCTCGGACTCGTATTTGATCACAATGGCCTGGAGTTCTTCCTTTTCCTTGATGAGACTTTTGACTTGCCTTTCTAAGGTAATATTGATCTTGCAGACCAACGTCCATTTGGAATACATTTTTTCATAAGCTCTCTCGAACCTCGCTCGGTATCAATGTCTTCCTCTTCGCTTGCTGTATCGATTATCGAAATCAACCTCGCAGATGGTTCCTTGTTGCTTATTTCATGCCTCTCGGATCATCCCGGCATGTAAGCATCCTTGCCGGCGGTTGTTCCATCCGAAATGTCGGTAATCACGTTGAATGCCACAAAATTGCTGCAGTTGTTCTTTATCCTCATCTCCACTTGCATTAGAACTTTCATCATCACTCCATGTGGACTTCATGACTTTATTCTTCTTTTTCTTCAAGGTGTTTGCACATTCTCGCTTGTATATGGCCATATCCATCACATTCTCTCTGCATTGAATTCCTCTTCCTTCTTATCTCGAAGTCGGTTTGTTTTGATCCTTGAGGATTAAACATCTGCTTTTCCGATTTTAGAGAAGTCTTTGAAATTTCCCTTCTTTTTCATTTTCTTCAGGATATTCTTGAAGTTTTTTGTGAGAAACGCCAGGGATTCTTCTAGTTCTCCTTCATCCTCAGATTCCTCTGGATTGCTCTGTGATTCTATTCCAGATCGAAAAGCCATACCTTTCTCCTTCTTGTCCTTCTTGAATTTCAATTCAAAAGTACGAAGGGAACCCATGAGTTCATCAAGTTTCATTGAGTCAACATCCTTAGCCTCTTCTATAGCAGCAACCTTGTATGCAAATCTCTCAGGTAGTGATCTGAGAGTCTTTCTTACTAGTTTTGCTTCAGAATACTTTTCTCCAAGAGCAAAAGATTCATTAGCAATGTCACATAGTTTTGAATTAAAATCGGCAATACACTCATCCTCATGCATTTTTAGTTGTTCAAACCTGGTGGTAAGAATTTGAAGTTTAGAGATTTTTACCGCAATTTTGTACCTTCATGAGCAACTTGAAGTATCTCCCACGCCTCTTTGGGTGATTCGCATGTGGAGATAAGTTTGAACCGATTCATATCTCTGACATTAAAAAATAGCATTGAGTGCCTTTGAGTTGTAATTTGCTAGACGATCTTCATCCGTCGACCACTTCTCTTCGGTTTCAAAATGACTTTGTTCTTGGTGTCTGTTGTTGTTGGATGCTCCCATCCCGTTAGTATTGACCTCCAAGCTCGTTCATCAATGGCTTTAATGAAAGCTTTCATTCTAGCCTTCCAATATGAATAGTTGGATTCTTCCAAGAGTGGTGGTTTTGACACGAGCCTCCTTCACGCAGTCGTGTCCATTGTTTCGGAGGAGCAACAACCGGTTATGCCAAGATCTCACAAACACAGTGAGTTTGTGACCCGCTTTCTGATACCAATTGTTAGAACCGGTTATTCACTATTATTGTGTTTTCTTATTACTGTTGATTAAAGATTACTAAAGCAAGCATATAAAAATGAATAATCAACACACAACGATTAAACGTGGTTCACCAAACCGACCTACATCCACGGGGCCACGCCCGCACCTCAAGCAATCCACTAATAGGTAAAAGTTACAAACACCAATCGGACTTAACCAATTCAAGACTCCTCTTGACTATTGACGCCTTGTGTCTAACACCCTAAGTGGCTAGCTTGGCGAGCACCACTGCCTTCAAACGCCTTCTCTCGAAAAGCTTACAAAATCATCTCTCACAAATTGAATCGATGAATGCTCTCTCTGCTCAAATTGTGCACACTATGATTCTTCGTAGTTTCAAAGCATACCTTGATACCTCGTATATCTCCCTTTTATAGACCGATCTAGTTCAAAATCCGAATCATCTCGAATCAGAATTCTGATAAGACAGCTTATCAAGATTTAAAATCAAGGCACGTAATCTCCTTCGCATATTCCGGTTGCTATTCTCTTTAACCCGGATTCTCAAAGACTCAATTCCTTTTAAAGATAATATCTTGATCTTCAAGCCAATTCGTTAGAGAAACGATTTTGAAGTAAACCATTTATCAAACTCAACAAAATCTATGTTAGATATTTGCTTCTATATCGATCCCTGTTTAACTTTAAAACCCGCAAGTCGCCCTTGATCTCCTCCATGAGATCCTCGAGCATTATCTAAAAGGATCCGATTTCTTCAAGAAGGATCTGATTTCTTCTTTTTAGAAGTAACCCAACGAATTTGAAATTCAAGACTTCCGTTTTCTCCAAAACGCACAGTTTAAACCAAATGCCTTAATACAGGTAGTTTTAACAACTCTTGACACTTTCACAGTAACCCAATTGCAACATAAAGCCCAACTAAGCCAATAAAGGCCCAAAACAGAGAATTGAGATCAAACCAACCCATACGACTCAACAATTTTTCTTCAGAATCATGGAATAGAAATTAATATAATTCGTAGATAGAGTGAAATCAACCAATTGGCCGTTAAAACACGTCAAATTAACCGACTCATTAGTTAAACTAATTGCCACATGTATGACTTTCATAGGGACTAGGGTTTTGACTTCTTGTTTGCTAAAACCGAAAAGGAAATAGAAAAAAGACTTGAACAAAATATTCAACCACGGCTCATCTTATTTAGATTGCACGACATTGTCACTGATCAATGTAATGAAAACTTGGCACAATTAAACAGAGCTGTTATTAATAATATATATATATATATATATATATATATATACGGTGTCAAATCATAATGTGTGGAATATTGTTGTCCTCATGTATGAGCTATCCCTAATTCTTTTATTCAAACGTCTCCGAATGTATAATTGAAATTCGCAATACACACACACACACACACACACACACATATATATATATATATATATATATATATATATATATATCCTCCAGGTGCCAAATAAACAAGCCACGTTTTGAAGTGATCATTCAAAATTAGTAAACAACAGAAATGAATCTATAACACCTAACCATATAAAGACGAAATGACATAATTATACATATTGCGGTATATTGGTTTCAAATGAACAATTGTAGCAAATCTTTCAAATTCAATGATTCGTGAACACACACACAAAAATGGATAAAAGGATAGTTTCTGGCCAACAAGGCTTTCCTCAGTTTTACCATTTTTCTGGGAAAACTTGTGCTACGTGCATGCATATCATTAGTATGTGCGCTTATCGATTATCATGATAACTTGGTACGTGCATATCCAATTTGTGACCAAACCCTGTGGGACGGTTTTCCGGTAGGGACATATATATATATATATATATATATATATATATATATATATAGACACAACATATTGAAGCTTATCTACGAATGGCCAATTCCATTATATATTGATTTCGGCTAACAACTCTCACTATATCTTTAGGGGGTGAAAACTACGTGAAGCTTATCACAAAAACTAAGTTCATCTTGGGTTATCTCAGATTACAAAAAATAAATAGTTCCATAAAAAAAAAAAAAAGTTAAATAGTACATAATAATATTCTCCAAAAAAGAAAAAAGTACTTAGGAAAGGATTGCAAGTGGGTAACTTTGAGGTCATTACACGCCATTGTGGGGGTATGATATTGGTGTCTTCTTTATTTATTTATTTATTTATTTTTCCCACGATTGACCCCAATAACACATGTCAATCGACCGTGAAACTTTATTTTTATTATTTGAGGAAGCAATTGACCAAGAAACTTTTTATCTTCATTTTCATTTTCACTTTTTTTTTTTTTTTTTTTAAGGAAGAAATCGACCAAAAATCTGGATAATCTATTTGAGCGTGCAAATTCATGTACTTAGGGACTAACTCTATGATTGAAAGTCAAATACCATGTATTCAAATATACGTTGTGAACTTGTGAACAAAATAAAACTGACATACTCAATGATGGACTCAAATAATTGAATCTATATAATTTTATTCAATTATAGAGGGATTATATATCTATGACTGAAGCAATATTTAAACGTTTTAATACGAATTCAGTTCTAGTAATTTCTAACAGATAGGCGGTAGATTACCATATCACTAATCCTTTTTTTTTTTTTTAAAAAATATACTTATTTCTTTTTCTATGACAGATATGATTTCTATCGTGCAATATATTTAAAATATCCCAAGCAATTAAGAAAGTCTGCAGTCACTTTTTTCTTGCAAAAATAAATAAGTAAATAAGCAGTCATTTTCCAATTAATTAATATTAATTAGAGTGCATAAGAAAATTTTCACGGATCGTGTTGAGATAGCGGTTGGTAAAAAGCCCGACATGTATCTGAGAGTTATGTCCTAAAGTAATGGATGATTGATCTCTTGGTAGGGTCCATTATAATAATAAAAAAATTAAAGATAATCCAATATCAAATCAAACCCGAAAAACAGATCGTTAAATGTGTCGACAAAAAAACATATAATGCTTTTGGAAGAAGCTTCCCTCCCTTGGAATTGTTTTCTAAACTACAATTCTATATTCTCCCTTTTTCATGGGCAACGGAAGTGCATATGTATAATCTCCCACTAACTTTGTTTTCTGTTTAATTTTGTTTTTTTGTTTTCTTTTTTCTTTTTAATGTTTCTAATGCAAACGTTGATTGATACTTTAATTAATTTTAGCCGCAAATCTTCAAGTGCTGTTGATTATTAAGGCCAAAACTCTGTGATCAATAATTCATTAAAGTGTAAAAGAACCTTTAACTTTTCCCCCCCAATTTTTTTTTTCAACTATTCCCTTAATTAGAGGAAAAGGAAGATTTTAATAAGTTAGAGAAAAAGAAAAAGAAAAAAAGAAAAAAAAAAGCCCTTTTCTTTTGCAACAATTATTGGTACATGCTATCGTCATTGTTATTCACTAATTATTAATGTATATGTATTATTTTTCTTTCTTTTGTTTGTTTACTGTTGGATTTTCGTTTAGATTTGATTATAATCTCTGTTTATAATAAATTATAGCTTATTTCTTTCCCACTACCGTACGTCTTTAAGTATTATTGGGCGATACTTTTGTTGTGTTTTACCAGAACAGCTCGGAGATTAATTCTGCATGACGACTTGTCGATTAGTTGAATTTGTCTCCCGGATATTCAGAGTTCTGAAAATATATATATATATATATATATATTTTCATTAGAGTAGGGCCAATTGGCAATACTTCCAAGGCCAAAAAAAAAAAAAGGTAGCAAAGTACCCTATAGAATCTCTTGTGTTGTGTTTGTGTCAAAGTGGGAAAAGACCAAGCCTAATATTTTAGTACTTCCTTATATACAAGAGACAACTTAATCAGAAAGCTTTTAGTTAAAAATCAGGTAACTTGTATACCTCTATAACATTTGGCGCCAATTTCTTCTTTGTTTGCCAAAATTACAGCGGTAATCGATTCACTTAAAAGCACTCTAATAAACAATAGTGGTAAACCATAGGATTTTTCTTTTTCTATTGATAACTTAGGACTAAAACCTGTGGACGTTTGATTTATAAATTTAAAATCATTTTCGATTTATGTGTATTTTTTATGTGAAAAAATATTATAACGAACTATGAATTATGATTTAAATCATGACACGAATACACCGACTAAATACACAGTAATTTTTTTGCTAGTTGGAACGAACACTAAATTAAATTCTTAATATTATACCTCTCTATTCAACCCGGTAGAATTGAATATGATTCAATCACAAAGAATGGGGTCCACTTGATGAGCATTACCAAATGGACCCTATAATACTTTGTGGGAACATCGGATCCAACCTCATTGAATTGAGCTAAGTTAAACCCGTCGAGTTTTAATTAGCTTTAAATCATTATTCTTAACTTTGTCGCGGATCAAATTTCTTTTCTTTTTGCTATTATCATTATTATACATATGTTATATCATATTGTACTATGTGTAAAGAAACAAAAATAAACCGATCCGGAGAAGCTAATTAAAGTTACCCTAATCAAATTAAAGAAAAATTCGCGCACACAGATTAATTACATTACATATCTCGAAATCCCAACCTCCAATCTTACAAAACTGCCATGAATTTGATCATTACCATACAATACAATACAAGGCCTTACTATACCCTAGTAAAAAACTCATTTTCTCTATGGTGCATCAAGCTTTTACCACAAAACATAAAACATATATCTATCTATTTACATGATGGAACATGCATTTGGATTTTCGTCACTAAACATAGAAGTAAACTTCTCATCTGTGGCATTTGGGCTTGGAAGTGCCTGAACGACATTCTTTACATAGCCAGAGGGTGCTTTCTTGTCGTATGCCTGTGCCACGTAAGGATAAGCCACCAAGTTGTAGGGCACGTAGGGCCAAAACTCAGCCCTCTTTCCTGTGCTCTTCACTTTCTTTAACACCTTGTTTGGCTCCACAAAACCCGTCACGGTCACCCGGCTTTGCTTTCTGTTCACGTCCACTGATTTTGCACCTGTACACGTTTCCACAAAAATATCAATTAATAATTCGGTCTAATTTAGTAATTAATTAAGTGGACAATCTAGGTGGTTATATGTTGGAACATTATTATGGTATGGAGTATTGACCTGTTTGATGAATTTTAATTGCATTAGTTATGACATGATGGAAAATTAGGATGTTTAAATTTTAATTAGTTAACATGTGATCACTAATAACGCATAATATATAATTTTTTTTTAAACAATTTTATAGGGCGTCGATGGTGTGGAGCACAGTCCACTAATGAAAGGTAGATCCGGAGCAGCATGGTGTTCATCTCTATTAGTACTGACGCTTAGCACCAATGGTGTTTTAAAGTTTTTTTTAAGCCGCGTTCACTTCAACGATTTGAGTTTAAAATTTGAATTTTGTTACAGTAAAAAAGTTCTAAAAAACAGTTACATCTAATTTTTTTGTTATATTAAAAAATTTTCACATAAAATCACATCTTAACTCAAATTACAAATTCAAATCAACAAAGTGAACGGATGGATATATATATATATATATATAATCACATATATGTATATGAGCAATTTTATATTACGAGGGACATGGTAATTCTAGTATTTTTAAACTTCAAAAAGGAAAAAAATATAAAAAAAAAAGAAAAAGAAAAACGATAGAAGCAGTACATCAAACTCAATTAAGGTGGTAGTTGTGGCAGTTTCAGAGCAAAAATAACTCTAGTTTCCTGCAGTTGAGTTATTACTTGCTCTTCAAGTTCCAATAGTAATAAACAATTACTTGAAACATGGGATAAAACAGGGACTAGTCAAAGTCGTTGAAACGTGGGATAAAAATCTTGTTTAGAGTATATATTATCATGTAGAAAAATAATTTATGTTTGATAATATTAGACTTGAGTTATAAGTTATAATAAAACAAAAATATACTTGGAGAATTAGAAAGAGGGATTAAGGAAGAAGTTTAAGTAGCTTTTGAACCTTTCATGGAGGTTACAGCATTCCTAACTCTCCTTTCACAACCATCACAGTCCATTTTCACCTTAATCTCAACTGTCTGCAAATCATAAAACAAAAGAAATGAATAAGAAATTAAAGAGAAAAAGAAGATCATCATAAAAAGAAAAAAGGTCTTATAACTAATATTGGAAAGGCAATAAATTAAAGGGGAAAAGAGATTGGTGTTGAAGAATACCTGCATTGCTTTTCGTTTCTTTCTGGGCCTATCAATGGTGAAATAGTCAGACAACTTGTCCAAAACACCCATTTCTTTTTTCTCTTTTTTTTTTTTTTAACGTGTGTTATGAAGAGGGAAAAAAAACACCAAGTTCAAGAGCCAAAAGAAGCAGAATAAGCTTTAAGAGAGAGAGAGAGAGAGAGAGAGAGAGAGAGAGAGAGAGAGAGAGAGAGAGAGTTGCAGGGAAAGGGGTTAAGGGAAATTTAATGCTATGTAATGTGTTTTTGGTCCTATATATATATGTGTGAGAAGGAGGTAAGAAAGACCAAGAGATGGAGATTTAGCAAAAACTTAACATTAATAAACAATAATATTATGGCTTAGATAATGACCCGTGTCCTTAAAACAATGCTACTTCCAAACTATCAAGGCGCGGACAACTGGACCAATTTTGCATTATTTCTTAATTATGCCCAGGCCCCAGATTGCAATTATTTTTTTTTTTAAAGAAAAAATATCGAGGAATAATAAAATGTCATTAAATTAAGAGTATAATTAATTAGTAATTAGCTAGTCTCTGCGGTGGTTTTGTTTAAGCATTTGACAGCTTCAAAAGAATTAGCTATTAGCTAGTTGTCCTGCTGCTTCCTTTTGTCCAAAAGAAAGGGGAACCGCGGAAGTGCTGTTGTAAAGTCGTTTTTTGGTCCTCCGATTTTTGTACGGCATCTTCTAATTCATCATTTTTTTTTTTTTTATTTTTATTTTTATTTTTTAAATATCGGTATGTATGCCAACTATGCTTCTATATATAAGCGAGAGAATAATATATTTATCACCTATAAACTAGTTTAGCGTCCTTAGTAGTATCCATATTAACCTCTAATGTATAGTTGAGGTCCTACTAATTAGTTCAAATCTTTCATCTTCTCATTCAAAAAGGGGGGTAAAAAAACAGAGAGAATAAATATAATACCAAATATGACATGAAACTCACTCTATCAACATATGTCCCTAAACCCCCTCAAAAAAAAAAAAAAAAAATTAACATATGCCCTTATATACCGTAGTTTAACATTCCCGTAAATTTTGAGAATGAATCATTTTTTTTCCCTCAAATTATGTTCTTTAGTTTAAACTACCGTTTAAGTTACGTAATACTAAAATAAATGACATGACACTACTCATAATTTTATAAATATCTCTAAAATTATTAATTCAAGCCAACTTATTTTCTAAACTATTGATTTTGGGTCAACTTCACTGCCCTCAAAAACAAGCTACTGATTTTATGTACCCTACTTTATGGGGTGTTTTGAACTACATTATATAATTCAAGAGGTAAAATGATCTTTTTTAAAAAAAAAAACTATAGACACGTTGACTTAAGGTACATAATTCAAATAGCATTTCTGAAATTAATTCTATTGATCCTAAACATGATCAATGTTTTAGTGTCATTTGTTGCACTTTGTTTAGAGACCGGATTTTAAAGTTTCTAGTGACTTGTAGAGTGAGATCTCAAATGGGTTTGAAGTAGCAATTATCATGTAGCCATAAATCTGTGTTTTGAGTATCATTATGTTGGAGACCAAATTTTAATTTTCTTGTGACTCGTAGAAGTCGACATGTGGCCAAGACTTATAGAATGGTGGCCATAAATAACAAAATTAATTAATTAATCACTCCATTTCCTCAACTTAAATTTTATTCATCAGAATCGTTGTGTTAAAGACGAAATTGTAATTATATAGTGGTGACCTCTCAGAATTGGGTTTGGAGAGTCTCGTAGAATGTTAACCGTAAATAACAAAATTCATTAATCTATTAATTAATAATCGCTTTCCTCAACTTAACTTGTGTTTTAGCATTATTAGGTTAGAGACCAAATTGTAACTTTCTCTTGACGACTTGTCGATTGACATCTCAAAAGGGTATTTGAACTTTGAAGTAGTAATCATGTGGCCAAGAATTATACAAATGTAGCCATCAATTTAATTAGGTATACGCCAATTACTTCCATGCAAACCAAACGAGAACCGCTGGATTATGATAGTTCATCACAAGCTCTATAATTGAGGCAATAAACGAGATGGATCTAGTGGTTGCAAATATACGGCCAATAGTTTCAATCTCCCAAACGATCAAGTGTCATAAGACTTCGTTCATTTCACCGATTTAAATTTTCAGTTTTAAATTTTTATAGTAAAAAGTTCTTACAAAATGTAAAATCTAACTTTTTTTACTACAGTAAAAAACTCTAAAAAAATATCACATCTTAATTTAAATTAAAAATTTAAATTCGTAAAGTAAATGAGACCTAAATGCTTCTTCTTATCAAACGATAACAAGAATTCTCTCTAATAGACACTGAAAAAACGAACTGCAAAAATTGTATATTTATTTTCTAACTGTTAAATATTTATTAAAAATTATATATTTTATATCTTTTAATTTAATATAATTGTAATTAAAAACTAATTTTACTGACAAAGATGCCCCATCAAGGAAGAGTCTAATAATAATAATAATAATAATTGTTTTCTTCTTGGGGTTGCTATAATAATGATGGGGATAGAACTAAGCCGAGTAGAGGAAGTTTTTGATTTTCTAAAAGCTCAAAAGCAACGTGCATTAAATGATCTGGAGCCCAACTGCTTTGCAAGTATCCGCCACCTTTTCTTTTCAAATCATACGCGCTCACCGCTCTGCTTTATGACGTCCTGCAGTGTCCATATCATAATAGAGTTCAACTTGTTAGAATGTATTATAATTGTCAATATTATATGCACACACGGACTAGGGGATTATCTAGTGTATTTCCTAATATCATGTCGTATCAAGATCAAAATGAAACTTACTAGTAGTCCGACGGTGAGAAATCATATTAGATTCATACATTTGTTGGCTTGGGTTAAAAAATTGAGTTAATATCACCCTTAGTCTCTGAATTAGAAAACATTGTGTCACTTTAGCACTCGATTTATTTTGAAAGATTAATCATTGAACATTAATTTGTTTACAGTTTTAGTCCTGAGATGGTAATGGACAAATTTTTTGAAATTAACGGCACATTCCTAACACATATAAGCGTCACTTTATAGATTTGAGTTTTTAATTTGAGTTAATATGTGATATTTTTTAAAAGTTTTTAACTGTAACAGAAAAAGTTAAATGTGACATTTTTTAAAAGTTTTTAAGTGTAAAAATTTAAAATTAAAAACTCGAATCGATGAAATAAACAATGTCATAAACTAAAAGCTTTACATAATTATTTACCTTTAAATGCAAAATATACACTAAGAAGAAAGTGAACTCATGGTCAAACAGCCCATGGATTCAACAAGTTTAAACCCGTTAGCAAAGTTCAAACATGTGGTTGGTTTTGTAATTACATGATAGTTTTGTAATTACGTACATGATAGTTTTGAACATGATTTGATGTTTTACATCAACCAAAACCACCAATGTTAGAGTTTACTTCCCTCTAGAAATTCAAACCTATATTTTCTATATGAAAATTTTGGAGAACGATCGTAAAATTTTCTATATATAGAGTTATATAAGGAGTTTGAATTTGAATCTAATACTAATTTAATATCTAAATAATCTACACTAAGAACTTATCTCCTACTAACTATAAAAATAATTCAAACTTAAAAATAAAAGATAATAGAATCTTAAATACTAAGAAAATGATAAATTTAATAATTATAAAATAAATACGATCTATTTCAATTAAACCTATCAATTAACATAATATCAAACTTTATTCACTGTTTAAACTCACATTTGAACTACATATTTAAACGTCATAGTGCATGTCTAAACTACACCTTTCAAATTTATAGTTCAAATAAGAAAATTTCAAATCATCACATTTCAAACCCAACATAGACTAGAATATATAGATAGGTCCGATTAATGTCTCACACAAATGAAGGATAACTTGGTTTGATTGTTGATTGCAAATTTGAAAAAGCGAAAACGGAGTCAATAATTTCATTCCTGCACTTAAATGATTTAATTTGGTACGTATCAAACAATAATTAATTTCAAACAAAATATTTATGCTTCCATTGTCAAAGGATCCATATTACATACTGGTTAAAACAATATCATTAATGAGGAGGTACCAAAAAAAGAAATCTACTGCTCTCCAACACGTGAAAGTACATACAAATTAATCTAAAACTACTACCTGCAATATGACACAATTTACCGTGTGTATCACACAATTTTGATCAGGTAAACATATGTCTTAGTTTCTGAAATTGATAGATGAGCGTATTTAATGAGATGGGGTCTTGAATGGATGGGGTCTGACCATTCAAGAGTTTTAGGTGAAACTTCTCTAGAAAATGCCAAAAAGTTGCAATCTAGTTACCATATGAAATTAAATATATATGTGTATCATTTATCAATCCCCGATGGCATCCATTAGAAGAATTTTCTATATTTTTAAAAGCTTTCCCACCTCCATAATTATTCGTGTGTCATTTTCTGGTTATTGTCTATTTTGGTTGTACCAGTCAAATATTCGGCAAGAATTTTTGGCACCAACTTTCAATTTTAACCTTATTTGTCTAATTAATCATTAACTACTGTTTATCTATTAGATTAATAATGTGATTTTTTTTCCTATAATAAATATCTTTTCTATATAACACACATCTCCCTACAAGAAAATTCACAATGCTAATTAATTAATATTGCTTGTGCACTATAATCTTTGCTTCATTTACATAAATAAATAAAGCTATTAGACGTCAAATTAATTTGTATTAGAAACTATATGTTTTATATACGATTTTTAAACAAATGTGATTTTAACCATATATGACGACTGAAAACAAGAAATTACTGATTGAAAATAAAAAATTACCGATAATTCATCTTTTTGTGACCGACTAGAGAAGCTCTATACCAATTGGAATTATATTTCTTTTTTTAACTTGCTACGTGTTTTGCATATAAAATGGAATTTGGTTTACCCTTGATTTTTCATTAATACACTGAAGAATAAATATAAATGTATAGTAGTACAATGCCACGATGGGACAGAGCGTATAGAGCAACAAAATATTCTTGCAGGGAGCAAATAAACCCCTGCGTCATTATTGTGCATGGGCCATCCTAGAAAGCCATATCTGTTTCATAAGAGGACTTTTGCATTATAGGCCTCAGAACACTCGTATGAATGACAAAACTTCGAAGAGAAAAGTCTAATATTGGAAGCCACCACTAGGCACCACTAGGCGCACCGACTTTCCAGATTGTCTACATCTTGCGGGAAAAAAAAAAAAAAAAAAAAAAAAATCAAATTACTCTCTTGGTTGTCAAGAAGAGGCTCCAATCATTGCAGTGTGTATACAATTTACAAAAATAAAAAATTGTTATATATTAGAGTCTAACATGTATGGTAAATAGAGACGGAGTCAGATGAATTATTCGGGAGTGTGACTGAACTAATGAAGTGGGGGTAAATAAGATATTAAGTGAGAAATTTAAAGCCCTGTTTATTTCGCTGATTCGAGTTTAGAATTCGAGTTTTACTACAGTAAAAAGCTCTCATAAATAATCATACGTAACTTTTTTACTATGATAAAAAGCTCTCACATAAAATCACATCTTAACTTGAATTAAAAACTCGAATCAACAAATTAAACGAGTCTTAAATTTTATAAAAAAAAAAAAAAAAGATTTGTGGCTCTGCCTCCGGTGATAAAGTTGGACCTAACCATTTTATTGATAGACTTTAGCCCACGTTTGTTTATTTTACTGATTTAATTCAGTTTAAACAGTAAATATAGTTTAAATTTGTGTTTAATAAACACACAATTTAAATTATATTTTTTATTTAAATTGAGTTAAATTATCTAATTAAAAATTTAGCTCCTGTCTTAAATTTAACTGTTTAAATAATTTTTAAACAGTAAAAAATTACATACTCTTCTTGCTTTTTACATTTATTAAATACAAATTTAAATTTTATTTATTATTCAGATTAAAATTTTAATTATATATTTATACATTAATTCAAATTACAATTTAAATAACTCAATTCAAATTCTTATGTTCAAATAAAAAAGTTTAAATTTTTGAACCAGCAAAACAAGGCTTTGATGATATTCCAAATCATTAATCTGCTTGTAGATTTATTTTTATTTATATATATATTTTTTTTTTTTTTTTTTTGGTTAACGAAAAAATTAAAATCTCGACTCCATCGAGGGAGAAAAAAAATGACAAGGCCTAACAATAGAATGTGAAAGGGCTGAACTATGAATGACAGGAACCAATCAATGCATGGAAGCACATCTTTTTTCCATCTGAATATAGCGAAACACATAAATGTGACCAGTTGACTCCTTTGAGTAGTCAATGATTAAGAGAATGATTTTATTAATTGCAAGGTAAAATTTATGAAACGATTTTTCTACCCAAAAAAAAAAAAAAAAGAGTAAAATTTATGAAATATAGAGAGTTGGTCATGCAAATCGCCTGGACAAGGATGATTAACGAAGCAAGATTATTGCATGCTTTGGTAAACGTCTTGAAACTCAAAGGGTTGTTTAGATATATGATAAAATTCTAATTGAAATATTATAACAAAACTTATAATATTTTAGAAATAGTAAAAATAAATATCATTACAATGATTATATTAAGTAATGTTGTAGTATAAATGTGAATATCATTTTAATAAATATTATGCAATTTTTGCTATTTCTAAAACAAACTTGTTGTGTTTCAATTCCATTCTCATAAATTTGCTTGTTGTACTGTAATTTTTATAAAGTTATTATGAACTATTGCTGTAAAGAGATTTTTACCAGTTTGATTTACAAGTTCAATAGAAATTCAAGTTCGTTTAAATTTTTGTGAGAAAAAATATTGTAATAAAAAAGATTTGAACCAAAAATTTTTGATTTAAATCTATGAAATGATGTTCAAGTAATAGTGCTGTATGTTTCAAACCTGCAGATTATAACAAATATAATTAGTTTGACCCATTTAGTTAATTTACAGGGCATAAAGTTTAAATAAAAATTCACATTTGTTTAAATTTTGTTAGAGAAAACAGGGTAAAAAAAATAAAAATCAGAACCAAATCTTTTTTATTCAAATCTAGTAATATTGCAGGTTCTTTTTTTTTCCCCCCTAAACAATTTTCTAGGTCTTTGACTTGCAGATTATAGTAGATTTAATTAGATTAAAGAGCGCGCATCTAAAGATATATATTCAGCAACGATTGAGTACAATTTCATATTCTTCAAATGTGATTTATATGAGAACTTTTTATTGTAATAAAAAAGTTAGATGTGACTATTTCTGAGAGCTTTTTACTGTAGCAAAACTCAAATTTTAAATTTGAATCGGTAAAATGAACGAGGCCTTCATTATCTCATAAATTTCTCACTGTATAGAATGATTTTGAGGCAAGCATTCCAACATCTTTTACTTCACACAATATATTTACCTATCCTCAGTTTTTTCCCCAAAATAAAAAAAAAAAAATAAAAATAAACCCTCAGTCAACTAGCATTTTGTGCTCTTACGTCAAGGACTAACAAATGCAGTAAAACAAGGTTTTTTCTTTCAATTTGACCACATAGTACATTAACGTAGCTTCTATAATTTGTTAACTGAAAAAATACAATTAAGATCTTATAAGCTAAAAGAAAAACAATATCATAGTGTTCACTAATTTTGGAAAAGATTAGTTAGGGGCAATTTTTTTTTTCTTAAGAAAATCTCACCTTCACCTTATTGTGACCCAACATTAACAATCGATTTTTTTCTCACATTATGATACAAATATTCATGAATTACGTGTAGATAAAGATAAGTTTATTATAGATAATATATTGGCAACATCAGATGTCTTTGCATTGATTTTCTGAAAGTGATGTGTAAGATGCATATGAAAACAAGCTAATAGCGTACAATTTCCTGCTCAATAAATTAGCATTAAACTGGCTGATATTTTAAAGACATCTCAATCGAGAAATCAATTTCTATGTATCAACTAAAATATTTATCATCATACTTAACAGCATCTTCAAATGTGCAATTACCAAATTTTAGTTAATACTTATACATGATTTAATTGAATTAAATATTAATTTTTGAGATAAATTATGTGGATCCATTTGATCACCCACTGGTTCTAACATTTTCTTGAATAGATCATGAAAATGATCTGAAAATCTTACCGCAGAGACTGCACGTGCACACCAACAATGTTACAATAGTGATTTGAAAAAATTTTAAGTGTGAAATAAATATTATGCAATTTTTGTTTACCGTTTGGATTAATTTTGACTTACAAAAGGATAGAAATATATATATTTTTTTTTTGGAGTTTCTTCAACAGTTCATTTTACCTGTAGACTTAATTTTTAACTGTTAAATTTAATTAAAATCACATCAGATAAAAAATATATACAAAATAAATAGATTCAAATATAGATTTAACAACTAAAAAATAAAACACTACTAGTAATTTATTTTTACAAGTACTACCATATAAAGTATCTTTTTTTTAAGAGAAAATATTTCAGGCCTGTTTGTTACCTTTTTGTTTTCATTTTTCACATTTTTTAAAACAAAAAATTGAAAACAGAAATGAAAAATGCGTTTGGTGAAGTTTGTGTTAGAAAACAAAAACAAAAACATTTTTGTCTTTTTGTGAAAAACTGAAAACGATAAAAATACGTTTTTATTTTCACGTTTTCGTTTTCTGAAAATGGATTTCAGTTTTTTTTCTTCTCTCTCTTCTCCGACTGAAGAAGACGCGGGACATCCGACGAATGCCCACCGTCGCTCTTGCCCGCCACATCCCCCCGCTGCGTCTCGACCCCTCGCCCCCGCCTCTTCTCTCCCCCCCGCCTTCCGAAGTGACATCCCCATCCCCCAGCGTCCCCCCCACCCGCTCCCCGCCCGTCACTCTTCTCCGACCGCCCCGCTCCCCACCACTTCTTCTTCCTATGCATGTAAAAATTCACGATTCATTTAATATATTTAATAATAATATTTATTTAATATATTTTATATTATTTATTCAATATATTATTATTTTAAATATTATTACATGGTTTTAAAAATTAAACCACCAAATGCAGTTTTAGTTTCTTGTAAAATTGAAATCTATCTCTGCATAAAACTATTAAACGCATTCAAGAAATAATTCTAAAATAAAAATAAAAACGTTTTCATTTCTATTTGTTGGACAATATGGTGGAAAATACAAAGAAGAACAAGAAAGCAAAGGAAGAACAAAATAATGAAAATTCTTACAACCCGAAATCAACCTTTCTATGAATTCGGAAAACGAAATTGTATGAATGTCGAGGCACGTGAACCACGTTGTCCTTAAAACAGATTCGTCCCCTCCGACGTGTGCTTGAGGTTACGTTGGACGTCCGTCTCCCAGGATACAACGACAACGACGGTAGCTCGATGCACTTTCGGAACCGTCCGGCGAACTAGAACTAGATCTTCCCTCTATCACCAGAAAACTGAACTACAAGAGCACAAAACTCTAGAACACGGAGACAGAAAAATTCCGGAAAGAACACAAGAGAATGAGAAGAAGAATTCTGAAATATAAGTGTCTTGTTCATGTGGAGGATTGGCCTTTATATAGGCTCCAAAATCTAGGTGTTACACCAAGAACGCAAATCCAACGAGACCCGTCTCAAAAACTTATTGGGCCCCATCCGAATATGGGCCTCAAAATGAGCCTTTAAAATGGCTTAATAAGTCATTTTTCCAACACTATTTTCATACAAAAAATAAAATCATTTTAGAAACAATTCCAAACACACCATTCATTTCACAAAAATGACTTGCATAAAAAATAAATGGTCCAAAATACAACGAAAATTCACCACGACTAATTGACCGAATCCACTAGTAAAAACACCATCGCACGATGTTGAAAATAGATATCAAAACTCAATGGAGAATGGCTCGTTCGGCACATGCGCGAGCATGACTAAAGCTTGTTTAAAATCACAAACAGTCAATAAAATAATCCAATCGATTGGGATCAAACCACTCGTCTAGGAGACATCTACACAGGCTAGACAAAATTTTAACAGGACAAAACAACACACTGTGTCGGTGATCAACTTGATCAGGTGGAGACATGAGCAACACTCGAAGGTGTTGAAACCACCACTTCCATTATTACCAACACAACAAAAACAAAAACAAAACAAACACAAACACCAAAATAAGCAAAAACCTCTGAGCATCTCCATCATGAACCTCTGATGAGGGACTAGCCGGTGGAGGAGCCGGTGGGGGGTATTTGGAAGACCCATAGTGAAGCCGAAAACCGGCCTTCAAGCAATGGTGAAACACTCTCGCCCACCTTCACTACCGTCACCGGAATCCAACCCCACCACCACCCAAAGAAGCCCACCTTCAAGCGGAGCAAATCCTCGGAGGAGCTCGACCACCAAACAAAAGGAAAGCCTTAAAATGTAGCCCAAAGATTCGTCACCCAACTACCAATCCGAGTCAGATCCGGACAAACAAAATCACCACACCGCACACCACTGCCACCAACGCGAAGCCATGATGAGACGAGCCGGAAGATCAAATTTTTAGACCGGGAGCCTGGCGACGTGTCCAGAGGCGGTGCCGGAGCTCCGGCCACCTACTGCTCTCCAAGAAGGAACTCTCTCTCTCTCTCTCTCTCTCTCTCTCTCTCTCTCTCTCTCTATAACTCTCGCTCTAAATTGCAAAAACTCGATCACTTCACAAAAAGTTGGAATTTTGATCAATTTATATTACCAAACTGATATGTGCGAATATGCCTATTTGACTTATAAAATGACCCATTAATGCACCATTTTCACGCCTAATCTAATCTTCTAATTCCATACACTGAATTACACAAGATTTTCGAATGAAATCCATCTACCTGTCTTGAAATAAGGAAGGATAAAATAGTCTGTTCCACAACCAAAACCTTCAAAGATTGCAACATGCTTTAGTTTGATAAATAATCTGCAAGAATGCTTACAAAGTTATTATGCTTAAATCCATAAAATTCGAAATGGTTGTAGATAATTGGCAAAATCAGAAGATAATGTCTGAATCGCAATCAGAGTATTGTGTGAGAACTATATATATAACAAGAATTGAGATAAAAGTTCACTCATTTAACAATTGATGCGTGAATTTATTTTATGCTCGCAGGGGCACGAGTCGTCTCAAATAATAAAGTGTGAATAAGAGTGTCAATTCTATGAGTATTGTATTTAATTTTCATTAATTATTGAAATTAATCAGCTCTAAAATTATTTAAAAAACTAAAATAAGTAATTAACAAAAAAAAAGTAATAAAAATAATAATTAAAACAAATAAGTACATAATAAAAGTGCAATTTGGAGATAAAGATAGAAGGGAACTCCAATAATAATAAACTGCCTTGGGGCTTTGATCTCTCTCTTCTAAGCTATCTTGATATCTAATTCTTAGGCTCATTAATTTATTTCACTCTCATTAGTTTAGGTTTTTGAAAATAATTTCACTCTCTCCAGAGTGCAGGGTAAAATAATATGTAAAACTAATTATATAATAACATTATTAGCTTAACCGAATCAAGCATCCATTAAGCAAACTTAATCTTAACTATTCAAATTAATTGACCTCCAGAACTCAATTAACTCTAGGTTGCGTTTCTTAAATCCTATCATGTAAAAGTAACTCTCCCGAGCCTAAATCTACACATCTATATCTCTAATTCATGAAAACACAAATTTGAACAATTAACATAGAGAAACACAAATGAATTAAAGTGAAAATCACATTAATAGGCACTTAGAATATTCAAAGCATAGCAACATTAAAACTACATTAAGCCCCTAGCTCTAAGAGTTTAGCTAGAACAAGAGATCAAGAATCCCATATCAAAACGCATAAACAAACCAAAAATCAAATCCATAATCAATTACAAATATCAAAGAATAACACAAACTCAAAGCTAAAATAGAGGAAGAGAGAGAGAAAATGAAGAACTAGACGCCAATTTAGCTCTGGAATCTTCAATCTTCCTTCGGTTCTTCAAGCTAGTCCTTGAATCCTTGTATTCTCCTCTTTAGGGTTAAGTGTTTTTGGGTCTCGAAAGAACCACTTTGATTCTCAACACATTTCTTATTTATACCTCCTCAAAATCAATACAAAAGAGGCCTTAAAATGACTGCAGTATGCGTGGAGGCGCTGTAGCAGATAATTTTTCCATTGCAGCGCCGGTTAGGATTTCTGAAAAACCCTAGTGGCGCAGGCTCACCCACTGCAGCGGATGAATTTCCCGCTGCAACAGTGGATGAATTTCCCACTGCAGCGGGTATGTAGTTTTCCTGCTCTCGGGCAGAAAATCCGCGGCAGTGGATGGATTCCCCGCTGCAATGGGTTTCTGATTTTGAGGAGGATTTTCTCCTTCTAAATGACCGAATTAGCCGTTGGTGTCTTCATAAAAGTTGTAGCTCTATCTTATCTTTCTAACGCCACCAAGATCAAATCATTTGGAATTCGAATGAGAGAGTTATGCCTTAAATACTAAAATATATTTCAAAGTTAAATTTTCACTCTTTTTATTCCTTTTAACTTAAACCTACAAAAACAAAATTAAAAAAACATTAAACTAATAAAAATACTTGAAAATTTACAAATACTCAAGCTCAGAAGTACTTGATTTTTGAGTAAAATACTCTCATCAACAATGTTTCAGTAGATTGTTAGCCTTGGGATATAGCAGCAGTATTCTTGTCACCAAACAAAACATCGCAATTTTGTGGCTCAACAAAAGAAAATAAACAAACAAACGAGAAGTTATAATAGAGTTTCAACCAACTAATGAGGTTTTCCTGAGTTTCTCAATCCTCTCATACAAAGTTTGTACCATATCCTCTCTTCCTTCATCAAGAAGAGCTTGTTTAAGATTGCTATACAACTGCGCCGGCGGCCGAATCCCCATATCCATCATCTCTTGAAAGTACTTGCAAGCGTCGTCCAACTTATCCTCCATGCATAAACTGTTGATCAAAGTGGAGAACATGTGCATCCCTGGAAGCACTCCTTTGGCCTTCATCTGATCCCAAATCTGAATCGCCATATCCAATCGCTCCACATTACAGAACATCCTCACCATTATCTCGTACGTGCTCACTGTTGGCTCACACCCGGGTTCCCGACTCATTCTCTGGAAAACCGAGAAAGCTTCTTCTGTTCTTTTATCTTTTATCAAGTGGTGTAAGATTATGTCATAAGTTCGAGAATTCGGACCAACCCCACATTCTCTCATCTCATCAACAACCTTGTATGCATTATCCAACTGCATTGACCAGCAGTAAGCTCCCACCAAGGCATTGTAAGTCGGTACCTCAGGCTCGAAACCACACGCTTTTGATCGTCTAAAGACCTCGAGAGCTTCATTCAACCTCTTCGCGGAACCCAACCCAATAATCAAAGTACAGAAGATGTGAGGGCTAGGCTTGCAATTATTCGCTTCCATTTCGTCAAACAACGCAAAAGCTTCATCATACTTCCTAGCCTTACAATGTGCATTGATCATAATGCCATAAGTCACAACATCAGGCTCAATCCCCTCGTCCTTCATCTCCCTATAAACCTCCTTAAGCTTCAACAAATTCTTCTCCTGACCCCACCCCTCCAACAAAATCGTATACGACTTGATATCGGGTTTGAACCTTTTCTCACTCATTTCGTCGAACACCTGCTGTGCTATCGTCGCAAACTTTGATTTGCAAAGGGTGTCAAGGAGTCTATTGAAATCCGAAACTTCTGCCTTCAATCCAAACTTGCGCATCTTCCGGAACGTCTCTATCGCTTCTTTAGCCTTCTTGGCTCTCGCATATCTCCGCGAAATCAACGCAAAAGTGTTCTTAGTCAACAAACGTTTGAGTTTCATTTCGTCCACCAAATTCCATATCTTCTTGAACTGCTTGATCTTTCCCAGAGCTTCGATCAAAGCGTCATAACTCTCAGTTGTATGTTTGAACCCTTTTTGCTTCTCAGCCCATCTGAAGAACGACAGCGCAAGAACACCTGAATTGCTGAGCTTCTTCAAAACCTCAACGACAAGAGTCGCCGACATCTCAACGTGAATATTATCGAGAAAGCTCTCGACGCTGTCGTTTGAAGAGTTAATGTACAATGTTTTGCAGATGTTTTCGGCGTCTTGGGCTGTCCTGTCGGTTTTGGCATCTGGGTTGTTGGCGATGTTCTGATTCTGAACGGAATCCAGGGTTTGTTCTGCATTGTCATGGGTTGGTTTGGAAGAAACAGTGCGGCTGAATAAGAGCTCAAAAAATGAATATCCCCTGAATGGTTTTTGATTTCTGGTGAGGTCTTCTGTGATGGTTTGTGATAGAGTAGTGAGTGAATGGAAACAGGTGGTTCGAAGTTGGAATGAGTTGATGACAGGTTTTCTGGGTGTTTTTTGTAGGAGACGACGGGCAAATTGAGAGATGCCCATTTGAACTTCCAAAGACCAAGGAACATCAGTTGCACTTGGCGCACACACATATATATACACCCTTTTCAGTAGCTAATTATAGACGTGTGTGTGTATCCTTCGGCAAGCTCTCCTATTTCTGCGTTTTAAAAACTGTTCGTTTTGTGGGTTCATTCTTTATTACCTCACAATTCTCAAACTATCCAAACAGTAATGTTTTCATTCAATGATCAAACTTTAAACTTCCAAACGTTAGTTTAAGCCAAAGGCCTTGTTCAACCGATTCAAAGTTTAGGTTTCCGCGTAGGTTCACATCAAAATTTTCACTACAGAAAAAGCTTCAGTTTAAAAATCGAAAACTCCCAAAACGCATTTAATTTGCTTTTTCAGTTTAAAAAGATCCACAAACGCATAATTTGCTTTCATGGATTGCTATGGATAGGACAACAGAGATGACCAAGTAGTTTTTCTCTTTGGTTTTCTAAAAGGGCAAGGGGACAAAGAAAACTGCACTAAACTTCCATAGCGGTGGCAGAATGAATACATCTATTACCAAGTCAATACGCATTCGATTGAGGACAAAAAAAAAAAAAAAAAAAAAAAAAAGATGAGCCAGTTTTGAAAATCCTAGATTAACAATGTGTGTATTGGGAACAAGGCATTAACATTGTGAAAATGGAATTAGACTGCAATGACTGCCGTGGAAAATTGAAAGCGAGAAGCTAGTTAATTTCACAACTAATAATTCAAAGAATGAACTTTCTGATAATCAAGTATTCAACAACAGCTGAACAATATAGTTCGATGACAGGGAGAACATACAACCGCATGCAAATGGAAACACAGAGGGAGACCCCTTATTGATTGAGAGGCTGTAGGATGGCTCATGGCTCTAAATAAATGCATGCCTCCATGCTACACACAGCCCAAAATCCCAAGAGTGAATGTTACTTCGTTTCCTTTCGGCTCTGCCGGCGTTATACACATTCGTGAAGGCTGCGGCAAGAGGAGCTCCCAAAAAAATTGCACTTAATAGGCCAAAGAATGTATCTGAACGAACTGCAGTTTTCAAAACCAAGAAATGCGTTCAGATGGACTGCACCTAATCTTAGAAGGTCTTGCATGAATACAAGGATCTTCATTTGCACTGATTTGACTGTGAATTCCAGTCATCGAGGAGGTTAGTAATAGACTCTTCAAACTTTTTTGCTTGAGGCCCAGGCTTCAAGATATTGACATCACCCCATTGGGAACATGGATCCATCCACCAGCTTCTCCGGCCAGAGCACCACGCACCTGGGACGGGTTGCTTGTGTCCGCGCTTTAGGACCTTTTCATCAATCAAGTTCAGCACAGGATCATCTTCCTTGAATTGTCTAGCAAAAGCAGCACCGCTTTGAACCATTTGACCAAAATCAGAAATGTTGAGGAAGTGAGGTTCCATCCCTGGGGGACTGTCCCAGATCATATATCTCAAATCACCGTTCACTGTTGTGTTCTTGAACTCTGGCGCATTGCATATAACGGAATGAAAATAGCCTTCTTCTGACAAAATTACATTGGTAAAGTACATAAGCAGGGTCCGCGGCAGGTTATCCCAACCAAGTATACAAAATTCCAAAAATGATCGACTCAGGGTGACCCATGGTGAACCTGCAGACCAAGAACGTCACTAATATTCAAGTCCAAATTAATTGAAAAACAGAATTTTGGATTGAATAAAAGAATGAGATATACATAAATATATATATATATAGAGAGAGAGAGAGAGAGAGAGTATCATAGAGACTTTGCCTGTGAATACTTTAAACGCATCAGGTGTTTTTCGTTTCTGTGTCGCATGAAAAATTTGGCTCCTCCTGGCTAGGTATATCCCCGGATCAACAACAATAGGATGAAACCTCTGAGATCTGAATAAAGAGAAAAATTGAAACTTAATGATTTGGATTCTTGTATGCCACAAACCTATATAGCTAAAAGTTAGAGAGGATTTGCATACTCTTTCCATCCAAGGTCACTGGTGTGATCAATGAAATTTATATCCCTCCTAACAGAGGAGAACACATGAGAAAGATCTGGGGAAAGGGGTGAAAAAACATTAGTAACTCAGCATAATGTACAAGGAAATACCCTCCTAAGTGGACTAATGAATTTTCAAATAGATAATCAACAAAATCAGTATAAAGACCCTCCTAAGTCGGCATAGTTACGGTGAAATTTAGAAATTCCCAACATAAAACTCAAGTTAATACCAAGTGCTTGTTGCTTGTAAATGCGATATGCAAAAGTTCAACTGGTGGAAAAAAATGAATAGGAACAACAAACATTCTATAAATTAACAGCACAGCACAATAACAAAGAAAGTGATGTTAAATGCCAGTAGATCCGCTCATGAAGTAAATTGAAGTAAATAAATCCTAAGCATAGAAAAACAATGTTATCACTGCCATAACCCCCAATCCAGTTTTTGATCCATGCACTTCAAGAATGGTGCTTATGTAATCACCACTTCCAGCAATGAGTTTACAATCACTCTAAACCAGCTTTTCATTCACGCTTTTCTGGGAGGATCTTGATGAAACTAAAACAACTAATGTTGAGTTTACAATTACATTAAAAGTTTTCAGGAAGATTGGTTTTCACGGTCATATCACAATCAATATGTTGGAAAAGAAGTAATCAAGCCAGACTCATCTTTGCTATTCAAGATTCAGTCTATGTTAACTTGCTGTCATATCATCAAACGGATAATGACTATCCAACTATTTTAAGGACATCAAAGGTATTTTCAATCAATTATACTAAAAATACACGAATCAATCTGCCGAACATCATACAAATAAAGCCCAAAAGTCAACTTGAAACTTTCAGGATCACAAAAAAAATGGGGACTCCTAAGAAAAGTCAACGACATTCTCACCAATCTAATTGATCATAAAGGTGAAAAATTCAATTTAATTTCCCACATCTGTTCTTCTAATGACTCTAGATTCCTCTCCATATTAACATCCCAAGCACCAAAGCAAACTTCATTCAAGATAACAAAAACAAATTAAAAAAAAAAAAAAAAAACTAGTCAATCAAAAAGTAACCTCTTCAAGTAAATTTCAGAAACAATTTACCATCCATTCCCAGCTACAAAATTCAAATTTCCCCGCTAACAAAATATCCAAAAAAAGAAAAAGACCGAAGAGGCATACCGTCCTGAGTGAGAAGCGGGTAATCCATGGCACTCAAAGGAATAAACCAGTCCCAGCCACTATCAACCTTCAACAAAATAGCCGCGGCGCGGAGAACCGTGGCGATATTGGAAGCCCCCATGTGGGTAAGTCGATCGGGCTTCCCGAGCACATCGACGTTCCCGAAAGCCCTAACCGCCGTCACCGACTTCACCAACGCCGACAGCCGATGCCTCTCGTCGTCAGACGCATCCACCGAAAGATGCAGAAGGTACCGATTCCTGGGATGGTAAACCGCCAGCAGAAGCCTGAAGATCCGGTCGCAATCCCCTTTCCCTCCCCACAAGTAGTAGGCGAAAGCCGGCGGGTAATGCGACCCTTGATGGACGATCGACGGGAACGGCTTCGGAGAACTAAAAGCGGAGATTGAAGAGAAGAGGAGAAGAATCAGAGACAGAAATGACGCCGAGAAGAGAGTCAAAAGCCATTTCTTCCTCTCAGCTCCCATAATGCTGGTACTACTGTTGGGGCATATGGCTATGGAGGAATTTGTGGTCGGTTTCTCAAGATAGATCTTGCTTTCCGTGGGATTTGGTTTCTTTGGCGACAATGGCGATGAACAATGAGATTTTCTTGGGCGTTTCGAAGATTGGGCTTTTGCTTCCACTGATGAAAAACCGGTTTTCGAAACCGGATCAGATTCAGAAACTGTGAAATTCTCTTTCTTCCTCTCTCTTTCTCTCTCTAAGTTCTGTAATTCTAGGGTTAGGGTTTTCAACTCAGATTTGCTGTTGAAGGAGAAAACAGAGTTCACGAATTCTTTCTTTCTTTCTTTCAAAATTTTATTTTCTTCGATTTTGAATATTTTGATCTCTGAATTTTTAAGAGCTTTTTGAGTTTATTACACGTCTTTACGTATCAGTTTTCATTTTTCAATTCACCCAAAAAGAGTTAAAACAAGCTCAATCCCCACGCGCACTGGTCACGCGTGAATGCACGCTAAAATATTAGAGATGAATGTTTGCCATCTGACGATTGGGATGGTGGCGTGGCGTCACGTATTTACTGACAAAAGTGGGGGATAACGATGTGATGTTTTCTGTCAATGTTTTTCTTGTTTTTTATTAATTATTTTTCCTCCTGAGAATTGAAATGCTGTCGTTTTTCACCGACGGCAGTTTTGGCATTAACAGTCAAAAGAAGGCGACATGGAATTAGCAAAACGCGGTAGGTGGAAATAGTTTTTTTTTTTTTTTTGTGTGTGTGTGTGGCTAAATTAGTATTGGGATTATTATAATAAGGAATAAGCCTCGGGTCGTGCATGGGTGAGAGTTAGGTTTACGATGACCAAAAGGATTTTTGTCTTATTTCAATTTCAACGGGTGAGTACTTTCCTTTTTCTTTTTAGCTATATTAAATTTGAGACGATTAGCGGAAAAAAATTAAATTCAATGTTAGAACTTTTGTACAACCATTTTTTTGATGCAGATTTAAGGCCTCGTTTATTTTATTTATTCGAGTTTAGAATTCGAGTTTTGCTACAGTAAAAAGCTCTCACAAATAATCACATCTAACTTTTTTGCTACAGTAAAAAGCTCTCACATAAAATTAAATCTCAACTCGAATTAAAAACTCGAATCAGCGAAGTAAACGGACCCTAAATTTATCAAGAATTAAATGGTAAAAAATTAATTTAAACAGTTAAAATTTGAATTGCGTGCACTCATTCGTTAAGTGAGACCCATATGTTTTAGTTAAAAATAAATAAATTCTTTGTTTTAATTTTATAACTGCTTTTGATAAATTTGTACTTACTAATTATAAAAATAATTATATGGTGTTAAATCCAGTGGTTGTACAGCATGACAGATGTAGGTCCCGTTCATTTCACCGATTTAAGTTTAGAATTTGAGTTTTACTACAGTAAAAAATTCTCAGAAACAGTCACATTTAACTTTTTTGCTACAGTAAAAATTTCTCACATAAAATCACATCTCAACTCGAATTACAAATTCGAATCAACGAAGTGAACGGACCCGTAGTATTTTTTTATATATGAATTTGAAACTTTTTAAAGTAAAATAGAAACAAGTGTTACAGCATTGTTCATTTCATCGATTCAAGTTTATAATTTGAATTTTATTATAGTAAAAAGTTATCAAAAATAATCACATTTAATTTTTTTACTACAGTAAAAAAAATCTCATATAAAATCACATTTCAACTTAAATCGGTGATCTAAACAGACTCTACATATAAAATAAGAGTGGATCATATTTTATTTTGATAAAATAAGGATTACACGAACTACAAAGCTATTACACAGATGAATAAAAAAATTTACATTTGTCAAACTAGAACAACTGTTGGACCGAGAACACTTTTTAAGAATATTATAGTCTCGTTCTTTTATTTTTTAGCGTCATTCAATACTTTTAAAAATTACTGTTTGATTCTTATATTTAAATTTATAATTCTGATTGTACTATCATATTTTTTATCTCATAAAATATTTAAATTTTAAATTTTTAAAACTCTAATTAATAAATTAAAACTATTAATTTAAATACGTAGATTAAACGAAACTTAAAAAATCAAAGGAATTGCATTTTCAACACATTTGTTTATTTTTTTTCTTGTTGACGTTTCTCAACACTAGTTATTAAACTTGCACGGAACGAAATACTTTGACGTAATTCACACTTTCTAGAACGAGACTTTTGTTCCAGCGTTGCGTCCTTTGGAAAACAAATGTACGTCGGTCGTCCTTGCTTTTCTCTTTAGCCGGGTGATGTCACACTCGTACGTGTCTTCTTCTTCTTCTTCTTCATTTAACTTTTATTTTCGGATTTCTCGCACAAACAAATTATGATGCGGACCTGCGGTAATGCAAATTCAACTCCTACCATATTATCATCATCATTATTCATTATGTCGTATGATTGCCAAAATGGGACTTTTGTAGTTTCATAAGAGAATACAAAGAAGGAGTTGGGACTTTTATATTAATGGTATTTAATATTCGAGTTGAAAAAGTTAATTAGCGAGGAAATAAATGCCACAAAGAAAGAATTATGGCTCCTAAACCATATATGTCTGAAAATTGATCGACTTAATGATGTCAAATTGAGGGTACTTTTATAGGCTTTACAAATAAACTCAATCTTGTTGGTAACGCACTTATGTAATGTAGTTCTCCTTTTAAAATAATTATTATAATAGTATTTCTACATTATTCATGACGTGGAGATTTTAAATTCAAATTATTACCATAAAGATGATAATTAAGCACTCGTTTTATTATGCACTTTGATCTAGCACAAAGATAGAGAATGCATTTTTCTAAAAATAAAAAATTTAAGACTTCTCATTCATTTCGCAGATTCGAGTTTAAAATTTGAGTTTTACTATAATAAAAAAGTCTTAAAAACAGTCACATTTAACTTTTTTATAAAGTCATATATCAACTCGAATTAAAAACTCAAATCAACGAATTAAACGGACTTTAAATTTAGTCTCCTGCGATGCCAATGCTGCTATCATTTTGAAATAAGAGTTGTTGAGTACTACTCGTATTTAACACCACAATCACATGAAATTCACACAATTCACATGGAATGAGTTCGACATACATATGAGCGCCATCTGAGATCCACTTTGATGGTTTTTGAAACACTTGTGACTTGATGGTCATGTCATTGATATGAGTTTCATCCAAGGCACATTCAATATCAATTGGAACATTCGACATAAGTGATCTTTTATTATTGGTTAATCATATTTATGCCATGAACTTGAAGATCATTATCCGTTTATCCCCGAAACTTTTGAAACTCTTATATTACTTATTAAATTTTAAATTAGTCTCACTTAATTCATTTTATAAGATTTTTTGTTCAAAACAAACCGAAAAAATAAGAAAAAAGGGATTTAAGTGTGGTTACATGTTTTTTTTTAATATTTTATTTTAAGTTTGTTTTTAACATAGAAACCATGTGACTGAGATACCCTTTTTTTATGCTTTTAACAAAAAATTTAATTTTTACCAAAAAAAATATTTTAATAGAGTAGGTTAAATATAACTTATTTAAAATTTGAGAGATAAAGTGAAAACTTTTAAAACTAAAGTTCAATAGACCTCAACGATCAATGACATTGATGAGAATAATCCTTTATAATTTTTGCTTCATAAAAACTATTGGAAGGGCTTATTAAACTGGTCCCTTGGATGGTTATGCTGCTCATCTAAATGAGCAGCATAATTCAATGTCACTGGATTTCAGATGGACTCCATCTTACATGTATATTACATATTAAGAAACGAAACGTGTTCAGTACTCGTGAAACCAAACATATTTTCATTAATTAGTGCCTTTTCTTTTTTTCACCATTGGTGCTGTGAAATCCAAAATCTATCATCGCATAGCAGTATCCTACATGATAAAGTGCTGAGCATTAACAGTTAATACTTGATTGGACTAAGAAGTGGAGAAGACAATTAGGAGTAAGTATAAAAATTACAATATTTTCCCTTAATTCATTTTCGTGGCTGTGTCAAAATCAGTTCAGTTTAGACCACTACGAATGATATATATATATATGCTTGTATATCAGGATTCAGGATATAGGAAGTAGGAGCGTGCTTTGGAATGTTAAACTGTCACGAGTAGTTGATAATATGCATAAAAAACGAACAATCATTTCTCCATTGTTGCGCTTTCAAGCTCAACTGTGTTAAAACATACAGGTTAGCTTAAATAACTCCATGCCACGAATATTTATTGTCGCCTTCTCTTTTTCAACCCCTATAACCATAATTATCAGGTCAACTCAATAACAACAGACCAGAGGATCTTATGCTACTTCAGAGTAGCCTAATCACTCGGATTGAATTTTCTGAATCTTCATCACTGCCTCAATCACTCAGATTGAATTTACAGAATCTTCATCACTGCCTTCGCTGTCACTGCTGCTGCTGCTACCGCTTCCGCTGCCACTACTTCCACTTCCACTGCTACTACTTGAAGTGGAAGTCTGCTCATCCCTCTCCTCCGCATTCACTTGCGCTCGAAGCGCTTCTGCAGCATTTGGCCCCTTGTCAACTTCATCACCACTATCGTCAACATCAGCAATCTCATCATCAGTGTCATTTTGATGTGGAACGTTGACATCAAATCCAACGTTAGCTTTATCTTCTGCAGCATTCACATCTTCAGGTAATGCAGGCCCAAAAATGTCCTCGATATCTATATCTTGATGTTCATCGACTTCTTCGTTCTCATTCTTAGGATCAGGTGCGACAGAAGAGGCGTTTGGTGGATCAGATGAATAATCTGCAACCCCCTTACTGGCAGATTTTGCACCTGCTGCATTATGTATTAGCATTATCATTCAAAAACACGCCTTGCAAAAAGAACACGTTACGGAAAACTGCATTATTAATCCAAAACATCCTACACAAAAATCAAATTCAACTTTGAAATTCTAAGACATATTTGAAGTGTAATCTCCATTTGATTGGTCAATCTACTTCACCATACTAATTGGACAAGACTGTAAATTAAGCTTGAAACTCAAATTTTAGAGACAAATGTAATTTTGCAAAGCGTATCTTGCTCTGCCTCCAATAGCATCTGGTAACGCAAGTGAAGAACAAGGAATCACCTTCACAAAATTAGTTTTAACTTTAAGCAACTGGTTTGTGGAAGTAAACAACGGATTTCATAGCTAACTAAGAAAAACGGAGTAGCAATGGCGACTGCAAGGAGATCATGGCATCTTAACATATAATTCCCAAGACTTTTGCGAAAATTGATCTCACTATAGATGCGAATAACCAATAGAAACAAACAGTGTTGGTTAAACTCAGAGCCTCATGTGAAAGGCAGAGAAATGCAAGACAAGACATTGTATGCATATGGTATACAAGTACAATAACTATAAAGACTAAAAGCGCGGCATTGGCAAAATGGCAACAAGAGAAAACCAACAAGCCCTAAGATTTTACAGAACTGGTTACATCATCAAATGGAGAAAAATGATTTCCATACAAACCAAATAAGAAAATCACACAAACCTGGATTCTCAGACACGCCAATATCAATTCTTTCCACCTCAACCTGCACAAATATATGGCAAAGGAAGGCTTAAAATATGGAAAGACAAGAAATTGAAAGAGATATACAATAAAAACAATAAAGATGACACTTGACTAGATCATCTAATCAACACTTCCAAAAGAAATTAGAGTTTTAACAGGAAAAAAGAATGTCAATTCATGAAACTAATCATAACTTTTGGAGCATTACATTGGCAAAATTGTAATCAAAACTCAAAGTTCTTGAGAAGTTAACTAAGTGAAACCAAGCGGCATTTCAACGAAACTCATGTCAAATGCTAAACTGGCAACAGTAAAACATAATGCCAAACAGGACTTACCGGCACGGCGGGGAATGCGCTTCTGCCGACATGAATCGTCTTTGGAGCCCTCGCGACGGGAGAAAGCCGAGGCTCTATCGCCGGTCCGGAAAGAGCCGCCACCGAGGAGGAAGAGGCGGCGGCAGCGGACTCGCCGGGCTGACGGCGATGCCGGAGATGATTCACTGACCGGTGAAGCCGCTCCATTCGGAAAGTCTCGCCATCGAACAACAAAACGGCGTCGTTCTTGTAGTCCTCGCTGCTCCCGTCGAACGTCACCTTCGGTTTCCCTAATTGATTGTTGTGAAACTCCACAGTAACCCTATTTTCCTTCGTCTTGCGCAGCGATCCAGGCTTCGTCTTGTCGATCGAAGCCGGTTTGAATTCATCTGCACCGAAATCAAAATCGAAACCATTAGCAATCAATCATACATTCGCGATTTTGAAGCTTTTCTTTTTCCCGCATTTTCTCGGGAACCAAACAGTGACTTACATCGCAAAGTGCAGTACTTGTTGGAAGCCTCATCCTTGAATGAAGGTCCTAAAGTCAGATTATACCATCGATCGGACTGCGGAGCGGTTTTCGGCTCTTCCTTGGCGTTGTTCACCATTTTTCTGTTCAGAGAGAGAGAGAGAGAGAGTTTCAGGAGCCTGGAAGAAAGCTACGGTGACAGGGACGGGACCCGACCGGTGACATGGCACGATCCAATTGGTGGGTGACGGTTGTACCGCAGAGGATCTAGCCGAGTTCCGTACGATATATAAATAGGGTTTTTCTTTTACTTTCGACGGCGGACGACTGAATGGAAGAGTTTGCCCCAGGGACAGGGACGATGGCGAGTCGGACATTGAACGCTGATTAGCTGTTGCAAGGACCACGTTGAATCATAGTATCCGCCAATAACGATTTGCCACGTCATAATGTGCTGCAAAATATCCACGTAAATCACTACGATTGGTCTAGATGAAGATGATCTTCTGGAGCCGTGATACCTGATAGGGGCTTTTTTCTTCGCAAGTCGTGCTAAAGTTTTTCCCAGCCATTCACACGTGGGTGGCTCTACCTTTGTATGTTATACACGCACGCATGACATATGTAGTACCAAGTGTACAAAAATCCTTTTATCGTTTTTCATGTAACTGTCGTTTCTTCTTTTATTGCTGTTTTTTCCCCTAAATTTTCTCGTCGTTTTACATGACGCCGTCGTTCCTGGGTTATTGTCGGTTACATTTCTCGTCGTCGTTTTTTGTGGATATTGTGGCCGTTTCACTCTTCAAGGTAGTTTTCGCTGCTTTGCCGAGCAGTTTCTTTTGTCGTTTTTCACTTCATTGTCGTTTATATTTTTTTTGTGTCTGTTCACATTATTGTTGTGTTTAGCTCTTTTTCTATTGGATAACAACATTCAAAATTTTTAGCACAACTTCTATATTTATTTTCCCATAATCTTAAGGTGTTCAGTTCACTGATTCAAATTAAGATGTAATTTTATGTGAAAATTTTTTACTATAATAAAAAAAATAAATGTCACTCTTTATAAAATTTTTTTACTATAATAAAATTTAAATTGATGAAGTGAACGAGATCTCGTTAAACTATCAACAAATGCAATTACTTGAGTATTAAAAGATCATAATTAAAATTTAGATCGCTATTATTATTCATTTTACTCTTTTTCGGGTTTTCCCCTCTAATCAATGTGGTGGTTGGAAAAAAAAAAAAAATCCTAAAAATCGAAACTTTAGCCAGTAAAGTAAAATGTTGATTATTCCACCATATCTTATCCTCAAGCAGCCACGCGTCGCTCATATGAACAATATATTACCGTTTGAGAAAACGATTTCGCATCCAAAACGACACCGTTTGAAACCTCAATGCGAATGCTTAATTGCCCCGCTTTAAGAAAAATTAGCCGAGAGCCTGAGACGTACACTAATAGAGCTTTTCTTCAGCTGCAGCAGAGGAAGACGAAAACAATGGAAGAGACAGAGTGAGAGAGAGTTTGGACATGGCGGGTTTTGGCGGTAACGGAGTGGGCCAGGTGGTAGCGGGCCTCGGCTCGAGCGGTTTGGGCAAGGCCCTGGCCGCCGTCGCTGCGGCCCTTCTTCTCCGCCTCTTCTCCGGCCCAGGCCCAGCGCTTCCGCCGGAGACCGACTACGACGACGAAGCCGAGGACCGAAACGACGCCGTACCGGACGACTCCGGTAAGGTCATTCCGGTCACAATCCGGTGGCGAAACATCACCTGCTCGCTCTCCGACAAACGTTCCAAATCAGTAACTCTCTAATTTCAATTTCAATTTTTCTTTCTGTTTTCCCTCACCTGTTTGGCTGCCTTGAAAAGAAAATGTAGGGTTTTGGATGCTGATTTTGTGGTGTTTGTTAATCCCGAGGTGCGATTTTTTCTCAAAAACGTGGGAGGAGAGGCGAAGCCGGGGCGACTGCTGGCGATTATGGGGCCGTCGGGGTCGGGGAAGACGACGCTGCTAAACGTACTGGCGGGTCAGCTAACGGCTTCACCGCGATTGCATTTGTCGGGGTTGTTGGAGGTCAATGGAAAGCCTAGTTCGAGCAAAGCTTATAAGTAAACTTTGTTTGGAAATTAAATTTCGGTTAAAATTGGGTTTGAGATTTTCTGGTTGATGATTTTTGGGTTGTGTAATGGCAGGTTTGCATATGTGAGACAAGAAGACCTGTTTTTCTCGCAGCTTACGGTGAGGGAGACGCTCTCTCTCGCCGCCGAGCTGCAGCTTCCGGAGATAAGTTCTGTGGAAGCAAGAGATGAGTACGTGAACAATCTCTTGTTCAAGCTAGGCTTGGTAAGATTGGATTATTTGTTTTTTTTTTTTACTTTATTCGATAATTACGCGATGAAGATCTTGGAGGAGAGTTTTGATGGTTCTCTACTTAGAGGGCATGTTGAAAGCGAGGGGGAGCGTGTTTCCTTTTACCAACTATTCACTGTTTATTTAGGATATCAGGAATAGTAATTTAGTAGGCTGTAGGCTCAGTCCCTCAGTATTGTTTCTCGGTTGATTAGAAATGCTTTTTTAGTTATGTGCAAAGGCATTTTAGTAAATAAAATGACAAAGATTCCTATTCATAAGTTTAGTAAACACTAAAAAAGAATTGGATCGTATACAGTTCCACTCCCCAATAGATAAGTGAAGGCTTAAAATGAATGAGTAATCCTCATTCTTTTACTTTTCTTTTTCAAACCCATTACCTTTCCCATTGCATTCCATTACAGTTTGGTAATCGGGTTTTGAGTATTGGGTTGGAAATGATTGGAAATGAGTGATTTTGTTTCGATTTTGTTTTCCCCCATTCTTGATTAAGTTTTGTGGTTGCACCTTTTTTTTTTCTACTTGTTCTTCAAAAGGTCAGTTGTGCGGATACAATTGTTGGTGATGCCAAAGTCCGAGGAATCAGTGGGGGTGAGAAGAAACGGTTGTCTCTGGCATGTGAACTGATTGCAAGCCCGTCTGTAATATTTGCTGATGAGCCCACAACCGGTACAACTACTTTTTGAAACTACTTACGTTCATAAATCATTGGTTGTTGCTATGTTGATGTAGCACAATAAAGGAGTGGGCATCATCTTATTCCATAATTTAACATATCAGACATATGTGTTCTTACTGCCAAAGCACGATTGTTTCAATTACATGTCCATTGTCCACATAAGCTATTCTTCTTTGTATTTTAACAAAAGAAGTTACTAATGGTGCTTTCAGGACTTGATGCCTTCCAGGCAGAGAAAGTAATGGAAAATCTCCGACAGCTTGCACAGGACGGACATACTGTAATTTGCTCCATTCATCAGCCCAGAAGTTCTGTATATGCTAAATTCGACGATGTTGTCTTGCTAACAGACGGTGCACTTGTTTATGCTGGTCCTGCAAAGGATGAAACACTGGCATACTTCTCTACATTAGGGTTGTCCTCTAAACTTTGTCCATCTTTTTTTTTAATCTTTTGTGGTCAATGCTTTTTTCCAAATTGTATTGAAGGATTTTTATTGTTATTTTTACGGGATAATGAGAGGTTTTGTCTGCTTCATACGGCCCATTTTCACATTTTTATTTTGAATTGAGACCCCTGGATTGACAATGAGCAAATCTATAACTTGAATTACTGCAGAACAATTTTTTCTCTATTCTATTGATTGACTCGGTATAACATGCCATCTTTTTAGCTTCTTGTTCAATATTTGTTACTTCTAGTGTTCAAATAATTATCAGATTTACTCGCATGCACCAGCATGTACACTTCAATCACTCTCTAAAGTTTGTGCCTGCTGTAACATGTCGTGACTCCAAATTTTGACTAATGATGGTTGTTTTAACAGATACCAATGCCCAGATCATGTGAATCCTGCTGAATTTCTGGCTGATCTCATATCGATTGACTACAGTTCTTCTGCAAGTGTTTACTCATCTCAGAAAAGAATAGATGGTCTTGTTGAGTCATTTTCACAACAATCTTCAACAGTTCTGTATGCAACCCCGATTGCAATAAGAGAGACCTCCAAGAGTAGTACGAAGTTCAACCAGAAAAGTATAGTTAGAAAGAAGGGAGGTTGGTGGAGGCAATTCTGGTTGCTCCTTAAACGTGCATGGATGCAGGTTATTTATTTCATTCGTTGTTCCATGTTCAATATTTACTCTTGTTAGTATGGCATGGTAGAAATAAGAAATCAGAGTTCTTTATATTAATGAAGAGGTTGAACTGCCGAAGAATATTTGGCATATTTACCTAATTGAGTTCTTAAGTAGCTGAGATTTAGGTATTTTTTTTCAGTCTTCCAATAATATTGCCTACTAATTTTGAAGGTTCATTGAAAAAGAAAAAAGAGAGACAAACAAGATGGTTCATTGAAAAAAAGAAAAGAAAGAAAGACATCCTGTATGGTTAATCTCTAACAATTTGCAAGACATATGTTGACATTTGTTGATTCTATTTTGGCGTAAAACTTATTCTATTAACTAAATACTTTCGGATAAAAAAAAAAAAAAACTAAATACTTTTTTTACTACCGAGTCAGAACTTTTCTCTTTTCCACTTTTAGCATTGAACAGTTGTGGAGAGCTACAGCCACGTAAATATAATTGCTTCCCATACCAAATTGATTTGTTTCAGAATGAAACTCAAAATCCTCATTTTATCTGATTTGCTCGCTAGGCTTCTCGTGATGGGCCAACAAATAAAGTTCGGGCAAGAATGTCGGTTGCATCAGCTATAATATTTGGTTCAGTTTTTTGGAGAATGGGAAGATCTCAGACATCGATTCAAGACAGAATGGGATTGCTTCAGGTGTGAAAGTTCATTGATTCCATTTGAAAGTTGAAACCCAGTCCCTTCTACTTTCTATGTATTATATGTTTACTGCAAGCACACTCTGCATCGGATTAGAGTAAGTTAGTTGGTTTCATGAATACTCTCTTTCAGGTTGCTGTAATAAACACGGCAATGGCAGCTCTAACCAAGACTGTGGGAGTTTTCCCCAAGGAGCGTGCAATAGTTGACAGAGAGCGTGCAAAGGGTTCTTATAAATTGGGACCTTACCTGCTTTCTAAGTTGTTGGCTGAGATTCCAGTTGGAGCTGCGTTTCCATTAATGTTTGGTGCTGTGTTGTACCCAATGGCCCGTCTTCATCCTACTCTGTCTAGGTATACAACTCTTACTATATGTGCTTTTTGATACCGATCATTTCTTCCATTTCCTTTATTATTTAATAATAATTGGTGTATGCTTAGATTTGATGAATATATGCTAAACTAGTTGTGGGATGTCCGTTTAATAACTGATAGTAGACATGACATTTGAGACACAAAAACTATCACAGAAGCAAATGATTCCACCAGAACTATACTCGATTAGGTTTACATTCTTTAAGTAAATGATCTAAACTTCTGGTCATTGCAAGATCAATTAAATCATACATGTGACTGGAATGTTGCTGAAGTAAAGTTTATAGAAACCTCAACATATCCAAAACATTTGCTTAATGTTGCAACAATCATAAACATTTAAGGCTCTACATGGCCTATATGAGAGTTTTCTACAGATTATGTTATGGTTGACTAATAGTTTTAGCATTTCAACTCTGTGGAGGATGGATGGTTATGATCTGTAAGTACTGATGTACCCACTTTGAAATTCTTCACCTTTTAGGTTTGGAAAGTTCTGTGGCATTGTGACTGTGGAATCCTTTGCTGCGTCAGCTATGGGTCTTACCGTTGGGGCTATGGTTCCATCCACTGAAGCAGCAATGGCAGTGGGGCCCTCTCTTATGACGGTTTTCCTTGTCTTTGGAGGCTATTATGTTAATGCAGAGAATACACCGATCGTCTTTCGATGGATACCTCGTGTTTCTCTTATAAGATGGTAAAATAAATGATATCCTCCCAATAAAAAAACAATGCTGAGAAACTGCTTTAATCTCAATGTGATAAAGCCGCTGGTTGTTTTTTCCTATCAAATAACAGCATAGTTCTTTCCAAACTTTCAGGGCCTTTGAAGGACTTTGTGTCAATGAATTTAAAGGTCTTGAGTTTGATCATCAGCATTCCTACGACATTCAAACTGGAGAACAGGTAATGGGTGATACATGGATCCTTATATATTGTATATGTCTGTCTATACAACGACATCAGTTTGAGAACTCATGATGGATATAGCTGTTAAGGAAGAACTTTTGTTTCTTTTATTAATCTTGCAGGCACTCGAGCGCCTCTCATTTGGAAACAGTCGGATTAGGGATACAGTGGTAGCTCAAAGTAGAATACTCTTATTCTGGTATTGTACCACATACCGTCTCCTGGAGAGAAACAAGCCCAAATACCAGCAGCTTGAGCCCCCACCACTTGATCAAATCAAACCACAGCTACAACTTGAGCCTATTAACAAAGAACAAGTAGAGCAAAACCCGCCAAAAGAATCTCCACAACCCGATCAAGTTCAGCAAAACCAGCAGCTTGAATCACCTGTGATTGACCAAATCCGACCATTTATCCTCGAAGGTTTGTAATTACTTCGGCGTTAATAGATCTTCTCGTCAGATTTACAGCTATTTATTGATTTGTCTCGTACAGGTGCCTAAGTAAAAGGAGATAGATGTCTTTGCAATGATGGAGGCCCCATGTAGAAAACTAATATTGTCATTTTGTAATTGGTTGTACATTCAAAACCAGTTTAGGAGTCTCACCAGGACGATCATGCTTACTGTAACTGATCGAATTCGACCAGGATGCGTGCGCTTTTGAGCCCTGTAATGGATGAAGGATGACTAATGGTCGTTGTAAACCAAATAGACAGCTTTTCATTTCCAAACTCTCTAGTTGTTCTATTTTAGAACCCACAAAAAAAAATAATAATAATAATAAAAAAAAAAAAAGCAGCCTGGACATCATTCAAGGACCATTTTCGTGCTAGTCTAATGGAAGTTAAGAGTCATTTGTCACACTATTGGAAATTGACAGGTAATTATGCAAATGAAATGTGAGAGAGATGAGCTGTTATTAATTAGATAGATACATTCATGTTTCATTCAATTTCCGGAATCATTAATCACGATTTGCAATTTGTAAGTTTAATTTCTAACGTTTAGTTTGTATATTCAGAATTATTTTCGTTTTACGTATATTTTTTTATAAGAAAAAATATTATAAAGAATTATAAATTATAATTTAAAATTAAAAATAGATATAAAAAACAACGGGCTATAACTTTGGTACTAAAAGCGTTAAAGCGAGTGGAGTACGCAAATCAGAATTCATGATACATGAATTTTTGATTCATGTATAATCATTGTTTGTTGTTTTGCTTATTTAATTAAAAAATTTTGATTTTGTTTATGCTGCGGCGGCATCATTTTATTATTATTATTATTATTATTATTATTATTATTATTATTATTACCACTGAAAAGCTCTGATATTAGTTTGTAAATATATTTTGATTTTTTTTTTAGTAAAAAATTGAGTCTTAAAATTCAAAACCTACCAATGTCCAAACCCAAAAATTGAGTATTATAATATATGTGAATAAATCTAAAACATACCTCAGTAAAAAAAAAAAAATTTAAAAACACGAGGTGTAAATATTTATACAATTCATTAGAAGAAATAGTGTATCTTATTTATTTGTTTTTCTTTGAAGGAATAGTGTTTACACAATTAAAATTAAGAATGGTTCTCTTCACACCCTTTAACTTACCCTCCACACCCTTTTCTAAATACACACCTCACATAATTATTTCAAAATTACCCCTAATTATTTTTAGAAAAATTAGAAATTCTTAAACACTTCTTTTGACATCCAACATTTTGTTTCAATTTGTTATTTTGATATTATCATCTCTTTATGTTTTTCCTGAAGCTTTGGGCATGGAATCTTCTTTCATATATAAAGAAAATTTACTAGTACATTTTCTTACAAAAATAAGGAACATAAATACGAGCATAAAGGCAACGTAATTATCATATCAATTGAGGTATTGATAAAAAAGACAAAAGGAAACAAAAAAAAAAAAATCAAAAGAGCATAAGCAAGAAAAAGAAAAAAAATCATAAAAAATACAACGTTTTAAAAAAGTTAAAAAAAAAAAAAAAAAAAAAAAACCAAAAGGAAATGTTTAACTTTAAAAAATCATTAGTAAATTTCAAAAAACAATATTAGTAGAAGAAAAAATAAAAATTAAACAAGAAAAGATAAAAGAAAAGATCCTCATACAATAAATAGTAAAGAAAATTTAAAATGCTACTTTTTGGAACCAGAAAAGGAAAAATTAGAATTTTGTTATCGAATTCAAAATAGCAATTATTTATAAATTTAGATATGACATGTGAGTATTGAAAAAAAAAAATTATAATATAATTTAATTACGTGATTATGTCTATTATAATTATTTTTTTTAAAGGTTATAGTTGTTTTTTTTTTTTTTGTAATTTTATGTGAGGATCTTTTTATTATAAAAAGTTTTAATATAAAAATGAGTGTGTAAAATTATTGTCTAAGTTAAAAAACAAAAGAAATATTTTTTTTAAGGGAACAAAACAAATATTATATTACACGTATGCTTTGAATTGAGACCAAAAAAAAAAAAAAAAAAAAAATACAAAACCCAGGAAAATATACTATAAAAATTAATAAGAAACAAGGAAAAAAAGATTGAGGAGGAAAAGAAAAAAATAAAAAAGACCAGAGGTAACTAAATTAAAGTTTCAAAAACCCAGAAGGCTGGAACTAAACCCTAACCCCTGACAAAAATCTTGACCTCACTCACTCACTCAGCCCCGAGAGAAAGCCACTTTCACAGCTAACGCACAATCTCGTCTTCCTCATCGTATAAATGAATTTGAACAGGCAATAGCATTAATCAATTTATTAAATACTTACAAAAACGAAATGTCTAAATCACAGCCATTTTCATGGGCTCGTCTTCTCATCAACCAATCCCTAACCAAACCCACCGTCTCCCCATTTTGCCGACCACTTTCCTCCACTTTCCGCCACTTTCCCGCCTCCCAGACACCCCGTCCTCCCCCCTTCCCTTCCCAAACCGCCCGTTTCTCGACGGCGGATAGGGATCCCGTGCGGGATCTCCTGGCGGAGGTGGAGAGAGAGAGGCAGAGAGAGAGAGAGCAGAGAATAAAGGCCGGCCTCGGGACCAGCGACATCGACGCCGAAGATGAGGAGGACTACATGAATGTGACGCCATTGATAGAGAAGATGGCGAGGCGGATGAAGCATATCAGCGACAAGGACTTGATGTGGGACGAGGAGCCCACCGACTCCGAGAGCGACGAAGACGAGAGGTTCACTCCCGAGGCCGTTAAGAAGTATAACGAAATGCTTGACAGGAAGGTCAAACGCCAAAAGGAGCTGATCAAGAACTTCGACGAAGCTAGTAATCTTTCAACTTTGTTTTATGTGATTTGGTTCCCCTTTTCTTTTTTTTTTTTTTTTTTTTGCCTGCATACTTTGCACTAGAGGAGGAGTTTTAAATTTATAAACACGCTAATTCTTTAGTAACAAGAGCAATACAATGAGAGAAAATGAGCAAATGATTCACTCTAAATATGAGAGTTAAGTCTACTTTCGATTGCTTTCTCTATGATGAAGAAGAATTACAAGAGAATCACACGCTCGCCACAACTTTGTGTTGAGGCGATAATTACACTTTCTCATACTTAACATAAGTTACTGTCCGATTTTTAGATTTTTTTTTTTTTTTTTTTTTTTTTTTTTTTTTTTTTGGGCCTGGCGTATGATTTATTCTCAAGTAAATAACACATGGGTTTATGAGGGTTTGACAGGGTTAGTTTCTTAGCAATTTTGGGAGAAGAAAAGAAAATTGTAGATTAAAAGTTAGGCTTGCCCATTTCTTGTTGTCATTTTAGAAAAGAAAATGATGGTTAGTGTTGATGGGATTTTGAAATGAATTATTCATTGGTTTCAATGGGATTCTTTGGTATTTTCTTAGTGTAATTCGATAAGATGTGTTGATTTACTTTGGATTTTCTGACACCTGACACTTGATGACAGCTTTTATAATGGAAGAATACGATTGAAAGTTTGAGTAAAAACATTTCTATCTTTGTGGAGGAATGTAGGGTTCTTGGTGGGAGTAGATGGAGATGTTCATTCAATATTGGGCTTATCTTTTCTTAGTTTCCCCTTTTAAAGACGGAAAATGTTTTTTATTTGTTGTGGAGTTGATAAGATTTTAAATGTATTTTTTCATCACATAGGCGTGGCGAGGCCTATGAGATGTGTTGATTTACTTTGCATTGCTTACAGAGACCCTTGATGATGCTTTTAAGTGGATGTATAAGATTGACAAGTTTGAGAACAAACACTTCCGACTTCGCCCTGAATATATGGTCATTGGAGAGTTGATGAACCGTCTCAGAGTTGCAGAGGGAAAGGATAAGTTCATTCTTCAGATGAAACTAAATAGGGCTTTGAGGTTGGTGGAGTGGAGGGAGCAATATGATCCAAATAATCCCGCCAATTACGGGGTATTTCAAAGTACGAATCAAGTCCAGGGTGTTTCCTTGGTAGATGACTTAGAGAATGAGCTAGATGAGATACCAGTTGCCAAACTTGACAGTGACGATGAAGAAGAATTTGATGACATGAAGGAGAAAGAAGATGCGCTGTTAGAAAAAATAAATGCTATTGACAAAGCACTTGAAGAGAAGTTAGCAGTATTGGATCATACGTTTGGAAGGAAGGGTAAACTTCTAGAAGAGGAGATTAAAGATCTTGCAGAGGAAAGAAATTCTTTGACTGAGAAGAAGAGAACACCTCTCTACAGGAAGGTAACAGCTCAAGGCATTGAGTTAGCATGTTATTGCTAATATTGATATTTATTTAATATAATCATACAGGCGTGAAAGGAGTTCTTGCATGCTTCAGATTAACCTTTCTACGTTCATAATTTTTTAAAGTATGAATTTCCTTTCTCCTAAATCTCTTTATGCGTTTCTGTCCTAATATGGTTTGATCTCAGAGTTTATATACTATTGCAATCTGTTGGCCATACAATGAAGTAGTAGTTGAAATGTCTTCACGTAATGTTGTAGAAAAGTCTGTTTTGGTATTTCGTGACTATATGGATAATCAGGCAACTATTTGGTCAATTACTGTTTGTAAATTTAGTTAGACGTCTTAAGTTTCTCGTTTGTTATAAATATTTGCTTTAATTATAGTTTTCATCGATCACTGGCAGGGTTTTGATGTGAAGGTGATTAACGTGAACCGCAGTGTTAAAGTTACAAAGGTATTTTAACCATCTTGTATATTTTTCTTTGGAGAGAAGAATGCATTTACAGTTCTTATATGCCATACTCCTTTATGCTTTAGGGGGGCCGCATGGCTAAGTATTCTGCCATAGTAGCTTGTGGAAACTATCACGGTGTTGTTGGTTTTGCGAAAGCGAAAGGCCCAAAAATTCCTATTGCTGTCCAGAAGGTATTTTCTTGGTGCTGTAAAATTTCACAGTATTATGCCCATGTTTGTTTCAACAACCCAAACTGTTGTTTAGGATTCAAACCTTAGTTCAGGATTCAAACTGGTGTTTGATAGAGTAAAATTCAAGGACAAATCAAATCATTAACAATTAGTTTAAGGACAACTCAAATTGTTGATTTTAGAATTCACATCCCCTCTAAATTATAACAATCCGAATTATTTTCATTAGTCCAATAGTTCTAAATTCTACTTTTTCTCTCTTTTCAATTTCAATCTTAAAAATTTCATAATTTATTGGTTTTAATTCCAATTGAGATGATTTTTTTAATGTGTTCATAATCAAAGAGAGGAACAAATATCTACCCATATTGCATATTTTTTAATGTCATTTATAATGTGGTTTTATAAGGCCCCGTTTATTTTATCGATTCGAATTTAGAATTTGAGTTTTGTTACACTAAAAAGCTCTCAGAAATAGTTACATCTAACTTTTTTGCTATAGTAAAGCTCTCACATAAAGTCACATATCAACTCGAATCAGCGCACTAAATAGGCCCTTAAGATTTGTTATAAAACTCTAATGATAGTTTAACACTTTATCCAAACACAGTTCGTATTTTATTCTCAATTTAAATTACAATTTGTTTGCATATCCAAACGACAGTTCGCATCACAGTTTGAATCACTACAGTTCAGATTTTACAATTCTAAGCAAAATGGTTCAAATCTTCACAGTTTGAGTTGAACCAAACAAGCACTATATATTTGGTTTATCATGATTTGATTTTCTTTTCGATTCTCAAATTAATTAGATAGTGCTTGGATGGATGACCCTGGTGCTCTGGTTCAGAGTTAATTTTCAAAATGTCTACTTTGACTAATAGGATCTGGTGTACGTGACTGAAGGAGGCCTTTGTTGAGTCCTACACACCTGTAATCATATAATGCATGTTTTCAGTAACTCTAATGGCATGTTTTTTTGTCTAAAAAACTCAAAAAAAAGATAACTTAAGTTTCAACTTTATGTAAGTTCACATTTTTTTAAGTTATAATTTTATTCAATTTTACTCAACTTTATTTAAATTCTAATTTCAACTCAACTTATAAATTAAATTTAACTCAAAAATTACACTTAAATTATACTCTAAAAGAACAATTCATAAGTCTCTTAACACATATGATGGTGACGTACCTACTCTACGTAACAACCCTTTACAATACCAGCTTGCAAGGGAAAGGATCCCAACAGCTTACAAACCCACTAATCATCTTGCATTTATTCCATGTGGGGCCTTTGGTATCTAAAACTCTAGTCGCAAAATATTCTCCCACTTAGACCAAGGGATAACAATTCCACCTTTTTTACGAACCACTGAGCATACCCTCTTTTATAGTTAATACTAGTAAGGAATCCTAGCAAACTCCTGTTTCTTTCATAAGCAAAATTTACGAAGGGTTTTATTATTATTATTATGGTTATGGTGGTCCTTTTTTTGTCTATGTTCAGAGTTTCGGTTTCATCCCTTTAAAATTTGAGGACTTGAATGAGGTTCTATTTGATCAGATGGGGAGTCAGGAATATGATAATTAAATAGTATGTGATTTCTGATAAGTTAATGAAAGGACCTATATACGCACATAGTCCAGAATTAAATCATGCTGGTCTGCTATAAATGGAGATAAATTAGCTCAGAACAGAAGCTTTGTTCTAAGGACCGTGCTTAATAAGAACTACATGATACAAGAGATATGAAAACTGAAATATCCATCTGCACGATCTGTCTTCCATAAGTTCGAACTCTATGTGAATGATTCTTTTCCACAAATAAATAAGTAAATAATAAAAAATGCAAAATAAAACTGGTAATCAATATCTTTATTCTTTCCCCCCTTTCTCCCTCGTCGGTTTGTAGTTAGTGACAAAATGGTCTATTTACTGCAACAGGCACATGAGAAATGCTATCAAAATCTTCACTATGTAGAACGATACGAAGACCATACGATTCCGCATGCGATACAAACAAATTATAAGAAGACCAAGGTATTCAATCAACTCAATTGTTAACATTTTTGTCCTTTTCTTTTTTATTATTGTTTTGTTTTTCCTTTTTCCCACCGCAACTGCTTAATTTTGAGCTGAAAATGCAGATTTATCTGTGGCCAGCACCCACTAGAACAGGTCTAGTAGCAGGGTGGAAAATTGTCCAAACCATTTTGAATTTAGCAGGTTTCAAGAATGTCAAGACAAAGGTAATCAAATCAAGTGGCAAAGTGAGAATCAAATTTCTAGATATGTTTTTCGGGTCCAAATTGATATGCATTTTATTGATGTTAGGTTATCGGGTCGAAGAATCCATTCAACACGGTTAAGGCTCTGTTCAAAGCCCTTACTTCGGTAAGTAATAACATTCTTCATTTTCCTGCTGGTACTTTGATGATCCAAAGGGTTCTATTTTCAAGTATGAGTATTTGTTTTTGCATTTTAACGTTTGTGTCTCCGTTTCTCTGCCTTTCCAGATTGAAACTCCCAAGGATGTACAAGAGAAGTTTGGTCGGACCGTGGTTGAGAAGCACCTTCTTTGATATTTTAAAAATGACGGGTGTGTTTCATTTTTTTTGGGCTTAGTTTCCAGTGATTTCGCTTATGTCTATGGATTTTGAGGAGTTTGAAGTCCCATTTTTTTCCCGATTAGATGAAATAAACGATAAAACAATAGAAATAAAGAGAGAAATATAGCTTTTGGGGAAAGCGTTTTGGTTGTATTATTGAAAATTGATTTAGTTACAACTACCTTTCACCATTTTCCCCCATTTCCCATTTCTAGCTTCTCAGCTTTGTATTGTCGTATTACTACAATCCTTGCAATATTTGTTTTTATATAATATGCTCACACACAGATATAATGTATATAGAAAAAAAAAAAAAAAAAAGAGAGAGAGAGATAATTAATGGGCTTGCTTGTCAGCGCCCAATTAATACATTTGATTAGAGTTGCAAAGGAAAAATGCTAAATCTCAAGAGTCAGGGTTTTGTAAACTTAGTAGTCATCTAGTTCACTGCATGTGCATAATGTTTCAAAAATCTCACATTTATGTGTCTTACCATATTTAGCTTCTCTCTTCATTTCTAACGTTGTTATTATTTTTTTTTTTCTGTTTAATTTTTAACTGCAAGGGAACTATGGCAGTGATGACAATATCTGTACATATATTTATGTAGTACGCATCACAGTATTTGTCTATTAGGCAATAGAAACAATGTTTAACAAATTTAAGCAGATTAATGGAGTGGGAATGGGATTTTTCCTGGGTCGGGTTGGCGGGATGTTTCTGATGCCCCAAACCCGTCCCCGTTGCCATCCCTAGGCATGAGTAGCTTGGCTTGCTGAAGGAGTTTCGAGCATCGATTGTTGTGTAAGTTTTGACCATTGTGTTGTGTAGATGTTTTTAAAAGGCTACAAGTAACGACATTCTCAGTTAAGATAATGGGATTCAAGAAATAGGCCATGATAGCTTAAACTTAGAGATGACTGAATCAAAGGGAAAGGAGACAATCTCTCCTTATAGACAATTACTTCTTAGAGTGCATGAGTATGAGTCTAGTCATTTAATATTATTTTTATTAAATAATTATATTAATTAAAATTAAAGGGTAAAAATTAAAACTCCTAGACCTTTTAAGGTCAGCAATTCTCTCTTAAATTAATGATATAGCAAGAACATTAAAGGAGGAAAAGCCACGTTACTAACTTGTTTCATATTCATTATTATGGTACCCTGCAATGTACCAGGCTTAGTCGAGTTCATCAGCTGCATGTATTGGTCAACTTCCAAAAAAAAAAATGAAAATTCAAGCACAGATACACTATGGCATTCTTCAGTCGGTTTAAAAGTCGACGAAAAAGTCTAGATGCTTTTTCTGGTTAGTTAGGAAAATATAGAGTTATTTTTTTAGAGTGTAATTTTGAGTTAAATTTAAATTATAACTTGAGTTAAAGTTAGAATTTAAATAAAGTTAAAATTAAAAAAAAAACATAAATTTAAATAAAATTAAAATTTGAGTTTTTTTTTTTATTTTATAGATAAAAGAACATGTCAATCATCTTAAAATACGTTTAGTTAGTTTATGAATTTAAAATTATTTTTATTTTATGTATATTTTTTATGAAAAAAATATTATAAAAAATTATGATTTAAAATTAAAAATAAATATAAAAAATAAAGGTCTACTTAGTTTCATCACCAAGTCGGTGTCGATCAATATCAATATCAAATCAATATCATCATTGAGCTGGACTTACCAAATAAATCATCACCAACTTGGAGTTCGGGTTCCTCATCAACCCAGACCTAGCCACGCTCAGAGTAATTGCATTCCATGTAAGATTATATCCAATCCCGTGCAGCCACCGTCTTCTCTGGAACTTTCCAATTTAAGAGGGAATTAATCACTTCGTTAAAATACGCGTTTCTAATTTCGGCTCTTATTTTTTTTTTTTGAGATATTTTGGGTTATTTTTTTTTTATGAAATTTAAAAAAAGGTTTAAATTTGGGTTATAATTTTATTTAAATTCTTTTTTTTTTTTTTTTTTAATCTATAAAATTTGAGTTTAAACTCAAATTTGAGATTAAATTTGAGTTCAAGTTTTTTCTTGAGTTTAAACTCAAATTTAGAATTAAATTCAAGTTTAAGTTTTCCCTTCAACTCGAGTTTATAAACTCAAACTCAAGTTAATGAACAATATTTTTTCTATTCTTAAAAATGTCATAATTTTTTCATTTTAATTATGATTGAGATGATTTTTTTACATTCACAACGAAAAGACGAATAAAATTTCACCTATATACCTTATTAAAATTTTTCATCACCATTGAGTTTTTATTAAAATATTATCTAAATATAAATTTAAGTTTTGACTCAACCAAACACAAACTCAAAAAAATTCTCAATTCAAATCATAACTCAAATATACACATTCAAACACAAACTCAAGTTACAACTTCAACTCAAGTTATAACTCAAACTCAATTTAAAATCAACACTCAACTAAAAATCATGACTTAAGTCACTATAACTCAAAAATACAAAAGAGCAACCCCAAATTATTTATAATGTTTCCTCTGAACCACAACATTTTTTCCCTTTTAAGTAAAAAAAAAAAAGAAAAAAGAAAAAAAAGAATATAAAGGTGCATTGAATTAAGAGTAGTAATTTGTGTCACGTGCTGTGTTCATATCGTGTTTTATTCATTTCTTTTTAAATTTACAATCAATCATAACACGACCCATGACACGAAATTTTTTAAAAACCGTAACATGAACAATACACGATCACTTTATGAATTGATATGACACGACACAAAAATAACCCGTGACACAAAATTAATCCGTGAACCCAAAATTGGCACAAATTATCTACTTTTTTTTAAAAAAAAATTACATATTAGAAATAATTTAAAATTCATAACATAAATACAATAACATCCATCAAAATTAAGTAAATAATAGTATAAGATTTTGAGTATAATTATCATAATATTAAAAGTTCATAATAAAATTTAAAATATATAATGAAATATATATATTAATTTTTTACGAGTTTCATATCGTGTTCAGATTAGACGGACCTAATTTAAAATTGACACGAGCTAATTTTAGATCGATTTAATTCTAATCTAAACATTTTTTTTTTCCAATCTTAACCTATAAATTTTAAATTGTGTTGTTGTATTATGACCTGTATCATCGGTACTACAATGAATCCGAGTAAACTTTTTTTATTGGACTCTTTCATGTGTAGCACCACAAACACAATATCGCCGCCCCTAGCGTCTCACTTGAAATTACTCATAAAACATTCCTTCAAGAGAGAAGTTTCTTCTTTTTAAAGTTTGGATTGGACCGCACGTCATGTCAATGTGGGCCTTTAGCCAAAGAAACACGAAACCCATCTCCAATAAACACGATCACGCGCAAAAATTGCCACGTGTCATATCCCACGCGGTCTCATTATTCTTATAAATAACACGAGTTACAATTTCCTAGAGCATTTTATTAGCGAAACTTCCTAGAGCATTTTGTACCATATCTCATACATCGTCTAAAATTTGAAATTCGAAACAATGTCTACAACTTCTTCCTTGTTCTCCTTGCCTCTCCTGCCCTCACGAATTAATGATCCCCGCAATTCGACTAGCCGGAGAATGGGGTTCGGCCGTCAGCGGGTGAGGCGGCCTCATCGTGGCAATAAGGTTGCTTGTGCACTGCATAGGGATGCATCATTTGGTCATGGCCGTCATGATGGCAAGCTTGTGGATGAAGACATGATTGTGCTTAGAATGCGAATTCACGAAATGAAGATGATGGAGGAGGGTCATGCTGAGGTGGCCGATTACGATTGGATGGAGTGGGAGAAGAAGTATTATTGTGAAGACTACGAATCGGATATTTGTGAAGCTGTGGGGTTGCTGCAATCCCAGTTGATGAACACAAGGCCTGGCGTGGCATTGGCAATGCTGGGTCTGGTTTCGATAAGCGTGCCAATTTCTATGGGCGTGGTTTTGCTGCGTTTGTTAGATGTCGCTAAGGTTATCTTAGTTGGAGCTCATTGATCTTAGGATAATATACTATATATGTAATGCGTGGATGTAAATATATAATCCCCTAATTGCTTGCGCACGTAACTAGTCTTGTGCTAGTTTTCATGTGCACCCATTTTGTTGCACTCAGGTAAATTTTTATATCACTCTATGTATATGATGCAGTAATATTTACTCATCCCATCCTATGGAAGAAAATATTTGTAATTTTAGTGTTCGTTTTTGAGTTTTGAATTTAAAATATTGTTACGCGAATAGAGAGTGACATACAATAATATATTTTGTTTGTATGCTCACGAGTCACAATGTGATTAACTTAAACTCAAATCTATATTGAAGAGAATAAATAATCTTACTTTATTAAATGATTGGTGCCGCTAGATAACTTTTAATGGTCATGAATGACAACTCAAAAAGGTAAAGTATTCTAAAAAAAATAAAGTTTTTAAATAAAGTAAAAAAAAAAAGACTGATTTTAACTGTTAAATCTATATTAAAAATTATTTATTTTGTATATTTTTAAATATAATGTGATCTTAATCATATTTGATGGTAAGAAATTAGTCTTATTGATAGAGAGGCCTTATTGGAGAAGAAGACCCAATTATTTATTTACCAACAAGGTAGGTTAACTATTTATTTTCCAATAAGTTACAACTAAACCACCGTATTAGGAAAAATATGATAGTTTAATGACATTAGATGAAAACTCTTAACAGTTCCGTATTGTGCCTACTGATAAAGTTTTTTCTTTTTTTATTTGATTTCGGGAAACTTACTCTGCAAATTTAGTTTGATTCTTACATTTATTATCTGCTTTTTTCTCATTTTATTGACGGTGATCCCTACATGTCTTCAATCGATTTGGTTCTCTAGTTAATATCGTCTCTTGAGTCAAAAAAAACTTCCTCCAGTCAATACTTTTTCAAGAATGAATGGACGCATGCATAATGCGATACGAAATTTGACCTGAACAATATTGATTTAAGAGAAATATGATTTTAAATGAAGACTATAAAACTAAAAAATTAACTTAAAAGGAGTATATTTTTTAAGAGCTCATTCAGTTCACTGATTTAAATTTTTAATTTAAGTTGAGATGTAATTTTATGTGAGAATTTTTTATTGTAATAAAAAAATTTGATGCGACTGTTTTTAAAAATTTTTTACTATAATAAAATTTAAATTTTAAACTCAAATCGATAAAATAAATGAGGCATAATTTTCATGATAAAATGAGGTCTATGTTTATTGTCTTCATATGAAACATGGTTGGAAACAGAAGCGAAGGCCCGATACAATTTTTAATTATAAATAGGAAGCCCATCATTATCTATATAACTGTAAGCAGAATCTATTGGAATAACTTTGTCAGAGGTCCCCAAATTATTCTTTCTCTCTACTATTAGTCTATGTACTTCATATTATTTCACAAATAGTCCTTGAACTAAGAAAGCGTGTCATAAGGCTTTGTCGTTTCTTGATGTCAATGGTTAAATTTTAGAGTTTCTAGGGTGTTTGTACATGTGGAACATAATTACATATGATATTCTCAAAGAAGTTCTTCATGATTGTTTTATTTATTTTTTAAGTGATGGCCCACTTTGTGTCTACTGGTTTTAGAACAAAAGACTCACATTGCTCTTCGTTTTCTTTTTAATGAAGGAATGAAACTACATTGCTCTGTTTCTTTTTTTTTTTTTTTTTTTTTGACGAAATTACATATATATATATGTCATGATTATTACATTTCTAGCTGCATTTAAAATTTTTATTTAGTAATATGTTATTTTTGTTTGAAATAGAGTTTCCAACTTTAAAATTGGATGGAAAATTTTTTTGCCCTCAACAGTAGTAAAAAGAAGCTACATACAAGGAAGCAATCCTAGATTGACGAATCAAAGCCAAGAGAGGATCAATTAAACGGAAGTTTGATTTACGGATTTAGAATCATAATTTAAAATTATTTTTATTTTTATATATATTTTTAAAAATATTATAGCGAGTTACGAACCATGATTCGAATCTTAACACGAATTCTCATACTAAACATCTCTATTCTTTTGATATTTTATTTTGTTTTCTTTTTTGTTATTTTTTTAAAGGAATTGATTGTAGCTGTCTTTTTTATTTGATATTTTTGGGTATATTACAAACAATATCATGGTTGGCAACCCATATAAGGTGCTATATTTTTGTTTTGAAATTGATATTCTGTTGAGGGACTTAAATTTCTAATGTTTATAGAGAAAGAAAAGGATTGATTTTAGAAGGAAAAAAAAAAATTAAGGACTAATTTTAGAGAGACCAATACTCAGGGACCTTCAAATAATACAAAAGAGTATAAGGGTATTATTAACCTTATAAAATATCATAATAACCATAAACTTCCATTCAATTTAACGGTTTCTATCCAAAAATTTAACGGATGAATCATTTATAAGACACTTTCTTAATTCATAGACTATTTAATAGACAATATTAAGTACATGGATTAATTATAGAGAAAAAAAAAAAAAAAAAAAAAAAGAATTCGGAGACCTCTCATGAATTTATTCCAAAGCTATTTGAGTTAGCTAGAACTTGTGGGGAATCATTGATGATATATATTTCTTTCCCAACAAATAATTATAGAAATCAATTCAACCTGTTTTTTTAATCTGTTGCACTAACTTCAAGTTATAACTTGTCATTTGGTCACAACTATCAGACATTTTATAAATTTTATGCTTTTAAATATATGAATACAGTACTGCCTTTTAAATTATATATTATAAATTATAACGAAATGACACCGACTACAACAAGAATCATTAGTGTTATATAGTCTAGTCTAAGGTTCAATGCATAATAACATAAATACAAGATAAAATAAACGCCGTCCAAGTTACAAAGTCAAATTTATAACTCAATAAATTAGAGTAAACTAGTTCTCTAAGAAACTTCCGCAATAATTTATATATTAAACTAAGAAAAGTCCTTGAGATTTTCCAGTTAGGAAATGTTCCTCTACAACAAATAAAAGGCTACTCATTATAGGATCATAAACTGTAACGCCTCTCTTAAAGCAACTTGAAAACCGTTCAACTCAAGAGAAACTACTTAAAGTAGAACAAATAATACTGCGTAATATAAAAAATAATGTCCACTACTGAGATAATTCTCGAACAAAAATTTTTAAGATTACAAATCTCAAATCTTAAATCTCTAGACTTGTCATGAGCACAAGAACTATATAAGCTTGCGCTCAGTAAGTAAACTGTAAATAATTTTTACATAAAAAATAATCTTCTTTAACATTTAAAGCTCTCTTGTATAATATTAGTCTTATGTTATTAGAACTTCTTTTATGTCGCCCCTATCTTAGAATCTCTTATTCTTCAAGGATTTGGTCATTCTCCATCTCAATTCATAATAAACACAAGATTTCACATTATACTCAGAAAACACTTTTCAAATCTCATAAAAACTAGTCAACAATAATAAATAAGAATCTTTTATTGAAAACATACTAAAATCCAATAAAGGGTATACTTACCTCAAACTACTTAATATGGTAAATAGAATTCTATCTTTCTATTTTATATTCTCTTATTTTATTAATTTTTTTTTTTTTTCATTTCCTTTGTCTCTCATCCTTTTCCCTTCGTTCCGTTCTTTTCTTTCCCTCACCATGCCTCACATAGTCACATATATCATCAGGGCTAGTATTGTTAGGTTAATATGTGGCACTTAAAAGCCTTGGTATACTAATGTGAGGTTTCTAAGAGCCACCACATGCCTAAAAAAAAATAATTTGTTTTTTAAATTTACACCACCACACTTAAAAAATATGTAAAAATATCTAAAAATCTCAAATCAAGTATCCCAAAATCTCCAAATATCATAAATTAAACTAAATATTATATTTTTCTTAACTAGGCTAGTTGCTTAAAAATACCGGGCATTACATAAACTTATTACCCCTTTAAATATTACCTTAGAAAAAAAAAATCACTCCTTTAATCTGACGACTACATATATTAATGACCACCTTAAATAATAATTCTTTTTTACTCTTTTACGTTTTACACACGGTATTGAATTTTCATGTACCTCGATATATCATTAATAATGTACATCTTATTTATTTTAATTTTCAAGCATGATCATGGAATGCATATAATTAAAGACGGGAGTACAGAAAGTGATTGTAGAAGATTGCAGCCTCAAAATATTATAGATATTTCACACAAGAATAGAAAAGTATTATCACTTTCAACAGGGTACAGTTGCCAACTTCCTGGAATCTAACCACAACAATTAAGGCTAAGCAATACGCGCAAAAACTGCATCTATTCATGTTGGCCTAAATATATATATATATATATATATATATAGAGAGAGAGAGAGAGAGAGAGAGAGAGAGAGAGAGAGAGAGACGGTTTAGCCACATTTCCCTCCTTGCTTAAGCAATTTGCTTAATCACGTGCTAATCAGGCCCCACCATCCTTTGTTCTGACTCACATAATTAAGAGTATTATACTAATTTAAAATTGCCCTTTCATTACTTAATCAAATATCTATAAATACATATACATAAGTACACGCCAATAACATCTAAAAACAACTAATACATTTCTTCGAACCCTCTTCCAGTTATGGCATATTCAACAACTTCCGTTAACACTTTTTCCTTTCACCTCTCAAAAACAGGTTTGTTACCGATAGATTGCCCATCAAGGAGATCATCATCATCAAGAGTGGTCGCAACCAGAATTCTTTCATCAAGAAGAGATCATCAAGCCAATCATCATCATGATCATCATCATAATCACTACATGAGTAGCAGCAGATTGGTGGATGAGAACATGATTGTTCTGAGGAAGAGGATTCATGAGACGAAGATGGTTGAGAGGAATTATGAGCCTCCTTCTGATTGGATGGATTGGGAGAAGAAGTATTACACTTCTTATGATTCTCTGATATGTCAAATGATGGGGTTTTTGCAGTCTCAGATGATGAACACAAGGCCAAGCTTGGCTTTGGGGATGGTGGTTTTGGTTATCTTGAGTTTGCCAACTTCTTCCGCTATGGTCTTGTTCCATTTGATGGGTCTAGCTAAGGAACTCTTCACTAATTAATTAGTTGAACTCTTCATTAATTAATTAGTGGTTAATTGATTTTCATTTTGTTTCTTAATTTTCGTTTGGTCATGTGTGTAAATACGAAGATCGGTGTAGAGGTGTAATTTTTTTCATTTATGTTCAGTAATGAAAACTATATATGGTTTCTTACGATTTTACTTCTTTTTTCTTCTTGCTAATTCTTTTTCATTATAGATGAATCTATAATTAAGTACTTGCTGCAGTAAATGAATACGAGTTTCTAATTATTATTTGTCTCTCTTTAATTTGTTTTTCTGATATACATGATAAACCGTATTAAAGTCTTGGAAGAAGAACCAACCCGTTATTTTTAGCCTTTGAGACCCTGAAAATTTTAAAGGTAAAATTGATTGGTTGGGAATTGGGATATTGTTGGACAGATGTATATGTATGTATTTATGTGTGTGTGTGTATAAATATATATCTGTGTGTATAAAACTATAAATATATGGATTGATGGATAGATATATATACATCACACAAACAATAACAGGTTAAGCAGTTTTCATTTGTTTTTCAACTTTGGACATGTACTAACTTATTGCAAACGACTCTCCATCAAATAATATTATTTGCTATGGCAAATTAGCAACTCATGTAATGGGGATAAAATTATAAACGTAATAGCGTCAGAACTTGAGCGTGTTAAGTATAAACGTGAGAGGTAATAATGACAATATCACTACATATTATGATGCATTGACTCACAATTCATTATTTCACATAACAAAATTAGTATATTTTGCAATCTAATCCTACCACGTTTTATTTTCTTCGATAAATTTTATGACCTGAAAATGGTGAAATTTTAAAATCTTTTTTAAGGTAAGATATCTCGAACTATATATCATTTCTAAGTGGTAGAAGAAAAAGGCTTTCTAGTAAATATACAAATTTTAGTCCGGTAGAACCCTTACAGAATGTGAAGACCCTTTTGATGTTTCATGATAAATATTGTATTTGTGTCTCTCAATGTGTGAGTGTGAGAGTTTTTTTTTTTCTTTTTTTCTTTCTTTTTTATAATCTGTGTGTGTTTTTACGAACTCACAAACAATTTATTGTCATCAATTTAATCTTTAACTAACTTAGTATCAATAAGAACATTCAATATTCTGTGCTTGTAGGTTTTACCTCTATTATGAAGGATATAATTTTCCATAGCCGCCATTAGGCCAAAAAAGAATGGAAGTAATTTGTTGTAGATTTGAAGCTGCTAAGCTGCGGAAAAAGGGCCTCATCATCAGGTTCTCCACATAAATATGGTGCAGACAACAGCTTTTTGCTACGCAGAAATTTGATCACCTGTGTGCTATAGATAGCTGCATATCTACATATATAACAAAAGTACAGTACTTGATGTTAGAAATTCATTTCAGGTTTCTCCTGAGTTCCAGATCAAAGAAATTATTAGGCTTTTACATATGAAAAGTTGCTTCTAGCTACCTATATATCCATAGCTCATCATTTAAAGAATATTCGTGTGCGTGTGTGTGGGTGTGAATTTGCAAGTTCTTCTAGAACAGTAAGGGTCCGTTTGGTTGGGGGATTCGTCCCCCGATTCGAATCATGATTCATGATTCGCTACAATAGTTTCTCTCATAAAAAATACACGTAAATCGAAAATGATTCAAATAACATGATTCGAATCCCTGAACCAAACGGACTCTAACATTCATGTTTAAAGAAAGCAAGAATGTGGAACCAGAGGGAGCTCCCTTCAGTCCAAGACACGACAATCGTAATTGAACTCGGCTAGCTCCTGCATCGTTGGATCAGAAACACACCAATTTCTAGCTCGCAATGTTTGGTGAGCTCTTGAACCAACGAGTCAGCAGCTGAGTTTCAATCTCAATGTCTTGGACTGGACTGAAGAAAGCTCCTTCTTCCGTAATCTTTTCCCGCATAATCATTCACACCATAAAATAAAGATTCCTTTCAAGTTACAAATATAAAAGAATCAAAATGAGCAAAGACCATTAATAATGGCCTCAGTTGCAAAAGGGTTTTGTAGGGCTTTGTTTATACAACCCTTGGTTGATGCACTATCTTTGTACTATTGGCTCTAGAGTTGAAGACACACACGCATTTACCCTTTTCAAAAAACAAAATGCTAGAAAACAACTACAAACTAAAAGGATGAAGATTAGAATTGAATCACCGAAGAATATTAGCTACATGTATCTATAAATGTGAGTATTACATATATATTCATGTATATAATATATGTATGGAAGAGATGAAAAGAGGTCAAGTGAGGAGTCTATATATAGATGACGAAAAGGTGAGAGTAAACTCCGATATAGAAATCTAAAAAAATGGTGTAACTTGCAGATTTAGGGTCAGTGAAGAAATCATGCATGGTTTGAAAATATTTGGGGCCTTTGCACCTCAAACATTGCTAGCTAGACAAGTCTGCCAAGTTTGTACCCTGCTCTAAATACATCTTTTCATACAGCTGGATGGCTCAATATAATTGTCTGATACTATATATATATATATATATAAAGTTGTTTATATATGTGTGTTTGTGTGTCTGTGGGTGTGTGTGTAGGGCAAGCTTATCTGCTCCCCTAAAATTTCTCAACCAGTAGTACTACTTCTGCCTCAAGGCTGCATCTGCTTTATTTGATTTTTTTATTTATTTGATTTAGTAATGTAATTGTAACCAGTGCATTACCCTTTAGGCCCCAAGTTTGAGAACAAACTATATCATAATCGTTTTTATGGGTTTTCTAATTCTTATTAATGTATTGCTTAAGGCATGTTATAAGGCCAATTTCTAATTAATGGAGAGATTTTCTTCCACCCATATTGGTTAAGCATATACTTTACGTAATAACTATATCAGAAGTAGTACTTAAAGTTGTCTTTCCCTACTAATCTTTCTAATTTTGCCAATTCGTGGTTGAGAAAGTATAATATTGTATATATACATATATATTGAACATGAATGTTTGATCGTTTCCTTGATAAAAGTCTATATATCATTGGTTTAGTATACATAATTTATCTAATCTACCTCTTAATTGGTTTTGAAGATACGGTTCTTATTTTCCTAACTTGTTTGCTTCCTCATCAGTGTACACCAATTTCAAATCTTCCGGTCTTGATTATTAATCACTAATTATACTTTGAGAAACTTCAAAGTTTTTTTTTTACGTAATCTCTTTTTCGATAAGCGAGTGCAATTACTGAGACGTATATTATCTAAGAAAATAAGCTTCAAAATCTTTGGAGTGCATTTATATTAAGCTTGATGTACTGGATTTTTATCTCAACTATGCAGGAATGCAAGTTGGGGAATGAGGTAATTGCGTTCGTGTATATGCCGTCAATCGGATAATTATATTTTTATTAGCCTTGCAGCTGTTTAATTAGTTGTTAATCTGATATTCCTTCCCTTCTTTTCTTGTTTTGGTGGCTTTTGTTTACCTAGCTGTGTGTGTGTATTACATAGAGATATGAACTTATGGTGTACACTTAATTCATTTGTGAGGTACTTTATGTACTCTCATGTTAAAAGAATTATAAACAGATATACGTCACAAAAAGTACATGCGTAGTTAGCATAATATTGGAAAATCATTAAGTGCTTATTTGATTTGAGGGATCAAAACCTTAGTTTTTTGATTCAAACAATGTTTTCTTTTATAATAAATTTAAATTTAAAAGGTTTAATTATAGTATTTTCTCACACAATTTAAATTTTAGTTCAAATAATATAGTTCAAACCCTCAAACTAAACAAACACTAAATTTTGTTTAATTCACTCTGAAAAAGAGAGGAACTTGTCCTGATCATGATTATTACTCTCCTATTAAGTAATCATGTGTTTATAATAAGGGACACAAACAATTATATATTCGGCAATGAAAAATGTTGTATAATTTGATGGAGATATATATTTAGGTCCAGTTTATTTTATCAATTTGAGTTTAGAATTTGAATTTTATTACAGTAAATTTTTTTAAAAAACAGTCTTATTTAATTTGTTTATTATATTAAAAAAAATTCACATAAAATCACATTTCAACTAAAATTAAAAATTTAAATTAATGAACTAAATGAATCTCGTTCTCTCATAAAAAGTGGACCTACCTTTTATAAAAGAGTGAAGATTTAGATTCCGTTCACTTTACTGATTCGAGTTTAAATTTAAGTTTTATTACAGTGAAAAATTCTCACAAACAGTCGCATTTAATTTTTTTATTATAATAAAAAATTTTCACATAAAATTATATTTTAATTTAAATTAAAAGAATAGACGAATTCTTAATCTTATAAAATAATTATTCTTATGCATTTTGCAGTACTGGGACACTTGGTGATCATTCATTAAATATTTTTGTGCGTACGTATAGTATAGTTCACTAATTATTAATGTTGCTTTACAGATTGAGATATTTTATGAAACACTCCATGTGGTTATGATATATTCCATACGAGCTCCGGCTACCTGATGACAAGACAATCACTTTTCTTGCTTTGGCTTGGCATGGCATGTCAATTACTCCATTTGTGGCATATATATGATACTGCTTTATATGTACAGCTTTTTCAACGTACATCGGTAAATTCAACGTTCCCAAAAATCTATTTAAAAGCGTGTAAATACTTACTCCAACTATTCAACGAAAGGATATGTGTGTATTCCTTAATAGCTTTTTTTTATTTATGAAAATTAAGAAAAGTACTATATATATATATTATTATTATTATTGGTAATACAAATTACAATAGATTTGATAGTATATCAAAATAGTGTGAGACATATCAAATATCATTTTTTTTTTTTATCGTATGAGTCGTTTTTCATTTATAATTACTATACATGTATAATGATACATCTCTATTGAAGCATTCTCGAGATATTGGAATTATGATGGACTCGTTTATTTTATCGATTTAAATTTTTAATTTTAAATTTTTATAGTAAAAAACTCTCAGAAAATGTCACATTTAATTTTTTCTATTACAGTGAAAAGCTCTCAAAAAATGTCACATCTCAGCTCGAATTAAAAACTCAAATTCACAAAGTGAATGAGACCCATGTTTACTTGCTATTTTTAACCAAGTGAATTGTTTCTTTTCAAACTACTCACAATCTAATTTACACAATACTAGATATTTAAATACGTGCTTAAAAAAAAGGATCGAACTCATGTGGTAGAATGATCGAATAATTGTGCTTTTTTTATAAACTACTTGGACTCCATGTCCATAGCACGTGGAGAGTATCCGTGTGTTAAATTTTAATTATCGTGCTATTATTAAAGCATATAAGTATCAGTATGAATATAAAATCCTAAAAATGAAAAAAAAAAGATGATAAAAGGAGATGCACTAAAATACACATTTCAATTAAACTAGTGTTAAAATCAAATATTATATATCTATAGATAAGTATAACATATTATTGATGAAACTATTTTGTTCAAGTGAATTAAGTAGAAAATTAATTATTAATTAAAGTGTACATATAAAAAAAAAAAAAAAAAAACTTCAAATAAGGATGCATTTTAAATAATTATTTCAGTGGGGTAAAAAATATATTTTAAGGCTATATATGTTAAATGTATATTTTAGAGGATTGAAATGAAAGGTTAGAAAAGAAAGTTAAAAAAAATAAAAAAAAAAACTTAAAATAAGGATGTATTTGAAGTACTTATTTCATTGGTGTAAAAGAAATATTTTAAGGATTATATTTGTTAAATGTATATTTTAGAGGATTGAAATGAAAGATTAGGAAAGAAATTTCCGTTCATTTCGCTGATTCGAGTTTAGAATTCGAGTTTTGTTACAGTAAAAAGCTTTCACAAATAATCACATCTAACTTTTTTACTACAGTAAAAAGCTCTCACATAAAATCACATCTCAACTCGAATTAAAAACTCGAATCAACGAACTAAACGGTCCAAAAAAAAAGAAGGAAACAACTTCAAAGAAGATGTATTTGAAATAATTATTTCAGTGAGGTGAAAAAATATTTTAATATTTTAAGGGTTGCATTTGTTAAATGTATATTTTAGGAGATTGAAATGAAAGGTTAGGAAAGAAAGTAAAAATAAAAATAAAAATAAAACAGAAAGAAAAAGGATAAAAAAACTTGACCAAAAATTTAAATAGTGTTTTTGTGAGAGAATGAATAGTGAAATGCATTCACATTTCTTATATAGTTATAGAATAATTGTGCATTTAAGCCGTATTAAATCAAAATCATGTCAAAATTATAGATAACATCAATTTGATAAATTCAATTAATTGCACAATATTATAATTTTTTTTTTAAAATTTCTCTGATATGATTAAAAAAAATAAACAACTAAAATTATTTATTTTTTAACAGTAAAATTTGTATTTGACACTACTAGAAAAAAAATCTACTTTTTCACGTGATACCAAAAAAGTCACATTTCTTTCATTTTTTTTTTTTTTAAATCGTTTCGTTTCATTTACATATTATTTCGACATATATGTAACACATAATTTTCAGAGCTTCTCCAGAAGAGAGCGATAGAGAGAGAAAACTAAAAAAGAACGAAAGGACGATTAGCAAAAAGAAAAGAAAAAACAAACGAAGGGACAGTCAGTTGGAAAAGATGGTATATGTCTGAGCTGTCCCTAGTTCCCAAAACCCTAACCAGGCCATATTCTATTTTAGTTTCTTATAACAACCATGTTCATCTTTTATAACTTTAAGTTTAACTCCGTGATTTAATTTAAAATTTCAATTTTATTATAGTAAATTTTTTTAAAAAATAATTATATTTAATTTTTTTATTATAATAAAAAATTATCATATAAAATTATATCTTAATTAAAATTAAAAATTTACATTAATAAATTAAACGGATTTTATATTTCACCAACAAAAACTTGTTTCTCAGTAGAAATGGAAGATCTATAACTCAACCAATCTGGTAAATTTATAACCATCTAGTTCATTCAACTAATTCACAACAAAAAACAGATCGAATCCTAGAACAGTACTAACAGAAATGTCCTCGAAGAACAACGAGAATAGGAATGGTTATGCAGGCTGAGAAGGGAAATATATATCTACACACACTCATGTGTGTGTGTGTGGGTGTGAATGTATATATATATATATATATATATATATATATACCTTTTTGGCAGGTTGGGGAAGCTTTCTTCTTTGTAGTTATTGATGTTTTCGATGACTTCAAGTGTACCTGCCATTCTATCTCGCACTGTAGAATTCTCTATAATAGAACTACTACTCATCAGTCATCACAGATTATCAGAGGGAATCTCGATGATCATCACCAACGTACTATGTCTTGTCATTTCACTTGTTTTTGCATTCCCTGTTCATGCTTTTTTTTTCCCTTCCTAGTTTCCTTTCCATTTTCAATTTTCATTTTTTTTTTTTTTTTTTTTTTTTTTTTATTTCTCTTCTTTTCTATATCGTTAACATTTCCCCTATTGTTTTTATTTCCACATTCAGTTCTGGGATTTTCTTCTGTTGTGAGATTTAGTTCTAAGATTTACACGTACACACAGAGATTATGAACCCAGAAGTATAGTACACTTTTTCTCCCAAGTGCGAATGAATATTGTTGCAGTGACAGTTGTATAGTTTAATTACGTTTTGCTTTTTGTACAAAAATAAAAAAATAAAAAAAGAGAAATTCAGGATTAGTCTTTTTTACTGAACGTTAGATTTATTATTTTAGGGAGTGTTTAAGAGAGAAATTTATTTTATTATTTAAATTATAATTCGTGATTTGTTATAATATTTTTTTTATAAAAAATATATGTAAATTAAAAATAATTTGAATCTTGATTTGAATGGAAACAGTAAATTTTTAACGTGCACATTTACATAACAAACCCTTAAAAACTTAATTCAATAAATAAAGCAACATTTACTATTGGTAATTAAAATGGATGGATCTTATGTTACCATACAAATTCCAAAAAAAAAAAAAAAAAAAAAAAAAAAAAAAACAACAACAAAGCTTTAGGTTTTGCTTGAGATATTCACATGTTTTCTCCTTTCTCGTAGTATTTATACATTGCTTGTTTGATTCTATGGAGCGAGGCTACTATTGCATTAGATTGAATAATATTGTTAGAAGATTTTTTTTTTTTTTTTTTTTTTTTTTTTTTTTTTTTTTTTTTGGGAAAAGCACCAAAGCACTCATTTCATAACTACCACTTGATCAAAATGGTATATTTGAGGTCAATCGTCCCTATATAGGGTGCCTCAATTGCAAAATGGACCTATATTTATGTGTGTTCTATTGATTTGGTAAAACTCTACATGGATCCAGCTATTATTCATATTCTATATACAGTTATCGTAGTCAGTCGTTGAATTTATTTGTAGCAATTTTCAAATTAGAAAATCTCTTTAAGTTTAGCATATTTAAGAATTTTAGGTAACTTATCCGATTCTGTAATTATAATATTATTTATATGGAATTCATTAATAATGCTCTTACTACTGGTGGATTTTCCCTCTTTTCCTAGTTAGTCCATGAATATAATTAAATTGTTAAATCACGTTAAATCTTTTTTTTTATTCACACCATTTCATTTTCTTCTTTAGTTTTTAATATAACACCCGAACTATTCATACTCATGGTATGTTTATATACGTGTAATCATAATGAATATGAATTAGAGTAGGTAAGATTCAGAATGGGTAGAATTCAGAGTGAGGAATCAGAATCAGGATAAACTGTTTACTTAGTGATAGGATTTAGAATCGGAGTCATTTCAAATCTCATTCATACGTTTACTTACACCTAGAATTGGAATGAAAAAGTGTAAAAGTACTAAAATACCCTTTAAATCAATTTGATATTTTCAATTTAAAAATATATTGTGTACTTATTATATTAAAATTAATCATAATTAAAATATTTAGTGTAATAATTGGGTACTAAAATAATAAATATAAATTGTACAACTATTTAAAATATAAAAATAAAATTTTAAATAAATTTAAATAAAATAAATAAAAATAAAAATTAGTGTTAAAAAATAAAATATATTATTAATTTATTAAAAAATAAAGTACATATTTATTATATTAAAGTTAACAATAATTATGCTAATATTATAATATTAGGCAAATAAATAATAAATATATGTTGCATTTATTATTTTTAAAATTTTATTTTTAATTGTGAATTTATAAGTAAAATAAGGATGTGATAGTAAATTAATATTAATATTAAGAATGAGAGTCTCGAGGACATAAGAGTGTCAATCACATTTTTCAATCTCAAATTTAAATGAGACCTACTAATCTCATTTTTATTTTAGAATAAAAAAAAATAAATAAATATAAAATTAATTCTCATTTTTTTACTCTCATTTTTTAATTTTGATAAGTACACATGCCATAAAAAGTTTATGATCCTCAATGACTAATGCATCTACTTTTTCTCAGTGTGCTCCTGGGACTTTGACTAGTGTCGTTCCTTTCCCATGCTCAAGCGCCCCCACGATAGCCGTCCCTTCTTATAATATCCATCTGCCCTTAATTGCCATATCTTCTCTATATCGATGCACCCTCGACAATTGTTGTCCTTTCTTTGTGACCCTACTCCCTTAACAATTATCATTCTTGTGCCCTCGATGATTGTTGTTCTTACGCAAGCTGCCCCCCTTTCTATATATTTCTTGTAAAATCAAAACAAAATAATAATTAAAAAAACTAATCTTAGACTCACGCTTAATTTCTTATATTACGGTTGATTGGAGATTCATCTTGCGGATGCATGTTAAAGGATATTACGGTTGATTGGAGATTCATCTTGCGGATGCATGTTAAAGGATTTTTTTTTTTTTTTTTTTTTTTTGCTGGAATGTTTTATATATAATTTCATGTAATAGTGATTTGAATTTATTTAGCAATTTTCAAACTAGGAATTCTCTCTATTTTAGAAGATTTGATTGTATTGCATACCTTATACCCTATTATATAATTATAATATATATTTATATGGAGCTTGTTGATACTTTTATTAGTTCTTTTGTATTATTGCCCCAAACTATTAATTTAAATACACCATCAAATAAGTTAAATAATTATGTTATATTCTTTTTATTTTCTTCTTTAATTTTTAATATTTATTGCCTATCCATGGTTCTTAATAAAAGGACCTAAGATTATGAAAATAATATTGGAATTTAGATTTTATCATTGAGACAATATTTTGATGTGAGACAGGAAAGTCTTAGACCCGTTTTTTTTCACAATTTGAATCACAACTGTAACTTTTTTAGTATAGTATTTTTCTCACAAAAATGTAAATTTAATTTTTTTATCACGGTATTTTGTCTCATATAAATTTATTTTCAACTCAATTATTCACCTTGAATTTGCGAAAAGAATGAGGTCTCAACCTTATAAATTATGAGATATTTCAGATGGTAAAGGGAAAAATAATAATAAAGGACGGAAATGAAAAAGATTTTGAAAAGTAGTTAAATACAAAAAAAAATGATAATTTTATTTTAAAATTAAACAGTTAAATACAAAAAAAAAAAAAAAAAAAATAGGCCAAAAATCAAAAAATGGGCTTAAGAAAGGGTATATAGGTCAATTTTATGAAATTATAGAAATTTACTGATAGCTTGAAGTGGGGTAACGATGTTAAGTTTATTTAGCTATGGTTTTTATTTTTATGTTTTATTATAAATTTTGGATAAATTTTTTATTCAAGTTATGGTTCATAACCGGACAAGTTATGGACAATTATGAATAATAACTTGTCAGGTCATGGTGCATAAAATCAGTTATAGTTCAAAATTTTATGACAAAGTTATGGACGAAAAAAAATAATTTGGCCTATTTATTAAAAACTTATGTAAACTATTGGCCTATTAATTTTAATTCATCTCAAATTTTAGCCTATTTTCCTCTTTCTCCCTAAATACAAACAGGGGATCCATTAACATCAAAGTATGATAATTGTATTTTAAAAATTAAACGGTTCTTTTCTCAATGTCAAAAAAAAAAAAAAAATCATTTTTGTAATTGAGAGTTGCTTAGCAAAGGAAAAAATGGGCTTTCTCGATGGGGTTGGGCTTAATAAGAGGGGACACATATGACATGGGCTAAGGCGATTTGGGTTGCGGTTACTGACCTGCTTGAAGTGGTTTTTTTTTTTTTTGTCGATGTTATCTCCTTTATTTGGCTTTGAGGTTTTTATTTTTTATGTTTTATTATAAATTTTTTGCTAATCCTATGAGGTTTTTATTCTTGTTAGTGTAAGGTTTATAAAGAGCACTTCGGTCTTTTACTAGAAAAGAAGAGATGCACGTGATAAAATCATGAAAAAGTTGACGAAACTAAACAAAAAGCTTTTAATTGCATTGGTTTACAGAGTTTGGAGTCCGTTTCACTAAAAATAAAAGAATGAAGACCGAGGGATGAAAAACACGTGTGCACATTGAGAAAGAGATCTTCAATAGTCTTGATAATAAAGTTATTAATAAATTTTTTATTTTATAGATTTAAATTTTAATTTAAATTGAGATGTAATATTTTTTTTAAATTTTTTTATTATAAAAAAAAATAAATCCAAAATATATTTTTAAAAAAATTTATTATAAAAATTTAAAATTAAAAACTCAAATTGATAAAGTCAACGAAATTATAACATTTTCAAGGCACGAGAATTCGTAAGAATCAGTTGTAGTACGTAAATAATGATTGATTTTGGTTAAATTTTTGTTGTAGCTATTATTCTTCTTTCCCCCACAAAAATTCCGGACTCCAGCGATGCATTTAACTTCCATATCCACCCTAATAAATGGTAAGTTTACCAGAGTATCCCTTAAATTCTTGTCATAAAACACACGTGCTCATTATGTCTAAACACGATTAAAATGATGGTTAATCATTCACTTTTAAAGTCCGAGAGAAATGAAAATAACTCTTTTTTTTTTTTTTTTTAAAGCTAATTAGTGCATATCACTGTCTAAGGTAAAAAATAGAAGATAATTTCAAATGTTGTCCATGAAGCAACTAGTGGTAGCACATTAACCTAGTGGGCTCTAGGTGCAAAGCAGTTGTGGGCTTTCTGATCTCATTGTCAGATAAATAAGATAAATACTCTTTAAAAATATATGTATTATAAATTTTTATTTTTTATTTTTTATTTTTAATTAATAATTTTTTAAATTAAATAATTATATTAATAAAATGGTATTAATTAAGAATGAAAAGTAAAAAATTTAGACTTATTCACTCTTTAAGGGTAAATTATGTAATTTTTTCTCTTCCGAAATGAATTATGGGCTTCGGCTTAATCTCATTCTTAGGCCTTAGCCAATACAAAATGACAATAATATCACTTTAGGAGAAATTGTAGTAAATAGACTAGCTTTTCAAACATTTAGAGTTAAATAACCAATTTACTAAGGATTAGTAATTAACAAACTAAATGTAATTTAAAATTTTTCATTTCTTATAGGTTTCTATTACTAATGTAATGTTACTTATTAGGTAATTAATCAAATTTTTTTTACTGATTTAATTTTAATAAAATATATATATATATATATATCTATTTACTAGGCTTAATACTTTAACCTTGAAAGGGTGAACTTAGAAATGGTCCTCAATGTCAAACCCTAGATTTGACCTCAATTAGAAATCATAAATGTGCTTCATAATGAAGACACCGCCGCCACCTCTCACCCAACCAACCGTCATCACCACTAAATCGGAGAAGCCAATGAAATCGTAGAAGTCTATGGCATAAATGACGATATAGTACCGTTGACGAAGTCTTTATGATCCTCACTTTTCCTTCGTGAACCGTGGGTTTCTTGAGCATAGGTCTGCACATCCTCATTTTCTAGGATGAGGCGAACTTGCCGCAATGGCACAATCTTCAATGAATCGTCGACGTTGCAAACGCCGTTGATGACGAGAGAAAGGGATAAATATAGTATGAGAGAGGGGAAGGAGAGTGAGAATGGGGTGCTAGGGTTTTTTTAGGAGGAAAAAAGGAAAAAAATATATATATATGAATGTGTGGCATTTAACTAGGAATATTTTATTCAGGAAATTTCATAAATATATGCACATGATAAAAACTAGATTTTAATAAATATCCTTTTAATAGCCTATTTACTAACTATATCTAAACTTTGGCCTAGTGTTGGAACTTTGTGCCGGCGGGCCGGCCTAAGGTATGAATTTTTCAGGCTCGGCGAGAAGGCCCAACCGCCGGCCCATCCAACTAAAATTTTTAGGCTCGAGCACGGGCAGCCTGAAAATGGACACCTCGCCGGAGCCTACTGCCATGTTATCGCTGTCAACCACCGTTCGTCAAAATTTTTTTGAATTTTTCTGGTCAGGCCTGATTTGCCCGAAGCTTGAAAACCCGACCAATGGATAAATTTTTTTTACTGTTGGAGCCCAACCTGAAAAAGCCAAAAAAGCCCGACCCCAACGGCTAGTTTTTTTTATTTTATTTTATTATTATTTTTTTTTTACAATTGCATGATTTTTCTGCCCGAACTTGACCGGCCAAAAACAAAACTAGCCATTATATCCGAATTTGGGAGAAAAAAAATCATTTTTTTAACCCAAAAATTTCCCTATAAATACCCCTCCCTTCAATCCCCCACACATTTTTCTCACTCAATCCCTCTCAATTTCTCTCAATCTCTCTCACAATTTTTCTAAAAACTATCACATTATCCTAAAGCTCTCTCTCTTTCAAATCGCTCTTATTTTTTTATAATGGATTCTTTTGGTTATAGTGGTATTCCCATTGATGCTTAACACAACGTGGAAGAATGGTAATTTCCCACTAATGAATTTGTTAAATAGAAATCTACTAATTCAAGCCCTGGTAGACGTACTAGAGGTCATGGTCGCAATGGTGGTAGGCATGGAAAAGCGTCGACAAGTGTTGCAACCTCCAAAAGGAAATGCAAGTGCACCTCCACAATTTGGGATCTCTTCGACACAATTGAGGAAGATCGACAATGAAGGTAACACTAAACATATAGCTCAATGTAAATATTGTTTATCTAAATTATAAAGTTGACACTATTCATGGCACCACACATTTGAGAAGGCATTTCAAAAATTGTCTTCAAAATCTTAGCCAGTCTGGTGGACCCAAACTCCGCCAAACACAATTATCTTTTGATCACGCAACCGGTGGTCTAACCACTTGGAAATATGATCCGCAAGTAGATCGTATGAAGTTATGCAAATGATAGTTGCATTAGATCAACCACTTAGTTTTATAGAGCATCCTAATTGGCAACAATATATTAAGGTTGTACATAATCCTAATGCACAGTTCACTTCAAAAACTACTTTTAGGAAAGATTTATTAAAATTATTTTTTAAAAAAGAAACATTAATAAACCTTTTACACTCGACTAGTTGGTGTGTTGTGTTAACAACATATATTTAGTTCACATTGCCAATAAAGATTATTTAGCTGTAATCAGACATTGCTTTAAAGGATTCGATTTAAATAAGAAAATATTAGGTTTTAAATGTGTTCTAGGATCACATAGTGTATATTTAATAGATAATACAATTTTAAATGTAATTGATGAAATTTAGATTAAGAAATAAAGTAATGGCTATAACATTAGATAATGCTAGTGCCAATACAAAAGCAATTTAGTTCTTTGAAAATTGTTTAAGTTTATTTGGTGACGGTACTATTTTTCACCAACGTTATGCATGTCACATAATTAATTTAATAGTTAAATCTAGTTTAAAAGAAATGGGTACTCACATTAAAAGAATTAGATATAGTCTTACATGGATTTAAGGTAGTAACCAAAGACAAGAAGATTGGTTTAGGTTCTTACAAGCATTAATATATCTCCTAGAGCATTAGTGTTAGATATGTCCTATAAGATGAAACTCAACTTATATAATGCTTCAACAATGCATCCCCTATAAGGATTGAACATTTAATTTTGAAGACGATTCTTCAGTTTCAAATTAAATTGTAAATTTGTAATTTGTAAATATGTATTTGGTTTTGACATTGTAATTGTATAATTTTGTAAGTTTATAAAATTTGTAATTCGTCACAAATGATTACACTTTTTTTTTCTTACCAAGTTTTTATCCCAATTGAATTTTTCTTGATAAGATTTTTAACAAGGCAATCATGAATTACAAATTTAAAAATAAATATAAAAATAATTTATTAAATTGTGTTAATAATGTGTGTTGAATATTGATTTTAGTTTTTGTATAATTTTAATACAAATTAACTTAATAATTATAAAAATTTAAAAAAAAATCAAGAATTTTGGGCGGGCTTGGGCTGCCAAATACAGGCCCACGCCCTACCACGGGCCTTCTCGGGCTCGGGCAGGCATCCAAAAATTTTGAGTGGGTTGGGTAGTATATTGTGCAGAAACTCAGTATTTTTCAGACAGTCGTGTTGTGAATTGGTGGTCTATCTGCCAACCTTGGCAGGCGGGCCATCCAAAGTTCCAACACTAATTTGGCCTACTAAATTTATTCCTCCTTAAACTAAGCCCATTTGCCATATTATTCCCTTTAATAAGGCGGGTCAAGAATTTAGCCTCTCCAATGACAATCAAGGGTTAACGCAATGGCCATGTTTAGAATTGATCCCGTTTTTATTTTTTATGTTTTTCGAGAAAAAAAAATGAAAACGTTTCTAAACGGCGTTAATAAACACAAAAAACATAAATGAAAATGCTTTTTTGGTTTAGTGTAAAATACTTTTAGTCGTTTTTCATTTCTTGTTTTTGTTTTCTCTTTTCTCCAGCAGAGAGAGAGAAAGAGAGATATTAATGAGTTTTTTTACACTGAAAATAAACTCTTGATAAAACTACTAAACACATTTTTAAAAATTATTTTTCTTTAAAATTGAAAACGTTTTATTTTCATTTTTATATAAAAAATAAAATTATTTTGTAACGAATTTCAAACGCGTCCAATATTTTTGTCAAAATTATTCTTATTCTTGACCGTTACCGGTGTTGAAGACAAAATAATCTACTAGACTACCACTAGTAACGTACATACAGAATTATATTGCCAAAAACAACAAGGGAAAATGCAGTCAATAGCATTTTTCAAACATGCTTTTGAAGAAAATAGCATTTTTTTTTTAAACAGTAAATTATAAAATAAATTCTTCTTTTCCAAATTTATCCTTTTCTTTAGTGTTTTTTTCTTTCTTTTCCAAATTTACATTCGGTCTTTGTTTCTCTCAGACTCACATCCATCTGTCTCTCTTTCTGTTTCTCTGTCCTCTCTATCGTCGCCGCCGCCGCTGCCGGCAGCGTACCGACTTGTCTCTCTCTTTCTCCCTCCCTCGCCGATTGACTCTCGCTCTGATTCATGGACGTTTTCGTCTCTTTTATCTCTCACTCCCATCACCGGCGTTACGACGCGTCGCCGATCTCTCTCTCTCTCTCAGATCGCAGTGGCGAGGGTTGAGAAGTGTCGCAAACAAGAGATCTTAACCGAACCGGACAAGAAGTCGCGTAGGCCATCAAGCGTAGTTGTCCTAGGAGATCGTCGTCGTCGTTCACCAATCGTCTCTCTGCGACGGTGACGATCCTCGAAGATGTCATCGGCACCTCCGGTGTCAAGCAGACAAAACGAACAAGAATCTTGTAATCGGGAGAACGAACAGGTCATTTGGATTATAGTCCTCATTAAAGTCCATGTCAGCTTGCATTTTTCACTTGGGAGATAGCAACGGTTTTCGGTTCTGCTATCAAAAATTTGTATGATTTGTGTTTGTTGTTGTCTGTAATAATAGTTTAGACTTATGTATAAAAGAGGGTGATTTTCCATGTGATTAAGTTTTTTCTGGACGTATAAAAATTAATTTTGAATTTAAGTTTTGAATTACATTCTTTAATGCATAGGAGATTGGACGTAAAAAAGGAATTTGTAGAGAAGAATGGAGGAGATATGATCACAGTGGAGGATATAGGATAATAAATCCAATATTTACCAAATACAAATAAGTATGTACACGGATTTATGGATTTTAATTTCTTTAATTTTCTCCGTTTTTGTCCTTTTTTAGGGTTCTCAATTTTCCATTTCAATTTTTGATTTTCAAGTTTGTGAGTTTGTGATTTTTTGTAATTTTCGGTAGAGTATGAGTTTGTGATTTTATTTTTTGATTTTAGATTTTAAATTTAATAAATATTGTATTTATCAGTAAATGCTTCACAATTCAATTCAATCTATAGTAAATATTGTATTTACTAGTAAATATTTCACTGAATCTAATTTTTGATATGCTTAATACTGTATTTACTAGTAAATGCAGTATTTAACAATCGTCAAAGCCGGTAGTCAGATTTTCAGATAAATATGGTAAATATAGTATTTATTAGTAAATACGGTATTTACTAATAAATAAGATATTTATCCGTCACCAAAGCATGTCACTAGATTATTAGATGAATATGGTAATATGATATTGACCTGTAAATATGGTATTTATCAATCGTCGGAGCTGGTCGTAGATTTTTGGATAAATATGGTAAATACAGAATTTACCAATAAATACGGTATTTACCAATTATTGGAGCCGAGCGTCAGATTTTCAAATAAATATGGTAAATACAGTATATACCGGTAAATGCAGTGTTAAATAGTCATCGGAATAGGTGTCTAGATTTTTAGATGAAATATGATATTTAGTAGTAAATGTTGTGTTAAATGGTTGCCAAAGTTGGTGCCTAAATTTTTGGATAAATATGATATTTACCAGTAAATATAGTGTTAAACGGTCGCATAACTCGGTGCTTAAATTTTTTAATAAATATGATATTTACTAGTAAATACGATATTTAATGGTAAATACGATATTTATCGGTCGCCTAGATTGGTTGTTAGATTTTTTGATAAATATAATATTTACTAGTAAATATAGTATATACTGGTAAATACAATACTTACTGGTAAATACAATACTTATTGGTAAATACATTGTTAAACGGTCGTCAGAGAATAGCGCTGAAAAAGTGGTGCCAATCGCTAGAAAATAGTTGCCAGTGTCGGTCCTGACCATGGTGGACTTGATTATAATCTATCTATTTATAAAATTATGCTATAATTTATTTTAAAAAAAAATAGTTGTTTAGGGGGGAGGAGTGAGGTGGAAAAGGATGTTTAGGGGTATTTTTAGATATTTAATAATATTTAAAACTTAAAATATCAAATTATGCTATAATTTACTAAATTTGTTATAATTTATTAATTACTCTTCCAAATGTGATATTTTCCTGCTTATCCCAAATAACAATGATCATTAGTTTTCACCAAAAACCAACTGCAAGAGAAAAAATAGAAAATTTACTCTTGAGAGTACATGTGTTTAGATATTTATTTTTTATTCTTAATAAATATCCTTTTATTAGTATAATTATTTACTTAAAAAGATTATAAATTAAAAATAAAAGATAAAATTTTGATTCGTGCACTTTTAAAAGAGTATGTACTAAATTACTAAGATAATCTACTCACACTCGCACGAATATGACGACCCTTGGTCTTTGCTAATGACAGAACTCAAGAAAAATATATTAGATTACCACAAATAACCTAGTAAACTACATCTTTCTCAACACAGATCCCCAGTCGTCTTTTGGTATTGGTCACCAGGGTAATCTGGTAGATTACCACGACTATTATGGTCGTGATTATCACTGAACATAAATTATCTGTTGCTCTGGCGGCGATCGAGATGTAGTCAAGTAGATTATTACGCATAATCCACTATATTATAGAGAAAAAAAAAAAAAAAAAAAAACATAATGGGATATGAAGAAATTTAAACATATAAATGAGTAACAAAAACAATAAGCAAATACTACGCGAAATGCAAAAGGATAAAAGAAATAGTAATGTAGTCACCATTCAAAATCAAGTTGCCAACTTCCCTGTAAAAGAGGAATCATCTAGCTAGTCATTAGACTTGGAAAAAAAAAAAAAAAAAAAAAAAAAAAAAAAAAAAAAAAAAAATGAAAAAAAAAAAAAAAAAAAAAAACGTTTGTTTTTATAAATTGATTCTCTTTTTTGATTCATGATTCTTTATAGTATTTTTCTCTCACAAAAATACATATAAAATGAAAATGATTCTAAATACATAAACCAAACGTCTTTAACATAAAATTCAAGAGCCCCGAACCACTGGAGAAAGGGAATGGCAGTAAGTTTACAATTACGATTAGCAATGAAACCATTAGCATGGATTGATCAAATATCTTGACACAACCTATGTGTCTAGGCTATATCTTTTGTGCCAGTTTCCTTCTCATCGTCATCCTCCTGAAAAAAATAAAAAAAAATAATAATAAAAAAAAGTGAAAGCGTATATTGAAGATAAGCTAAAACCCCTTGTGAGAACAATAAGAAGAATTTCAGAGGAACGTAAATAAGCAAATCCTCACACTGACATCATCATTTCTTTCATCTTCATCATTCGCTCCATCATCATCTCCATAACCGGTTAGAATATTCTTTTCCTTTCACTTCACTTCTACGCAAATTTTACATGTTATTATTTTTATCATAAATTTAATTCTTCTACAAAATTATTGTCTCAAAAAAATAAACGAATATCGTATTTATAAAGCTATACTATTATTTTAAGATATGCATAATAAAGTATCATGGCATGACTTACTAAATTAAAGTTTGTTCTTAAGAATTTTAGAAGTTTTATCATTTTTTATTATTTTATATTCATAAAATCTTTGTTTCTATTTGTGCTTCTTTTCCAATCAAATCCTAACTTCGTCACTGCCTCATTAGTAATACCACGATCTTGTAAGGTGTAATTCCTCACAACTCAAGCATTGCAGGGCTGAAGATCTTTGAACTCTAGCATTTAACAGCAAATTTCGAGAGACTCCGACTCCAAGCAAGGCTATAGTTGTGTCATGACGATGGATAAAGAGAAAATGAGAGGTTTACCGAGAGAACCACGACTCCGGTGGCGGAGAAACAAGAAGATATGGACAAAATGATCGAAAGAGAAGGATTAGGTTAGCATGATGAAGAGAAAATATATGGTCATATCGAATTGCAGTTAGACTGATTAAACAAAGTATTAAAACACCTTATTATCTAAGAGTCTAATTTTAATTTTAGTTATATGGTGTGTTTAGGATTGTTTTTAAAAACGATGTAACTATAGTGTTCGGTAAAAATGCACAAAAACACATTATACATAAATAATGTACATGGTGTGCAGAGTAGGATAGTAGGAAAAACCAACCGGACCACCTATTGTACATGGTGTGCAGTGCGGTTTGCGGGCAATCCACAGTTTGGGCCTCATTGGACCTTATTTAAAAAAATAAATAAATAAACCTTAGAAAATATTAAATATATATATATTTTTAAAGGCAATTTTGTGAGTTTTTTTAGTATGTTTAGTTTAATTAACTTACTAATTGTTTAAGGTAAAAAATCATCAAATATCAAACACCATTCATATTTTAAAAAATCCAAACATACTTGCAAAGGAAAAATAAGTAACGCATGGCAGGTGGGACAATTTAAAAAAGGGACTGGTGTGGTGATTTAATTTTGTAAAATGGCAGTTTGAGAAAAATTCAAATTGAGACTGCCCATATTATGCATGACATGGTTGGTGGTTTGGATTTATAAAGACTGGTTTGGGAAAATCCAAACCGCGACCCCCATTATACATGGCGGGTAGTTTGAAGTTGCAATTTTTTGCTGTTTGATGGCATGGTACAAAAATGACGGAGTAGTTTGATCTTTTTTACGTACTTATACCGCATTCTCCCAAAATTTTTTGGGTTCTTTCTGAAATAAAAGTAGTCAGCTCTTGGATATGGGAGAAATATGTGGGAATATATTCATATAGGCTTTATTTTTTTATTTTTTTTAATTTTGTCCCCGTCACTTTTATGGAGAAATTTCTCCTATTTTAACTGGGCGTAACCAATTAAAGGATTGACGTAATTCTTTTGTTGTAATAATTACTATTTTTGGAAACTTAAAGTTTTTTTTTAAGCATATGACAATAAACGATTGTGATGTACTATTCCAAATAAATGTTCATCTATGACTCGATGTGTCTATCAAAAAAAGAACCAGACAGATGTAATCCTTTAAGATAATATTATTCATGTTTTAAAAAAACAGTCAGTTATGATGAAATGACTGATATTGATAGTAAAAAGACAGATGTATATATTATTATGCATATTAAAACAACAGTCGTTTATTAATATGTCTTTCAGTATTATTTATATAATTATTCATGACAAATGCACATAACAGTCGTTTATTGTCATATGTTTAAAAACAATTTCTAATTTTCAAAATTTTTTAAATTGTTATTACTCAATACAAGAGAATTATACTAATTTTTCAACTGGCTAAGATAGCAAATGGGCCGGTTAGGATACATGGCTATTCATATTAAAAAGGGTTTTAAAGATAATTGTCACAAGTTTTAGATTTAGATTGGTATATGTCAGAAGACAAACTATTTTAGAGAATACCATAATCATGTTATCACGCTATATTTAGAATAACAAATATATCCTTAGAATATCGGTCGATATCTGGCCACGATACAAATATCTGAATGAGATAATTGCCGGTATCCATCTACAAAAGCAGTATGCAATTGAGATACCCGATAGTATCTAGCAAGTATTGGCGGTAGCATCTGCCCATATACTGCATAGTTACCATCTGATATCTGCCCATCACCACCTTAACCGGCTACAGTACCACCACCAGAATTCTAAAACACCACAAAAATAAAATCACAAAATTCCTCCAAATTATTGGTATCCAATTGTAATACTTGCCAATAAACGACAATATCTTGGCCAGTTATCGATGATATTCTGGCTGAAATACCAGTCAATAACTACCAGTAATAGTGGCAGTATTCTCACTAAATACTTAAAATTTCACCATAATCACAACATTTCACCAAAATAACAAAAAACACGCAAAAATCACTTTCAATAAACACAAATCTTAGTAAAAAACAATGGAAGAAAACTCAGATCTAACGATTCCACAGATCTCCAACGCCGGCGACGTGAATGGTTTCACAACAATGATTTGGCATGGTGGAACTTTGTCTTCTTTCCCCTTGTCCTCTCTCTTCCCTTCCCTCTCTCTCTTCTTTCCCTTTCCCGTCACAACCCCCGGTGCCGCCGCCGACGCCTTGCCTTGCCCGCCAAGACAACCGCCGGCTCCCTCCCCCACCGTGATTCCGTGCCTCGCCCCCGCCGCCCCGATCCCGCCCGCCCCCCCCGCCTTCCTGGTCGCCCCCCGGTGTATATATATATACAAAAAGTTTTTTTTTTTTAAGCATTAATATAAAATTATTTAAGCATTAATAAGCATTAATATATACACGTAAATTATTTCTTAAACATTATACTTGAAATTAAATGAGTAGAATTTAGAATTAGATGAGTATATTATATTTATGACTTAGATTATACTTAGAACTTAAAATATTTTTTAGACATTATACTTATTATTGTGTTTACATATTTCTCTAGATGTTAATAAAATATTAATATTGATGTTTGAAAATTATGTTTGATGTTTTAATTTGATGTACTTATGTAGGCGTTTGAGTTTTCGCCCTCGTCCTTGTTTGCACGGTTCCTCCGACGTAATCCTTCTTTTTTTTCAAATTTCGCTTAGTGGGTTTGAACTTTGTAAGTTTTTATATTTATTTAGCTTAAAATTGTGATAGTTGTATGAATTCATGATTATGTTAAAATTTAATATATGTTTATGATTCTTGTTCTGGGTGGCACATCTTGCAGCTATGGTGTGCCGAAATTTTTTAAAATTGTTTTTCTGCAGGTTTTGATTTTTGGATTATGTGAAAAATAAGTCGTTATGCTGCCGACATTTAGTTAGAGTTTAAGAATATAAATATGTGTAATTTATTTCACAGGCCAGTACAGAGACCTAAGAGCCGATGTCTGCTATAGACAATTGGGCGGACATGCATCGTCGCGGGACTCTTGGGTTAATACCGATGCGGAGCAGACTTTTGTAAGCAATCGTATCAGGAACAGATGAAGATTTATGACAATCAGGTAAAGATGTTAGAGTTATGGTCTAGAATGCAGCCTAACATCCAATTACCTACGATTTCTCATCCAGAACCAGTTAATCTAGACGCTCCTCTGCCTCTTTCAGATGATGACAGTCCTGATGATGACGCTTTTGGCGATGCTGCAAACTTAGAGGAATAGTTTTGTATGATTTTTCACTTTGTATTTATGATTTACTTTTATATTTTGTTGAACATTATATATGCACTTTATGTAGTATTCATAACATATTTTGTAAATTTATATAGATTTATTGTTTCTAATATTAATTTATATTTTACTTTTAATTTATCTTAATAAATTATATTTAGTATGTTATATAATAATATTTAATTAAAATTATTAAAAATTATTTAATTGCCATTTTTAAAAATAATCGGAAAAAAAATTATTTTAACTATTTGCGACGACATTTTATAAATGTCGTCGCACAAAAGTTGACTATTTGCGACGACATTTTATAAATGTCGTCGCACAAAAGGTGACTATTTGTGACGACTTTTTGCGACAACATCTTATAAATGTCATCGCACAAACGTAACTATTTGCGACGACATTTTATAAATGTCATCGCAAAAAAATTTGAATTATTTGCGACGACTTTTTTCAAAAAGTCGTCGCAAATAATTTTAAAACAGGACAAATTAACCAACGAATTATTTGCGATGACGGTCGTCGCAAAATATAAATGTCATCGCAAATACATTTGCGACGACACTATATCGTCGCAAATAAATTATTTGCGACTATTTTTTTGCGGCGATACATTTGCGACGACGTCTCGTCGCAAATGCTATTATTTGCGACGACATATGGGTTTTTACGACGACAAAATGTCGTCACAAAAACTACTTTTTCTTGTAGTGTACATGTTATTATTTTTATCAGAAATTTAATTATTCTACAAAATTATTGTCTCAAAAAAAAAAAAAAATATCGTATTGAGTTATAAAGCTGATACTATTATTTTAAGATATGCATAATAAAGTATCATGGCATGACTCACTAAATTAAACTTTGTTCTTAAGAATTTTAGAAGTTTTATCATTTTTTATTATTTTATATTTATAAAATCTTTGTTTCTATTTGTGCTTCTTTTGCAATCAAATCCTAACTTCATCACCGCCTCATTAGTAATACCACGATCTTGTAAGGTGTAATTCCTCACAACTCAAGCATTGCAGGGCTGAAGATCTTTGAACTCTAGCATTTAACTGCAAATTTCGAGAGACTCCAACTCCAAGCAAGGCTATAGTTGTGCCATGACGATGGATAAAGAGAAAATGAGAGGTTTACCGAGAGAACCACGACTCCGGTGGCGGAGAAACAACAAGATATGGACAAAATGATCGAAAGAGAAGGATTAGGTTAGCATGATGAAGAGAAAATATATGGTCATATCGAATTGCAGTTAGACTAATTAAACAAAGTATTAAAACACCTTATTATCTAGGAGTCTAATTTTAATTTTAGTTATAGGGTGTGTTTAGGATTGTTTTTAAAAATGATGTAACTATAGTGCTTGGTAAAAATGCACAAAAACACATTATACATAAATAATGTACATGGTGTGCAGAGTAGGATAGTAGGAAAAACCAACCGGACCACCTATTGTACATGGTGTGCAGTGCGGTTTGCGGGCAATCCACAGTTTGGGCCTCATTGGACCTTATTTAAAAAATAAATAAATAAACCTTAGAAAATATTAAAAATATATATGCTTTTAAAGGCAATTTTGTGAGTTTTTTTTAGTATGTTTAGTTTAATTAACTTACTAATTGTTTAAACTAAAAATCATCAAATATCAAACACCATTCATATTTTAAAAAATCCAAACATACTTGCAAAGGAAAAATAAGTAACGATGGCGGGTGGGACAATTTAAAAAGGGACCTGTGTGGTGATTTAATTTTGTAAAATGGCAGTTTGAGAAAAATTCAAATTGAGACTGCCCATATTATGCATGACATGGTTGGTGGTTTGGATTTATAAAGACTGGTTTGGGAAAATCCAAACCGCGACCCCCATTATACATGGCGGGTAGTTTGAAGTTGCAATTTTTTGCTGTTTGATGGCATGGTACAAAAATGACGGAGTAGTTTGATCTTTTTTACGTACTTATACCGCATTCTCCCAAAATTTTTTGGGTTCTTTCTGAAATAAAAGTAGTCAGCTCTTGGATATGGGAGAAATATGTGGGAATATATTCATATAGGCTTTATTTTTTTATTTTTTTTTTTTGTCCCCGTCACTTTTATAGAGAAATTTCTCCTATTATAACCAGTTAAAAGATTAGCGTAACCAATTAAAGGATTGACGTAATTCATTTGTTGTAATAATTACTATTTTTGGGAACTTAAAGTGTTTTTTAAGCATATCACAATAAACGATTGTGATGTACTATTCCAAATAAATGTTCATCTATGACTCGATGTGTCTATCAAAAAAAGAACCAGACAGATGTAATCCTTTAAGATAATATTATTCATGTTTAAAAAAAAAGACAGTCGGTTATGATGGAATGACTGATATTGATAGTAAAAAGATAGATGTATATATTATTATGCATATGAAAACAACAGTCGTTTATTAATATGTCTTTCAGTATTATTTATATAATTATTCATGACAAATGCGCATAACAGTCGTTTATTGTCATATGTTTAAAAACAACTTCTAATTTTCAAAATTTTCAAAATTGTTATTACTCAATACAAGAGAATTATACTAATTTTTCAACTGGCTAAGATAGCAAATGGGCCGGTTAGGATACATGGCTATTCATATTAAAAAGGGTTTTAAAGAGAATTGTCACAAGTTTTAGATTTAGATTGACATATGCCATAAGACAAACTATTTTAGAGAATACCATAATCATGTTATCATGCTATATTTAGAATAACAAATATACCCTTAGAATATCGGTCGATATTTGGCCACGATACAAATATCTGAATGAGATAATTGCCGGTATCCATCTACAAAAGCAGTATGCAATTGAGATACCTGACAGTATTTAGCAGTATTGGCGGTAGCATCTACCTATATACTGCATAGTTACCATCTGATATCTGCCCATCACCACCTTAACCGGCTACAGTACCACCACCAGAATTCTAAAACACCACAAAAATAAAATCACAAAATTCCTCCAAATTATTGGTATCCAATTGTAATACCTGCCAATAAACGACAGTATCTTGGCTAGTTATCGATGATATTCTGGCCGAAATACCAGTTAATAACTACCAGTAATAGTGGCAGTATTCTCACCAAATACTTAAAATTTCACCATAATCACAACATTTCACCAAAATAACAAAAAACACGCAAAAATCACTTTCAATAAACACAAATCTTAGTAAAAAACAATGGAAGAAAACTCAGATCTAACGATTCCACAGATCTCCAACGCCGGCGACGTGAATGGTTTCACAACAATGATTTGGCATGGTGGAACTTCACGATGGCGAGATCTCCTTGAGTCTCGACGACTAATGGCATAAGATCTCTGCGGAGGAGATCATATCTCTTCCACAATCTCTGATCTCCGCTTCGCGAAGGAGGAAGGGCTTCGTTTGTCACGCATTGTGCTCGATGGAGGAAGATTGATTTGTGTGAGAGATTTCCCCATCGCATAGGTGAAAAGACAGCAGCTTGGGCATGTTACTGTGAAAGTAATGGCAACAACGAGTAGGAGGCGCCGTGGTTTGGGATGTTGGTGGCTAAAAGGGAGAGGGAAGGAGAAGGAGAAACGTGAGAAGATCAAGGAATGAGGGAAAGGGAACAAACCCTAAATTGATAGTATTTTAGTCATGTTCTCCTAATTTTTGTTCTGCCACATGGAAGATATATTAAGAGCTTTTTTCACCCTAGCAAAACTTGATCTTTCCCCGTTTGTGGTTAAGGCTGCACATAGGTTGAGTTGGTGCATAGTAGGGCTTTTTCTTGTCCCAATTCAAAGGGTGCAGGTTGCACATATTTAGCCCTAATGATGTTAGAAAAATTTTACAACCTAATGATGTTTAAGTTGGGTTGGAGCGGGGCGGGATGGGTTGGGTGGTCGAGTTCATTATTCAAAGAATTAAAGTTCAATACAACATTCAAAGTTCATCATCAAATATAAATAATAACTCTAACATTCAAAGTTCATCATCAAATAATATTGATCATCAAATAGAAATAATATTGATAATCAAACATAACTCTAACGTTTAAAGTTCATCATCAAATAAAAATAATACTAATTAGTCCATCATCAAATAAATAGCAATTCAAAGTTCACTTTAACATCAAACATAAAGCAAAGTAGTGTTGGTTGCCGAATCGAATTCGGCGGCAGAAACGCAGCGGAATAGCGGATCGTGTATGACAAAAATTTTCATAAAACTTTTGAGATACTCTATAGATTATATTAATTTATGCACCAATAAATTAATCTCATTAATTTATAAGATTCAAGGATCAACCGAAAAAATACCTTGTAGCCGACTCGGATGATATCTTGATTTGCTTTGACCACGAACAGTCCTAGGTCCAAGCTTTTGTGTTTAGAACACCAAAGTCTTCCACGTCAATTCCTTGATTCCACGTAGACGTGTGTGTGGGCACACGTGAGACAAAACGGTTTCTTAAACACTCAATTTCCACAAACACCAACGCATGCACGATGTGGAATTTTTGGAGAAAAATATTTTTCACTCTTTTCCCCTATGAGAAATTTCGCCACCACCTTTCTTAGGGCTGAAAAAATATGTCAAAAATTGTCCTACAATTTTCCATTTATCTCATATTTAAAGAGAAGAAGTCAAACTTCAAAATAGGATCAAATCCTTATCTCCAATTTTGAATTTTAGAACAAAAAATCCCTTCCCTTATCCCTTTGATGTGCGGCACCTAAATAAGATAAGGAAGGAAGATATTTTATCCATTATCCAAAGAGTTCAATTTTAATTGATTCAAATTCAATTTAAGTCAAACTTAAATTAATTTGAATTCTAAATTGAACAACTTATCAAATAAGTTTAAATGGATAAATCTAGATATGTTCAAATTCAAATTTAAATAATCTCATTATTTAAATAATAATTAATTCTCAATTAATTATTCTTCGAGTATTTAATTTTAGAATTCCGTAATTCTAAAATTCCCATTTTGCCCTTTGTGTCTGCGGTAGAATTACAAGGATGACGCTGGGACTAATGGACCTATAATTACGAGCTCCAATAAAATTAATAATTAATTAAACACTTTAATTAATTAATTAATTCTATTAATTCCAATAGTTACTCCACTATAAACTTGGAATTGCACTCTCGGAATTATAGACATTAATTACTTCTAAACCGTGAAGTGTCCATTTGATATAGTCATTGCATATAGATCGATCCTCCATAAATAATTCATAATTAGAGTCGTAGAAACTGCTAACCTCTCTAATTACATCTTTATCCTTGAGTACCATTGATTCTCTAATGGATAGTGATTCATAAAACAAATTCATGAACCGGCGCTCTTACTAATCCAAGTACCGAATCAACACTCAAGAGAATTATTTATCTGCTTCTTTTCTCAAGAAGGAATGGATTCCATCTCGTATAATAACATTCCCACTACCTATTTCATTATGTCTCCAAAATACAAGGAATAGGATTCGTGGTCTCGGAACTGCATCCGAGTAAAATCAAAAGACATAAATCCATAAATAGGAGTTTGTTAAGAACTCGAGATTAAGATCATTCTATATATGACCATCGGTAGACTCAATTAGAATTTCTATGCTTAACGGAAATTATTAGAAATTCATATTGTGTCTCAAGGCCATGTTCCACATAATCTCATTATGCGAAATACACTCATTCAATATCTCGCCATATTAATAAAGCATGGATAACAACATCGCTCCATTCTAAATGGAATGACATGTATTAATAATGTTTTAATTAAAGATTCCAAACTTTAATTAAATTCATTATGAATACGATTTTTTGATTATTATCCTTAAACATTATCCTCTTGTATATAACACTTATATACTATGTTTAAGGTTACATAAATAATCAAGGAATTTTATTTGATATTCATAAAATATTCATAAATATATGCACATAAAATGATGAATAATCTATTTTATTAAATAAATAATAAATATCCTTTTTACATCTCATGCTTTTAGGACACTATTCCCAACAAGTAGTTCATCTAACATCAAACATAAAACAAACATAAATTAAAGACTTAATTTAAATCCATCTAAAGCAAGTACTACAACAGCAACTATCTTTATCAGGCTATACTCATAGGCTCTTTATCAGGCATGTTTGTGTAAGTTGAGTTGGGATGTACGGGTTATTATAGGCTAATTTTTATATGTGTGTGTGTGTATCTATATATTTATTGACGCAGAACATGATAAATATTGTCTGAATGTACGTATTTAGCATACATATACAGTGGCCACCATTCATCCCTTTCGTTGGAGGAAACTGTAAAGTTTTAAATTTTTGTGTCGCTCTGAAACAAAGTAACCGTTTAGTTCGTTGATTCGAGTTGAGATTTAATTTTATGTGAGAGCTTTTTACTGTAGCAAAAAAGTTAGATGTGATTGTTTGTGAGAGCTTTTTATTGTAGCAAAACTCGAATTCTAAACTCGAATAAGCAAAATGAACAGGGCCTTATGTACAACAAAGATTGTTCCTTAAAATTTTTTTCACTTATGGAAGTTTTTGTTGGCAGTCCTAGAGAAATGATCACAGGATTAATTTTTTCACTTATGGAGCCTGCTGATGTTTTACAAGGAAAATATTCTTATCTTTTTTATGGAATAAAAACATTGGTTGACTTGTTTCTTTTTTTTTTAACAAGAGATTTATATGTATTTTATTGATAAGGAAAACACATAAAGTGAAATATTTTTGAACTCCACAATAAATATATGGACAAAACACTCCTATACGACAAGGATCTTTCGGTTGGAAGATTATGAAAGATCATTAGTAATAAAAGCCAAATTAAATAAGAACATTTGTTTTTTTCTACTAAAAAATTATGTCATCTTTTGTAAGCTAAATCATATGAAGGTGTTTTTTTTTAAGGGTTTTGAATTTGAAATTATAATTATAATTTTAAATTAATGTTTATTTATAAAAAATAAAAAATAATTTTAATTTAATTCACTCAGAATTATTTAATTAAAACAGTTCTGATTAATTTTAAATCTAATGTAATGATTAAAATTATGAATCACTATTAACTTTAAAACCACCTATTTAATTTTAAGTGGTTTAAATTCTTGATTTTAATTTTAATTTCAAAATTATAATTTACACAGAAAATCATAAATGATAATTTTAATTCTATAATTAAAATTAGAATTTAAACTCCAAATCCAAGTCAACAACTCATTCGTCCTCCAGTTCTGGCCTCTGGGCATAATAAATTAATAAATAAAAAAATCGATTAAAGCTTCCCCTTATGAAACCCTTACATTCGATCTGAATCTTCTGGACCCTTCTTCAATCCCTTTGCTTTCTGCCTCTCTGGGTAAGTTGCTCCATCCCTTTTTCTATTTCAAGTTGATTTTGTTAAGGTTGTTCGAAATCTCTCACTTTTATTTTAGTTCATCAATATCTTCGAAGTCTATGTTAATGTTATATTGTATTTGACACTATTTTGATTAATACATGCTATAAACAACCCTTTTCTTCTTCTTACGCTGGAAATATGCTGAACCTTTGTTCTCTGATTCGTTCCGCATAATTTGTGTCCACCGACAAGCTTAAAATTTGATATCGAAATCCCACGTAGAAAACCGAGAATATTTTGATTTTCTTATTTTCTTAATGTTATGGTTTGGGATTTCTGTTCATTTGGTCGTTATTTGTGTTGTGGGGTCTCAGAGACTTGCCTTTGGTTCTGTATTAAATCTCACATCTGTTAATTTTGAGTTCTTCTTTCGTTGTTGCAGAAAGTTATAATTGATATTGATCTTCAAGTGCTCAAAACAATGATTTCTCAGTATCTTTCTGCGTTTCATCCAGATAATGTGAAATCTAGTGGGGAAGATTTGAAGAGTGCAATATTGCCTTTGTTGAAACTTCTCGCCCTCACAGTTATTGGTCTGGTTCTTGCACACCCGAAAACCCAAATCATTCCGAAAGCTACTTTTAAGCTCCTTAGCAAGCTTGTTTTTGCACTTTTTTTGCCATGCTTAATATTTAGTCAACTTGGTGAAGCAATCACATTACGAAACATTGCTCGGTGGTGGTTTATTCCGGTTAATGTGTTAGTTAGTACGGCTGTTGGTTGCTTCCTCGGGTACTTGGTGGTGATTATATGTCGCCCACCTCCCGAGTTCAACAGATTTACGATTATCATGACTGGATTTGGGAATACTGGAAATCTCCCTCTTGCTGTTGTTGGATCTGTTTGTCATTCGGTGAATAACCCGTTTGGAGAACATTGTCACTCTCAAGGTGTTGCGTATGTTTCTTTCGCCCAGTGGGTGGCTGTGATTCTTGTTTACACCCTTGTTTATCACATGATGGAGCCTCCATTGGAGTTTTACGAGATCATTGAGGAAGGAATTGAGATTGAGGAACAGCTTCCATCTAACGATATAAGCAGGCCTCTCCTTATAGAAGCTGAATGGCCTGGGATCGAGGAAAAAGAAACCGAACATTCAAAGACGCCCTTCATTGCTAGGATTTTCAATAGCATCTCGAACGTTTCACAGTCAACTATTCCTGATATTGGTTTCTCACGACAGAATAGTGAACTAAGTCCCAGATCTATCCGGTGTTTGGCCGAGCCAAGAGTGGTTAGGAGGATAAGAATTGTTGCTGAACAAACTCCTATAAGGGACATACTTCAGCCTCCAACAATTGCTTCTCTTTTAGCCATCGTTATAGGGATGGTACCTCAGTTAAAGGCCCTTTTCTTTGGAGACAACGCTCCACTCGAGTTTATCACAAGTAGTTTAGATATTGTAGCTGGTGCAACCGTGCCTTTCGTGATGCTTATCCTTGGAGGTGTGCTTGCAGAGGGTCCTAACGAGTCCAAACTTGGCCTTCGAACTACTATTGGTATCAGTGTGACGAGGCTCTTGTTGCTTCCTCTGTTCGGGATTGGAATCGTGGCATTGGCTGATAAACTGAACTTTCTGATTGTGGGCGATCAAATGTACAGATTTGTCCTCTTGTTGCAGTACACAACACCGAGCGCTATTTTATTGGGAGCAATTGCCAGTTTGAGAGGATATGCAGTTAGTGAGGCTTCAGCTCTTCTCTTCTGGCAGCACTTGTTTGCTCTTCTCTCCTTCTCTTTGTATATTGTTGTCTACTTCAAATTGCTTGCATTCATTTGAGTCTGCTTGATCAATGTTGCTGCCTCGAAACTTGGATGAAATGGTTTTCGGCCAATATCAGTGAGGTAAACTGCTTTCTCTCCGTTCATATGTTTTTAACTCTCCGTTCATATGTTTGTAAAATTCGTCCCACTAACGTTTAAGTGCTTCATTGGGTGGTGATGTTTGAGATGAATTGTTGCTTTTTCCTTTCTCATTGAATTATAATGATATGTATAGTTCTTATTTCTTAGACTATTCTCCACTCTGTATCAAACCTTCTTTTCCAAGGACTGAAGATTCCTTGTATGGATGTTAAAATTCCTTTTTCTATGCATGGCTATTTGTTCTTGCTTTTGCCACAGATTTTGAATTGGGGAATCAACAAAATGTACACTGAGATGTGTTTGTTATTGCGTGTTATGGTTTAAGATATGTTTGGCTGGAATACAGATTTCTATAATTGATTTTTGTCATAATGTATTATCTTGTATGCAATTTATACACGTCTCTGGATAACTTATGTGTAAGGGGAAAGGAATAAAGTTTCTGACTAAAATAGCACTTCAACCAAATTGTTAGATTCAGTTTTGAATCTTTGACCAACCATTTTACGTTGAATGTGGAATGTTGAACAGAGCCATATGCTTCAAAACTGTGGAGGTCCTCGTATGGTTGGACCTTGACCTATTGCACGTGAAAATCATGTGGAAATTTGAATGAGAAAAAGGTATTCCTTGGCCTTCGTCTGTCCATGACCTCTTTCTGGCTCGGATTCTTTGTCTTGAATCTTTCTAGTCAAACCTTTAAGCACCTACGTTTTTGTTATCCCTTTTTTATTATTATTATTATTATTATTATTATTATTTTTATTTCTGGAACTTAGTGATGATGTTGGGTCAATCTCACTTTGGTATCTAATTTTTAAAAGGAAAATAGTAGAAAATAGACGAATATAAAAAGCTTAAGAAAGTATATAGGTTAATTTTTAGTTATAGAAATTAATAGGCTATAACTTGTCAAGTTATAATTCATAACTAGATAAGTTATGGACAAACTTATCAAGTGATGGTTCATAGTCAGACAAGTTATGGACAATTATAGACAATAACTTATCAAGTTATGGTTCATAACCAAACAAGTTATGGACGAAAATAGTAATTTGACTTATTTATTAACTTATATAAATTATTGGCCTATTAATTTTAATTTATCTCAAATTTTGACCTATTTTTCTGTTTCTCCCTTTTTAAAATGTCCTTAACTCTTAACTCTATCATATTTTTTAGACTTATGTTAGTTGGGTGTTAAAGGGGGACAAAATATGAGATGTTTTGTTACAAAAGTGTTGTGTTTGTTATCGTCACTCGTGTAACTATGTGTTTTATTAGGAAAGTGTTTTATCAGGACTCTGTTATTTTCCATCATCACTGTGCATATTTTGTTCACTTTTTAACATCTAATTGATGGAACGGTATATTTTGTTCACTTTTTAACATCTAATTGATGGAACCATCAGAGCGAACCACTTAAATGATTCGAATCTGAAACAAAACCAAATAGATCCTAATAGGTCAAAGTTTGGGTCGTTTTATATGAACCAAAGCTTGGAAGTTAAGTTCGGACCATTAATCAAAGAATTATGGTAGGGATGCCAACTCAAAAATTAATTTTTAAATACAAATTTACGTGCATGTGATATGTCATTTCACTTATATGTTAACTCATCACTATTAATTTAATACTTATTTTACTAATATTATTTTTTTTATTTTAATTATTGAGATGATATTTTTTTTATGCGTTTACAACAAATACACGAATAAAATTTTACCCGTATATCCTATTAAAATTTTTCATCATTATTGAATTTTTTTTTAAAAAAATATTATTTAAATATAAATTTAAATTTTGACTCATTAAAACACAAATTCAAAAAGATTTTTGTTTTAAATCATAATTTAGATGTACGCAACTAAACACAAACTCGACTCAAATTATCATAACTCAAAAATATAACTGAATAAGTCTTAGGAAAAGTATAATTAAAGTTTTAAATCTCGTTTATTTTACTGATTCGAATTTAAAATTTAAATTTTACTATATAATAAAAAGTTTTTAAAAATAATTACATTTAATTTTTTTATTATAATAAAAAAAAATTTATATAAAATTACATCTTAATTTAAATTAAAAATTTAAATAAAAAATTAAATGGGACTTTAAAAAGAACAAAGTACACAGATTTTTGTTAAGAAATGGGGCCAATGATACAATGATTGCAATCTTCCAAAGTTGCGTAAAAATAAAAGATAACTTTACGTTTCCCATCTATATTATTAAAAAATTCTGGTAAGAAAAGAAATAAAATGGGAATTCCAGAAACAATAATTAAAAAACAAACGAAGTACAAACAATAATTTTAAAAAAAAAAAAAGTAGAATAAGAAAGAATGATAATTGATGAAAAAATGTAAAGTGTTTCTAAAATTAAGTGTTATCTTAAATTTTTTAAAATAAATGATAATCATAATTGTCGTATAAAACTTAAATTAGATCTTCCATCGCCGATACATGTGTTGTGACTCTCATGTGGCCATGAGGGCTTCAATTGTTAAAATTTGTTTTAAAGTGGCGAAAATAGTAGGCGTGTGGTTCTCAATTGTTAAAGATTACAATATGCCTCATTGGTTATGAATTACAAGTGGACGTTTAGTTTATAGATTTAAAATCATGATTTAAAATTATTCTTAATTTACATGTTTTTTTAAAAATACTATAACGAATCACGAATCATGATTCGAATCATAGCAAGAATTCACCGACCAATATAATGGATTCAAAGTTTTTTAGTTCATTCTAAGTTTTTTTTTTTTTTTTTTTTTTGATAAGATTCAAACAATATAATAGATTTCACTTATATCACATAAATTTTCAGGTGTATTTTTTGCCTACATATGTTGTCTCGTTTGGTCATGGAGAGTTAAAATGAATGAAATACACAATGTACTTTTTAATTTTGTTTTTTGGTAGATGTATTTTTTAATAGTTGGGATAATATACTCTTTTCAGTCGTTGTGGCCTTCTCTAGCTCTTTGGTCTCGGCAATTGATTATGAAAATTAGAGATTATATTTAGTAGGTATTAAAAAAATAAACTATCAAAAATATTTTATTTTTAATAGTTAAATTTATCTTAAAAATTATTTTAAATTTTTTTTAAATATGATATGATTTTTATTCGTATTAGAGAAAGAGCCATGAAATTCGTTTGGTACGAAGATTCAAATTATGATGATTCTAATCATGATTTTAAAATCAGAATCATAATTCATGATTTTTAATTTAAATCATAATTCAGAATCAGATGTTTGAATCACCTTGAATCAAAGGGGCGGTAATTTTAAAATCATGATTTGAGCTAATTTAAAATATCACATCAAATTTCGAATCATAATTCAAAATCATCCAAACTAAATACTAATTCTGAATCATAAATTAAAATTACTATAAATAAATATTAATTTTAAATTAAAATTTAAAATCATAATTTTATATCTATATGCCAAACGTACCTTAAATTACGTGATCCATGTGCGGACTTGTTACACAATTGACGTGCCCAGTCGGTGCTTTTCCTAGTTTCTAAAACCTACTCAATGAAAAAAGATTTGATATGGCCCACTAAATACTAATACAACCAAAGGTCTGCAGCCAAAGATTCGTCTTTCCCGAGAAAATATCCTGCTAAGATCTTGAGAAGCTCAATTCCCACGAGTAATTTAATTTTTTTGTTCCATGGATGCAAATTGACAATTTAACTTTGTTAAGCCTCTATTCATGGAATTGTAGCGTCACCCTCCAAACAGCAGGAAACAGCTTTTCCCTGAAGCACCCAATAAAAGATTAAAAGAAAAAACATATTCCAAGGATTTTTTTTTTTTTTTTCGGCAACCATTAGAACTATTTATGATTTATCTAAGTTGTTTAATTATTTGGTGATGTTAATCTTATTATTAGATTTCAAGAATCTATAAATAGAAGTATTTGCATTTTGCGATTCAAACTCATGTAGTTATATTTTTTTTTTCTTGATTCAATTCTTTTTAAATTCTATACATGTTATACATTCTATCAAATATTAATAATAATACTAATGTTCATATCACTCAATAAGAAGTGCGTCACCTCAATTTTATTAAGCATGTAAAATGTCATGGTGCGTGGGGCATAATCCCAAACACGTTAAATTGAGTACTAAATTAGTAAGAATCCTTTGACCATCTCATAAAATTATAATAGTCACCCAATACTGAAACTTTTGACCATAAACTCAGGGGTTGTTCTTTTGTAACAAAATTCAGAAAAAGTTTGAACTCGAGTTATAACTTTATTCAAGTTCATGTTTTTTTGTAAAATTTGAGTTTGAACTTGAGTTTAAACTCGAATTTGAACTCGAGTTTGGGACTAAACTCGAGTTCAAGTTTTCCCTTCAACTCGAGTTCATAAACTCGAACTCAAATTAATGAATAATATTTTTTCTATTCTCAAAAATACCATAACTTTTTCGTTTTAATTTTAAATGAGATAAGTTTTTTTCTATGCATTTATAACGAAAAGATGAATAAAATCACACACATATACCGTATTAAAATTTTTTATCACTATTGAGTTTTTATTAAAATACTATTTAAATATAAATTTAAATTTTAATCCACTTAAATACAAACTCAAAAAAAAATTTTAATTTAAATCATAATTTAAATTATCACTTAAATCACTATAAGTTAAAAATGTAAAAGAATAATCCTCAGTTACGGTAATCCTTTTGTCGTAACCACCGTCTCATGTCATATTCGTAGGTATACACAGGGCATAGGTAATAGAGCGATGATTTTACTATGTTGAAATATCTAATGTTTATTAATTCACAAAAAAAATAATAAATAAATAAAAGAAATCTACATTCATTTATGAATTGGGAATATGCGGAGAATCGTAATAAAAGCAAGCCCCATGCCTTGTTAACTTGTTTGCCACTATGTACGGTTATTATTAATAATGTGTTCTTTTTTGCCCGTTTGTCGTTACATATGTTTTTTTTTTTTTTTTTTTTAATAATGGAAAGATTAGCTTAATGACTTTATTCGTAGGATTATTTTGGCCCCATTTCGAAAAGAAGATCCAAAGAAATCCTCCAATTCGTAACATGTTGGATGGATGATATTAACCATGTCCCTATGGAAGGCTGGAGTTCAAAGCCAAGTACGAGTATCTTATAAAGCTATTTTTCCCTTACTATCCTCAAGAAATATGCCTTTTAAATAAAGTAATGGTGGTGATCATTTTATTTTATTTTTTGATTCTTTTCTTTTTATACAAAAAAATACGGACTGAATTTCTACCTTTCCAAACTCAAAACTCTTTTAGATGCTCTATAGTCTATCCTATGTCATTTAACTAAATTATTATCTTATTCCTTCTAATTTGATTTAGATACTTACTAAGTTGGTTTTTATCCGAATAAAAAACAAAAATTGAGTTTCATTTTCACATCTCTTTTTTTTTTAATTATTTTTAGATTTTCATCTTTCATTGTGTTCAGCTGCTCGTGATATGTTATTTTATTAATTGTTATTTAAATTTATGTTATTATTTTTTATTCCCATTAATTTTGTTATTTCTTTCCTTTTTGAGACCTAAAACTACTCAAAAGGAAGCTCATAAAAAAAAAAAAAAAAAAAAAAAAAAAAAAAACCACTACTCAAAAGGAAAAACTACAAAGTCCTAACTATAGTATGAATAGCAATGAAATAGAGATGTTAAGTGATTAGTATCAAAATTTTGTATAAACTCCCATATTATTTTTTGTGTTTTGTGTTGATTCCTCTTTTCCTTTTTCTCTTTCCTCATTTGTTTTTCCCCTTCTTGTTGTTGTTGCTCTTTTTTTGTTGTTTTTTTTTTTTTGGGTAAAAAGCTTTTTTTCCAATTTAGTTATTACAATAATTTTCTTTTCATTTTTTCCCTTGGTTTGCTCCTATTAAAATGATTTATTTCAAATACATCCTTATATAGTTTTTTGGATTTTTTTTTTTTTTTTTTTTTTTTTTTTTTTTTTTTTTACCAAAGGCTCCTTCACTATTTAATTCTTTTTCAATTTGTTTTTTTGAACAATTCTTTTTCCTTTATTGCTCATATTAAACTATTTTACTTCGTGTGTCCCTACTTAATTGTTTTCCTTCTTATCTTTATAATATCAAAATTAATTCTTCTAAATTTTTTTTTTTTTCTTAATCACCCACTTTTTTTTCAAATGTATTACGAAGTTACAAAAAAAAAAAAAAAAAATTGATGCTATGTTATGTTATGTTCTAAAGATTAGAAGTTAAAGTATTACGAAGGATTAATCCAAAAAAGTAATTAAGCAATTGATATGTTACCAACCAAGTATAAATGATTGAAACGTGTTGTTTATGTCCTTCAAAGTAATAGAATGGCGAAACTTGTTAATAGAATATATTAAAGGTAATCGATGTTACAAAAAAAATTATATGACAAAGTATTATAAAGGTCATAGTTTGGAGAAAATTTTTGTAATTAATCCTTAAACTTGTTATCATTTTAGTCCCTTATTTTTTTTATTTTGTTTTGTTTTATGCTTTTTTTTTTTTTTTTTTTTTTTTGTTTCTTTTGAGTCATCCTTCCTTTTTCTATTTAATTCTTTAGTCCCTCCTTTTTTCCCTTTCGCTTGTTATTTAATCTTATCATTTTTCAACCCCTATACCTTCTTTTTTTATTTTACTTTTCTTCCTTTTGTTTTTCGAGTCCACCTTCCTTTTTTTTTTTCTTCTAGTCCCTTATTATTATTTTTTTTCTATCGTTCTTATTTAATCCTATCATTTTTTGCCACTATACATTCTTTTTTTTACATATCCTTTTTTTCTTTTATTTTTGCTTTTCTTCCTTTTATTTTTTTGTCCTCCTTTCCTTTTTTATTTGCTTCTTTTGTCTCTTATTTTTATTTTTTCTCTCACTCTTATTTAATATTTTTTTTCTGCAGTATGCATTCTTGTTTGTTTGTTTCTTTCAAATGTGATCCTCATAAATATATATTTTTTTCCTAATTATCCTCGTGAAATAATTTTTTATATTAGTTGTGTATTAACTAACAACTAGCTATAATTTCTGTTATTAAAAAAACAAAAGTAACAACACAATAATCAAAACTTAAAATAAAGACGGAACTTGTAAAATTATTTTCACTTACATAACAAATGGTTTTAACTAGTATAATTTAAATATCTTATCTTATCTTACAATATATAAAAGCGAACCTTTTTTTCTTTCTTTTCTACTTTTAACTTTGTTTTGCTTTTACGTTTTGTCCTCCCCCCCCCCAATCATTTTAAAAAAGGAAAAATATTGTAGCATGTGAATTATTATTTTTTATAGTAATTAAAATATTACCACATCAATAAATAATAAGACCATTGCATATACTAACAAAACCAAAATGTTAAACACTGAAATATAAGTTGGTAGAAAAAGATTGAGATTTGAGAAAGTGTCTCTAGATCTACTCTTTCTTCTCGTATACACCCCTAAATTGTTCTCTATAAATTTTATCTCCATCAAAATCTTCTTTTCCCTAAATATGACCTCGTCCTTCTTTGGTTGTGAATATTAATGATGTTAGGATGTTAATATTCCAAATGTATGGTGTAATTTTATGGCTAAGTCTGTTTAGTTCATTGATTCGAGTTTTTAATTTGAATTGAGATGTGACTTTATGTGAGCTTTTTACTGTAACAAAAAAGTTAGATATAATTATTTGTGAGAATTTTTCTATGTAATAAAACTTAAATTTTAAACTCAAATTAATGAAATTAACAGAATAAGTGATCATAGTTTTACATTTAAGCTTATTTCTCCCTTTTCCCTTATCGTTTTAGAATTTGCTAGAATTTTTAATAATTATTGAAAGTTGTCTCTCTTTTTTCTTGCATTTCTTATCTTTGAACTTTCCCTCTCTCTCGCTCTCTTCCCCCTCATGTATTGACTTTCGTAGCGCAATTGCCTTAAGAAAAGTCGTCCTCTTATTTTTTTTTTCTTTTTAATTACAGATGACCATTAACGAACTCATCAAATGTATCATGAATACAAATTTATCATCATCGAATCATGAATATGAAAATTAATCACATAATACAAAATTGTAGAATTAAAAATGAACTCATTTCTTCAAAAGGAATTATGAATTCATTATTTTGTTCTAATAGTTTTGATGAGAATTATAAAAATTTATTTCTGACATATTCATTATTTTGTTCTAATAGTTTTGATGAGAATTATAAAAATTTATTTCTGACATAAATTTACGATCACTTATATTGAAGTATAAATAAAAATTTTATATTACACAGTAGAAAAAGTGGTTAACCCCTACAAGACAACTTAAACGGAGCACGTCCTCAACTAGTCATAATAATAATAAAAAAAAAAAAAACACAAGATATACTATTTGGATAACAGGAGTAAAAAAAAAAAAAAAAAAAAAAAAAAAAAAAATAATCCCTGAAAAAGGACAACATGATAATTAACGATTCTACAAAAAAAAAAAAAAAAAAAAAAAGTCAATTAACAAAATAAAAACATGTTCAACATTGTTATTAATTTTTAAGGAAAAAAATATACATTTATTTAAAAACATTAACATAACAATAATCATACATATAGAGTCAAACATAGTTGAGTCTAATATTCTATTTCCATGGGGAAAGAATCTCTAATTACCATCTTTTTTTTTCTTAAGATGTGATTTTATGTGACCACGTCAAAAAAAAAAAAAAAAAAAAAAAACTATAAAAAACTCAAATTTTAAACTCAAATTAACAAAATAAACGGGACCTCTAATTACTATCTTTTTTTTCTTCCCCCACCACCACGTCAAAAGAAAAAAAGCCTCCAAAAGAAAATTCGTAATTCCAAAGAAATCCAAAAAAGCTAATTATTTGCCAACTTCTCTTTCCCCGCGTTTTCTCTTCCCTCTCCTTCTATAAAAGAAGACACAAAATCCCCAATCTTTTGCCACTCACCCCCGCCTCCTCTCAAACCCTATCTTCTTCTTCTTCTTCGTCTTCATCTTCCCACCACACATTCCTAGATAAAAACTCTGCAATTTTATTCTCTTTATTTTTCCTTATAAAACCAGTCGTTTTTCACTTCTACCATGCCCGGCCTTCTTCAATAACTCCAAAACATATATATATTTTCATCCTTCTTTGATTTTTTTTTTTTTTTTTTTTTTGTTTGGAGTTTTTTCGTAGATTTTGAGATTCTGATATAAACATTTTATTGAGCAGAAGAAATGGCGACGATTCCTTATCCTCATTTTATTGGGTCAGAGAAATCGGCCGTGGAGAAGGGCATTCTTTCCTCTCCATCCTCCTCCTCTACGCCGTCACCCGTCGTATTAACCCAAGACGAGCTCAAGAAGATCGCCGCCTACAAGGCGGTCGAGTACGTCGAGTCCGGCATGGTCCTCGGCCTCGGCACCGGCTCCACCGCCAAGCACGCCGTCGCCAGAATCGGCGAGCTTCTCCGTCAAGGTAAGCTCAAGAACATCGTCGGAATCCCGACCTCCAAAATCACCCACGAACAGGCCCTCGCCGCCGGAATTCCCCTCTCCGACCTCGACTCCCACCCCGTCCTCGATCTCGCCATCGACGGCGCCGACGAGGTCGATCCTTTCCTCAATCTTGTCAAGGGCCGCGGCGGCTCCCTCCTCAGGGAGAAGATGGTCGAGGGCGCTTGCAAGAAGTTCGTCGTCATCGTCGACGAGTCCAAGCTGGTCAAGCATTTGGGAGGGAGCGGGCTCGCCATGCCGGTCGAAATCGTGCCGTTTTGTTGGAAATTCACCGCACAGAGGCTCCAGAGCCTCTTTGCCGATGCCGGCTGCGTCGCGAAATTGAGGACTTTTGCCGAGAGTGATAAGCCCTTTGTCACGGACAATGGGAATTTCATTGTGGAGTTGTATTTCAAGAAGGATATTGGGGATTTGAAGGCCGCCAGCGACGCCATTTTGCAGCTCGCCGGAGTCGTCGAGCACGGGATGTTCTTGGACATGGCCACCACCGTGATTATTGCCGGAGAGCTCGGTGTCACGGTGAAGAATAAATAGAGAAAAAAACAATAAAGGAAGAGTTTTTTCAAGGTAGTTATTGAAATTCTGGGAATAATCTGACTTAATAATGTATTGTACAAGGGGATTAAAGTTATAATATTTCAGTCAAATTTGACTGCTATTTTGTTGTAACAAGGGAAAACGTTATTGGTTTCCTTATAGATTTATTGGGTTTGTGGGGTCTGAGGCAAAATTTTGATGGAAATTGTCTTTTGGGACAAGTTAGGAAGAAGGGAGTAGGGAACTTTGAATTTTGTTTGACAGCTGAATGGACTGGCGTTATGTAAATTTGGCTGTCAAGTTCTTTCTGTTGACTTGAAATTCAATTATTATTTATTTCACGTACTCAGTTGATAATTCAATGCAAAAATGGCTCAGATTTATGGTTGAATAGAAAATGAAATGTTTCTGTTGTGCATTTGTCGCTTACCAGTGGTGAAGTTTTTGTTTATTCGGTACTCGGGAATGTACAGTTTACTCTGTAGTGACTTGACTTAAGTAGCGCTGTCATCTATGAGCTTGCCTTTTATGTCTCATGATAATGGCTTTTGTAAATAAATCACACAGACGATTGGTTGGTCTTTTAAACCATGTTCTTAATTTACTGGTCTTGTATTTTAGACAAATTGTGGACCACTATAAGATAATCAAATTTCTTTTCTGTACATTGTTTATGTATGGGGTTTCTGTAAGTGATTTCTACTAATAAGATAGCATGAGTTTCTCTTGTAGATTATTTCTCTCCTGGGGATCTGTTTAAGTTCCATGTATGAGTTTCACAATCAAACTCTGGAAAGCATGTGGCTGTTTGGCAGATTCAGTATACCAGTCAGCAATTTCTGGGTTTTGCATGTGATTGGGTCTGGTCCAGCATCTCAATTTGGAACACAATGATGCACTCTTAGGAATGTCCTAGGTTTATGTTGGCATGCTAGGGAGTTTGCAGGTCTGAACACAGGCTCTTGTTCATCCACTCCGACTCAGCATGTTCGGCTGTATCCCGTTTGGCAATCTGTTTCAAGACAACCAGTCAGAACCCACAGCCACTATGGCAGTGCTTTATGAGACACATTCATAGCATTTGGAGGTAAATTGATCCCTAGGCTGCTTTGTTAGCCAGGGCGTATGAAACCAAACCTGCTGTAGTTCATTAAGCTGTCTGTTATTGATGCGTTGTAATAAAATGGCTTTGGTCAAGTTGCCTGTTGCAAAAAGAAGAGCAGAAAGTACCTTCTGCCACATTATATTGTATTTTCTTGAGAATTCATATTCATCCAGGATTTGTTCAAGAAATAGTGTTGTGGGGGGTGGGGGAAGTAATTGAATTATGGTAACTTATTCATAGATGGTTATTTTACTGATCGTGGTGTGTTTTAAGAATATAGTGATTTATTTATTTATTTATTTTTTATCGATGCCGTCGTTGCTTTTATCCTCATCTTTTATCACTATCATGGATTTAACTTCGCAATTTAGTCTGCCATATATCAATTTTACAGTACCTAGCATCCTGCAATGATAGCGCTTCTGGAATCGGCTTCACAGAGTCCTGATATATTCTATTAAGATTATTTTAAGCGCTGCTTGTATTGCACTTGAATACTATATGCGTACCTAGTTCTTTTGAACATTTACTTCGTTATTTCTTATTCTCTTTTACATAACAATTAGGACTAGCGGGTATAAATCTGTTGGTGCTTTAAATACTTCTTTGATTTAGCTTGACATGTCGGATTATGCTGCATGGTTTAGATAGCAAATACCTCCATTGTTTCTGAATCTTGATGATGACCTGAAAATACTGCCCTTGTCTCTTATGATTGTTACTCATTTGCTGAACTGCAAGTACAGATACATAGAAATGTCATCCGGCGGAATGAAAAGGGTTGAGAAACACATACATATGGCCACTTTTTCGATTTAGTTGACTTTATTTTTTTGTTTTTGTTTTTGTTTTGTTGTTGTTGTTGTTGTTGTTGTTTTTTTTTTTTTTTTTTTTTTTTTTTTTTTTTTTTTAACATGAAACTTGGATTAGCTTGTGGTTCTACCTGCTGAGAGTTCGATAGGATTTTGAAATTTGGAGTTCTGTCTTTCCTGGACAGTTGCATTTTAAGGTTTTCCTGGGAATGTGGTATTCTTACGGAGATGAAGAAAATGTGACAATTGTAATTGATTTTCTCTGTTGTTACTCTGCATTTCTTTTCTCTGCAATGGAGAAACAATTTATGTAAAAGAGAGCCCACAGGGAAAGGTGGCTTTAATAGTTGAGTATAGAGGGCAGGTAGATCTAATTGTATGCTAAAGCACTATTTAATCGGTCCACCTCAAGAGTATCTTAGTATGGGCTGTGGGCTGTGGGCTGTGGTTTGTGGAATAAAAAATATGAGTAGTATCTTAATATGATACCAGTAGTAGTCACCGTTTCTGCTTTGGATCGTGGGATTCCTTTCTAAAGATGGATTCAAATTTCACGTTTTAAATGAAATCATCGAACTAGAATCAGCAGTAGGAATAGATAGTTGCACAAAATGTACAGCTTCTTAGACCTTATATTTATTGATACGAAGAAGAAATCAAGTAATGAAGGGATTCTAATTTGTACAAATCACAAATGGTATTTTGAATTTAGAATGAGCATGAAAAAATTAAGACCATCTCTAATGTAAATATTAATGCTAATTGTATATTTAGTATTAATAAGTATGATAAGGTATGTTATTTTTATTTTTGCTCAAATGCATAATACTATTTGAAATGATAAATCTACTTTTTTTTTAATTATTAAAAGCTTTGAAAGTTGTAAAAGTAAACTTTTATTTTTAAAATAATTAGAAAATGTAAAAGTTGCATTGATTACATGAAAATAGTAAACATTTCAATCAATAATAATCAAATGCTAAATTTTTTATACGCTATAATTGGTAAGAAATTTGCAACAAAGTATAGCACATGAGAATTTAGCACAACAAATAACATTGCATTGGAGAGTGTTTTATGCACTCAAATATTAAATATGCAATTGACATATTAATTATAGCATTACATTAGAGATGATCTAACGATACTTTATTTTTTTTATTTGTTTTGATGGATTGGTTGCCCAAGATCTTTGGTCTTTATTCGAACTTTATGAAAGAATAAGATCATTTCTTATAAACTCATTAAGAATGATTTTGATCTAGTTCACAGCTTATTAAAAGTAGAAAACACTCTAGTGGGATCCTCGTGGACAAAAAAAGATTGCAATTAGTTTGATAATGATTGAGTTACATTGCTTCTTTGTTATTCTACCATGATATTAAGAGGTATATACCACAATAGTAAAAATTGTATCAAATGACAATAGGTAGCCGGAGACAATAGTCAGTGTGGCAACAACATGTTGGAAAAAAGGCAAAACAATTGCACAGTGAAATTTTTATTTTTTTTGTCCCGCAACCATGTTCATGATGCTATACATCATAGATAACAATGATCTAAACCATACCTTTAGGAGATAGGCAACTGCATTTCTTAAGAACTGCAACATGCAAGAACAATAATCAGAAGAGTCTTAACCAACTGGTCTTCTATGCTATTCTATTTTCAACGACTGAAGTGCGAGTATATACATGTTGTTCAATCTCTTTTAGTATTTTGAACTCCTTCCAACCATAAGAGACTCAAAAGAAAAATTGATCTTGAGATTTAATCAATTTTTTCTCTTAGGAAACTCGTACCTATAGCCTCCCAAATATATCTCAAGTGATCTAATGAATAATGACTTAGAAGGCTATTTATAGGGTTTAGGAGGTCATATTCTTGCACCAATTAGGTTTTTTAAAATCAAATTTGCGTCTATAGTACACCAATGAGGTATATAGTACTCTTTTTTTTGTAAATCCTCCAACCGTGATAAAGATGAATTTGACCTCTAGTTTTGGATTTGGGGTTGTTCTTTTACATTTTTGAGTTAGGGTGACTTGAGTGATGATCTTGAATTGAGTTTAAGTTATAACTTGAGTTAAAGTTGTAACTTGAGTTGAAGTTGTAACTTGAGTTTGTGTTTGGATGTGCACATTTGAGTTATGATTTGAATTGAAAGTCTATTTGAGTTTGTGTTTGGGTGGGTCAAAACTTAAATTTGTATTTAGATAATATTTTAATAAAAACTAAATGGTGATGAAAAGTTTAATAGGGTATATGGATGAGGTTTTTTTCGTCTTTTCATTGTGAATGCATAGGAAAAAAATCATCTCAATCAGAATTAAAATGAAAAAGTTATGACATTTTTAAGAATAAAAAAAATATTGTTCATTAACTTGAGTTCGAGTTTATAAACTCGAGTTAAAGAGGAAACTTGAACTCGAGTTTAGCCCCAAACTCGAGTTTAAACTCAAATTTTATAAAAAAACATGAACTTGAATAAAATTGTAACTTGAGTTCAAATTTTTTTTGAGTTTCGTTGCAAAAGAAGAACCCCAAATCTAGAGGTAATTCTATAGTTGGACAAACAAAATCCAAATGCAATTTATCAAATTTGATCCTCGGATAAATCCGATAAGTCTCAAATTTATAAAATTTGATCACGAGTAAATTAAGTATTCATCAAAATTAATTATGGACTATGTATTTATAAAATTTGATCACGAGTAAATTAAGTGTTCATAAAAATTAATTATGGACTATGTACTTACCACAAACAAAATTCTGGTATTTATTTTAGTTCCTCAAAAAAAAAAAAAAAAAAAAGAGAGAAATTTACTTCCCTCTCCAAAAAATAATAAAAATAATCTTTAAGAGTTATTCCAATCTAGAGTTGGCCTTAAAAAGACTTTACTAACTGAAATAACAAGCATACTTTGCTAAAATTATCTATATCAAGATTAATATTTACAAGTTTGAAGCTCACAATCATCCAAAACAAATATCATATGCATTATGAAGTAGTTGATGTACCATTGTAGTGTTAAATTGAAAGGCTAAAGTATCCCAGTACAGTACTGTTAATTTTAACAAACGTTGAAGCAACTCATGAGCACCTCTAATGTAGTACTAAATTTGTGTTAATGTCAAATTTTTATATTTAAACTCTTTAATACAATGTTATTTTTTGTATTAAATTTGTTAAATATTATACTCAGTAACAAATTTAGGCCAAGTAAAAAATGTCAAATTTAACATTTGAATATTATTAGTTCAAATATTTACCATTTTTTCTCATTTAAATTATTATATTCGTCCTTTTAAAATCATTTTACTCTTAAAAATTTACTTTTAAAAAGTTTTAAAGCTCATAACATAATATAGCACATTAAATATGTTGTGCGTGTTTAGAACAATTTTTGAAAACAATTTTTACGTATTTTGAGAAGCAAAAATGAAAATGAAAATGAAACGACGTTTGTTTAGTAAATATTTTGTAAACGAAAACGAAAACAAAAATAGTGAGAATGATTTTTGTGAAGAAATTTAAAAACAGTTAAAAGTTATTTTTCACTTTTCTGTTTTCATTTTTTAGTACTTATTAACAATATTATAATATATTAATTAATAAACACAATTTCACTTTTTTATTATACTCAAAAAAATCTTTTAAAAAATCAACCAAATGCAATTTCAGAATCGGTTTCAGAATTATTCTCAAAACAATCTCATTTTTACTTTTTATTAAAAATAAAATCATGTTTAAACCAATTCTAAATGCATCTGTTATTTCGTAATTTCTAATAGCAAATATAACGTTAATAATAATATTGACTCTTTCTTTAGACATGGTCTTATATTGGACATGGTCTTATAGAGACTTTTGGAGTAAGTTTTCTCCCTTTTATATGAAATGATTATTATCACGGTCCCCTTAAATTTTAGGGTCATTTTTAGTTTAATGTATGCACTTTAAAAACTCTTACTTTATTCTCTAAACTTTAAATCGTTCCCTACTTAACTCATTATGTTGTAATTTTTGTTAAAAATAAATAAAAAAAAAATAGTATAGTCACGCGACATTTATGTTTGCATTTCTATTAAAAAGAAACAGATAAAAATCACATGACAACACTTAAGTGTAGATCTTGAATTAGATTTGAATTATAATTTGAGTTAAAGTTATAACTTGGGTTTGTGTTTAGATGTACACATTTGAGTTATGATTTAAATTGAGAATCTATTTGAGTTTGTGTTTGAATGGGTCAAAACTTGAATTTGTATTTAGATAGTATTTTAATAAAAACTCAATGGCAATAAAAAATTTTAATAGGGCATATGGGTGGGATTTTATTCGTCTTTTCGTTGTGAACGCATAGAAAAAAAATCATCTCAATCGCATTAAAATGAAAAAGTTAATTATAACGTTTTTAAGAATAGAAAAAATACTGTTGATTAACTTGAGTTTGAGTTTAAGAACTTGAGTTGAAGGAGAAACTTGAACTCAGATTTTAGCCATAAATTACGAAGGAATATGAACTTGAATAAAGTTGTAACTTGAGTTCAAATATTTTTTGAGTTTTACTATAAAAGAACAATCCCTTAATCTCCTTTTTTTTTTTTTTTTTTTGATTTTAACAGAAATTACAATAGAATTGGTCAAGTGGGAATAATTTAAAATTTAAAAGAATAAAATAAGAATTTTTAAAATTCATGAGGTAAATTAAGACTACCCACAAAGTTTAAAAGACACCAATAAAAATATATAATCGTTTATGAAAAAAAATTCAAAAAAAGTGCGACCCACATTAATATACCCTCTGAGTTTTACTAAATGGGCACCCCAACATTAACGAAGACTCTATTATTAGGTCCACCCCTTAATTAAAAAGCGTGCCATCTTAATCTCACTAAATTAATAGTAAAAATATATATCGTGATCTTAAAAACTTTAAATCAAGTGAGCTGACAGTCACAAACCTTCACATTTTAAATTTCTCAAAAAAATAGTAAAACCTTTAAGTTACGATCAAGCACCACATATAGCTGTATGCTTCATTCCAGGAGATGTGAAAAGATCTCAAGTAGGCCAGAGCGCAAATTTTGATACGATTAATGTGGATTAGTTGATAAAAAGCGGAACTTTCTCAAGTGTACTTCACCTTTTGTCGGCACAACTTTTTTGTCTCTTCTTAGTCAAAAAGTAATTATAGGGAATATTGCAGAAAGATGCGTCTTTTTTTGCTTCACATTCGGTGCTAATTGCGCATGAAATATGCTTAAAGCTAATTGTGATTGACAAAATCCTTTGAATGATTTTTAATATATTTAGCTTGACCATGTTTAGTAGTAGTGCCATTAGTAGTGGCTCCACATTAAATGGCCCCCAAAAGTCTGGGAACATTCAACAGTGGAAACCCCACTTCCCCCCATTAAGATAAGTTTAACAGTTCGAATTGTCGTTTTCATTGCATTCAAGTCTATTAAAGTTGAGTCCTATAGTGTGTGTGTGCGTTTGTCTTATGTAAGTTTGCGTGTGTGTACACAACTAGTTTTACTTGTACGTGATTCTTTACTGATATTCTCCAATATTGCAATTTGAAGCATAAATCGGCGTTTTGACCTAATAGTTGTAGATCAACGAAGCACCAATGTGCCGACAATATCCTCAATTAAGATATCTTATTAACGATCTATAATAGTAAGTTTTCGGATCTTAAGAAGTCATCTCAAACATAATATTCTCTATGCTATTTATTGATAAGTTCAAGTTCTATTGTGCTTACAGAAACTTCAGACTGTTCTTTTAGAGTGTAACTTGAGTGTAGTTTTTGAGTTGAATTTAAGTTATAATTTGAGTTGAATTTGTAACTTGAATAAAATTGAGTAAAGTTGAATAAAGTTGAAACTTAAAAGAACATGAACTTAAATAAAGTTAGAACCTCGAGTTGTTTTTTTTTTTTGAGTTTTTTGGACAAAAGAACAGACGCTTCATCTTTGAATTTATATCACGGATATTTAAGTTTCGGATTTGTTGCACACAAATAAATTAGTTAAAGATCAATAGAACAGTTTCGCTCTAAAAAAGAGAAAAAAAAAAAAATGAAACAAAACAAAAAAAAAAATACAATATAATCCGAACTATAAAAAGTTGTGTCATAAATTGTAATCCGGTGGATCTATTATGAGACTAACTAGTCCAATTAAATTAAGAGATAATTATACAAAATGTATTTTAAGAGCCTTGAATCCCTTACTTAGAAAGGCAAATACTGTGTGCAAGGCACTTTTTAAGAAGGGGTTAAGTAGTAGTAGTACTAATACTATACTAATACACCACTCTCATTCTCACGATCCGATCCAAATGATAATTACTTGTATTTTTTTTATTTCATATATCAAATTCTGTGCATACAGTAGCTCATTTTCGGATTCAGATTTGTGTTAAATTATGGAGCATAATTATTATCTAATGATATTATTGGACGATGTTACTGACGAACATATAGTCTGAGAGACTTTCTACTTATAATTATAATTGTCATAGTTTAAAAGATAATTGATTTTCTCTTTTAAACATATTTTTCATGGTAATGAATTTCTATAACAACTGAAATTGGAGGTAGTTATCACCTGGAAGGTGAATTCTTGTATCTTTAGTTTGCATTTTTTCTGCGATTTTATTGTTTTAAGTAGTATAAAATTAGGCATCTAGTTCTTAACAATTTGAAATTAATATCAGCTTTGCATATTGAACTGTATTGTACTTATTTTCATTTTAACTAAGAAGCATTACTATTTCCTGGTATATATAAAAATTGAATAATCTATTTAAAGATCACGTGTAATTGAAAATAAACGGGATCAAATATATTGATTTAATTTCATTTTTAAACTCGTAAAAATGCTTAAAAGTGAAGGATTCCACTTCTAATTAACTTGACTAGATCAAACATATATAAAATATACTTCATCTGGGTTAAAATTTTGAAAAGTCAGCTTGTATTAACTGCCAATTTCTATGTAAAACTGAAATAATTACTTCAACAGACGTAAAATTGTAATAAATTCAACACACGTGATATGCGATGTTATTCAGCTTATTCGGCCCTGCGGTCACCTTGGATCTGAGCACGGATCCATACATCTGAAATTTATTAACTTATCAAATTTGTTAATCTATCAAATTAATTAGTTTTAAAAAGTGATCAACCAATTCGCCATTAAAAACACAAGTCAGTCCAAGATTCGTCTATTTATATATATGTGTGTGTATATATAAGAGCTTAATACGTGTAGATCTTCAAAATGAGGGGTAAAAAAAAACCTGAAGATTGCAGCTAGCTGGCACATGCAATGGAAGATAGTCAAATACATTTTATGTCACGGAACATAGAATATATATTTATATACATATGTAGATAACCATTAATGGTAGCATAATGACGAAGAATAATCTATCATGACTCTCTTCTATCATTTAAGAATCGATTTTCCATCATCCTACTTCTCATCAACTTGCTAAATATAATTTGTACTAATATGATTTTGAACTACTCTTTCTTGTTAGTTGACAAAAGTATGAACCAGATTTGTCGCGTTGATCCTTTTTTAACTAACAATATATATATATATATATATATATGCATGTATGTATAAATCAGAGTAGCTAGCGTTAAGTACCGGTTCTGCTTCTTTATACCTAATCTGATGAAGGGACAACAGCTAAGAGTAGTACTAATCTTGTTAATGATCAGTCATATATATATATATATATATATATATATATATGTATAGATACATTCTGTCTGTTTGTCTTTGCCTCACAAAAGGGACTAAAAAATAATCATCTGAAATAGATAGCTATTTTGTTATTTTTCTTCAATATTCTCGTTTCTTTTCCGGAAAATTATGAATTGGAACGTACAGGTTTTAACCAAAGAAATTAATGTGATCAACGCATTCTTTTGACGCAGACTTCAAACCACTCCATTTAAAACGGGCAAGCCAAGCTAATGTCGATGCATACATTAACGTACAATTTTATTCCACCTCTTCGTTGAGCCTTCAAAGTTGAAAACTAGAGTTGACAGGGACCGCTCTTTATCTATATCTATGAATGATCTTTTACGATTACTATTCCAGCTATATTATTGTCAAATGTTGTGGTTTTACTTTCTGTTAAAACTTACGTTTAGTTGAAAGATTCAAACTATGTGATTCGAACTATTTTCAATTTACGTGTATTTTTTTAAAAAAAAATACTGTAGCAAACCACAAATCATAATTTAAATCAGGAAACGAATCCCTGTACCAAACATTGATTGGCCTAATCTTTGAACTTCGTGTTACTATTTGAACATTTCTTGCATTGACATGTCAATCAAAAATCAACTAATTCAAGATCAGATGGGCGTGGAATTACCGCTACAGAAGCCTGCAAGTTGCATGTTATTATTATTATTATTATTATTATTTTTTTTTTGAATTTGGAGTTGAAATTCAAACTACATATTTTAATTTTTGAAAGTAAATCTTGTTTTGGTTTGTTTTTAAAGTAAATTTAGTTTAACTAATAGGTTTGGCCATCAATCACGCAATCAGTAAATTACAAATATTATTCTTAGGAAATTGATCAGAAGTTTAATTTATACACGTCTCCTTATAGTCTAAGTAAATATCTAAATTTGTTTGGGCACAAGGTTTAAATGCCACAATCCATATCTCTTCACACCTCATCATGATATTGATGTAGTTATATGCATTATATTTTTTTCGACCGTGTTTAAAAAAATTCTTCAGCTGCACTTGTGACTGGGGTGAAACTTTTTAGAAAATAACCTTCCAATCCAAGCTGCGCTTACTCCTATTTTACAGTCTCAATAGTCTTAGTTAAAGATTTTGCACGATTAGTTTGTTGGCATTATATTCATGATTGTAGGACCATAAAACTAAAAATTAGACTCCTTTTTTTTCAAAGCAGAAATGACTTAGGCCTTTTCTTTTCTATTTGTGGACTACAAATATCTGAAAGATAAAACAGATGAGCAACAAGATAACACCAATATCTCTTTTTAATAAAGGTAAAAAAAAAAAAAAAAAAAGCACTTCTATTCAACTTGACACGGCCATAGCTCCACTGGACACACTTGACCCGCATGGATTGGTCGATGGTAGATAACCCGATCAAGATAGCATTTTGCACGATAGGATCATATAAGGGCTGTTCACGGTCATTTCTAGCGTGTAACTTAGACTATTATAGGCATGTAATATACAGTTAGTTAGTATGTAATCTTACAGTAATGGGCGTGTAATATTGAGAAAAAAGGAGAAAAAAAAGTTTTTTTATTCTCAATTTCACATTGTATATGTGTTGATGTTCTTCTAAGTTTTATGAAAGTTTTTGTTCAGACTCGATCCGTGTTTTCACATTTCTGCATTCGAATTTGATTTATAAATCAACACTAACCCGTCGCGCGAACAAAAACACTCACCATACCCGCCTCATGAACCCACATAAATTTACGGGTTACGGGCGGATTTTTCCGTCACGGATTCAAAATATTTGCAATGCCCTATTTATCTAATTATTTATTTTTATTATAAAATAAATAAATAAACAATATAAACATATAAAACACTCAGTAAAAAATAAAAAAGAAAGATAGTTTTAAATTTTACATACGATTAAATATTATAAGATATAATATAAATATATATTTAATTTAAAAATAAAATATAATTAATGGGAGTGAAAATAGAAAATAGAGTCGGAGATCTTTAAATTTATCTCTGTCCCGTTATAAATTAAAATTTTATTCTGTTTATAACCTAAATCCATTTAAAAAAGATTTTTTTTTGTCTCATTTAACGCGGGATCTTTGAAAATAAATGAGTTTACGGTTAAACTTGCCATACTATTCTGGATTCTACGCGGTGGCGCGCAGTAGATCAAGCGCTGCGCACTGACACGTGTATTTCGCTGCTTTTTTTACGTTCGGTGGCAAGGTGGGCCCACGCAATCGGTGCAAAAGAAAAGATAAAAAAGTGTGTTAAGAGAGAGTAGGCAATTAGGCGGGTCCCACTTGTCACTCGTTATGCGCCTACCCAATACTCACCTCTACTCTACCGAGGGGCACCCAACACCCATTTCATGCTTCCTTCCCCTTACCACCTTGGCTTTTTTTTTTTTTTTTTTTATGAATAAATCATCTATCTTTGGTAGGTTATCAAAAAAGCATAAACATATTATAATGGATTGTCTTTAATGATCTTTTTAGACTTTACAGATTTGAGATTTTAATTCGAGTTAAAATGTGATATGATCTGTTTAGTTAGTTAATTTGAGTTTTTAATTTGATTTGAGATGTAATTTTATGTGAGAACTTTTGACTGTAGTAAAAAAAATTAGATGTGACTGTTTTTAAGAGTTTTTTACTATAATAAAACTCAAATTTTAAACTCGAATTAGTGAAATGAACAATCTAAAAATTATTTTCCAAGGAGATATTTGTACTTGCATTCTTTTATTATTGTTTTTTAAAGGACGTCATCCTTTTATCCAAATTTTTGGAATGAACTCTTATAGATTTTGGATTTTTTTTTTTATAAATGTATAAATATGTATTTCATTCTAATTTAATATTTTTAAAAAATAAAATAAATTGTTTGGTTACACCAAAAAAAAAGTGTGTTTGTCTCAAAAAGTACTCTTTTTTCAAATGGAAAATTGTGCGTAATACTTATAAATAAATTATTGGTTTTTTTTTTTTTTTTTTTGTTGGTAAATATGTGTAATAAATAAATAGTGTTGAGGAATGCTAAAGAATACAAAGTGGTTAACACTCGTTTCACATAAAAAAATGTAACAGGTAAAATATGTTATTATAAGAAAGCGAATCTCTAGCATTTTAATTATCTTAACTAATTTTCTTTTCATTTCGTGTGTTTCTTAGGGAAAATTTTTTTCTTAAATTTTCCTAAAAAATAACTATTTTTTTTTAATATTTTTGTACGAACAAAACCACTTCCTTAATCAACTGAAACACATTCACCGCAACAAATAATGAACCACAGATCCCCATCATCATGACATGCATAAAAGCCATAAAAAGTGGGCCAAAAAGTCTCACAACGGCCCCACCCAATCTCCAACCAATCTGATGTGATACCATTGACAATCCTAGAACGCTGATGTTTACAATGCACCTAAACACACTAGATTCACACCACAATCCGTTATGACAACAATTAGCATTTATTAAATATTAAACATAATTCATTTTTATTCAGCAAAAAAAATCCATAATTCAAGGATGATATAAATAAAAAAATATTTTCATCTTGTTCTCACTCACTTGAAATCCGAACTCACTGACTCGGAGATCCGACTCACGGGTTTATTCATTTTTTAGAACAACAAAATCTAAAGTTTCATTCATTTCGTCGATTTGAATTTAAAATTTGAGTTTTATTATAGTAAAAAATTCTTAAAAATAATTACATTTAATTTTTTATTATAATAAAAAATTCTCATAAAAAATTACATTTTAACTCAAATCAACAAAATAAAAAAACTTTCAAAAAATTATAAAAATGGAGTAATATCTTCCAATCAGTCAGAAAAATAAATAAAATATTTCTGTCTGTGGTCCTAAACCCGGAAAAAGAAAACAAAGCGAAAAATGTAAAAAGCAGAAAAAGCAGAGACAGAAAATTAAAAAGCAGAAAAGGACAAACAAATGGTGGAAGTATGGTATAACAAAAAAAAAAAAAAAAAAAAAAGAAAAAAGAAAAAAAAAAAAAAAGTAACAGAAGTGCTTTGCTTAACGCGGTTATATTATTAAGTCCATGAAGGAAGAAAACATAAACAGTAGAATCTGAGTTTTATTTATTTTTTTAATTTTTTCTTTCAACAGTTTCAGACCCGCCTTTTTCGTTTTCCTCTCTCTCAATAATCTTCTTCACTCTCAAGTCTTACCCCACCATGTGATTTCTCTCTCTAAATCCTCTCTCTCCATGTAAATATACATTTCATTCTCTGAGCTTCCGTTTCCTTCTTATATATACTCTTTCATTAGTCGACAAAACAAGAAATGTTAACCACACAGTAACCTCTGAAAACACTTCTCTCTTATTCTCTGTCTCGAAGTTTCTGAGATTTGGGTTAAGAGACCCGAAATCTGGGAAATGGGCTGCCCTCAATTCGTGTTAAATCTTGTTTGATGTAGACAGAGATAGAGAGAGAAAGAGAGAAACGAACAGCAAATGAAGCTCTTTTTTGTGACCGCTTCATTATGCTTCTTCTTGCTGTTCTTGGGCTTCGTCTCAGCTGAGAAGGGAGCTTTTAAAGATCGTCGCGAATTCATCTTAGGTTAGTTTGGTAAATTTGATTTTGTGAGATCCTGTTTCTTTATGCATTGGCTTGTTTGGTTCCTGAGAAAGCTGGTGGAAAATGAGTATACTTCAATTGTGCACGTTATGATAATTTGCTTTTTTTAGGCCAAAATTTAGAGTTTGTAGGCTATAATCTGATTATGTTTTACGTTTTATCAGTAATGAGGTAACCATACAAAGAAGTTACTTTTTTCCCCCCCTTTAAAACACATGAAGATTCTATTTGGATTTTGATTATGTTAATAATGCCTAAAGTTTTCAAGAACGTCATTGCTTGTGATTTATGGCAAGTTAGCACCTGGGATTTGTGTAAATTGATTGAAAAATGGGTTGTTGATTGAAAGTTGCAGGGCAAGAGAATTTGGGGCCATGGAAGAACGAAATCTCGGCGCTTGCTGAAGCCCCAGGCCCTGCAAGCGAAGTACGACCTCAGACCACCCTCGTGTTGGCGGCAAACAGGACAAACAGACCGGACATTCTTCGTGGTTTTAAGAGGTATCGCGGCGGCTGGGACATCACCAGTAAACACTACTGGGCTGTAAGTTCTGTTCCTTGAAACATTGTCTTGGTTGATTGATGGATTGTTCACAAAAGTAGAGCTTAGTCTGAGTTCCAATGAAAATTATTATTATTTTGATTTATGAATTCAGCTTAAGAGATTTATTTTTAAGCACTACTTGTGTTCCTGATGATACGTTTTCAAGGAAAATCCATTGAAAGCGAATTACCTGTTACATATTTGTTACATAATTAATAGTTGTCTTTGTCCTGAATGTCCAAAGCTACTCATTCTATGCCTTTGGTAAATAGGAAAAAGTAGGTGTAATTGTTGCAATGTTAGACATCATAATTTAGTTTATCAGAAATTGAGTTCTATCTATCTTTGTGATAAATCATAAAGTTTGTCTTTGGATAAAGCTAGATTTCATAGTGTTTTCAACGCGCGTTATCAAATTATGATTTGTTTTAGTTGTAACATCCTCTCTCTTGTCTCTTCTTATGTTTTTAACAAGACTAGTGTTGGGATTGTGATTGTTATTATCTTCTACTTCCACTTTTACTAACCTGATTATACCTTGGTCACTACTTGTCTGCAGTCCGTCGGATTTACTGGTTCAGCTGCTTTCATTCTCTCGGTTCTTTGGTTCGTTTCTTTTGGCATAGTTCTTGTGATTCATCATTGCTGCGGGTGGAGGATAAACATTAAGGGTGAAGGATCACACCTTTCACAAAAGATCTGTCTTACCTTGCTTTTAGTCTTCACCTGTGCTGCAGCGTAATTCCCCGAAAACAAATTCTTTTTCTTGAACTTTTTATATGAATTTTTTCCTTTATATGATTTTCTTTCAATTATGGAACTTGATGCCTTTTTTTATTTTTTTTTTATTTTTTTTTTATCACACAGGATTGGATGCATCCTTCTTTCCGTTGGGCAGGACGAATTTCATGGCGAAGTCTTGCATACTCTGAATTACGTTGTAAACCAATCAGACTACACCGTGCACATCCTGAGAAATGTCACACAGTATCTGTCCCTCGCGAAGGATATTAATGTAGCACAGGTCTTCCTCCCTTCGGATATCATGGATGATATTGACAAGTTGAACGTGGATTTAAATAACGCAGCGGATACACTGACGGATAAAACAAGTGAAAATTCTATCAAAATAAAAAGAGTCTTCAATCTTGTGTACGTAATTCTGACTTTGAGGAGTTCCTCTGATTAAATACTATTCATACTGGATGTTAGTTAATGGGCTAATCTTGAGCTTGTTATATTAGGCGTTCGGCTTTGATCACCGTGGCAGCAGTAATGCTTGTCCTGGCTCTGATTGGTCTTGGTATGTATAAACATAAATAGCAATATTCTTTTTCCCACTGTTTTTTCAAGTTCACTGAAATTTGTTTGTTCTTCACTTCTTGACGACTTCTTATTGTATCTTGCTGCAGTTCTCTCTGTCCTTGGTTATCAACATGCAATCCATATGTTAGTTGTCCTTGCATATTTGTTCAAAAGTTTGCTTTTAACGTGTTTTTTCATTACTTTTTCGTTCATGTTTTGGGGATTTCGGTAATCTGAGTCTAACTGTATCAATTTATTGGTGCAGATTTATAATCAGTGGATGGTTACTTGTGGCTATTACATTCATTCTTTGTGGAGTTTTCGTAATCCTCAACAAGTAAGAAGCCTTTTATTGGTTTGAGATATGTTTGTTACACTTTCTTGTATGCTTTTTTTTTTTTTTTTTGGTTATTATTATTATTTTATGTGTGAACTAGAAACCTGATGAAATGTGCGATTAACAGAACCATCTAAATTCCTCAACATGCGATATTAAAAATGGATGGTAATCAAAACACTTTTAAGTTTCAGTTGTTTATGGTTCTGTACATGACTACATGTTTCTCTGTGTGGCATACCTTGCCGTCCATATTTCTTTTTCTGTGCTGCATCTAATGATCTGGGTTTTTCTTCTACTCAACTCAGCTTGATGCTTTGAAATTAATTAAAGTATGCTTGTAGCGACCATTCTCACTAATCGACACCCTCACCGATGACTTATATAAATATTTGTCTTTTCTTTTCTGCGATTTTTCCAGTGCGATATCCGACACTTGTTTGGCTATGCAAGAATGGGTAGAAAATCCCCATGCAGAAACAGCTCTTAGCAACATCCTTCCTTGTGTCGACCAAAAAACGACAAACCAGACACTCACTCAGAGTAAACAAACTATCAATGGCATTGTCACTGTGGTGAACCAATTCATCTATACCTATGCCAACGCAAATCCCTCCCAGGGTGCTCCTTATTCCTACAACCAGTCTGGACCTCTGATGCCTCCTCTTTGTTACCCATTTGACTCTCATTTGCAAGATAACCATTGTGGGGATCGAGAGGTGTCCATTGCGAATGCTTCACTGGTAAGACTCCAAGAGTTTTGGTACTTCATTTTTGTTTTATTCTTTTCTTATTAGGAAGTCAATTATATGTTTATTGCTCAAGCTGCTTGTTATAAAAAAGAAAGACATTGATAAATTCCGGTTAAGGGAAGTAATCTCAAGTATGCCATGGGGTGGTATAGTAAGCATGCATACTTGATTTGATCATTGTTGTATACAAGAAAGCAAAAAAATCTGGTTGGTTAAATGTAACACTTTCAAAATCCTTATGGTCAAATCTTGAACCTCGTCCGGTTTGAAATCTTTAACATTTTATTTGAAAGGCCAACATATAAAAGGACATAGGATTGTAACATTTATGCTTTGCGAGCCTTGATTATTTTCAACAGGTTTCCGCCTTCCTGCCAATTCTCTCTCCTAAATCCTAACAATCATACCATTAAGGCTTGTCGAGTCCTTACTTGGTTTTGGGTTTATTTTCAGGTATGGCAGAACTATACATGCAGAGTGTCATCAACTGGAATTTGTACCACAGTTGGAAGAGTGACCCCTGATGTCTACACACAGCTGACAGCAGCAGTTAATGAGAGCTATGCCCTTGAGCACTACACCCCTCCTTTACTGAGCCTTCAGGATTGCAATTTTGTCCGCGATACATTTCAAAATATCACCTCGAGTTACTGCCCTCCATTGGACCGTTATCTCAAGACGGTAAATGCAGGGTTGGCCATGATTTCTGTTGGGGTCTTGCTCTGCCTTGTTCTCTGGATTCTCTATGCAAACCGCCCCCAAAGGGAGGAAGTGTTTGTGAAACTATCTTCTTTACTAAAAGGCAGGATCAACAAGGGCGGTTTGAACAGTAATAATAGCGACAATCATGCGCCATCAAATATACTAGAAGTGTGAGACCGTATAGTGAAAATAAGTAGAAAGATTAAGAATTTCGATATATGTAGTTTTTGCAGAGTGAATGTAAAATTGAAAAAAAGAAAGAAATCAAAGTGGGGCGAAGTTCCATTTTGAGTTGAGAGTTATTGGTCTATTCTAGTGTAAGCTGTTAATATATAATAAAGAAAAATGCAATATAGATATTGCTCGATTTTTCTATATATGTTTCTTCTGTGTGTATAATTTCCTTCGACATTCTCATCAAAGAGTAGAAGCAAAAAGTAGAGAAACTAAAACAAAATACCATGAGAAATTCAATACTCATCCATGAAGTTGATAAAAAAATAAAAAATAAAAAATAAATTGCAGGAGAATAAAGATAAAGCAGCCATCTCGGGTATCTTTTACTATGTCACATCTTACATCTAAGCCTAACCTTGGTGAATAGAGATATGACCTGAAATGTTGTGAACCCTTACAACTTCCTTCATGAATAACAAAGCGGATGTAAACATCCTTCAAACTGATGATAGCTGCTCTTTTTCTTCTTTTACCTAGTTTTGTGTCTCGACTTGTACAAGCCGATATCTACCTCTCTTATAGCCTACCCTCTGTTTAAGAGCCTAACGTTTTAGTTTTCCAACATCCATAGAATTCTAAATGCCAATTCATGCATTTATGTCCACTTTCTGGAATTGACCAACATCTGGGATTGCTACAAATGGGGAAAATATATATGCAATCAGAAACTGACACTTATGTTTTGTCGTAAATGTAACGTGTACAAGAGAGATAATCACAATCTTCTTAATGTTGCAGTAAATGAGAACAAGTGGAATTGAACATTATATGAAGGATCAATTAAAAGGTCCGAAAGCTGAAATGAATCGGTCTCGAGGGCCAAATCCAGTCCCAAGAAGTGTTTTACCAAATAGCTTTGAACCAGATATGATTTTCAGGAAAATCCATCTAGGAAAATTATAGGTAAGGAGAAGATCAATGGATTGGTTAAGTACAAGAAACAGAGAATAGAGAAGCCTTGACTCCTTTGCATTCATGAGCTAGGTTTATTCCAATACCAGCTACCAATATATTGCATGTCAAACAGTTAAAAACTCTGTGCAATTCAGTACTTCAGAACCAAGCAACCCAGATCAATTATATTTGTACCATAATAGATGCTTATACAACATGTTATCATCTCCGTAAAAATTCTCTCTTTCGTAAAGCTAAAATTGATATAAAAGAACACCCAGAAGAAATCGTTTAACAAGTATTCGAAACAATGTTCAAGGGAGTTCGAATATTATTCCAAAATGATCCTTTTACATGCATACAGATAATAGGCTAATGGGGACAAAATTGAATAAGATCATATGCACAGAAAACTAAAGAAAATCAATTCACGGTACTTCAAATTCACAGAATAGTCAGCAAAGTGTTAACAGGGGTTTACGATCATGATGTTGTGGCCTCAGAATTTAATATTCTGCATCAGCATAATATCCTCAATCTTCAGTCCATCAGTCCCAGTCGAAGATTCCGATTCCGGTTCCGATACTGGAGCCGCTAACGGCTCCGATTCAGCTACTTCTTGCGGAACGAGAATCTCATTCAGGCCATGAACTGCAACCGAGTCACTGTAATGCATGTTGGCGTAGAAAACAGGGATTCCATTGAGCATCAAAACACTCTCCGCTCTGGTGACGGTGATCGTGAATCCTTCCGAGTACGTCGGCAACACCGTCCCGTCGCTCAAACTCACCAGATCGCTCCACAAAAGCCTGCACGGAACGACGTGCCGGAGAAAGATCGACGGCGACGAGTGCTGCGAAGGACGTTTTGACATAGCCTGGTCGGTCGGAGCGAAGACGGTCATCGCAGCGGATCTTTCCTTGTTAAACCCTAATAATTGCAAATCCAGAAACGCCGCCATCGCAGAGTAGCCATTGAATCTCAGATTCTCGCTCGCTTCCTTGAACCACGAAGCTCCAGGAAACACGGTTGGCGACAATTCGCATATCGAACCAGACCTAGGGCTGGGAACTGAGCCAGGATCTTGATAATTGAGATCGAAGAAGTCCTCAATTCCAAAGATGATCAGAGATCCGTCGTTGAAGATCGGCGATTCACTCGTGATCTTGACGTTATTGAGCGAGATCTGAGAATCGGAAGGCGAGGAGGTGACGATCAAGACGTGACCTGAGAGCAGAGTCGGGATCTTCGTACCGGCGGGGAGAGATTTGATTTTCTCAAGAGAGAGAGGGAGAGGGCAAAAGTGGTACTGGAGGACAGACAGAGCAGGTTGGCCGGACTTGGAGAAGGCGGCGTCGGGAGGAGCGAAGATGGTGAGGGAAGGGGACTTTAGGGTTAGGGTTTGGGAGACGAGCTGGAGAGTGAGAGCCATGGAGACATGGCCGGAGTCGGTGAGGATCTCGGAGGCATCGAGGACGGTGTCGGAAGGGAGGGAAGAGGAGAGAGAGAGGAGAGAGAAGAGAGCCAGAAAGGATATAATCGGAAGCGAAGCAGCCATTGATGGAAATTGGAGCTTCAGAGCAGTTTCCGTGAGTGTTGGAGTGAGAGTGGAAGTGGAGAGGAAAGCTTATTTTTGGCGGGAAATGTATGACGTGGCGGTTTGTTCGTTTTGGAGGGAATCCCAGGTTGGTTCGTTACAAGGGGAAGGGGGTTAGTTAGTTGGTTGTTGCAAAATGACGGTATTGCCCCTTTGTCCGTAATGAATTTAAATAGGAGTTTTTTTAAGGCGTGACTATACTACTATACTCATTATCAATAGTTACAAAAAAAAAAAAAAAAAAAAAAAAGTGTACTACTATACTCATTATCAATACTTACACAAAAAAAAAAAAAAAAAAAAAACCAAAATCAAATCCATACACTCAAAACGTAAGAGAGAGGCAGGTGTTCAGAGATTAATCTCTTCATCTTGTAATTCCAAATCAATTTTAATAACAACAAAAATTTCGAAAAAGAAGCAAGATCCGAAAGTATCATCATATGAACTTCCACAAAATCAACTATCCCACAAAAACTCATTTAGTTTACTAATTTAAATTTTTAATTTAAATTAATATGTAATTTTATGTAAAATTTTTTATTAAAAAAATTTTATGTGATTGTTTTTAAAATTTTTTTACAATAATAAAATTTAAATTTTAAACTTAAATTTATAAAATGAATAGGACTTTATACACTGTGAACCATTTATATTAAAATCATTATTCAGACATTTAATTTATTAATTCAGAATCATGATTTATGTCTAATTTTTAAAATTTAAATTTTATTTAGAAAAAAATATTATAAAAAAATTAAATTTAAATTTAAAATTTAAGTTTTATTTGGATAAAAAATTTTCAAAAACAATTCAATTAAACTTTTTTATTACAATAAAAAATTTTTACTTAAAATTATATTTTTATTTAAATTATAAATTTAAATTAGTGAAATTAACGACCTAAAAAATCTTACTCACATAAATCTACATAATTTCTTCAAAACAAGTATCATCCATTACAAATTTCTCAACCTGGCCTTTCTCTCAAAAACACAAACCCAAAACCACATTTCAATTTCAGAGGGTCCTTTAGCAAAATAGGCTTAAAACGTGCATTGCCTTTAATGAGTAGGCTCCAAAACAAAAAATTTTAATGAGTAGGCTTCTCATTAAATGATTTTATACATATACCCAAAATACCCTTAGATTTTCTCTGGAATTAAAAAGAGCAAACCTTCCCCCCTACGTTGCCGGCCAGATTTTGTATCTCACACCGCCGCCACACATAAATCTACAAAAATTTCATGGTGATTAACAATCCGAGCATTATTTTGGGCGTTTAAAGGAAACGAAATCGAAACTAAATCCGAGCATTATTTTGGGTGCTCGATCTAAATCCGTTATTCTCTCAAATCTTGTAGTTTTTATGCTTAATTCATTGTTTGAATCTTTGGGTAATCGTGGTTTGGTATTTTATTTGAAAAATGAACAAGAATCATGCTATTTCATGGCCTCTTCAGTTGACTGCCAAAATCCACATCATTTCTTTCCGCTTACAATTTCTTCTTGGTGTGCAAACCCAAGAAAATTGAACCGGTCTTTCCATTTCAAAAGATCTTGAAGGAAAAAAATTTCTGAGTGGTTCAACCCTATGGGATCTTCCTCACAACGCTTAACTCCAAGGGTGGAGAGAACGTTGCATCCGAGCCGACAAAGAGTCTACATTCTTAAAAGTGAACTTAAACACATCCACCGAATACTATGTGACGAACCCGTTTTCCTTTGATTTGTTGCGGAGAACTTGTTCGTGCAAAGTGTATGATATAGACAAGTTCCCATGCGTACATGTCCTTGCGGCGGCATGATGACCCTAACAATATGCACTAGTTGTGCTCAAAATACTATCTAAAAGAGTTATGGGCATTGGCATATGTTGAAACCATATATCTTGTACCAATCTCCTTTCCCCATGATATATGGCGATGGGCGATTCAAAAAACCAGATTCCTTCGATTGGAGAGCTGGAAGCCCCAACAACCTCTCACGTTAGCTCGGCCATTAGAATAATAACGAGGCATTGTTTTTTCAATATCTTTGTATTTGGTGCTGCTTTATCGTTGAACTACATTTCCAAGTTATTGGACAAACTTTAATTAAAAGACTAAACGAATAACTTTTTTTCTTTCCATATGTTGCCTATATATTATTGGTCTCATCTAAGTCGGGTTTCTTCCGTTTTTTCACGGCACGGGTAAGAATGGTCGACAACATACCTTGCCTATCATCCGCTCTGTTGTGTTCTTACAAAAAGAAACAAATAAACCCCACTCGATCCTCGGTGGCATTCCTGTGTTCTCGACAGAGCCTTAAAAACCGTTCTTACTAGCACACCTTTATTCCTTTCTTACCATTAAAGAATTGTTATCCGCCGAATCGGTGAAAGCTTGAAAAACAACAATGTCAAAAAAAAAACTTCAAACCGAAAATCTTTGTGTTAACACCGATTGGACTTCCTGAGTATATGTTTTGTTATAATTTATGTTCAAAATTACTAACGCCACCTTTAGCATGGTTTCCTACCGCTCCTACTAAAGAAATGACCAAGAACAAAATCATTGAAAATTTATAAAACATAGATTTTTCATATTCTCTTTTGTCTTTTTGGGTATTACTAAACTTTTTAGTTTGTAAAAGAAAAAAAAAAATTGGTTAAAAATGAAAAAACCTAGAACATACCTAAAAAAAAAAATGGACCAAGAACAAACCTATGATAAATTTTGTAAAAATCATAAAACATAGATTGCTAGGCAAAACTCGGGAATGAAACTCGGAATGAAACTCATATGTACTTAGGAATACTTTTCCTAGTCTCATAAGTGTAATTTAACCGGTATGTCTAGACTAAGTTCATCGATATATTTATTCATTTGCACATTATTTTTACGTAAAGATTAATATATATTTTCCATATTCACATTCTTCATTACATTAATGTGGGAATACTTTAGTGGTATTATCATTACCCCATTAATGTTTCGACCGCTTTTCCGGCAAAAGATCGGTCGGAATGACCGCAACAACCTCGCAAAACGACATTTATACCGTTCTTCTTGAACAAAAACCGCATGGGCTAAAACGACATACGGTTTTCAAATAAAAAACCACAAAAATCGCCAAAATAAAAAGTTTTTTTTTAATAATTAAAGGTAAGATCGGTCGGAATGATTTCCACCATATTATTATAATGAATGAACATAACCATTATTATAATTTATCAAAATATTCATAAAACCCGAGTTCGTCGGTTAAATTACATACCCAAAATAAGTTATACAACTAATGTTTTTATATTTAATATTTTAAGGTTTTGAATGGGGTTTTCTTGTATTTGACCGAACCATTCTGATTAGACTCATCATTGTGAGATGATGTTTTGATCACCCATGTTATATGAAAATGGCTTGGCATGTGCCTTCATTAACTAAACAACGAAGGGATTATCGCGATGCCATTGAAAATAATGATACTAACTTGCATTAACATACTACTATTCAACATCAATAGCGCTCCAAATATATCCGAATAACTTTTCGAATAGAATATATACACTTTGAATATAAAAATCTTTATATTACCTATTCATACATTTAACACAAGTCCAACTCGTGCATTCATCATGCAATTCATTCATCATCGGGTCTATGTTTTCTCACTAACATTTCAAAGATCCACGACTTATTGACCATACCAAACCAAGAAACTTTACAAAATTCCACACTAATGGGTATACCAAATCGATGAAAAAAATTCTTGATTAAAAGTTGTACCTTTATTGATTTGGGGCCAAAGAACAAGCGGGCCGAGTTTTATGGCAGTTGGACGATAGTATCGGCGAGGACCGGAGGACACCCGGAGATTACCGGAGAAGCGCGGAGAATTGTCAATAGGCCCGAAACCGGAGAAGCTTGGACCGGAGAATGGTTGGGGAGATTACCAAATGAGATGAAAAAAAAAGAAGACCGGTAATCGCAAAAGAGAGGAAATGAGCGTGAGGGGAAAGGAAACGAATTTTTAAGTCAATAAAGGGAAAACGTTTTTATTGTCATTTTGTCCCTCTCCCTCGCTTCTTTTGGTCATTCATGAATAAAAAAAAAAAAAAATGAAATTCTATTTATAAGGGGTCTACGAATTGAATGAGTGTACATTTGGGGCCTATTGACTTAAAAAATCCAATTTCAGATCTTGAAGAAAATAATTTACCCCCGGCTTCCTCGTCGTTTAAATTTACAAACCTTTTCAACCAAAAACAACATCGACATCGACAGAGGAAAAGGCAGAAATTTTGAAAAAAAAAAAAACAAAACAAAACAGAGAGAGAGAGAGAGAGAGAGAGAGAGAGAGAGAGAGAGAGAGAGAGAGAGAGAGAGGTTTCATCGACTATTTACAAAGTTGATATAAGCCATCTCCCGCGACTTAAGCGGCCGGCGCTGGAGATTGGAATTTTTTTTTCCTCTTCAAAGCTTCAAACGAGTTTCCTAAAGAGGAAATTTTTTGTTTAAAAAAAAAAAAACATACGGTATTGTAGCTTTTTCCTTTTTAATAATTACACTGCTATATAAATTTTCAGAATATTACAAAAATAGCAGAAATAAAAAAGTAATTATTATAATTATGTTACATTTTATATTATAGAATGATATAATCATTAATTTAATGATATCAAAATATGTTATTTTTTTAATATTTTAAACATTACTATTTAAGTTTTGAGTTAATTACATATATGCCTTGTATGTAGAGAATAATAAAGAAGTCTACAAGTTACAATATTTGCATATAAGTATGTAAAAGCACCCTTTGTAAACCACCCAATTAGTTATACAAATTCATAACATGAGGAGTGCTTCTTGGAACTTGGGGGCCTAGCAACTTGTGCGTGTGTGTGTGGGTCGGGGCCCAAGGGAGCATTCAAACCAAAAAAACACCCTCTTAGAGTATGTATAGTAAATGTATTTTAATTCATGATTCTAATTCTATTACAATATTTTCTTCTCATAAAAAATTTAAATTTAAAAATTTCTCACCAATGATTCTCCCACAAAGTTTTCGCCAATTAAGAAAATCACTTATTTAAATGTGTGAACTAAACGGGCTCTTAATATTTTGAACACAACACTTTAATTACTTTTATTATATTCAAAAGTAATTACAATACACTTTGAATAACATCATCAAATGACGTGATAAATAATTTCTTAATTGTTACATGCATGTTATCTGTGATGGTCTAAGCCTACTACAAAAGATTGGCTGTCAACCGTAAAGTGTCTAGCCCAAAAGAAAGAATGAGCCTCTATCATCCATTGGGTTACCGGCCTAAAAGAAAATGGCCTCCGGCTTCATCGTGTATGGGCCTGACCCAGAACTGTCTCCCTTAGGAATTTCGGCTGTAAGCCCAATCTGAAGAGACGAGAGGGCCTTTATCAACGAGTCAAGCCCAGCAATTAAAAAAATGAAGAGAAAATTAATTTATTTTTAGACCAGGTGAGTTTAGATTTTTACTCTTTATTTTTTATTAATATTCTTTAAAAAAATGGAAAATTTATCCTTAAAAATGTATAAATCTGAGCTTTTATTCTTTATTCTTGATAAATATCTTTTTGTTAGTGTAATTATTTGACTAAAAAAGTTATAAATCAAAATAAAAATCTTAACTCATGCACTTTCAAGAAGTATTTGTTAAGATTACCCATATTCTTTTAACTGATATAGTTATTTTATTTAAAAGGACATTAATTAAGAGTAAATGACAAAAAATTCAAACACATACACTTTAAAAGGTATTTGTCTCATTTTTCCCAATTAAAATGAGTCATTGTTAGTGACCAATGTGGGCCATTCAATATTAAGACTAAGACAATAAAGTCTCAAGGAATCCGTTAATCCGATTGATTCATAAAATCCAATCCAATATAAAGTTTTAGATTGGATTAAAAAAGTTTTGAATTGGACACATATTGAGATTTTACCAATCTGAATATTTGGATCAGATTGTGAATTGAGCACTTTTCAATCCGCAAAATTTGTGAATCATAAACTATATATAGAATTTAAGTGTGTATATATAAAATAGGATAAATTTTACTTTTATCCTCTGAACTATAATAGCGTTGTCACTTTACCCCAAACAATCAAACATTATTAGATTTGCCCATTCTGTCCAATTAATGGAAGGAATTGCTGACGCGGCAATATTTTTTGGGTGGTTATTTTACTTTTGCCCCCTGAATTATAGTAGCATTGTTACTTTGCCCCTCAAACTTTGAAATTCAGTGTACACCCCCTGAACTATTAAACGTTATTAATTTGCCCATTTTTCCCATTCCGTTTAATTAATGGTCAAAATTGCTGACCTGGCAACATTTTCTGGGGTGGTTAAATTATATGCCACCACCTTACTACCCTTTCCCACCAAATCAGTCTTTTTTCTTTTTTTTTTTTTTTTTTTTTTTTTTTTTTTTTTTTTTATTTTATTTTATTTTTTAGTTTTTGACAAGAGCAAGGGTTTCTTCTTTCCTTCATAAAAAACCAAACCAAGGGTTTCCCCTCGAGTTTTAAGATTCATGAAATTTATTTGCATTTTTTGTTAAACTGTTTGGGCCTTAATTCTTGTTGGGAAATTAAACAACTGAAAAGGATCATTATTTTTATTGTTGTTGTTTTGTTGTTATTTTGACTTGTTAAGTGAGCTGGGTTCTTTGACGTTGATAGTGTCGATAATTTGTCGTTATTTTGGATGTTTAGAAAGAACCCCCATTTTATAAGTTCCACTAGAGTAATGAACGATATTTTGCGAACCCGAAAATGCTTCTTCTTCTTCTTTTTTTTTTTTTTTTTTTTTTTTTTTTTTAATACTTTTGTGTGTGTGTGTGTGTGTGTATATATAAGGGATAGCAATATTCAACCAGTCAATGGCAATTTTTCCAGTTGTTTTGGTAATGATTTACCATAGCAATACTCAATACTCATTAAACAGATCTGCCCATGGTTCTAGTAAAAATAAAATAAAAATAAAAAGAGACTACCATAGGAACGTTGAAATTATTGGTTTTGAAAATGATTTTTTATGTAGAAGCGTATATTTAACGAATTATGTATAAATAAAAATTTTAATTTTTTTTTAAGATACGTTATAAAATATATTAATTTATGCACAAATAAATTAATTAAATTAATTTATGAATAAATTTACCTAACAAACAATTAGGTCGATAATTTGAGTTTTTTGATCACCAATGTTTCTCGCTCCAAGCTTGTTTAAAATACTTGAATCTTCCTCGTCAATTCCTTGAATCTACAAAAATGTGTGTGGGCACACACCTGAAACAAAACAGGATTAGCAAATAAACAGTCAAGTACTCCACAAACACCAACACATACACGACGTGAAATTTGGGAGAAAATTTTCATTTCTTCACTCTATAAAATTTGGCCACACTATATGCTAGGGAGAGCAAAAATTATGTTCTTTGGTTTTCTGCAATCTCCTATTTATAAGTAGTTTTTAGACTCTCAAAAGAACTCTAAACTTTATCTCCAAAATAAAGTTTAATAATTATCTCTCACTTTTATTTTATTTTGGAAACAAAATCCCTTCTTTCTCTTATCGATAGGGGCCAACCACCACAAGGATATTCCCCTCTGTGGTTGGCGCAAATAGTAGATATGGAAGGAGAAAAAATTCTCTTTATCCTGCAGTCCAATTTTAACTCAAATTTAAATTCCAATTTAAGTCAAAGTTAATTTAATTTGAATTTCAATTGGATAACTTATCAAAGAAGTCAATTGAATAACTTAGAGAATAAGCAACTGAATCCGAGATGGGTTCTCACAGTGTTGGGCGTGTACACTATGTGGACTCCTCCACATGTGTAATCTAAATTTCAAATTTAAATAATCATATTATTTAATTTATAATTAATTCTCAATTAATTATTCTTGAGTGTTCTATTTAGAATTCTATAATTTTAAAATTTTCATTTTACCTTTAGTGTCTTCTAAGATTACAAGGACATGGGGGGACTCATGGACCTATAATTTCAAACTTTAATAAAATTAATAATTAATTAAAACTCTTTAATTTATTAATTAATTTTTTATATTAATTCCAAAAGTTACTCCACTATAAACTTGGAATTGCACTCTCACAATTATAAATATATTTTACTTCTAAATTGTGTGTCCATTTGATATATTCATTACATATAGATTAATCCTCCATATATAATTTATTATTAGAGCTAGGTGAAATTCGTTAACTTCTCTAATTATATCTTTATCCTTAAATACTATTGATTCTCTAATGGACATTGATTCATAAAATAAATTCATGAATCGGAGGTCCTACTAGTTCAAGTACCCAATGGGTTCCATCTCATGTATTAACATTCATGGCTACTAACTTCATAACCACCCTAGAAAATATTGTCACATTAGCAATTCTGTCCAATAATGGACGAAAGGGTAAAATCAATAATGTTTGATAGTTCAAGGGGTGTATAGACCAGTTCTCAAAGTTTGGAGGGTAAAATGATAGTGCTACTATAGTTTAGGGGGCAAAAGTAAAATTGGATTTTAAGTTTAGTTTTTTATTTTAAAAAAAAAATTAAAAAACTTAGACTTGGTTGAATCATCATTGTTAATTGGATTGTAACAATTTAGACTTTCATAATTATGCTATGTTTATTTGAGTTATGGATGTTGCAAACTTTGAGTTGTGATGATAAAAATTCCATGTTGTGTTTTATTTTATATGGATGTCTATTAATTTCTAATTTTAAAGGTCATAATTCGTAGAATCTGTGAATTTAATAAGTAAAATTTGTGAATCCGTAAATCCAATCTGTAAAATTAGAAAAGGTTTTGGATCATACATGGATTGAGATTTTCTCAATTTGAAGATTTTGGATCGGACATGGGTTACCCTCTAATCCACATATTCGAATCCATGAACACTTCTATTTCCAGTAAGCAAACAAAATTTTAAAGAAATGGATAGAAAAAATAAAAAAAAAAAAAAAAAAAATCTACAATAACCGTGTCTTGTTGCAAATGAAAAAAAAAAAAGTGGCACAAATGAATTTGTATAATCAATTCAAATACTATTTAATGGTTCAATGGCAAGTCTTACTTACAAATCATTATTTCACAAGTAGGCTTTGAATCATAATTCTAATAAAATTTCCAAAATCACTCAAAAGTGAGATAAATAGATTTCAATTCAAAACAAACTCGAATTTCAGAAAGAACAAACTACATCGACCTGATTCTTCAATATCAAATGAGAAAAAATATTCTCAAAAAGTCCAAAATGAAGTCATTCATCTCAAAATCATAAAATCCAAATCAAATGGAAAATTATCCCAAAAATTCAAAGAGGTCATTCACCTCAAAAATACTAAAAATTCACAAAAATCTCAAATCTCAAAAATTTGAAACATGTTTGACTTGATTCCTTTAATAAGGATACGTAGATAACTTTAGTGAAGCACCTGATGCAGTCACAAATTGATTTCTAATATAGGTTCATTCAGCTTGGGAATTTTTAAAATTCAAATATCAGATTAAATCGTTTATGAATTCAACTTAAAGAGGTCATTTACCTCAAATTCTTAATTTCCGACATAGAAACTTGGAAATCTTCTCAAAGTTCCATATATGGTAATAAACCTTTGAATTTCCCAAATACAAAATCACTAAGAACTACAACGGGCATGAATGAAACTCAATTAAATCTTTCCTGAGTACAACCGCAAATACAAATATACGTGAAATTCTCCCTAAAACGACACAAGTAAATTCTATAATCTATAATCGGAATCAAAAGTTCTAAATTCCAATCCTTAATTTAATGAGAATTGTTAATAAAATGAGATGCATTGTAATATTTTTAAAAGTTTAGGAGTTAATTTGTTAAAATTAGAATTTAAAGGGTAAATTGCTAAAATGTAAAAATTTTGAAGGGCAACAGTGCTAAAAACCCTTTTTTTATAAAGCGAGATGTGTGGGTTTTTCTTGTTTATGAAATGTTTGGGTATTGCTCTGGGCGTGTTTTGGTGTTCTTGCTGTATTTTGGATTGTTCATAGATTAATCACAGTAAGTGCATGGGAAGCTAGATGATTCCAAACATAAAATGGTACTGGATGATACTGGTAGTTTTGAGTTGAAGATGGTCAGATTTTTCTTTTGTTTGTTTTGTGTTCAAATGATTATGTTATAATAAATGAATTTACGTTTGAATGGATATTTATCAATTACTCATAAGACATTGTACATATAAATATATATATATATATATATTATTGTTTCTTACCAATTACTCTTTCAGTACTCCCTCTCTACATGCATAGATACATTTATAAGTGAAAATAAAAAAAAAAAAATGTTTTTTTTTTTTTTTTTTAAGATGTTTGCTCACTAATTGGGTCATTTTTTATCTTTATTTCAGCCAGACAATTAGAGGAAAAAATATTTATGAGGATTACATTTAAAAGAAAAGAGAGAGAAAAAAAAAAAAAAAAAGAATGCACAGCAGGGAAAAAAAAAGACTAGATAAGGGTTGAAGACAAAAAAAAAAAAAAAAAAAAATGTTAAAAAAAAAATAACTGGGACGAAACATTTCACCTGATTCCTCTCAGGGACGAAAAGTGGATTAGGAAAAAGTTATGTTTAATAAGGTTCCTTTGAAAATCAAGAAAAAAAATTAATAGAAAAGTGAGGAGGAAGAAAACGAAAGACCGAACAATCTCAAAGACTAAAAACTAAAATAAAAAGCAAAAAACAGAAAAAAAAAAAAAAAAACAAACAAACAAAGGCAAAATCTGTTGAAAAACGGATGGTTTTATATATATATATATATATATATATATGTTGAGTTTATTTATTGGGTACTTATAAAATGTATTTGAGATGGCTTCATTAAACAAAAAAGATAGGGACGTATATAAAAAGAAATCATTTCAAATGGCTATGAGAATCACATTTGAAGAAAGGAGAAAAAAATATAAGAATGTATAGAGTAAAAAAATATATATTATCAAATGAGAGGGGAAGAAAGAAAAACTCATAAAAGCCACAAAAAAAAAATAATAAAAGAAAAAAGACCTCACAAACGTTTAAAAAGAAAAGAAAAAAAGGACAAATTTTATAAATTCCCCCATAATTTTATCATTTGTGTCAACATGCCCTCTAAACTTTAAAATATGCATGTGTGCCTCTTGAACTTTATCATTTGTGTCAACATGCCCCCCTAACGTTAACCTCGTTAAGTTTTTTAACGGAAATGTTTATAAATGCCCCATGAACTTTATCTCTTATGTCAATATGCCTCCTAAACTTTAAAATGTACCTGTTTTGCCTCCTGAACTATGATATGTCTCCAACTTTTTTCTTTCGTCTTGATTCTATCAATTTTTTAAACGAAAATGTTGATATAACCATTAAATTGCTAATTATCTATGATATTTGAGGTTTATTGAGTACCTTCTCATCTAAAAATGTTAGTTTAAACACTAATTCTCAAAACATTAGTTAATTAGAGGCAATAAAGAGGAAAAAAAATGAGGAGCAAATCTATATAATGTAATGAATTTTGTTTTTTACTTAATATTTCACCTAGATGGAAGTACTCGATATAAAACATGTTTATGTTTATGCTTTATACATATATAGTATTTCTAAATCTAAAAGCATTCAGGTCATTTACTTTATTGTAAGTTTTTTAAAAAAAAAAAAATACACAAACCTTAAGAATTAACTTAACAAACTTTAATGGTCAAATATCATAAATAATTAGTAATTTAATAGTCATATCAACATTTTCCTTTAAAAAGAATTAAGATGGAAGGAGAAAAGTTGGAGACATATCATAGTTTAGGGGGCAAAACATGTATATTTTAAACATGTAGCATATTGACACAAGTGGTAAAATTTAAAGGGTATTTTTAAGCATTTCCGTTAAAAAACTTTATAGAGTTAACTTCAGAGATCATGTTAACATAAATGATAAAATTCAGGGGCACAATATGTACATTTTAAAAGTAAGTGGGAATTAATAAAATTTGTCCAAAAAATCTGGGACTAAAAATTTCGTCTCATTCTCTAAGGGACAAAACGGACCAAACGGAAGGCGGTTTTTAGTATAATAAAGATAAAGATATGTATATATATGTGTATGTATTTATGTGTATTAATACACGAGTCGATCGATACATAGATCTGCACTTGTTACGAGGGGACTAGTCAATCTTTCGTCCTGTATTTTCCAAGAATAATGACTTTCTCACTGCTTTGAATTTGCAACAAATTATCTTCGTTTGTGTAACCCCGCAACAATATTATTTATGAAAATTGAAGAGGCCTTGGGACTTGCTGCTTCAACGTAAATATAACATCTTGACATTCGTGATTACATATTTTGGAAACTTCATAAGTTGTAAATTTTGTTAGCCCCGGGAAGAAAAAAAAAAAAAAACTTTTTGCCTATAAAAACTGACGCCTAATTTTAAGTTACTTCCATAGGATCATATCATATAGATATTCATAGATAATAGATTAAAGCGAGATGTGTGGGTTTTTCTTGTTTATGAAATGTTTGGGTATTGCTCTGGGTGTGTTTTGTTGCTCATGCTTTGTTTTGGATTATTCATAGATCACTCACATCAAGTGCATGGGAAGCTGGAAGATGAAGATTACCAAGTATAAGACGTGGATGATAATGGTAGTTTTGAGTTGAAGATGGTCAGATTTTTCTAATTTTGTTTGTTTTGTATGTCCAAATGATCAAATAATAAAATTTTTACGTTTGATTATTGATATCAAGTACTCCTACTGCGTCGTGTTTTTTTTTTTTTTTTTTTTTTTTTTTTTTAATTACTAATTACTCTCTCTCCTCTCTACCATGCATGCATATATATATATATATATATATATATATATATATACATATATATATTAATGAAAAGAAAAGAAAAGATGTTTGCATTTTAAGATGTAGTTTGTTTCTTTGATCACTAATCATTTTTCATTTGTACATGTTTTAAACATTATATCTGACCAAGATCATCTGACTGTCAAAATACAACCAGATTTTTTTTTTTTTTTCTATATATATCTTACCTAGATTTATCATTCTTCTTCTTCTTTTTGTTTCTTGCATTTTATAAACCTTGGACCTTGGGGCGTGTGTATGTTTCGTTTTTTCATATATAACCCTGAAAAATGATACATCTCAATCTTACCCATCTCCCAAATAGGAAAACGTACAAAGAATTAAAAAAAAAAAAAAAAAAAAGCCAGGAAACATATAATTGTGATAAACAAACGTAAATCTAGATGATCCATTGCTACTTGAATTATTTTTGGTGGATACATAATTGATCAGTTTACCTACTTAAATTCTAATATGCGAAATGACACAATACATTTTTATTTCCCACGCGCAACGTTAATCACATTATTCAGTTAGTAGTTCGTTATTTAGAAGCTGAATGATGTCAAAATTAGTCTATAATATCATGCAACAAACACATTTGACTCAAATGTGCTTGTCAATACGTATGTATGATTATAGTCCTATAACAATGGTTGTTCAACTACCTTACCTTCTTAATAATTAAAAATTATTATGGGAAACTTTATTTATGTAACTTTTGTGATCTTTGATCTTTTCTTCGTTGGCTCAGATATATTAATGCCTTCGTACTTTCGATTAATCATTCAATCATTTCTTTCCTTAGTCGTTCAATTTTTTTTTTTAAAAAAAAATGGAAAGGACCGGGTATATATGGTATATATTCATGTCGTTTGTTAGCTAAACTTTAAAAATGTATAAAACAAGATTATTTTGTATGTCACTCAACATATTAAATGGATTTGATGATTGCATTATTGGTTAAGTTTTTATGTAGCATTAAAAAAAATCACAATTATTTTCTTTCATATTACTACAGTGTCATATTTAATTATTCTGATAATTACCGCAAGTAATTAGTGTGTCATTGTTCGTACTGACAATAATAACTAGTTGTAATTGACGTCGCGATGATGTAATGAAAATAAATAAATATCACAAAAATTGCAAAAGAAAAATAATTTATTTTGTTAATGGTGTATAAAATATTGTTATAGTACAAGTGCATGCATGCACAAAATAATATATTGGATTTGGAGGTCGTATTAGTTTAAGCTTGAAAAATGATGTGAGATATTCAATCTTAGTTCCAACCAAACCAATAGAAAATCAATCAAATTACTTGAATTATGATTTTCAACCAATCTTGTCAACTACTAGTTAGATCATCCTCAATGTTAAATGCTAATGTCAATTGTATATTTAGCATAAAAAACTATAATATGATATGTTTTTTTCATTTTTTCTCTAATGCATAATGATATTTAAAATGTTAAATCTACTTTTTCATATAATTATTAAGTTTTAGAAATTGTAAAAGTAAACTTTTATTTTTAAAATAATTAGAAAATGTAAAAGTTGCATTAATTACATGAAAAAAGTAAATATTTCAACTAATAATAATCAAATGTTAAATTTCTCATATGTTATACTTAATGAGAAATTTATTACAAAGTATAATATATGAAAAATTTAGCACAACAATATATCTCAAGAGCACGGTATTTTTCTAATTAAAAGGTGAACCAAACACTTGGCAAACATGTAAAGGAGGCTTCTCCAGAAGTTATTGGGTCATCAGACAAAGGGTCCAATTTTTGTTGATAATGAAGTCAAAATTTCTCAAACTTATATAGTAGTCCACCTTTCTATCTATGTTTTAGGCTTTTTTGCCTATGTTTTTTCAGAGATGTGATTTTATATAAGAGTTTTTTACTATAAAAAAAGTTAGATGTACAAAACTTTTGAAAAAAATTTTAAATTTGAATCGCATTGAAGAAAAATTGTTTTCCTAGAATATACAATTCCTGCAGTTACATGTGTGCTTCTGAGATTTTTGCGCTGTGATTGGCCGCATTAGTTTATCATTTGATGGATGACCAGGCAAATGGTTTTGTTTTGTAGGCCCAAAATTTAACAAGTTATTTTGAAACTTGGCGGAAAAATTGAAGACTTTTATTTGTTTATTTATTTTGGTTTTGCATGCACTAATAAAATTTGTATTTGTTTGTTGTTGACTGCTGTTCTGATTTTTGTTATTTAGTGGAAATAAGACTCGCAGCATACAATTTTTAACAATTCGATCACACTATAAATATATTAGAGTTTAAAATATATATATATATATATATATATGAAAGTTTGATAGAACTTGATAAAGAGTTTAGATTTTTTTTTTTAAAAATAAAGAGTTTAGTGACGCCATATATTATGTGATGATAGACGTCACAAAGCACTAGTGACAACTATAACATAAATTTTGAGTGCGTTTGGTTTAATAATTCGTAACATAATTTGAAATACGGTTTATGATTCACTTATAATATTTTTTTTTACAAAAATATATACAAATCGAAAATAATTATGAATCTATCAACCAAACGTTTTCTTCTGACAAAAGATAAAGAGACAAACCAAAATATGACAAGAGAACCTTAAAAGAAGGAAGTCCTTTTTTTGTCTTTTCCATTTTTTGTTTCCTTTTTTTTTTTCTGAAATGAATATTTTAACAAAGACGAAGGAAATGGCATAATATTTTCGTGGCAGTTTTTGTCGTTGTTACTTGTAAAGGTCATTCTAAAGTCTTAAACCGTAAAAAACGGTAAAAGGAACCGTGGCGGTCGCGGGCTTCTCGTTTCAATCTCTCTCTCTCTCCTCCAACAATACATATATAAAATACCCATATTGAACATCTTGGACTCGCAACAAAAGAAAAGGAGAGAGAAAGAGAAAGAGAAACAGTTGTTAAACCACAAAGTTTCATTACGTTTAATATTGATTGATGTGTTGTTTGCATATATATGTATAGTTATTAATAATCATGGCTTGTGCGTTAACGCAATAAATTAATTTTTTGAGTGGAGTAATTCCCACAAAGACGACACTCAATCTCTTTGCTTTTTCTCCAAAACAGAGAGATTTTCTCAAGGGATATAAAGAGAGTTTTCTTGGCTTGAAGAATATACCATCCTCTTCTTGTAAGTCTCTCTCTTCTTTTCTTACAGTTTCCTTTCTCAAAATTCTTCTTCTGTTCTCTAAGTTATAGCTTATTTCCTTTTTAAGGCCTTTGTCTCTTAAAGGTATCTACTTTCCCTTTGAATATGTGGGTCTTTTTTCATTCATTCATCCATTCTTTCCCATTTCTTTTCTCTGCCTACTTTCTTTCTCTTCCTTTATTTCCTTATGCCTTGTCATATTTCAAATGTTTTTCTTTTTTGCCCCTTTTTTTTTTTTGCTTTGATGATTGGTATATCTTTTAGTTATTAGGCTGTTCGGGGTTGTTCATGTTTTTTTTTTTTTTTTTCATAAAAAGGACCTTTACAACCTTCATTCTGTTTCATCCTTTTCATGTACTTAAAAATATTCCCTACAATTAACCTTGTCCGAATTGAATTCTCTTTTAGGTAAATTTTTTTTTAAAGAGTATTATCTTTTGTCTATTTCTTTCATAAATAGTAGTTAATAGTGTTATTTGTTGATTCCCTTTATGAAATTCCATTGTTCAAACAGACACTACTTGTCATTGTTATGCAGGAGCCAAACCCAAAAAGCTTGTTCAAGAGTTTTTCTTTAAGAAGTTGTGAGTTGTTTTTGGTTTGTGATCTTGAAGATGGGAGATCATTTTGTGTTGTTGGTGGATCGATTACTCACGGAATCAACATTACAAGCTGCAATCGAAAGCAGAAACCGAGCAATCCAATCCGCCATCTCGGTCATTGAGCAGTCGAAAACCAACGACTTGTCAAAGAAGGTTGATTTTGGAGACGCATCATCTCCAAGGAAATTAATAGAGTGCAGGATATGCCATGATGAGGATGAAGATTCTAACATGGAGACACCCTGCTCTTGTTCTGGTACCTTGAAGGTCAGTTGCTCATTCTAACAAGTAACTTATAGTTTGTATTCTAATAGTAGTTTGGTTTCTTAATCTCTTGTGAACTTATTTGTGTACTTTGTATGTGTTATCGAGAATTCTATGATAAAATATGAAAAGAATACCCTACCCACCGACAGAGTATTATTGTGAAACATTAGATTATCATCAAGTTTCGTTAAATTGACAATTTGATCTGGTGGTGTCATATCATAGATTCCTCCATGCCAAGTTGTAGTCATAATAAGTACCTTTTTACAATTTTCATTGGGAACACAAAATGGTTATGAACTGCATAAACATATTGAACGAGTTTGAGTCAATTGTAACCTTTGTTTATTTAATAGTATTTAAGACCATGTTTTTCTTGATATTTCACGAGACCCAGTCAACAAAATCCAATGAAGAATTAGAACAAAGAAAGAACTTTACATAATTAAATAGCAATGTCAAACTTCGCTGCCAATAAAAAATAAAAAATATTAGCTGATATGCAGATTTGATGATGTCCATCTTGGTGGGCTTTGAAAACTCTCCTTTACTATTTCATCGCAATGATCTATTTCTAGAAAGCTTACAAGTTAATTATGTTCCATGCTAATTTGATTATTTTTATTGAACTACATAAACTTCATTATAAGCCTTCCAAGTAAATGACATTGGCTCTCTACACATCCCATACACACACTGCAATCTGCAATTATGCATTTGACTAAAACAGCATTCTGACATCTAAATTATTTATTACACATGTACATACTCCTCAGACAGCATTCATTTCTCTCCTCACTGTTAGTTGAGCAAAATGGGTCCAATTACGCCTTTTGTTAGCTCAATGCCTTTGATCCACAAACAAAGATTCAAGGGAAAAAAGATTCTAGCCTTCCCAAGATAGAGATACATTACCTGTCAAATGAACGGTAGAGAAAAAAAAGATTGAAAAAAAAAAAGCCTAAACGTTTTGTCCATCAGAGTACCTATTACTATTAGGAGCCGTTTAAACAAAGATCCTGTTAATTTCACAGATTTGAGTTTAAAATTTAAATTTTATTACAGTAAAAAACTCTAAAAAATAATCACATATAACCTTTTTACTACAATAAAAAACTTTCATATAAAGTTACATCTCAACTTAAATTAAAAACTCAAATCAGTGAACTAAACAGTCCCAAAAATAACGTCTTGCAAACATTGTAAATTGTAGTCTCTGCAGACTTCTCATTCCCAATAGAATTGGGACGTTTTGTGCTCCATTTATTTATTTATTTATTTATTTTATATAGAAAAATACTAAACATTTGGACTTGGGATGTGAGATAGAGAATTGTTGAGGAAAAACACACACATACATTCACACAACAAAAAAAATAAATAAATAAACTGAAATAAAAAAACAAAAAAAAAAACATATAAGATAAAGATTTACTTGGTTCAAGAGAGGGAGGAAAATTTCATTAAGAGTTTTAGAATTACACACTCAATAAACTTCTCACTTTCTCTTTCTACCTAAAATTTCTTACATCATTTGCTTATCCCTCTCCTCACTTCTCTCTATTTTTCTCAAAAAGAGACACTTTTTCTTGCACTTCTCTCTTTAAGCACACAAAATCCTACACGAATCACTTATTTATAGACTCTCATGAGCCATAAAATAACTCTTGGCAAAAAACAGAAAACAACTTACCCAAAAAATCAAATAATTACTTTTTCAAAATCAATTTGAGGCAATTATCTAATAATCTCCACATTAACTCAAGTTCTCTCAACTCATTGGTATCTAATCTCGACATTTGTCATTGAACTCATCATGGATGGGATGACAACGATGCTACTTCAACAAGAATAAACATGTGTCGAGTTTAAACTTTCATCAAACTTGACACGAGAAACTGATTTTTTTTTTTCAAAGCATCTTCATTGCCGTAACTTTTCATCATCTCGCATTTATGTCTTCAATTGTTGTCATCTTGTTGCACTCTTTTACTCATGCAACTTCTTTCATAACAAAAGAAGACTCTTCGTGGCTTGGCTCCACCTACCATTGTAGTCCCAATCAAGAATTAAACCACTTCTTATATGGGTAGATATGAAACATGCATCCAGAATCCAAGATCTAAGAGTCGGAAACATTTTCATCAGCAATAACAGAATACACATTATCTTCACTGTCATACCTGTCACCAACAACATTTGTAAAATTTGAAGTCTCTTGAGTCTCTTACTTTCTCTTTTCCTCAAGGTACTTTGTCAGTTTTTCACAGTTTCTCCTAATTTGTCCCTTTTTATGACAGTAATAGCACTCAATATCCTTCATTAGACGGAAATGAGAATGATCATCTCTCTTATCATAACATATCTCTCGTGACTTGCTTCTGCCCCTATTCGAATCTGACTGTGTCAATAAAACTTGTTCAATATGAGACGTATCACTAGGCTTTTTCATATTTACAGTCTCTAATAGAGCAGTCGACACCTCATCTACAGTCAATGTTATCTTTCCAACTAATAGTGTAGTAACTAAAGTCTCATATGATTTAGGTAGGGAGGCCAACAAAATTACCGTTTTATTCTCCTCATCAATTTTACCTCTACACTTAATAATTGAGTTATGTACTAATTAAAATTATTTATATGGTCCCTAACATCACTTTTCTCATCCATCTTCAACTTATACAATTGTTTCTTCAAATATAGTCTATTTGTTAGGGATTTTGACATATAAACTTTTTAAAATTTTTTCCATAACTCAAAAGGAAATTTTATTCATAACACTATATTTCAATTCATGAGCTAAACTTAAACGAATAGTGTTTACCGCTATCGCTTCTAATTCTTCCTAATCTTCATCTTTCATCTTTTTTGGCTTTTTTTCTTGCAACGCTTTCAATAATCCCTGCTAAATTATAACATCTTTACTGTACACTGTAAAATGCTGAAATTACTCTTTCCATCAAACCGCTCAATCTGCTCAAACTTTATCCCAAACATCATCTTGACCTTTTTTCTCTTTTAATCTTCATCACAGCTACCAGTTGTTGAGGAAAAATAAATCCCTACACCTACGTAGCAGAAAAAAATAATCTGAAACAAAAAATAACAAAAAAAAAGGATTAGGTAAAGATTTACTTAATTAGTTCATTAGAGGGAGATAAAATTCGCTAACAGTTTCATAATTATACACTCAATAAACTTTCTCACTTTCTCTCTCTACCCGAAACTTTTTACATCCTTTATCTATCTCTCTTCTCACTTTTCTTTATTTCTCTCAAAAGGAGACATTTTTTCTCTACACTTCTCTCTCTAAGCACACAAAACTCTACACGAATCACTTATTTATACTCTTATGAGCCATAAAATAACTCTTGTCAAAAAATAAAAAATAGTAACTTACTTAAAAAATACAAAATAATTACATTTTTAAAACTAATTTGAGACAATTACCTAACAGAAATAGACCCCACTATATGCGGTGGGACCTGTCCCCTTTCTGGCATGAGTCGGGATGTATAGCTCTGCTCTTTTTAAAATGTGTTTTTTCTGTAGCGCTCTATAATTATATGTAATAATTCTGTAGTCATATATCTGTCTTGGATCTGCAGTATGCCCATAGGAGATGTGTACAGAGGTGGTGCAATGAGAAGGGGGACACAATGTGCGAGATATGCCATGAGGTGAACTAGTTTTTATGACTGAAAAATTTAACAGTCAAATTCAACTCCTTCTGTGTTCTGGTCATTTTCTCTGATAATAAATTGTTTATTTTCAGCCATTCAAGCCCGGCTACACTGTTCCTCCTCCATTGTTTCAATTTGGGCGTATTCCAATGCACTTCAGGTGAAAAAAAAAAAAAAAAAAAAAAAAAAATTGGAATGTTGTTGGTGCTTCAATTAATGAATTCTACTATAAGGTCTTATAAGTTCATTGATAATGATCGTAAAATTTAAATGGGATAATACATATTTTTAGGATTGCACCGTTACACCCGCATAAGCATTATCGGATTTAAATAGTACGATATGATTGAAGTCACCCACTCCTAGTGTGGGGCTGCTTCCACTATAGAATTTCTTAAGGTTTGATATTATCTTCTCAACTTGGGCAATGTACTAAAAATAAACAGGGGAAACTGGGAGATTTCAAGAAGAGACATAAATAGCCCTCGCATTGTAGCAATGGTTTCTACTAACCGGAACTTCCTGGATCCTGACTTTGATGATTACTCAGCTTCCAATTCTGGATGTCTCACATGGTGTCGTTCGGTGGTCGTCACTGTAATCTTTCTCTCCCCTCTCTCTATTGTTTGTTATGGTATGAAAGTGGTAAAAGAATAATCATATACTTGTTGACAATAAATCAGTAAATCACTACTTGCCATTTTGTTTTGTTTGCAGTTCATGATTCTGTTGATTCTAAGACACACTCTTCCCCTGTTAATCGGTGGAAACCATGACTACTCTTTCCCACTGATCATGGTAAAAGAATTTTAGCTTCCTTTGGTTCCCTTTGTTAAAGCCAACAATAGAAAATTATGTGGTATGAATTACTGCTTTGACCCCTTTTTTCTATCTTGGGCAGTTGCTATTTCTTCGAATCGTTGGGATTGTTCTGCCGATATATGTCATGGTCAGGGTGGTGACTGCCATCCATCAGCGCCGCCGCCGTAACCACCAGGTAAATAGTTACAGAATTGTTGTATTGTATTATAAAATCCAATGTCAGTCACACTGATTATTGGTTTGAAAAAGGTGGCGCAACTATCCTTAACACGACTATCGTATTAAGATATATTTTTTTACTTGACTATACTAATTCATTTTTGTGCATGTCTGTCTACCTTTGGTTTTGGTGGATGAACAAATTAGGTCCTTCCTGTTTCAACGTTAGATACTTCTTCGGATGAAGAAACCGAACAGTCGGATATGCAGCCTCAGCCCCATGCAACTCGTGTAAACTGATTTTACTATACACAAAAAGAGAATCAAATCCAAAGCACCTGGTAACTCTTCCATTGCAGAACGTGAACTAAAAATGAAAAGGAACAGAGCTGCAAAGGAATACTCCTTGAATCAAACGCTATGATATGATGGGAAGAAATGTCCCCTTTGGTCATCATAAAAGAATAGGAAATACATCTTCTGCAAACTGCAGTTTGACTTCTAGTTTTGTTCAAGCTAGATGTAGGTTATAAGGTCTCCTCTTAAGCGCCAAAAAAAAGTAATACTAATAATAATTTACAAGATGTACACTTTCTTCTTTTACTCAATCACATCTGTACAGTTGACGAGTATCCCACTATTGTGTATACAGAGATTATCATACTAGTGAAACTGACATATTAGGGCAAAGTAAAGGTTAACCATTTCCCGTTATTTTGTGGTTTTTTTTTTTTTTTTTTTTTTTTTTAAAAGGAAAATGCTGTTGTTTAAATATTACAACTTGCTGTTGATGATGCTCATGCTTGCACGTACAAACACATATCCTTAAACAATATTCATCCTCCACTTCTAGGGTAAGGGTTGTCCTTTTTAAGTACCATATTTTAACTGTTAGATTAAGCTTTAAATTATCTAATCTATAAGTGCTCATGTTAAAAATTTGCAACACACATATAACTGAAGGACAATTCCTATAGAAATTCGTTCTTTTTTTTTTTTTTTTTTTTTTTTTTTTTTTTTTGTGTTTTTGGGTATGAGTAATGCATAACCTGTTCAATATGGCCCAGAAACAAAGATGAAAGGACACAGCAAAGAAAGTATACCAGAAGAGAACCCCCTAAAAGAAAGTACACCAGGAAGGGCTAAAAAAAGGATAAGAGTAACAGAATTACACTAATGAACTCTGTAAGACAATGGGGGGAGAGGGATTAACAATTAGGGAAAAAGAAGGAAAAAAACAACAACAAAAAGAGCCGCTGAGATCTAGGATGCTTCTCTCCCAAAATTTAAGAATGTTAAACAAATCTGTACAATCCACATGGGATCTTATCTTAAATCTTAAATAGTTAAAAGCTCGATCAGGGTATCTGCTACAAGGCTGTATGTAGGGATTCCTACTCAGCCATCCTGAATCCTCCTGCTCAATGTATTAGTTTCCTCTTTACAACAATCTTGGCTCCAGTTTCTTCTTCGCCTGTTGTCTTTTAGAGCAATCTTAGTTCCAGTTTCTTCTTGGCCTGAAATGTAGTAAAGAACACGAATAAGACAATGATGAACGCAACAAAAACTCTGTCTCTAGCTCGCTCTTTTTTTCCCTTTAATTTCCCTCTTTCCCACCCTTTTTCGAGTTCAATCCATTAATCCTCTATGAAGGAGCACATTACCCTCCTAACTATCATATGTTCTTTAAAGAGTGTAGTTGATGAAAATACTTCCGACTCTTCTGCTGTGAACGCCAATAGCAAGCAAGCGCTCCGAATGCACAGCTAGCAACAGCAATTGCCAATGCCGCCCCCAAAGGCACCACAACTGCATTTCTAGAGGCCACTAAATCTTCAAGAGCCCCAATAGTCAGTTCATGTCCAAGAGCATCTTTATCTTTGTAAAGAGAAACAAGGGTTTTCCCATAGTAATTTGTCAAAAATTTGAACACTTCATCCTTATCCCAGTCGATTTCATTATTCCTCTGGTTATGAGAGCGATAACAAGAAAGGCAAAGCTGCTTCGGAGGCCAAATCATCTTCGGGAATTTAGGATCACCAGTTTCAAGAGATGCCTCTTCCTTAATCAGTCTCACGTTGACCTTATTGTGTGCACTCCATAGCCAAAGGACAAAATCACGGGTTTTGTTGAAGGGACCAGAAACACTACAAATTAGAAATAACCAGCAGTCAGATCATAAGGACACAAGAACACCTTTAAAATTTATTGTTTCCAGTAGCATTTACCTTGAGCACATGTCATAAAAATGCTGGCGACATTCCTCACATACGAAGAAGTTGTGTACAAAGTCACATATAGCAGTAAATGCAAACTGACTCTCTCCATCCTCAACTCTCACGGACAATGAATGCATAAGAACCCACAATCCACAACTGTGGAAAAAAGAAAGGAAACCGTGTTACATCTGTCCGCATACAAAAGTGAACACGCGGCGCGCGCACGGGCGTGCACACACACACACACATAAGAGAGTTATTTTTGGCTGCAGGGTGGGAAAAAAAAAAGCTACAACGAAGAATAAGATGTTGCAGTTAGTTACACTGACGGAAAAAACATTCAGTAGACCTAAACTGTGATGGGAAAGGGAAGATTCATAGGGATGGAGTAGCTAGGGAAAACAAAGTTTTCTTATGAAAATAAAAAGCTGAAGAAAAGACTACAAAGAAGCAAGGAAACATCTAATAAGCAGCTCTGATTTGTGAACCAAAGCAAATATGACAAACCTAAAAAAATATATATATATATGAAAAATGAAACAAAGCAAGAACGAGTATGATAATTTAGTTAACATATCAGTTTTGATGGGTTGATAAATGAATAGATGATTACCTAAAACCCCGGGTGTCGTTCTTGCTGCCACGGCAGAACATCTGTAAAGAACACAAAAGGCAATTAATAAAGAAGAAATTTGCACTAAATGTTCTCATACAACATTCTAAAAGTACTCAACACAAAGGATGAAGCAAACAGAGTACATAGTAGAATAAACAAGTTGAACTACAAATGTCCAAGTACCCACCCAATAACCACGTGGAACATTTTTTCCGCAAATCTGAAAAGTACCCAGTGGACCATGTCCATCATTTTCTTCCTGTTTATTAGCCAACAACAGATCTGATGGGAACAAGTCATCAAAGTTCACAAGTATCTCAGCACTTCCCTTGCGGCACCTGATATACATAATCTCGAGTATTATATATAGTATGCATTGTGAAAGCAAAAGGGAAAATAAGGAATGGTCCTTACCTCTTAGAAGGATGATGAGCCACTAGAATTTGAAGAAACTTAATAAGTGAAGCTCGAGTATTTGATTTGATCATCTATGAAGACACAGACACAAGATGGGTAAATCAAAACAAATAGCATTAAAAGAAAAAATTTTAAAAAAAGAAAGAAAGAAAGCCTAGGGAGGGAAAATAATTTATACCTTGTGTTCTAAGATGATATCAAAGGCAGTGGCAGTTGCCTCTTCAACATCATAGACAGCTCGTGCAATCTTGACAAAAACATGCATTGAAACATTATATCTTGAACTAGAAGAAGCACAAATTTGTAAAAGCAGTGAAAAAACTTAAGTTTGAGCTCACGGATGCACCTGCCCAGGATCTGAGACATTTGATGGAAGATGGTCATTTTCGAATTTCTCATCATCCAAGCTGAATGAGCTGTAATTTAGATAGAATTAGAAAACAGAACAATACACTTGTTTTCAATAGTGCTTAACTTCGATTCTATTACAGTAATATTTTGATGATAGTGCACACTCCATGTATAAACCACAAGTGTTTCTCAAAATGCGCAGTTTATGCGCAAGTAATTTAACAGTTTGTTACTTCATTCTCATTTCTATTATGTGAGGGTGAAATATATCATGCACTAGAAAAAAAGATGCAAATGAAAGAAGCATTCTTTTCTTAGCAAAGGAAAAATAAAAGATGCAAGTGATCGACTAAAATAAAGGAGAAAATGCATCTAATGTGTATCAATGTGATAATTGCTTCTTAATATTTGGTTCTTACTTCTCGGTTAAGCATTATGTTTATAGAAAACCAAGCTTTGTGGAATCTTGTTTGTGGAAATCTCCTTTAAAAGAGAGCAGGAACTTTTCCTCTCTTTTGGATGGGATGATTTCTTGTACCTTATAAGCTTCTTTTTTTCCCACCTCCTTTTTTCCTTCTTCAATATATAAATATACATATACATACATATATATATATATATATATATATATATATATATCCTCACCTACTCTAAAGGAAAGTTATGAAACGGATAGCACAGGCAAGTTGTTCAACAAAAGGGTAGGGAATAATAAAATACATGTACAAAAAACAATGTTGATAAACTGCTGTATCATCTATATAATCTCAAGTGGCCCATCTTCTTTGAATAAAAACATCAAGTGCGTTTTAACATTTTGATCAAAATAAGCAATGAACATATATACCTCATACCTGCCTATTTGCTTGTTGATCCAATTAAGCAACCGATCAGCTGTACGCCCGTCATTAATTACATGTAGTTCACTTTTTTCTTGTTTAGGTTCCCAACCACCACCTACAAATTTAGAAGGGGGTCCCCAGAAGAGCATAGGATAATGACCCACAGAGAACCTATCACACAGTTTAGAATTTATCTGTGCTGCCAAATAAGCAAAAGAAAGTTCTAATTATCAAGCCATACTTTAATAGATAGAAAGACATTAATATAAATACGAAAATGAAAACACATGGAAATACAGCAGACTAAAGCAAAGGACAGTGCCACCAAGATACTTCTGTCAAGATCAATTCTCTTTGTTCATTTGATGTTCTGCTAGATTTCATTTGTTTAAGGAAACCTTTTTCAGAAGTGCGAGTATTGCCTCAACTAGTTACTTAACATTACGGAAAAGCAACTGCTCCATATAAAAAAAATGGACAACCAGTTTTATAAGTTTTAGGAGAAATCATATGAGGAATATATATTTAAAAATAGAAGGGGAAAAAAGCACACAACATATATACCTTAGCCGCACAGTCTACCCTTGTCATCAATACGATCCCCGGATGAACAGCATCTGGTCCATTGAAAAGCCTCGCTACCTTTTCATAATGAGGCTGCAGATTTACTTTTTGTTAACAACAGCATGACATGAGAATGATTCAACAAAGTTGTTAAACAAAAATCTATGGCTGTCATACCTTATAGTTTCTGCAAGCAGGGCACCTGCCAGAAAAGCAACAAACAAAGAAAATTAAACTTCAGGAAACATACACATTAACAATAGCAAGCTAGGTTTGAGAAACTAGCCAGCCAAAGAATGTGAGTACAAAAGAGAGATAATTATGCCAGTTTCGTCAAGTTATAAAACCCAACAAAGAATCATGCGACAGAAGTCCAGAACATTTAAATTTGTAAACTTTCATCCACTTAAATCCCAAAATCAAATAAAAAAAAGGTGAATGAAGATGGATACACACACACACACACACACACACACACACACACACACACACACACATATACATACATACATATATATATATATATATATATATGGATTTATATGCGTATTTCGGGAAGTTTCTGATTTTAAATGCAAGAAAGTGTTTATCTGCATAAAAGATCATATACAAAATGCCAAAAAATCATATCAATCATACAGATATCATGTACCAATTGCTAGAGGAAAGAAAACCATATATACTACAGGACTTTGTAAAGTCCAATATAGTAAATTTAGGCACACATGTGCATAAAGTACAAACTCAGAAATGGGTGCCTATATGAAGCAAATCCGTTGCATTCAAAAACTATCTGCCATGAAAGCAAGCAACTAAGCCAAAATTCTATGCATCAATATTTGCCTGTAACAAACCACGAAAAGAAGCTAAATCATAAATGTTTAAATAAATCCCAATCCAAAGCAAATCAACCGAATAAATTCAAAAATTAATAATAAAAAAAAGAATTCTTCAGCTCCTATATTAGATCTATAGCGAAACTTAGTACAAGCATTAACATACATAAATTTTGCATATTCAATAAACGAATCGAATCAAATAGATAAAAAAGACAACTTTTTTAATTTATTAAAAAAACTGACCAGTTGGCGAAAAATTCAACGACGGCGAAAGTAGCGGGGGTGTCCTTGAGTACGGAATCGAAGTTGGTGACGTTCAAATCGACGGCGCAGTCGCGAGGATTGCCGTTGTCGCCGTCGATTGCTCGGAGAATCGACCGCGATCCCAAATTAGCCGACGATGAAAAATCGAAGCTCACCAAAAAGAGGCTCAAAATCACAATCCGAATCGCGCGAGACATGGATGCAACTAGATCAAAATCAGCTAGCCCTATATCGAATAAATTAGGGTTTTCGAATATTTTAAGAAACGCTGTGATAAAAATTAGGCGTTTTGTTTTCCTAATTAAATGTCGAAATTTAATGTCTTAAGAGGAAACCAAGAGCGAAGGAAGATCTGCAGCTTCAATGGTTGCTTTGCTGTTGCAGAGGTTAAAAGGGCAAAAATGTGTGTTTTGTGGGGTCAAATGCTGCAAAAGGCCTTCTTTGTATGGGCCCCTTTTTTTTCGTACGATTTGAACAGAATTACCAAATTCCAATCCAAAGATTGTTCTCCTTTCCTTTGGAGAATAAAAAAGTAAAAAGGTATTCTCTACCGTGTAGCACCTAAAAAGAACCTATTAGTACAACACTACTTTCTTACCCTCAGATTAGTTTGCAACGGTCATAATTATAACAAGAATAATTTTGACTGAAGTGCTGTAAATTTTTAATATAAATATGTGTAGATATATTAATCTAGAGATTGAAAATAGAGGTCTCACTGGTGAGTTTTTTTTATGGTATTCTACCGTAAAAATTGCCTTAAATAAAAAGGTAAAACAATAAAATAATAGAGACTTTACTAGTTTTTTTTTTTTTTTTTTTTTTTTACTTGATGTTAAAAAGAAGGGAGATTTTTTTCCCATTTAAAAAAAGTGAAATGTGCTGTTTTCTTTTCTTTTTGTTTTCTGTAAGTGTAAATTTAAAATAATATATTAGTGATTGAGAAATAAAATAGTGTTTCTCTCATAAAATCAAAAATTTCAATCACAAGATAAAACGTGGCAAAACGGACTTTTTCAAGATAAAAATATAAAAAAATATAAAAAGATAAACAAGTGAAATGTTAGTGGTACTTTCTTTTCGAATTGCCTTTTACAGTATCAAGTTCAAGTACTAAAATTACTTTTATCAATTATCTAATTCGTTTATTTTGTTAATTTAAATTTATAATTTGAGTTAAGATATAATTTTATGTAAAAAATTTTATTGTAATAAAAAAAAATATTAAATGTAATTGTTTTTAAGAGATTTTTACTGTAATAAAATTTAAATTTTAAATTCAAATCGGTAAAGTGAACAAACTATTTTTTTTTTTTTTTTTTTTTGCTAAAAATGGGTGTTTGATTACTCTGGATAACGTATTTTGGTGCACTGGTCCAATATATGCACGTTAAAGAAGAGCAAGGAGTTAATCTTATATATATATATATATATATATATATATATATATATTTTTTTTTTTTTTTTTTTTTTCCGAGAGTCAGGAATTAGTCATGATTGAGTGCATTCTTTTTAAGTAAAATATAAAAGTGTTTCCAGAAGGGGGGGAAGAAGAAGTAATAATCAAATTGTGTCAAATGCCGTACCAAACTCGTTAACTAGCCAACTAATCTCTCTCATTAGGAGTTTGTCTTATAATTATATATATTAGGAATATATTAGGAACTCATTAGTTACTAAGACCATAACTGAAAGCGAGCGTATAATTGTCACTAATTAAAAATATATATTATTGAAATTAAGTAGATACACGAAAGGACGTAGATTATTATCATTATTATTATTATTTGAAAAGAAAGGACGTAGGATTTTTTTTTTTTTTTTTAGAATATAGAAGCTATTATTATAAACAAAAAAAGTGTTTGATACCATAACAGTGTTTATAGGAGGAGATTTTTCCAACAAAATTAGCTTATCATCTGTAAAGAGTATTAGTTGCTAAAGAATGGATAACCTTGTTATTTGTTTCCCTAAACATATGACATAATTTAGCTCTTAGAAAAGACAATAAATTAGATACATCTAATAATATTTCGGGTACAGTCGATCTCATGCTTACGTTTGGTGTTTCTTTCTAGCGATCAATCTTAAGAGAGTTGCATGTTGACGTAGCGCTTAGGGCTGAACTGCCCTTGATAATTTAGTATTCTCACTTAAAGCGTGTGGGCCCCATCCAAAATCTTATTTAAGGTTCGATTTTTTACCCTACAACACTACTATTTTTCATGGAAGTAGACTCCCATCAAAGAAATATGAATGCTTTGAAGATTAGTTCTCATAATAGAGTATGAGCAATTAATGCTAGATATTATGGTTGAGTTTGGTATTACTTTTTGCTCTCAAAATCGGCTTATGTTTCTAGCAAAAGTTGATATTAATATTTGATAATTCTCCTAAAAAGTGTTTTTTTGAAGAAATTTTAAAGAATTTACAGTCAAAATCAGAAGCAGTCCAAAGACAACTTTAGCTTTTAGATTGTGCAAGAATCAACATAATACAATTAATGAAACTTTCATAATACACATAATACCCCTAATGAAATTTAAAATTTACAATCTTCCCAATTTAAAATTTAAACTCGTAATATAATATAATAATACTATAATATAATATAATATAACGTAATAGTAATATTGTAACAAATAATATCATAATTATATTAATAACTCTAATATTATTATTTTAATCTATGATATTATAATAATATTATAATTATTTTAATAATATGATATTATAATTATAATATAATTATAATATTGTATTATGATTATATTATGATATTATAATTATTCTTTTATAATAATATAATAATAATATATTATATTGTGTTGATATAATTGTATTTATATATTAATAATAATATAATAATTAATATAATTAAATATTAATATAATCTTATAATTTTAATATTATTATCTATTATAGTGTATTACGTACATTATGATTATATAATATATTTATTTAATATAATATAATATAATATAATATAACATAGTTGTAATTTTTAATTATATTATAACTGAAATATTATTATTTTTTATGTAATATTATAATATGTTTTCTAATATTATAATTATATTAACTAATTTAATAATATTATTATATTCTATGTCATAATTATGTAATATGTTATTTAATAATAGTTTTATAGTATTATATTAAATATAATAATAAATATACATTATATTGTAATTATATATATTATATTATAGTATAATATAATATAGTCGTAATTTTTAACTATTCATAGTAATTCAATCATTTAATTTACTAAATACTATTACATTAATTTTGAAACCAACACAATTACTATGATTATAGTTTACTAAACACCTAACTGCTTTTTATAATAACTTTTTTTTTTAACACAATTAAAAATAATTTTTCTAAAATCTACAGTAATACTAAACTAAGCTTATGTGTAGCTATAAGAAATCGGTTGAATTTTTAAAAGTGAGAAAATAAATTCGCAAAAATTGAGTTTTATAATTAAGGAAACACAAAAGATGGGAAGGCAACAGTTAATGAAGTCAAGTTGGATAGTGCGTGAGATAATAATAGTTCAACGTGGTCTTGGGACAATTTGAGTAAATGGCAGTTGTAGCAGTAGTTGAGAAATTTGAAATTTGAAAGAAAAATCCGTCAGGAGAAACTGCTACCTGATGGTTAATAACTGCTTCTGTTTGAACAGAACTTGAATGGAATGAATTGGTGAAGGAGAAATAAGGTTTGGACAAGATTGATTCAGCAAGGATGATTTGAGACGTCCCTCTCCATGAAACAATGTTAGGAAAAGATAGAAGATAAATACAAAAATAAATGTTCGTTAACTTCGTTGATTTGAGTTTGTAATTTAAATTTAAACACATCTGTTTTTGAGAATTTTTAACTGTAGTAAAACTCAAATTTTAAACTCGAATCGGTAAAATGAACAAATCCACCACAATTGCATAACACAATTTATTGTAATAGTAGAGATTTGTAAAAATCAATTAATATCGAAATATAAACATATATGAATCGTTAAATAAAATAAGATAATTGTAATTTAAAGAGTCGAATAGAAAAATACATAATGTAAGTAATTAAATAATGATATATTTTGAAGAAACAAGAAAAAACACAGCAAATTAACAGATAACCAAAAAATATTGTGCAGAAAATTAACAAACAAAAATTGCTCAAAAAAAATCTATCATAACGAGATGTCTGCATATATATTACTTTAACCAAAGTCGTGTTGGGAATGTTGCGGTAGCCATTCCTAGAGATTTGAAGGCGTCAAGAATCTCGCTTCTTTCGTGCATCTTCTTTGGAAGAGGGGCTTGCCAAGTGGGGAAACAATTAAAAACTACTTTAATGACAGATTCTCAAAGATGAAATCAGAAAACGTTGCAATCATTCGTTCCGCAGAATTGATCCAGAAACAGTTTGCTAAGAATTGTGAGATTTTCGGGGGGGAAAATGCGTGGGAAATTGGCAATGAAATTAGATTAGGATGGAAATTTTTATTTATTTAATAATTGAGAAATTTTGAGAAAAAACAAGAAAAAACATTACAGTAAAAACAATTTAAATTAAAAACTTAAATAAGAAAAAAAAAAAAAAAAAAAAAGATTGGATCAACAAAATATCTAGAAATTAACCATTACAAAAACTTGCGTCAAAAATTATATATATATATATATATATTTTTTTGCTAAAATTGATATTATATTGTATGTTTGTTATAATATATATATGACTTTGATTGTTACCACCCCTAAATATTAATATTTTAATGTTTGTTTGGGAAATATATAATCATGTTACATTATAAATTTGTTCAATAAAAAATCATATACCGGGTATAAAGTGTTCTTTACAACACTTGCATCAACGACGATAATATCATAATCGAACCTAACGTGCAAAAAGGTTTTTAAAATTAGATTGTCTAAAAACAACCAAGGACGTATTTTGAATAAAAAGGATATTCAAGAAATTTGAAAAAAATTAATTCTTTGAGTTAATTAACATATATGTCTATTTTACAATGAATGAAAAAAAAGTCTACAAATTATTATATTACATATAAATTTGTAAAATAATCCTAATGATATTCTATCCTTAATTAATTATTTTTTAAAATTAGTTATATAAATTCACAACTATCCAAATAAAAAAGGATATATTTGAAATTACTATAAAATGAACAAATTAATAATATTGTTAAATTAAAGACATATCTGATACATTGCAAGGTAAAAATATAGGGCATGCTTAGTAGTATTTTTCAATTCAAAAGTAAAATTACATTTAGTTTGAGAATTTTTGAAACAGATTCTAAAATTACGTTTAGAATTATTTTTTAGATTGTTAAGTATAATAAAAAGTGAAATCGAGTTTAATTATAATTATTAATTAATATATTTTAACATTGTTAATAAATATTGAAAAATAAAAACAGAAAAAAAAAAATAACTTTTAACTGTTTTTTAATTTATTTATAAAAATTATTCTCACTATTTTTTTATTTTTATTTTTAAATATTTACTAAATAAATACAGTTTATAAACTATTTTTATTTTTATGTTTCAAAATAGGCGTAAAAATGTTTTAAAAAACAATACGTAACCAATTCCAAACTTATCCATAATTTCGTGTAAATACTTCTAATTTCTTGTAGGCTTCGACTATGATCCGGCCTGCTGTCTCCATTGGGCCTATATTTCTTGAGCCGGAAATTACGATCCCAACGGAAAGGGCCCAATTAAGACCAGACGAGGATGACGAAAGCCATTAGTCGATTATAACGCCAACCAACGACCAAAAACGAAATCCAAGTTCAGAATATTCGAATTTTAGGGCTCCCTGAAACCTTTCGGATCCGATAAAATCCGACAAAATCCGACAAAAGTTGGGACAATTTCGGCTTGAATCTTCCCCCAAATTCATTGCAAAATTCCATTTAGGTAATTTATGTTGTCAATTCATCCCAATTTTCCCTTCCTATTTTCGTATCTGTTTTGTTTTCTTTCGTATTATCGTTGAAATCCGATTTAGTTTCGTCGAATTAACAATTCTGTGGTTCAATTGAATTTCCAATTATCAGTTTTTGAGGTTCTTGATTGTTATAGGAGCGTTCGAAGATTCGAAGCACCAAAATGAAGTTCCTAGAATACACGCCCTTAGAGCGGTAATTTCCCAGTAATTTCGTAGTTTATTCTTCAAAAAAAAGAAAAAAAAAAAAAAAAAAAGTTGAGCGTCTGTTTCTTGGAGTTTATATTTCTAATTAATCTTTTATTTTTCAGAATAAATGTTTTTCTTAGTCGTTTAAATCTTGGAGAGCGTACCATCAAAGGCTGCCTTGAAGCTTATTCTTGTGAGTTGTAATTTTTTGTTGACTAGAAAGAAAGATGTTTCTTTTTGTTGGGTTTTTTATTTTTTTTTTTTTTTTTTTAATATTATATATTGTGTTAATGTATTTGTTTAGGCAAACACACGGGAACTGATAAGAAGTTGTCTCTCAGTTTGGAAAACGAGGTAAATAAGGCTTTTATGGCATACTATTTACTGTTTGACTTATTTTTAATTCTTTGCAGTTAATATTTTGCAAAATTTGAATAGGAGTCAATAATATGTATATCTTTATGATAAAATTATGATAATTCAAGTTTATGTTGGGTGGTTGTTTTCTGTACATCCAATCTCAAACATCCCTGATCATTTACGTGTATATAATGCATGTATGAATTTTTGGTTCGTCATATTTCCGTTTTTATATGTTTTATATATATATATATATATATATATATATATCTTATCTGTTTGTTGCCTCAGATCCTTGATTATCTTGGGAAATCTTCAGATACAGACTCTTCTTCGCCAGCTGAATTGCTTCTGAGCAGATCAAGGTGGTGATTGGTTAGTTGGATAGAATTTGAAAATGCTGGTTGTGTCTCATGTTTCTTTAACTAGTTTTTTTAACATGCATTCCAGCCGGAAGACATTGGTCTACCTGGTTCTCACACTCTATCATATGTATCCGGATTACGACTTCAGGTATTTGTATCTTTATTTTGTATTAAGCACACATTTGTTTTAAATCGGATTGAAAAAGGAGGGTCACGGGTAATGCCACTGTCAGCTTTTTGGGCGACGTTGCAACCCACTTTGTGATCCTCTTTTTGCTTTTACTGGGAGTGTTGTCAAGAGGTTTGACAGACAGTTTGGAACCTGTCGCTCTTAGAGGAGCTGAGAGTTCAAATCTCTCCATTTCCCAAAGTTGAATTTTTGCCATTTCGGTAATTGGTTTTTGTTAAACTTTTGGTACTATTATATGATGAGACGGGTACTGGGTACATTGTCATGAATTAATGAATTATTTGTTTTTGTTATTTTTAATGGCTTCTTTATGTTTTCAATGACTGCGGTTTTTACAGTGCTATGAATGCTCATCAGTTCTTCTCAGAGGAAACCTGGGACGGGTTTCAGCAGATTTTTGATACCTATATGTTTGAATCATCGAAGGTATTTTGTAGCTTTTCTTGTTTTGTTGTATGATCTATGCTCCTTTCTATACACTACATGGATATGCAGTCATCTTTATCTACTGGGACCTGTGAGGGGAATCTTGAAAAAGAATTAGAAAATGAAAAAGGACCTCCATATGAGCAGACTAGAGTTTGAGGGGAAATTATTCCATGATGCTGACTGGTGGTTTTTTTTTTTTGGTTAAATTTATATTATGCATTCTTAAGTGTTGTTGTTGTTGTTTTTTTTTTTTTTTTTGATACCCAGAAAGCTCCCAAGCCCACTTTGTGAGCCTTAAATACAAATCAATTTACATTATGCATTCTTAAGTGCTGTTCTTTCTTTCTTTTCTTTTCTTTTTTTTATTAAATACAAATCAATTATGTTCTATCTACCAAACTTCTGGATGTGGAAATTAGCTATGAGCAGAGAGAAAATTTGTCGTGCATTTGGTATGAGAATTTTTGTATTCGCCCATTCCTGTTGTAGAACTGACATGTTGATTTCACGGAAGGATTTTCTCTTCTCTATTTTCATTTCATCGGTTGTCCCTCCCTCCCGCCCTCCCTCTACTGTGTATGCTGTGGTTTGATTTTGAGCAGAGCTATTTTGCTCCGTGCAGTGCATCTCTCATGTGTGGTGCCACATCACCTCTGTTGTCATGCGAAGTTGGCTCTGCACTGAGCCAAGCAGCATTTTTGTTTGAATTTTGGTCATCATCGTGGGTTCCTGTCTCTTGTTTTGGTTAATGCGCACTGAACATTTAGTTTTGGTTTCTTGGAATCTTTCAGGAATGGACCGAGACAAATGAGGGTGGCTCTCTTTTCGAGACTTTGTACAAGGCTCTGGACGAGGTGAAATTAGTTTATAGAAAAGTAAATGGTAGAGTGATACAAGGAGCAAAATTTATGATACCTTGTTATGCAGGTAGTGAAATTGGCAGACTGTGAAATATACTCTTACAGTCCAGACTCGGATGGAGATCCATTTCTTGAAAGAGGAGCCATGTGAGTTTCTATATCATCATCACATTGCGCTGGATTGTTTTCTTTCTAGTCATATAATCAGCGCTCATGACTTTTATTCCTCTGCTTTCTTCAGATGGTCATTCAATTTCTTCTTCTATAATAGAAAACTAAAGCGTGTTGTGAGTTGCTGTTTCTGCTGTTTAAGGTAATTCAAAGCATTAAGCTGCTTGAAACTCGGAGCTTTTCAGTTAATAAATAAGGGTTCCTTTTCGGCTAACCCGTTCTCTATATGTCAGTAATGTGGTGGCAGATGGATTTCTCACGGATAATATACGATATGAGGAAGATGGAGAAATATTTGATGTTATGGACATGTAAGGATTACATGTTGTAAGTGCTGCTATATGATAATCTGTCAAAACTCTTGACATACATTCGTAGCTGTATAACTTTTTAGGCTTGTACGTTTATGACACTGAGTAGTAGTAGGTTTAGGTCATGACTCTCTTACGTATATGGTTTCTAGTCCCCTGTAGATACGAGTGATGCTATGTACAGGAACTCGTCTGTATGCATGTTCCTAGTTGATACATGTCATTTTCTGTATCACGTTCCTAGTTGATATGGTTTCGTTCTTGCTGTCTAACTTTTGTTCCACTCCCAAGAACTGGGAGCATCGTGATGTTTCACTTTATTTTGTCTGAATCATTTATTGAATAGAAAAAATCATTATGTTAATATGGTATCTCTTATTTTTATTTATTTATTGGTAGAAATTGCTATAAGCAGAGCAAACAAAACTAGTCTGTTTTATGGGGAATGAGTTTTCTTCAATGTTGAGTTGATCTCTGGAATGTTTGGTTCCGACTTGCAATCATAATCATGCGTGCACAATCTTTGCTAGGCAATGAAATAATCGTAAAGGACAATTACATTGGTTGAGTTTAAAGCTCTTCGGTTCTTGGGAAGATTTAGTAACATAATAAAATAAGAATGAATAAATAATGAACGACAAAAAATCTAGAGGACAGAGAGATCAGTTTAATTTGGATTCCTTTTAAAACATTTCATGAAATTAAACCAAGCATTGTTTTTCAAGTAGTTTGTGTAAATTTGTTGCTGTTAACCTAAAACAATTATACAAATTCGAGTAAAATACCACGTAGGCAAGGCGGTGGTGCGAGGGCTTTGTTTCCTCTCCTAATGAGCAAGGGCCACATAAGATTACAGCTATTTTCCTCATCTTAAACAAGATAATAAACAAATATATACGCACAAATACACACTAATAGCAAGACCGTAGTAAATAAATTAAGGAGGAATAAGCCTAATTAATTCAAAGTATAATTGTTCACCCAAACATAACTTCAGAAAAAAAGGGGAAAAAAAAGATTAATTACAAAAATGCTCTTTAAATTATATCCTTAGTAACACTTTTGTGTTTTAACGATAAAAGTAAAGTGTTATAAGGTGTATAGTTCACAAGGTAAAAGGTATAATTCAGGAAAAAATTTTATAATTAATCTAAAAAAAAAACCATAAATATGATTGTTCAAAAAAACACAAAAATCACATAACAAATAGCTGCCACAGAACTAAAGAGTCCCATCATGACATGATCTTGTCAGAACCATCATCATGACATGATCTTATCAGCACCATTCTTTCTTCTCTTGATTGATACCAGACTCTCGTAATATAAATAAGCATCACATGCTCCTGGTATCCCCTTTCCATGAATGGAAAGTTTTGGCAGTTATGGCTGTTAAGGTTATACGACACAAATACTCCAACCCGTGACCTCAAGGTTATGAGCCTTGCGAGCTACCAAGCTGCTCTACCCCGCGTTGAAGAGAAGAACTGTGAACTAATGGGCAAACAAGGATTGAATGGACCATCTCTAGTTTGGATTAACTACTCATCATCTTTCCAAAATGCAAGAGGATAATTGATGAGTCCTATTAAAAGATGCTTGGTCCAATAAGTAAAACCTTTAACAACGACAAAGTTGTCAACCATCAAACGCATCTCGAAAGATCTTGAACGCCATAAGTCTCTAGTAGAGATGAAAAAGACGACCGAGTCCTTCCATGTAGCAAGTTTCCACCTTGTGAGTTTTTGAATTTGGACCTCTTCTGGTAATTGTATTAAATGAAATTCCTCCTCAGAAAAGTCAAATGAAAGAGACTCTTGTAACAAAACAAAAGCTCTAGGTATATTTAAATCTTCTTTGTAACAAAACAATTTAAGACACTTGTAGTCATCAATTTTCGGATCATACCCGAATCCAGATCCTGCAATAATGATGAACTCAGGGTCAACACGCGGTGTGCGGAGAAGCTTGAATTCCCCGAGTTCTGGATTTTGGACAAAACAAATGTCTCTTTATTCCTAAAGGAATGACAATCATAGAAGCAAATACTGCAGTCGCAGTGAGAGCCTATACAAACTTTTTTGGAAAATCCGCTTTCTCCTTCTTCGGAACAGGTGGTAAATTGATTTCTTCAATAACACAAGAAAGGTCATCACTGTTACCCCCCACCCTTGGCATGGATCGTAACCACGGACAATACTTGTTTTTTTTATTTAATGATCCTTTTTTGGGGAAACCAATTCAAACATAAGGTTGTGGAGGATGAATGTTTTTATTACTTATACTGTCTTGGAGTTGCTTGTTTATGAATGACTGATCATTGATCATAGTGTGCCACAACTTACAAACGCGTTTGCTACATTTTTTTATTGGGAGAAAGAGAAAAATAGACCAAAATTTGAGATGAATTAAAATTAATAGACTAATAGTTTACATAAGTTAATAAATAGGTCAAATTATTATTTTCGTCCATAATTTGTCTGGTTATGAACTATAACTTGACAAGTTATTATTCATAATTGTCCATAATTTGTCCGGTTATGAACCATAACTTGACAAGTTTGTCCATAACTTATCTGGTTATGAACTATAACTTGACAAGTTATAGCCTATTAATTTCTATAACTAAAAATTGGTCTATTTACTTTCTTAAGCTTTTTATATTGGCCTATTTTTTACTATTTTTCTTTTTTATTTTTATTAAGGATTAGAATAGAAAATTTTTATTATCAAAAGAAAAACGAAAAATAGAAAAGGAAACTACTTTAAATTTCAAGTATACATGAATTTAAGCTTTTATTTATTTATTTATTTATTTTTGAAGGGGCTTTTTTTTCCCCACTTATGACGGAGTAACGAACTTAATTTGAAAATACATGCTTTCAAAATTTGTACAACGAAAGGGTTAATCCTATTGTTAGAATGTAAGTTCCCTCGACTTTTTTCTTGGTATATTACTTTTTCAACTTATTTCTGGTAGTTATTGTTTTTAACATTAAAATCAATGAATGATTTCTAAAATTTACAAAGATAATCATATCGCTATCATATATTAATTTTTTTTAATAAAAATAGTAACATTAATGATTAAACGTAAAATGTTCAAGTTTTAAAAGTCTATTATGTAGTAAAGAGAAATATTTTGCACTTAATGTTATTGCTTTGGTAATTTCAAAGTTGTCAAGCAGTCATATAATGGATAAAAACCAAAATGTGACACACATGAGTATTATTGAAGGATATTTAATAAAACAAAAAATAGATTAAAAACTATAAAATTATAGAAATAAAAAGAAATAAAAATGTATAAAAATAGATTTAAAACTTGAAAACTAATTTTCATGTAAGAATAATAAGGAAGAAACCATTGAGGAAGATATTTTAGATAAAGAACTTAGTAGGAACCAACCATTATGTTAGTATTGGTGATTTAAGTTTATGGAGATGAATCCCATATTTCTTTTAATGTGATCAAAGAGATGAAAGTCAGAATTAGAGGTTAGGAACGGCAATAAATTTGGTTTAGTTCTTCTTCAACTGCATTTGAAGACGATTATTCAGCTTAATTGATTTGAAAATTTTGTCTCTCAAGGCAGCCCCGGGGCATCCCCAGGGCACCCTTAGGAACCCCCGGGGCATCCCCGGGACACTCCTAGGACTCCCCCGTGACACCCCTGGAAGACCCCCGGAGCACCCCTGGGACACCCGTGGGAGACCGCCAGAAGACACCCGGGGCAAACTTGAGGCATCCCGAGGCAACCTCGGGACACCCTGGGGCACTCCCTGGGCACCCCCGAGGCATCCCCGGACAGCCCGGGCTACCCCCGGGGCAACCTTGGGACACCCTCAGGAGACCCCCGAAGCACCCCCAAGGCAACCGGGGCATCTCGGGTGACCCTCAGGACACCCCTGGGAGACCCCCTGATGTGATAGGTGGAGCACAAGGGCAAGTGCAATATTTAACAGATCCATTGTGTCTACTAAGTGGTGCGGTCACAAGGCTTAGAGTCAAATACTTCAAGGAAGCATTGAATGTGCTGGTTCAATAAGTTAGAGATATGGCAAACACATGGATGCCCAACACAATTCCAAACCCTAATGAAAAGAACCTAGTCACCATGATTAAGGTTCTTGAAGAATCAAGTTGAAGTGAAAAGAGCTTAGCAAGAGGAGTCCAATTCAAGTTGGCAGAATTGGACCTAGAGGATAACTTTGTGGCCGAATTGGCCTTGGATTAGAGTAGGGTTTGCCGTTTGTGCTTAGACTTAGATAATTAGATGTTTAGTTTTCATTAGGTTGTAAAATCGCATCCTATATAAATAGGGATGTTAAAACTCATTTTTGGGGCAATTAATGAATTAATAGTTATGTTGAGGCTTTTCATATTTGTGCTTCTTTGTTCTTGAGAGGACTATTGAACTTATCAAGTACATTTCTTGTGGCGTTCAAACAATCGAACTTATCATCAAATATTAACGGTGTTGGTTGCCGAATCGAATTCGGCGGCGGAAGCGCAACAGAAAGGCGGATCGTGTATAACAAAAATTTTCATAAAACCTTTGAGATACTCTATAGATTATATTAATTTATGCATGAATAAATTAATCTCATTAATTCATTTATTAAGAACTCAATTCGGAAAAATACCTGGAGGCCGACTCGGTTGATAACTTGAGTTCTTTGACCTCGAACAATCCTTGCTCCAAAGCTTTGTGTTTAGAAAACCAATGTCTTCCACGTCAATTCCTAGAATCCACGAAGACGTGTGTGTGGGCACACATGAGACAAAACGGGTTACAATAAACACTCAAATTTCCACAAACACCAACGCATGCACGATGTGGAATTTTTAGAGAAAAATTTTTCCTTCCTCTCTACTTGAGAAATTCGGCCAGCCTTAACCTTTCTCTCTGAAAAAATTGTTTCAAAATTTCTATAGAGAAATTTCGGCCACCTCTAAAATTAGGGCAAAAAGGCATTCCGAAAATTGTCTCAAAAAATCTTATTTAGAGAGTAGAAGACAAACTTCTAAAAGGAATCCAATCTCTATCTCTAAGATAAAGCTTGTTAATTATCTCCTATTTGAATTTGGAACAAAAAATCCCTTCCCCTTATCCTTAAGGTGGCCGGCCACACTAGTAGGGTTTATCCCTATGTGTGGCGCCTATTTTAGATAAGGAATGAAGATATTTTATCCTTTATCCAATAGTCCAATTTTAATTCTGATTCAAATTCGAATTTAAGTCAAACTTAAATTAATTTGAATTCTAAATTGAACAACTTATCAAATAAGTTTAAATGGATAAATCTAGATGTGTTCAAATTCAAATTTAAATAATCACATTATTTAAATATAATTAATTCTCAATTAATTATTTCCGAGTGTTTAATTTTAGAATTCCGTAATTCTAAAATTCCCATTTTGTCCTCTGTGTCTGGTAGAATTACTAGGACGACGCGGGGACTAATGGACCTATAATTCTGAGCTCCAATAAAATTAATAATTAATTAAACACTTTAATTAATTAATTAATTATATTAATTCCAATAGTTACTCCACTATAAACTTGGAATTGCACTCTCAAAATTATAGACATTAATTACTTCTAAACTGCGAAGTGTCCATTTGATATAGTCATTGCATATAGATCAATCCTCCATAAATAATTCATAATTAGAGCCAGGTAGAATCCGTTAACCTCTCTAATTATATCTTTATCCTTGAGTACCATTGATTCTCTAATGGATAGTGATTCATAAAACACATTCATGAATCGGAGCTCCTACTGGTCCAAGTACCGAATCAACCATCAAGAGAATTATTTATCTACTTCTTTCTCAAGAAGGAATGAATTCCATCTTGTATAATAACATTCCCAGCTACCTACTTCATCATGTATCCAAAATACAAGGAATAGGATTCAGGGTCTCGGAATCCGTACCGAGTAAATCAAAAGACACAAATCCATAAATAGGAGTTTGTTAAGAACTCAGGATTAAGATCATTCTATATATGACCATCGGTAGACTCAATTAGAATTTCTATACTTAACGGAAATTATTAGAAATTCATATTGTGTCTGTGTCCTTGTTCCACATAATCTCATTATGCGAAATACACTCATTCAATATCTCACCATATTAACAAAGTCACGGATAACACTGTTCCATTCTAAATGGAATGACATGTATTAATAATGTTTTAATTAAAGATTCCGAACTTTAATTAAATTCATTATGAACATTGCTTTTTGATTATTATCCTTAAACATTATCCTCTCGTATATAACACTTATATACAATGTTTAAGGTTACATAAATAATCATGGAATTTTCATTGATATTCATAAAATATTCATAAATATATGCACATAAAATAATGAATAAACTCTTTTATTAAATAAATAATAAATGTCCTATAACATCTCATGCTTCTAGGACACCATTCCCAACAAACGGGTGATTCTTGAGAATCTTGGTATGACGTTCTTCACCTTCGTAGTTCTTGATTTGCGTCTTGATAGACAACGAGTTAAGGCTCAACAATCTTGCGTCTTGAAGATCTTGGGGTTGTTATCCGCGTTTGGTGTTAGATCTCATCGCGTCATTGGTGAGGTTCATATCACTCCCGGAACAACGCCCCCTCTCGGGACACCCCTGAAGGGGCATCCCCCCGGGGCACTATATACGTTTTTGATTTTCTATTCACTCATGATCTGACCTGCTCGACCCGATCATGATATTTCACTCATGATCTGGCATGGTCGACCTAATCATGATATTGAATGATGAGACCTTTTCTCGAAAAACTCCAGATCCAGAGAAGAGTTGAAGATGGTGCAACATCGAATCCTATCACGTTACTTCGAATGGAATCTTAGCCCGTCTCACTTGGAACCCCCGGGAACATCCCCCAGGGCGCCCCCAGGACACCACCGCAGCACCCCCATGAGACCCTCGAGAGGCCCCCAGGAGACCCCTGGGGCACCCTCAGGACACCCCCGGGAAACTCCGGAGCACCCCTGGGGCACCCCCGGGAGACCGCCGGGGCAACCCCGGAGCACTCCCGGGGCACCCCCGGGACTCCCCTGAGGCACCACAAGGAAACCCCCGGGGCACCCCCGGGACACCCCCGGCTCACTCAGCACTTCCAAACTCTAAATTCTTCCTCACTTCCTCACTCTTTCTCTTTCTCATTCTCTCTCTAATTCTTTCTCCTTTCAAACCTTAATATTTTTCTTCCAAACCCCTTTCTTTTTTATTACTCATTCCTCACTCTAACAATCCTCACCATTTTCGTATATGTGACTAGATGACCATGCTCATTACCGCCACCAATCATGAAACTATCATGAAATGTGCTTTCACTGAACTTTCACGTGCATATTCGTTAAAAAGTAGCACATTTAACGACGATTTACGTAAAAACCGTCGCTAAATTTGCTTTCACTGAACTTTCACACGCATATTAAAAGACAAAAATAAGGGATTAAAGAAGCAAATAAAAAAGGGAAGGAGGATCCAAAAATACAAAGGAAGAAAAAAAAAAAAAAAAAAAAAAAAAAAAACGTTAGTATAGTGGTGAAAAATGATAAGATTAAATAAAGGGTGAAAGAAGAAAATGAGTGACTAAAAAAGCAAATAGAAAAGTAAGGATGACCCAAAGAAAGCAAAAGGAAGAAAAGCAAAAAAATAAAAAATAAAAAGAAAAAGAAAAAAAACCAAGGACGTAAATGATAAAAAGATTAAAAAAAGGTGATAGGAAAAAAACCGTTGAAAGTAGTAGAAAAATGAGGAGGGAAAGAAGGAAGGCGCAAAAGATGTCAAGGACTAAAAATTAAGGAGTTTCTCTGGTAAGACTACCTATCGGCAGTCTCAGTTTTTAACCTTTAGATCTGGTCAAAATCATATTAGATTAAAAAAAGTATGCATAATAAACATATTTTGATATAGATCTGTTGGCTGAAACTATCAGAGAAACTCCCTAAAAACTAATGTAGAAAACACAAAACTGGAAAAAAGAAACACACACAAAGAGGAGATCCATTAAGAAGAGATTCCTTTTTATATATTTGTTGACAATTATTTATTGGGTACATATAAAAGAAAATGTATTTGAAATAGCTTCTTAAAAGAAATTGCGTAGGGACATAAACGGAGAAAAAAAATATTACAATAGGATAATTAAGTAAACAAATATTTATGAGGATCATATTTGAAAGAAGGGAAAAAATGTATAATAGGGCAAAAATAGATTAGACTCAATAAGGGGGAAACAACGAAGAAAAGAAAGAAAGTAAAAGGACTCACAATTGTTAATAATAATAATAATAATAATAATAATAATAATAATAATAATAATAATAATAATAATAATAATAATAATAATAATAATAATAAAATGTAAAAAAAAGATAAAGAGGGTGTTTGTTATGATGATTCGTGACATGGTTTGAATCATAGTTCGTGGCTCGCTACAATATTTTCTCTTACAAAATATACACGTAAACTGAAAATGATTCTGAATCTGTGAACCAACGTCTATAAAATATTTCATCCCAATCATTAAGGGATAAAATGTTGGTTGAGATGAAACCTTTCATCCCTTTGGACAAAACTTGAAGCGCCTAGTTTCGATCAAGAGAAGAAAGAGTTGTCATGATTGGGTTAAGTCGTACATATTTAAATTTACAGAGAGGAAACATGCTTAAACTGGTGACTCTCTTTGATATTTTCTGTGGCAGCTATCTTTGTATGATTTTATTTTATTTTAGCGAATTATCATGTTTATGACTTTTCTTTTTTTTTTTTTTTTTTTTTTTCAGAAGTTATGTTTGAATGGAGAATAATAATAAATTTATGTGTATTCCTCAATCGATGCACTACTATTACAAGTCTTTGCTAAAATGTATATTTGTGCTTGTATATTCTTCGATTGCTTGTTTAAGAATGGAGCATACTTGGCCCTTTAAGTCTGTCCGTTGCCAAATAATGAATTGCCATATGGTTCTTCCCCATGTTTTTATCACAATCATACAATCTTGTCAGTTCTACATCTTCCTCACTCTGATGAGGAAAAATTACATGATTAGTGTAATGTGCTTGTGATTTCCAGTATATCATTGCCTCCTAACTTTAGAAACCTTCCAATGTTCTTTGAGAATTTCTTGTAGTCCTGCAATCAAGTTCAAGTGTTCTCGGAATTATAAAAGGGAAAGAGAAAATTTTGAAATTTAAAAAGAAAATATGAGCAGGAAAAAGCCTTTAAAAAAAAAAAAAGTTGACATGTAAAAACGGTTTTTAGAAAACCGTTGTTAAATGTTTACATTAGACGATTATTTTTAAAAAATTGTCATTAATATATAACATTTAACGTCTGTTTTTAAGAAACCGTCGTTAAATGTATCGTACAATTTCGTTCCGTGTTTTTTTTTTGGCACATTGGTCGATATTTTTTTTTAACATCATTAAATAAGCGTGTTTAATGGAGAGTTTGTTGTAGTGAAAAGGTCTTTATCTATAAAAATTCCATTTATAACTTTCTTCAATTACCTTTCGTGAGAAAAAAATCCCACAAAATAGCGGAAATTCTTGGAGCTTTCTTATTAACAATAAAATTCACTTTCATTTACAAGAAAAAAAAAAAAAAAAAAAAAAAAAAAAAAAAAGAGGATAATGTCACTTTAAGAGCTAAGAATTTGCGTCCCAGAATTCAAACGAAATTTATGGCAATATTCATGGCGGTATATAATGAGATTGAGGAAAAATTAGAACCTAATTGGAATGTGGGTCGTCACCTCAAATTGTAATTTAACGTTCAGTTTCAGACGTTGAGGGAAAAAGGGCACTTATCAGACTTTTAAAGTCAATTAGAATTTATGAGCTTAGGTACGATAAGTCAACCATCTAAATTAAATATCATTTTTAAGAATGAAAATTTAAGATATTAGGAGAGATTTTGAATTTTTAAAAACATGAAGGAATAATATATATTAACATCAATAAAGATAAAATACAAATAAATTATCATGATATCCCGATACTTTATGAAAATATATTATGTATCAATGATAATACCGGAAATTAATAATGATTTACTTCTTTAATAACTTCTGGCTAGGAAGGGCACAAATCGCAAAATTTGGTAGGAAAATATATATAATCTTCTTTCTTTTCTTTTTTTTTTTTCAAAATTAGGTAGGAAAATATATTTAATATTTTTTTAAAGTGAAATTTATTAAAAAAAAATGCTACCTGTTACAGATTCTGTTTTATATCACTTTCTATACTGTTTGATACGGGGGGGTTATAACAAAAGAAAAAGAACATAAATTCTGAGGGACTGATAGCTTGCTTGTAGCTCTGAAAGTGCATGCCCAACTGTCCACAAAAGTATATACGCAATAAAAATAGATTAATGTATACAGGTAAATCCTTCTTTTATGTCCCTGATCTGTTCAAACCCCATGATCTCCTTTTTCTGAGAAAATTCTTAGCCCCTTGCCAAAAATTCAGTTGTATCTATATACATGCGTATACACACGCATATAGAGTGTGTATATATATATATATATACATGTATATTGAATACACGCACATACAATAATATATTGGTTTATATAAGCATGTATACTAGTCCAGAATCAATGTCCAGCCGCATTTCTTTACTTAGGAAAATGAACAGTACCGGCCACGTGCCATGGAAGCTCACTTTCGTATTACTTTTCAATAATTTGTATATTAGTTTCCAGGAAAATTTCGAATCGCCCAGTTGGACCAAGAAAATTCCAACAATTTCATTGGCTACTTTGACCCCACACGGCATCTTAATTCACAAGATTTCTTTAAATTTCCTTCTGCACCATTTAATTTTTGGGCAATTACAGATAAATTGTATGCTAATTGACAATCTAATTGATCACTTTTGCATGACCAAAACAATAATAAAAATCCATCACACAATTTTACTTGTAATATAATAAATCGGTAATTGCCACCAGAGTCACAAATTGAATGATTTTCCCTTAATTTACAGATAAATTAACTATACTTTTTCTCTCTGATAATTGATAAAAATATATATATATATCATGAGAAGAAGAAAAATGGCTACCCTTTGATTAAATCATAAGAGTAGTACACAAAAATCTCTATCTCAAATAAATTGGCTCCTCTTTTATGGTCTCCAACATAGGCTTCCTGGACCTGCATGCAGCTAATCTGAACTTGAACTCCGGCAAAACCTGCTCAAAAGCCTCGTGAACTCCATCCAAACTCAACGTTGACCCTTTAACGTCCCGTTGACCACTCTGATCATGATCACCACGCGAATTAGCTTGGTCAAAATCAACGGCCGTCCACAATTCTCTTGTATTATTGCTGACGCCGGAGTCCGGCAAGATCCTGACCTTCCCTCCGGAAATCCGCTTAGCAGCCGAGTTGGCCGCCATGAAGAACATCGCCAAGTCGGCGGCGGTGATGACTGAATTCACTCTCCTCATCGGAAACATGACGTAGACGTTCCCAAACTCGAGCTCCTCGTCGGCCGAGAGCGCGGAGAATCTCCGGCCAATGTGTAGAGCCCCCGAGTTAGCCAAGAAGAAATTCGGAAGCTCCAGCATGAGCTCCGCTGCCTTGACGGTCTCGCGGAACTGCCGGACCTCGCCGCCCGGGAAGATCACTCTAACCGCCTTGGAGTTCTTCATGAGAGGAGCTGCCAAAGTGCACGACACATAGTTTCCCATGTTGTTCACGTTGAAATATGAAATACCTAATTACTAGTTAGGTTTTTGATAGAAACAAAGATGATGAAAAAAAAAAAAAAAAAAAAAAACTTTTTTTTTCTTTCTTTTCCTTGGAGAGGTGCAAAATGGTTATGGGTTTGGTTTGCTTTGAGGAAAATGTGTATGGGAATATATATATAGTAGTGTCTATAGACGATAAGAGAGAGAGAGAGAGAGAGAGAGAGAGAGAGAGAGAGAGAGAGAGAGAGTCAATCAAAGCCGGAATTTTCTACACATAAAAAAATGATTATAATAACATTACATCATGTGCGTGTGAGGGAGTTAAAAAGAGAGTTATGGAAGTTGTGTGGTATATATTTCCACTATTTCTTGTGGGGTTGGCTCGTTTGGCGTCTTTTTGTTTTATTTTGATAAGAGGAAAATTATAAATATGGAATCCGCGTTATTTGGGTTCGAAAAATTAAAAAGAAAAAACAAAACAAAAAAGTTAGGAAAAGAAATTGCATCACATGTGTTTGATGTCCGTTTGTCATCGCGAGTTTTCGCTGTAAATGCGTGTGGGACCCACCTGATGACTCTCTTTTTTTCTTCCAGCTATTGTGTGTCTGCGTGAAGGCTAAGAAGTTAGAGAGTTTGGTATTTTTCCCAGATGAATTGAGGAAAAAGGTACGAAACAGTCTCGCCAACAGTTTTGAATCTGATGTCAAAAAAATTGTCCGTTTCGTTGCTGCTTTCTGGGACAAGTGGGGCTTGATATTTTTTGTGTGACCCTTTCTATGATCAACTTGTTACGTGTTTAATTATCGTGGACTTATGATGGTTTCTAATTTGTCTTAATTTGTAATATTGCTTGGCCGGCTGGCTTTGCTTTCGTATCTGTTTCTCCCTATCATTATATATTGGACCCAAAAGACTAAACAATTATTTAAATATGCATGTTCACATTTTACATTAGGGCATGTTTAAAATTCCATCTGTAATATATGTTCAAACACGTTCACATTGTCCTGTGTAAAGTACTAGAAAAAAAGAGTTGGGAAGAAATGGTTTGATTCTCTTATTTTTTTTATTTTTTTTTATTTAGGGTATTTGGTTATGTTAGTCTCTAAAATTTAAGCATGGTGACAATTTAGTCTCTAAACTTTTAATTTTAACATATTTAATCCCTAAAATTTTATTTTTAACAGTTTTAGTCCCTGACAATAAAATTGACGAATTATTTTTTAAATTGAATAAAGATAAATATGTATCCATCGTGTGGTAATTTAAAATTTTATAGAAAAAGTTACGTTGTATGAAATTTTTTCTCCTTGTTACTATTAAAATAATAGCATTTTGATTCTCAAAAAAAAAAAAAAAAAAAAAAAAAAAGCAATAGCATTTTACATACTCATGTAACTATTATGTAAAATTTCCTATTATTATGATGTGATTGTTTAGCTAAATTTCAGAAATTGTTTGTCAGTTAGGGATCAAATTGTTAAAAGCGAAAGTTTAGGACTAAATATATTAAAATTAAAAGTTTATAGATTTTTCACTATGCTCAATCAATTTTATTTATTGTACATCTGCGTATTTATGATCTCAACTAGTTTTTCAGAGTTATATGTAGTTGGATTAATCGAGACAAGTGCAAAGAGACAACAAATCTTACAGTTAATTAAATCAAGACAAGTGAAAAGAGACAACAAATCTTACTGTTAATTAAATCAATGCTTGGAAATATTTTATTGTCATAATACACTTGTTTTCACATCCAAATTAATATTGAACAACTTCTATTTGTTTATTTAACTATTATTGTTTAATTTGACAGTAGTGTTTACTTGCCGAATATATTTATTGGTGTTATATATCTGTTTATTTTGGTGTGCTATACCTATCTAACTTCGCTTTCTTTTGTGTCCAATTTGCTGCAAAGACCAGTTTTAATTACTTACTTAGAACTCCAATTAGCATAATTAGTGATGTTGATCCTATTTCTCAAGTTGAGAGTTCAGGCGAAGTTTAGCCGTACAGTACATATGCACGTCTATATACTTTTGTATATATGTCCCTACTATAAAGTGGAATATATATTTGCAAATTTGTTATTAGATACAATACAATCACACACACACACACACACACACACATATAAACAATTTGATGTTTTTGTCGGTGGGCTTCACACATGCCATTTCCACACAGCTATCTTATAATGTTATGTATGCCCATAATTCAAGACAGCTTTGAAACGAGTACGTCTGGATTTCAAATAAAATGTACGGTTATATAGGACGGGTACCTTATCCTATAATTATAAACAATAATATCACTAAGGTCCACTTAACAAAAAGAAACAGTAACGATGGTCCAAAAAATTTAGTGAACGTCCTTTCTTTAGGTGGCTTTATTGGCCGAAATTTGAGCTAAAAACTCTAGTTTTGACGATTTGAACAACCGACCAATATGGTTTACCCAAGTAATTATCAAAATTACGGTGCACCCACGTACTAGTGCAATGTCCTAATCATATTTTACTTTGGTCATATATTCAACAAAGTTCGCAGGATTAGGTTTAGGATTTGATTTATCGGATTTTGTATATATAGTGGGAGATCAAAGTTAGCAGTATCCCATAAATATTACTGAAGAGACTCCCCAACTGCTGACAAAAATGTTTGTTGAAGGTCTTAAAAGTGACCTTAATTCCTGGACATAGAGCTTGTCACTCAAAACTCCATCAAATATTCTAACTATAGGGTGCATTAGGGTGCAATTTCAGGCACTCTAAATCGAGTATTACACCTGTAAAAAAATAAATATTTACATTCATATCCTTAAATAATAATCCAACACTCAAATTTGTGATCACGAACCTGACACATATTAATAGGTACGTTACACTTGGTCTTCACCAAATTAAAGGGAGTAATCCTTAAGTATGAATTACATATGCATCGTAAACCTAACAATAACAAGGACTACAAAGTGCATGGGTCATCCTCCTCTTCCAAGTTCCCACTTTATCCTTTTCGTCCTTTTCTGTTTGGTGTGATATTCATTGAAAATTTGAGCCTAGAAAAGTGGGATAGAAACGGAAAAAAAAAAAAAAAAAAAAAAAAAAAAGGGCAAGAAAACGAAAAGGAGCACCGTTACTTTGTGTCACTATAGACTATAGTCAAATTAAAGCAACTATTCCTGTTTGTAAACGTAGTTAATCCTCCATTAACTTTCATATGAACAACATCATCTATGCTAATACATGATTCGAGGATGTTAATTTGGCGCTCTAGTATTAATATATATATATATATATATATATATATATATATATAGCAGTGGGTCATCTACGTTAGGTGGATCTAAATATGTTGTACAAAATTATTGTGCAACTAACACTGCAAAAGGTTTAATGTCATTATAATTGATTGTAGGGATAAGCTCAATATAATATTTACCTTTTTATACTTTGTATTTTGAATTTATTCAAAAACTATATCTTCGGTTTTTGATCTCATTAAATATATACCTTCAAATTAAATTTCATGTCTAAATTTACACATTTCCACACCAACCCTTGATTTTAACCTTAGAAATACCTAAAATACACTTGAATAAAGAAATAGAAAAAGAAAAAAAAAACTAAAAAACCTTAAACTTACAGTTTTGACCTCATATATATATATAAAATACCGTTGAGATGTATTTTTTTTTTATGTTTTAAATTTTTATTGTTTGTAATATTGGAAAGTTTTAGTTTCTTTATTCTTTTTTTGTTTTGGGATAGTTTAGTCACTTTAAAAGTTAAAATCAATTATTGATTGAAATAAGGTATAGATTTGTATATTAAATCTAATTTGAAGGTATAAATTTAATGAAATTAAAAACTGAAAGTATACATTTTGAATAAGCCTAAAACACATGGTATGAAAATATAAATATCTCAACTTTATATATACTAATTGCATCGGGACTATTGTGTGCATCTAAGATTAGAAAAGTATACCTTATAGTTGAAGCAATAATCAAAATACTTTACTTTGCAATTTAATATACTTAATGGTGGAAAACAATCCCTGAAGACAATATCAAATCTGTTTAGTTAATGTCTGTCTTTTTGGATTTTGTTTGCCCAATCTCTTCTCCAAAACCTGGTTTTTTTTTTTTTTTTTTTTTTTTTTTTTTTTAGGACTATTTATCTTTGCAATGAATTTTAACAAAACGTTATATATGACTAGTAATGTGCCAAAAGTAACTAGAAGGATCGAAGTACTGTAGGAAAAATACCGCTCAAAATAATAAAAAAAAATATTATTTATATCACTTTATTTAAAAATAAATAATCATTTAAAAATAATTTATTTAAAATGAATTAAAAAATAGACCATCAAAAAATCAATTCAAATCATGTACTTTTCTTATTTTCCTTAATACTATTCTGGATATTTACACGTGTCAAGAGATGTCTCATTTTGTGTTTTTTTCCCCTAAAAACTTCTATCCTTTTGTTCAATAGTCAATAATGTGAATGAATAATCATAATTAGATCAGTCCTTTCTATAGGGACCAATACAAAATGTGACACGCGTATAACTTTTTCAAGGCTTATAATAATAATTAATTTAAAAAACATAACCTGCATGTATTATCGTATTAGTGGGTTGAAAAATTTATTATTTATTAAATAATAAAAAATTATTTATACAACTATTTACAAATTTTTGAATCTATTTTAAAAATAAGTTTTTTTTTTTAATTTTAGTTGAAACAATACTCGCTTTTAATTTTAAACACTTAGTTGTGAAAAGATCTATTTAAATATTGTCAATTAAAGGAAAATAATTTAGGATAGATATTGTAAAAATAACTTTTGATACGATAAGAATTATATGAAAAATAATTAAGTATTGACACATTTGAAGAAAAAAATTAAATAAAAACATAATATGTGAAAGAAATTAATTTTATAAGAGTAAAATGTGAAAAAATATAATTTAAGAAAAACATAAGTAAAAATAAAAATGTAAAAAAAAAAAGCATATAAAACTTAAAAAAAGAAAAAGATACAAAAGTAATTGACAAATACTTTTTAAAAGTGCATGAGTCATGATTTTTATCCTTTACTCTTTATTCATAATATTTTCAGTTAAATAATTACATTAACGAAAGAGTATTTATCAAAAATAAAAGATAAAAGTCCAGACTCATACACTTTTAAAAATAATTTTTTTTTTTTTTTTTTAAAGAATAGAGAAAAGAGTATGGCCTCTTTTTAAGTATGGAGAGATGTCAATTATTATAAATAGTAATAATAGTACAAATATAATTGTATTATTGACATTAAACCTTCAAAAATAAGACTCCATTTATTTTCCTTTCCAAAGGAGAAACCACGTTGCTCATGTCTTGTGAAACAGAACATCCCTTTCGTCGGTAATTAATCATTATTCAAGCACATTTGTCACGAAAGAAGCTTTGAGGTGCCATACAAGTCTCTATCTATCCCTCTCTATATCTCTCTATCTCTCTATCATAGACAAACATCACAAGAAAGAATACTACATTCTTTATATATGGTGGTTTCTGATTATTAAATTCAAAGTGTGTGATTTCTACTGGTGGACCTCTTTGGAATGACTTTTGAGGGCTTTTATAAGCTCTTTCAAAACGAAGCCAGTTTCTTGATACTCATGAAAAGCTTTTTCATTTATCTTTTCAACCTTTCATTTATGAGTAACACATTACATTACGTTTTTATAACAATGAGAGCTGTTAACTTGTCTAATCAAATATATTTAAATGCTCTTCTAACTTCAAAAAGTTCTTCTCCACGCGCTCTCCAAATTCTTCCATCAGGTAAAAGTAAAAGCACAGGCCACAGCCCTAAAAGGTGACGCTGGCTAGAGTCTTGAGATTAACGGGCCTCACTCGGGCCGTATTTCCGGCCCATAAAGCCTTGGAGATAAGTTTGTAAGTATGCTCTGTTGGGTGGAAGTAATCCCAGAACAAGAACTCATTGGGCTTTGAACAAATCTTATAACCTTCTTTCCCACATTGCAGCTCACCTCCAAGAGTCCCGTCACCACAACATGCTGTTGACACATCCGTAAAACCTACACAACATTATGCATTTTTTTGTTTTGTTTTAGCAAATATGTATCTCGTGCCAAAAAGCAAGTCTCAATTTTTGAAAAAGTGACCTGTTTTTGCCATGTCCCCTTTGCATGTATGTATGCCTTTAGTTTTTACTTTTTTTTTTCTTCTTCTTTTTAAGGAAAACTAATTTTGAAATGTACCATGAAGTTATTTTCCATGCATATATACTTGACAAAATTCTTAATTTTCCTTCAATTGAGCTTTTTTTTTTTTTAAGGACCTATACACAACTATCTTTGACTATAAAATTATTTAGAGAACAAAGGCACTTACCATAACGCGTTGGAATAGCTCGAAATCGCTGAACAACATCATAAACTGCCCCATAAACACCAACCATGCCGGTGTACTTAACAGGAATGTCCTTGACCAAACTTTCCAATCCTTTGTTGTAATCTTTCACCATTTTGTTCATTTTCCCAAAACATCGGTTAGTAGGTGCGCCTAAGAGCGCTCTTGCTGGGACACAGCCGACGGGCCCTAGAGAAAACACCGCAATTCGACGACCACCGAGCTTGTAAATCTTGTCGACGAATTTCCCAACTTCTACCAACATAGCTTGCACGTAGGCGTCGGGGCTAAGTGTTGGGGTGTCAAATGGCAGGAAGTAGTTGAAGACGTCGTTGGAACCTGACTCCAAGAAGAAGATGGACTTTTTGACGAGAGTTTGAGCTATGTGGTTTTGCTCTACTAGGGTTTTGAATTGTTGTAGTTGGACTTGTATTGGGGTGATTCCCTGCATACCATGCATCAATATGTAGTTAGATGTGATGACGCTTAGCGGTATAGGTAAAAACTAGCTAGCTAACTTTTTTGCTTATGAATTTCTTCAATAATACTATCCCCAAGTATTGTTTCTAACCTGCCAAAGAAATAGTTTACCTTTAAAAAAAATGGTCATTATGATCTAGTAAAAGTTTGAGAAATTTTGAAGAATGCCACACAACATGCTCGCTTTCAGATTTTTGCAACGGATATTGAAGTTTTGGGTCGCACAAATGATCTAGTTAAGGTAAATGAAACGTAGATCCAAACTAACTAAAAAAAAAAAAAAAAAAAAAAAAAAAAAACGAATTTACTTTAAGAGTGTATAAATCTGAATTTTTACTCTTTATTTTTTATTACATTTATACTCTTTATTAGTATAATTATTTGACTGAAAAGATTATTAATCAAGCTTAAAGGGTAGAATCCTAACCCATGCATTTTTAAGAGATATTTGTCTCACTTTCTCCTAAAATATTGTATCATAAAATTGAAAACATATAAAAATTTGTGGCATGACTACTTGGCATGTTTCATGCTCATGTAAATAGACAAGGCTTCTCGTCTAGATGGACTGGATTTCATGGATATCTGAAGAGAGAATTCTTGGTTAGGCCCGTAGGCTTAATCTCACAGTTGAATGTCTATTAAGATAATTAGGTAACATAAAATGGAGAATTTACCCTGAATAATGCAGATTCTAAATAAATGCTCTTTTTGTTAAAATTACAGGTTTGTGTTTCCTTCACGTTTATTTAGGAAAGATCTTTGCTTTGTGGGTTGCTAAGATCGGCTTGCAGCCTATGAGCGGGACACATTTGACTCCTCTATTTAATTTTGGACCTTGAGTTTTCAACAAGAAAGAGTTTCTAAGTCGAGCTCTATGTTTCAACATAAAACTGGACCATCAATCCTCTCTTAAAACCCATTTGGCTGGTTCTGGCAACATGGAATAGAAAGCTGATCTTAATAGTACCGTAGGACTGTATATATAGGACATAAAAAAATAGCTCACAGCTTGGAGATGTCTTTCACTGTTTTACACGACTAGGATCAAAGAGCTTTGCTTGGAATTTGGCAAAAGTGGATTCCACTTTGCTGTAGGGCATGAAGTGAAGCAGACAACTTGGTGAACTTTACTAATTAAATAAAATCCTTAATCCGTCACAAGATTTCGGTGTTCCCCAAACTAATTAATATTGATTGTCTGGCATATTAAAACAAGATTTTGCATCTCTAGTAAGTTGGAATAACTGGCTTCATTTTTAAGACCCAGTGAAGTCTAATCCAAGAATGAGGTTTTCCTTACCAAGTCCTCGTTTGTTGCCTGCAAAACACCACTGCCGGCACTTGCAAAGTTGATGCCATTGGAGGGATAAGCCTTCCAACTCCCATTAGAAACAGCAATCTGCGCCTCAAGGAAGGGTTTCTGGACGTCGATGCCAATGAATTGCGCTGCCAAAGTCACACCAACCAAAGAATTACAAATAACACAGCACATAACAAAACCAACAAAATCCAAATGAAGTTATAATCAAATGATAAGCCTTAATTAAGATGGGTTGAGTAAAAAAAAAAAAAAAAGGTAAAGGGTCAAAGGTCACGCTCACAAATGAAATCAGAAACTGTTCTTCCATTAGTGAACCTCCCCGTGGGGCGGTGGAAGAAACTCGATCCATAGGGAGGGAAATCCGCCTGAGCCGTGCAGTTCTTGTTGAAGTGGTTGTTTCCGGCATCCAAAATGGAATCACCAAAGCTGAAGATTGCCCGTTCAAGATTGGAAGTAGATGCTAAACCAAATGAAATTGGTGCATTAGCAACAAGAATGACGAGTACTACAAGAAATAAGTTCACCATTTTGTATTTTAAAGGGGGGAAAAAAAAGAATTGAGAGCTCTATACGTATAATACTTGGTATGGTAGAAGATCAAAGCAAGAGGAAACGTTATATATACGAGCGTAAAAGGAAAGATGACGAGGAAAAGAACATGCCATGACGAAGTTAATGCAACAGAATTCACGAGCTTGGTGCAATAAGGCCATGCTTTATATTGCTTGATTGCCTTTATCTAGATATAGGAACAAAAAACAGTTAAAACAGTTCCTATAGCTGTTCTTCAGGAATCAGCTAGGTTTATCTTTGTTTGCTTTTTCTTTCTTTTCTTTTTCTTTTTCTTTTCTTTTTCTTTTTCTTTTTCTTTTTATTAGTTGGATTACGCAACGGGAGGTAAACCTTTTATCTTCCGCATGAACTTTCCTTCGTCCTTAAAAGTTAAAAGCGGGATTTTAGTCCCTTCAAAGACGGTACAAAAATTGCATTGTTGAGCACACCACCCTCGCTTGAGCTTAGCTAAAGAGAATGGACTTGTAAGCTCCATATTAGAGTTAAAGTACACTATTGGGAAAAGGTTAATTTTTATTGGCTTGTGAACACTTTTAGCTCAAACTAGTTTTGTAACGTATTGTCGTATCAGAGACATTGAAAAGTTTATTATTTACTGAATAGATAAATATACAACTATTTAAGAGTTTTTAAATTTATTTTAAAAAGGAATATGTGTAAAGAAAATAATTGATAAAATTTAAAAAATAAGGAGAGACACATTTGAATAAAACTATTTTAACCAACAAAAAATAAAATAACAACACATGTGAAAAAGTAAAGTGAGAAATAATATATTTTTAAGAACACAAAAAAATGTAAAAAAAAAAATAAAAAATAAATAAAGATAAAAAAAGTAAAACAAGAGGTAAGTGGAATGGTTGTGTGATGCTCAAATTTCTCACATACTAGTTGGCCAATGCATTACATGATTTTACATTTATATGCATATGAGTTATATGTTTGATCTATCATCACGGTGCACGATCAGGTTGATAATGTGCATTTAGTGTTAAATGTGTGTATTTATTCATAAGTTACAGGTTTTTTTGAAGGTGAATCCGGTAAGTGGGAATGAAGAAAAAGAAGTTTAAGGATGATTTCATATGGAACTTGATAGGTAACGGAGCTCATTTATTTTAAAAGTACAAAAAAATGAGTAAAAACGGTCAACTTAGATGTAACAGGAATGTTAGTATGCGTTTTGTTGGGTGAATATACCATAATATAGTAAGGGACATTTTATAATGAGTACATAAGTGGATAAGATTGATTGCGAAGGGTTAATGTGAGTTTCACGATAATTATAGGGTGAGACTAGTTTAGAAACCCTAGTTTGACATAATTTTCAGCGTTTGGGCTTTCGAGCCTAAAGTAGGGTTTTTGGCCGTTATTGTTGCTTTAGAAGTTCATTAAGGCATGTTTTATAATGTATGGAAGGTCTTAGAAATATTGGTGTAAAGTTTTGATTATGAATGATTTAAGATTTGTAGATAACATCTATAACATACAAGAAATCGGTACGAGCACATACGCTTGATTGATTTGGTAAGAAAAATGATAGGTTATGACTTAAGGTGTACTTGGGCTTTTGTATAAGTGTTTTACACTTTAAAGAAAGAAGTTATCTGCTGGAAATTTGACACAAGGGCAGCTTAGGTTAGAGTACTTCATGGTGAAGTACTTAAGGTGGTTATTAGGTTGTTTAAAAAGTTTATTAAGCAAGTAGCTCAAGCTATTAGCCCTAAAAACTCTAAGTCCGACTCTCCAACCTCTGAAAACTCCATTTCCATTAAGGCTCGAGTGAGGATAAGAGAAATCTTTGGTGGTTTAGTAAGTTGGATGCTTAATTGCAAGAAAACTCAAGCTGGGCTAAGGTAAGCCATTGTTTCGGTGTTAGCTATATGTTCAAGTATGTTCAGGGAGTTTCCCTTTGAATTTTGTGATGAAAATTGAATAGAATGATCTCTTATGTGTCAGGAGGATCTCCATAAAAGGGTATAATCAAATTCCATAGAAAAGTGGTGGCTTGAGGTTCGTTTGTGAAAGCTGTCCAGAAACAGGACCCTTTCAAAACCGGTTCAGGTTTGTACATGGTTACCTAGGCTAGGAAGCTTGTTTGGATCTGAATTTCTTAGGGTAGGCTCATTTATATGTTAACTAAATGCCACTAACACAGTTTTTATAAATTCAATTTGATTTGGGAGTTATAACCTAAAACCTTAGGCTAGTCCAGTTTGTGATATTAGAAGAATTTGTAGCTTTAAGATGTTTTGTGAATTTTGGTAACTTTAAATTTGTTTAAGGTTCAAAAACAAGTGTTTTATGCTTTAGGGAGTGTTAAAATGAAGGGAAAACTCTTACAAAAAATTTTTAATTTTTTTTTGACTTACTTTGGATAAAAAATGAGGGAGTTAGGCCATATTTTAGTGTTGTCTGTGCACCAAGCCACACCAGGCACACAACTGGGCCCAGTGGGAGCGCACTGTAGGACACACGGGCATGCCTATGCACGAGCAGGCAGGCTAAGGGTGCCCAGCCAGGTACGCCCTTAGGGCTGCTTGGCCAGGCCACGGCCTGACTAGGCTAAATGGCTTAGTCAAGGGTTTTCAGGGCCCTGGAGTCCGTTTTTGGTGTCGTTTCTTGCGTCTGAGTCTTGTAAACCCCTATTTTTATGATTTTTCACTTAAAATAATTATTTAAAATATTATTTTAATTATTTAAATATTTTAAAAAAATTATTAGTAAAGATTAGGAAAATGAGCTCCTTAATACATAATTGTTAGTGATTGTTGGTCGAGTGATAGAATATTAGTTCTAAGGCTCAATATCAATTCTAAGGCTCGAGGTAAGTAGAATATTACTTGTGTCACCATAAAAGTCATGCATATGCTAATGTGATTCAAAGTTGTGATATGTGAGTATACGAGACATGTGTTATTGATGTTAGCATAACCAAGCATGCATGAAATGATGTAAAGATATGTACCATTGAACATAAAATGAAAAAAAAAATGAATATTAAAAGTGAAGAGAGAGTTAAATAATGGTTTTGTTTTGACGCGTTTTGTGTCTCCAAGAAGACTGTTGGACCTCTTGCGGCGTGGGAAGCCTCTTCCATGATCATGAGGAAGGATTTGTGTTTATTATGATTAGCCCCACGTGACAGAATTTCATAATATAATTTGTGATTACTAGGTCGAAGGACCTTTGTCTCAATAGAGACTTGCAGTGTGGGAAGCTTCCTCTTTGATCGCAAGAAAGAATTGGTTTTAAATGTGAAAAATGTATTTTGTCCCACACAACGGCATTCGATGTTATGTATGTTGTGGCCACAAGGTCCGATGAGGTATCTGGGATACCATCCCGTCTAAGTAATTGCACGCATAAGATAAAAGAATGAATGAAAAGTTAAAATGTATGATGTTAACAAGTCATGAGCTCATGCATATTTTCATTGTTGCTATATCATGCATTATTCTACTTACTGGGCTTTAGCTCACTTATTTTTATGATGATGTAGATAAGGGTACATCTCAACTTTAGTTATGGACTAAATGGTTAGCTGGCGCAATCATGAGAACTGAGACAGATGTATATGGTATAACTGACCTGTATTTTGGAGGCCCTCATTGTACTTAGGGATTGTGTGAGCCCGTGGGGGTATACATAGTATAAGGCTGAGCCTATTTTTGATAGATGTATTATATTATATATGTTTGGCCAGCCTGTTAGAGTATATTATATATATTTTGATTATCTTTGCTTGTCATGAAGTTTTAAAAGTTCAAATGTGTCTGTATTTTCATACTTAATATGTATAACATGTTAGGTTAAGTTTAAGAGAATGTTAAGAAGTAACACTACTTAATATGACTAATTGAATAATTTAGAGTCATATTAGGGGGGTGTTACAGGTTATCACATTGCAGCCTCATAAAAAAAAAAAAAAAAAAAAAAAAAACTTTAACTCTTTTATGTATTGTTAAATTATGATTCGATTGGTAAGGCATCCTCACTTAGACTTTTAATCGTGATAAATTTAATACAGGGTTGTAAAGTAATCTCAATGAATGAGGTTAAAATTTGAAGGAAAAAAAACAGCCCTCGTATGATTTGATTGTCATTCAAAATTTTAGTCAACTCCTGCATAGGAGTTCACATATAATGTGTAAGATGGTGTGTGCGTCTATATTTTAAGCGTTGTTGACAGACATTCTACAACAATTTATTGAATTTCAAATAATAATTTGCTAAATTAAAAGCTTAATTTACATGAAAAAATACACAATATATGTGCCTTTTTTTTTTTTTTTTTTTTTAAGAACATGGACATGAGAATTTGAACTACGCATTTGAAGATGGAGTCAAATAGGGATTTACCTACTCGAATATGCCTACAATCATTGTAATATCTCTTTTGATATATTGATAGAGAAACCATGTGAAAATGCTTTTTGCAAAATCTTTTCCTCTTTTGTGTTTATTTACATTTTAAATTTGCTTATTTGTATGGATGTCCTTTGAGCTAAAAATCTTACCAATTCATCCTTCCAACTTCAAAATCCGTCGCATGGTTGGTAGGTCCAGATGGCCTAATTATCCTCAAATTTATCATAGGAGAGAGAGTTTTGTTCTTATAGGGTCCAATTCGAGGAAAAAAGAAAAAAGAAAAGATGTAGGCCACCAGTCACCATCAATAAAAGGTTCGGCCTGGATGTCACTTGCGAAAAAACTGTAAAAAATTTAACCTCATTTTCAATTGGACCTACCATGCAATTGATTTTCCCTTAACCAAAAAAATAAAAAAGATAAATACCCCTCATAATTTATGAGTCTTAGATTTTTATCTTTTAAATTTAATTAAAACACATTAGTGAAATAATTATATTAGTCAAAATAATATTAATTAAGAGTAAAAAGTAAAAATCTTATAACAATACATTTACACTAATTTTCTCAACAAAAAAATCACATAACAGATTTACTAAATGTGAGAAGTTCAGGGCACCTATGCAGCTAAATCTTTTAAATTTCAATCTCTAAATTTTGCAATTACAATAATTTATAAATAAATAAATATATTTAAGGATATGTGAAGTATCAAACGAGTTGTTTTATGTAGCCAGTGCTATCGGGATTAACTTCTGTGTCTGTTTATTTCTCTTTTTTATATCTCTATAATAATATCATGATGTGTCAATTGAAATGTGATGTCAATAAAATTTTTTTACGTCAATTAAAAAGTTATGGTAGTTAAAATAATTTTAAAGATAAAATCATTTTAGTATTCTATGTTATCGTAAAATATGTTCTTGGTATCCTGTGTTTTGAGTAATATTAAAACGGTGCTTGACATTTTTAAAAATTTTTCTTAATACCGTGAAGCCAATTTTTAAGATATGTAATGTTCAAACTACCTTTATTATTAATTAAATAGAAATCAATATTTTTTAAAAAAAATTTAAAATATTTTAGAACATTAAAATTTAAAATATTTAAAAGAAAACAATGAAATAAAAAAGTTCATTTTTTTTCTAGATTTATTAGTTTTTGGTTAATTAAATAGAATGGTATTATGACCGGTGCCTTTAAACTTTTTAGTCATTTTCAGTTTGCCTCTTGAACTTTAAATTATTCTCAATTAATCTCTTTTATTGTAATTTCTATTAAACTTAAATGGAAAAAGAGAGAGTTAAGTATGGTCATGTGATTTTTATCTGTTTCTTTTCAATAGAAATTTAAACAAAAAGACTACATGATTGTATTATTATCTTTTTTTTCTAATCTTTTTTTTAACATAAATTACAATGAAAGGGGTAAGTGGAAACAATTCAAAGTTCATAAGTCAAAATAAAAATTTTTAAAGTTTAAAAAATAAATTAAGAATGGCCTTAAAAAAAAGCACTAAAATAATAATAATAATAATAATAATAATAATAATAATAATAATAATAATAATAATAATAATAATAATAATAATAATTCTTATCTTTAAGGTAGAAAATATTTTTAAAAATGTAGAAATACCGCTTTAATCATACAATACATAAAAGAGCCGATGACTCTTTAATAATACTCATTTCATAGACTGTGACATCCTATCGTCTTCTATTTTTTTTTTTCTTTTTTTACTATTTTACCTTTTATCTTTATTTGTCTAATATAATCTTCTAACAAACATTAAAGAGCTTTGCTTTTTTTTACAAGGCTGCCACCCATCTCTTTTTTTTTTTTCTTTTTTTTTTATTTTACTTTTTTATCTTTATTTTATATTTTTTTGTTAATGTTTTAATACATTGTAATTTTTTTTGTGACTTTTGAAAAATATTTTCTTTTTTTACTTTATTTTTATAAAAATAATTTTTTTTCACATGTTTTCTTATTTTATTTTTTTATCAATGACTGAAATAATATTTTTTTTTAAATTTGTCCTTTTTTTTGTTGATTATTATCTTTATATATATATATTTTTTAAAAATAAATTCAAAAATTTTTACATATTATATATATAAATTTTTCATTATTTAATAAATAATAATTTTTTAAATGTTTTTAACACGATAATATATGCGAAACATGTTATAAAATTAATAATATTAACACATGATATTAAAGAGCATTTTTGTTTCGTTATAAGACATGTACTAAAATGATTTTATCTCAATTTAATTGACGAAAAATAGTAAAAAATATGTCAATATGAAAAACTTAAGAAAATATATAAGTTAATTTTTAATTATAAAAATTAATAAGGCATAACTTATCAAGTTATGATATATAACCATATAAGTTATAATATAAATAAACTTATTAAGTTATAATTCATAACTAGATAAGTTATAAATAATTATAAACAATAATTTATTAAATTATAATTTATAACTAGACAAATTATAAATAAAAATAATAATTTAACCTATTTATTAACTTATATAAACTATTAATCTATTAATTTTAATTCATCCCAAATATTAACTTATTTTCCACTCTCTTCCTCCCTTAATTGACACAGAATAATCTCACTGGAGGACACGGAAGGAGACATGTTAAAGAGCAGGACATCTAAGCTCAATCCGCTAGTGCTGGCTTCCGTTGTCTCTTGTCAGGTGTCAAACAGTGCGTCTATCCGAAACCTCTGAAACTCCGAACCATGAGTGGCGAATCAAACGGAGAAGAACCACTGGCCAAAGCCGCCTCCGCCACCGACGATCTCTACCACCTCCGAGATACTTATTTTCCGGCGAATCCCGACGACAAAACTGCCAAGTTGCAGACTCAATCCGATCTCGCTCTCAGCCTCCTCGATTCCATCCCTCCCGGTACTTCTCAGTTCATTTCTCCTTTATCCTTCGCTCAACGCCTTGTCAAATATTGATTCTGCTTACTATTTTCTCTTCGCTGCGTTTTCTTTTTTCTCTCTACTTGTTTGAAGAACCTGAAGCAGTAGTATTGTTCGCAAAGGCGCCTAAGTGTTTTACTGCTTTATTCTTCGTCGAATGGTTTAGGGTTCCAATTTTTATTTTCAGTTCCTAATGTCGTAAAAAAGGGAGGAACTTAGGAAGTTTTGCTTAGTTCATAGTGTCCATTAATACTTGTTTAAATGTTTGCTTAGCTATATCGGTTGATCTTGTTGACGAATTTTCTGCGAATGCTATTTTGGATTTTGAGGTGAAAAAGAAAATTAATTATGCTGAAGCAATTATTTGAATCTGTTTTTGTTGCCTTTGTTTCCCTGTTGAGGCACTGGTCGCCGTGATTAACCTTTGAAGCCTACTGAAGCGGAATCACGAAACTTAGCTAATTGTTGTGTAATTTTCCCGACAGTATCTGCTTTGAATTCAAATACAAGATAACTTCAATTTGTGAACCTATTCAGAGTTTTTTAGTTGAATTGTAAATGTTTGATGTAATGTCATTACTTGGTGGTTGGTGTAAATGAGGCCATTTGAGATTTAGCTAACGTAGTTTTATAGAAGCTGTTAATGCGTTAATGGTTTTTCCTGGAATTGTGAATCCATAAGTTGTCTTTTTTATTAATTAGATTGTAAGTTTCTCGATTTCTTAGCATCTTCTGTTTGTAAGGAATGTTAAAGGAAGAGATATTGCAAAAGAAGGTGATAACTATTCAACTTCGTTTAAGATATTATAGCTGCTTGTTTTGGTGAAAATAGGGAAGTAAGTTTATAGAACATTTGCCTTATTTATTCTTTCCTAAGTGTCTAGATTGGAAGATGTGAAGATCTAACAGTGATTTAATTCATAATATGAAGCAACCAGAAAATATGCATCGATATATTTTGTTCATGGAAATTGGATGAAATCCTACAAGCTGATGGTACATATTACAATAACTAATATTTGGCTTCCAGAGGTTTGAAAGATTGTTCTTTCCCTTGTTTCTTTATAAAATTTATATCCTCTTACAGAACAAAGAAAACTTCCCCTGCAACGAGCAACTTATGAGTATCTGAGAGGAAAGATACTAGATGTATTTGCTGACTACAGGAAAGAAGCAGAGGATCATCTCTCGAAATCCGTAAGCAAGAGCAGATTTAGCTTTGTTATGCTACAGTTTGTAATGCTTATGCTGATTCTGTTTCCTAGAATTTATTGTTCTGCTGCGCAGGTTAAGTTGAATCCATCCCTTGCAGATGCTTGGCTATGCTTAGGTAATTGCATTTGGAAGAAGGGAGATCTATCTGCAGCAAAGAATTGTTTCACTCTTGCATTAAGCAAGGTCATTGTCTATAAAATTATTGTTTTTATGCTTTTAAATCTATGCTTCTCACTAGACTGATTGGTGTTTCTGTCTTTTTTTATTATCAAACCTCTATAGGTTCGTGACTATTAGATTGATACTTGCTTCTATACTAATGCAGGGTCGAAACAAAAAGATAATGTGTCAATTGTCAATGCTTAATAGAAAAATAGCTCAAGGTATGTTGTTCTACTTTTGATCTTAATTTTCCTGCTCTCTTTTGGTGTTACAGTTAGCTGTTTACCTATTTGAAAGGAATTGTTTTGTCTGTTAGTGTGCAAAATGAGTCAGTAATGATCTTATCTCATTCATGGCACAGGATATTTGAGAAACTGATTTTACAATATAGGGATAAGCATTTTACATTCAATTTTTGTCTGTAAATTCTTAAAAACACAATCAATAGAAGTCTGGAAGGATAGATTAACAGATAAAGATACCCAGACATAAAGCATCAAAAATCCTTATCATGTTTTTGAGGCTTGCCTGTTCATCTGCTGCCCGCGCCCCCCCCCATTTTTTCTTCTTGTTTTGGAGAAGATAATCTAGATAGTCTCTGTGGAGGTGATCATTTGGCTTGTTTATCTAGTTCTAAGGATGAATTATGAGCTTCATATTTTTCCTATTTGATAAGATGAAGAGTGAGGATATTACTTTGGCCTTCAAAATGTCTTCTTTGTTAAATTATGTAACCTTTTCCCATCTACTTTACTAGGCACTGAGAATCAGGCAGAACTCATTGAAGAAAGCATTCAACATGCCAAGGAAGCTATAACTCTGGATGTTAAGGATGGCAATTCTTGGTGTAAGACTCCATAACCTGACCAATTATAAGTTTGTTTATAGCTAGATCCTTTCTATTTATTTTTGTTTTCTTCTACTAAACTGACTTTTCTTTGGTAAACATGTTATATTGACAGATAATCTTGGAAATGCATGTCTCACTAGTTTCTTCGTGACTGGTGCTTGGGATCACAACAAACTTCGGCAGTCTTTGAAGGCATACCAAAATGCTGTAAGTGTGCAGAGTAAGCACTTTCCTTGGAATGCAGTTGATCTCTTTTGATGATTGCTTGTGATTTTTTGTTTCTTCACTGCCTTTGAGTTTCTTGGTATTCGAAGGAATTATTTATTAACTTTTGTTTTGTCATTTGGTTCTTTACAAATACGGCAACCTTGAATTTCTTATTATGCATATATATCAGGAGAAAGATGAAAGAATGAAGTCCAATCCAGACTTACATTTTAACTGTGCCACTGTAAGTTCATTTTCGTCTCACTTCTCTCTTGTGAATGATTTATGAAGTTTGAAGTTTATGTAACCTTCAAGTAGAAGATAACGGAGATAATCTGTTTAGCTATGAGAAAATTAAACTTTGAATACCTATGAAATTTTAAGGAGCGCCTTGTGAGAGTGACGGTGACAATTTGAGCAGAGATTATGAATACAATCAGCTTTACGATTGTTTTAACTTTTATCTTCTTATTTAGGTTCCATAGGTCCTTCCAGAATCTTTTATGAGGTGTTCGTTAGCTGGTCCAATCCATGACAATGAAATCTGTCATCAATATATTTTCATGACATGATCGAGAACTCTGATTTACATTCGCTTTAAGAGAACCAAGTAATTTCAAATACATTATATTATGTAATTATGGAACTGAAGCAAAGGACTGGCGCCTTGTGGTTTATGTTGTGTTGATTTCAAAATGAAAAAAATGGACACTAATTGTGTTTATATTATTTTTTATTTTAAAGATAATTATAAAAATACTTCAATAGAGAAGAGAACGTAAAAAAAAAGGATCACAATAACCATATTAATTGTTGTTTTGAATAATAGTAGAATAACAACACTGATGGTAATTTTTAAAGTTCACTTGAGTTTGATAGCTCAGGTCATACCACTCATATGAACTTGTTACGACGCAGGTTCCAGGTATTATTGAATGTGCTTGTTGTCTTGTGCAATAATCTTTTGAGTCTCTGTTGCAGGTGAACAGATACCTGGAGAACTATGAGAGGGCCCTCACTGGCTTTGAAGCTGCTGCTCTAAAGGATCCTGGTCTTAAGGCTATTGAGGAGGTTCAGAAGATTGTTAATCTTCTTGACAAGATAGATAACCTTTTGGTATTGCTTTTCTTTGTATATTGCTGTATTATGGGGTCTCTAATATGTTCTCTCTCTCTCTCTCTCTCTCTCTCTCAATATATATATATATATATATATATATATGATAGCAAGATGTCCTTGGCGATAGATAAATTTAGTAACAGCTAATTAAAGGAGATATAAATGATACGAACAAACATATTTTTATATTGTTTCATAAATTAGTCTCTCAACAAGCATTCTACATGGACACTCAGTAGTCAACACTGTCGTTTACAGACAACATAATATTACTCTACAGTGATGGCGCATTTTTTCAGGGTTCCTATAATATCCATTATCTCTTATTTAAAATGAAAAAGAAAGCCTGTTAGTATCCATCTTCAGAGACATAGCTAGTTCTTTAACATTTATTGTTACAGGGATATGCTAGAGCCAAAAGACTTACATCAACAGCATCATCTCTGACTGCTGTAAATTGTAAGCAACCTCGACTCTTAGTCTATGCTCATTTGGCGGATTTGAGTGAGCATGAGTTTTGTCATTTTTCCTTTTGTATTTGGAACACTCATTAATTTGGGCTATATCTTCTTTTATAAGTCAATTCCTCCTATAGAACGGGTACTATTGATGTTCTGCTGGAGGGCATGAACAAAGGAGTGGCAATAGTGGGAAAAGTGCTATTCTTCATCAAGCATGAGAATGTTGCTCCCTTGTAAGTCCTTCTGGTTGACAACACTCTTAATTTTCTACTTAAATATCTTAAATTCTTTTTTTTTTCTTTTCTTTTTTTTTTTTTTTTGAAGTTGTGCTGCACCGGCATTAGGTCGTGTAGCTAAAATGCGACTTAGAAGTGGTTGAGTGAATTAGCTCTCTCCCTCTTTCTCCTCTCTTCTCCTTCAGTCTCCTGAACTTTCCTCTCGCTTCTAACTTCTAATATTATAAAAACTAAAAAGGTGGGTTCATTTCTTTGCCTTTACTTATTTTCCCTTTTCCTTGTCCAGGTACTACGTGATATGCGATTCAAATCAAACGTGCTTTATTCTTTCAGTGTATGGTGTGCGATATGATGCGGTAATGGTTAGCTACTTAAAGTTTACTTATTTTTAATTTTTTTATTGTCACTTTTACTTTTCCATAAAGATTCTCTTATTATTGTTCAAAAATTCTGGAATTTTTTATCCACTTGTTGTTCTTTTAAGTATTAAAGTTGTAGCTGGAACAGCAGTAAATCCACTCAGCAAAATACGTATTCCAGGGGCGAATAACTTCATGTGTTAGCATACAATTGTCACAATGTGAAACAACAGTGCTTATTATTTTGTTTTCAAGATTTTTAATTATATGATAGTTCCTGCCAAATCTTGGTCAAGTTTGCTTTTTAATTCCATGATAGATGAAATCATCATGAATTTTCTGTGCAAGTTTAACCATCTTTTTTTTTTTACCTGCAAGACCTAATTTCAAAAGTATATATATTTTTGTGCACATGGTTCCTGCTTCAATCTCTGACATTGTAAGAAGTCAGTGAAGGATAATTGGTAGAACTCCTAAAGACGAACGGTTTCTGACCATAAATACAATGCAAATATCCTGTTTTCTACTCACACCTATTAATTTCAGAACAACTCAACTTTTTCCTGCAGATCAAAGAAGGAGATCAGCTAACAGTATTGGAACCTTTTCAACGACTTATCAATTTATCTTGGAAGGAAAAGGTACCTCTTTTAATTTATGCTACTTTGATTTGATTGGCTGATTAGACCAACTTCCTCTGACTCGAGTATAATATACTTCATGGGAAGTTGTAACACTGAGCTTTATTTACTTGAGTCCTTTATGGATCTCTTCTTTGTACATGATGAGCTTTGTTCTTCTTTTTTCATTGCCCAACTTGTTCCAATGTATATCGTATCAGATTTATCAGTTCAAATCGATTCGTGTCGATTTCTTGGAACAAGTTCTTGTGAATGGAAAGGCTCTTTCCCCTCAGCAAGCCGTTCATTCCTCAATTTTTGCCCAACACAAACCAGCGTAAACCATGAACTGTTGTTTGGAACAGAGTATATGCGTGTGGTAGCGTTCTTTAACCATATCGTTTGTACATAGAAATGGTGATGAAGTACCGAAATCCTGCCCTGATCAAAAGCCAGCAGCAGAGAACAGGAAAATGGTACACCAAATTTTGTGAAGTGGTGTTCTTTCAAATTCTTATCTATTTTACATATGATTTTTCTGTAATTCTTTGGGTGAAATGTGCTGAATTCTTGCCTTGATAAAGAAAATCCAGTAGTGGGGGGGAGGAAAATGGTAACATTATGATGGAGTTTGCTAGTGCTTGATTCAATTTTGTAAAACGCTGTTCTTATAGAATCTTACGATTTACTTGTGACTTTTGTGATTCTTTCTGATACTTGCACTGAATACTTGCTGTAATCGAAAGCCAGCAGAAGGAAAACAGGAAAATGGCTCATTATGGTGGAGTTTGCTATTGCTTGATCGAATTTGTGAAATGGTATTATTTTCAGTTATTAATTGTTCTGTGAGTTCAGATGTATTATCACCCTTTTACATATTCCATTATTTTACAGCAAAATACTGGTGGCTTTCAGTTGATAGCATGCTGTTCCATTTGATTTTACATCGACGACTACCAACATATCTAAGGCAACTTCTTCTTCCTTCTTCGTCCTTTTTTTTTTTTTTTTTTGGGGGGTGGGTGTGTAGGGCTAATTAAAATAGAGTACAAGGACACACAAGGAAATTGGAAAGGCTCTAATTATTGATTTAAGGGATTGGAGGCAAAGGCGAAGGCCCTGTAAGGGTTTGGGGTTCATACCGCCAAAAAACTTGAAGTTAGGATCCACCAATTCACATTTGAACCTCTTCACAAGATGATGCAAGAAAATGAGGATTTGGAGACGGGCGAAGTCTTTTCCTGGGCAAATTCAAGGACCACCCCCAAAGGGGATGTTCGTGTAAGGCGGGGTCGGCGATTTCTTGTACCTTGTTGGATCAAACTCTTCCGGTGCTGGGAAATACTCTGCATTTATGTTTGTCGTGCTTACTGTCCAGTATACCTGCTCAAACCACAACAACTGCCAATTAATTAGTTCATCAAACCTTGTAATCAAAATACGTAGTACTAAATCTTGTGACAAATTTATAATCACGAATTTCTACAACTCATTTTCTGTAACAATTATATCCGAGTGGGGGTTTAGTGCAGGATGAGATAGGAATTAGGTGCCAGTTTAATTGGGATATGTTTCCCATCTCAAATGCTAGTTATCTTTCTTGGTGATAAAAGAAGAAACATGTCTCTGATGTTACTTGTGATCTTAAATTTCTTGACATGTATCGTGTTAATTATTGAAGTAAAATATGTGGGTGTGTGTAGGAGGCAAACTGTGAGGTTAAAAACTTAATTGTATAGTTCTTTTTAGAAATTATGAAAAATGTTCATATGAATTACATCTGGTGGTAAATACCATTACGTACCTTCCATCCTTTAGGGATGGTATAACCTTCGTAAGAGATGTCAGTTGTGGCTTCTGTAAAGCCACTAATTTAGTCCCTAATTTTCAAACATCACACAGTTAGTTTGTGATGTTTTATTTTGTTTTAGTTTCAGTCTTGTTAATTAGGCGTTAAAATTTGATGAAATCTGTTTAAATTAAGGACCACAATTAGAAACAGTTAAATTTTAAGACTATTTGTAGAAAAAAAACTTTTGTTTGTTTGTATTGTTCTAGTCCCTAAACTTTATATGTTTTCAATTTGGTCCTTAATTTTCACAAATTCCATCAAATATTAAACGCTAAGCTAACAAAAGGAGATGTTGTCTTCAATTCAGGCATTGATCGCCAACGCTAGCCATAATTTGTCATATTATGTTTCATAACCTACTAGATTATTTTTCTATTTTTATCAAAAAAAATAGGGAGAAAGAGGAAAATAGGCCAAAATTTGAGATGAATTAAAATTAATAGGCCAATAGTTTACATAAGTTAATAAATAGGCCAAATTATTATTTTCGTCCATAACTGGTCTGGTTATGAACCATAACTTGACAAGTTATTATTCATAATTGTCCATAACTTGTCCGGTTATGAATCATAACTTGACAAGTTATGGCCTATTAATTTCTATAACTAAAAATTGGCCTATTTCCTTTCTTAAGCTTTTCAAGTTGGCCTATTTTCTACTATTTCCCAAAAAAATAATAGGTTATATCTCTGACTCCGTCGTTCGATTGCCGATCATTGGACATAATCTGGCATATTATGTTTCATAATCTACTAGATTATTTTTCTATTATCACCAAAAAAAAGTGAGAGGTTGTCTATAGATCTATCATTCGATTGCCGATTGTTGGCCATAATCTGCCTGGCAGATTATGCTTCATAATTTGTCAAATTATTTTTTTTATCAAAAAAATGATAGGCTGCCTCCGGCGTTGGTCGCTAGCCATAATCTAGCAAATTATGTTTCATAATTTATGAGATTATTTTTCTGTTTCAACCAAAAAAAGAGATGTTGTTTCCGGCTGCAGTGCCGATCACCGGCGCTTGAAAGAGGTTATAATCTGTCAGATTATGTTTCATAATCTGCCATATTATTTTCTATTTTTAACAACAACAAAAAATGATTGGATGTCTTGGCTCTAACATTTGTCACCCACCTCCGGTCATAATTTGACATACTACTTTTTATAATCTACCAGAATTCCATATTACCCTTCTAGCCCTATGTATGTCAGTTTACGGTCCTTTGTTTTCTCTTAATGCATGAGAGGAAAATTTGTCTCAAGTAGAATTCAAATAACACGATTTGAATCCTTGAACCAAACAAAATCTTAATTTGAACAAAAAGTTTTAACTGAGGTGATTTGAACTACAATCTGAATGTAATTTCGATACTAATTATTTTAACTAAGAATAAAATCTGAATTTACGTTTGTATAAACTATTGATAATAATCATTTTCAAAAGTTTTGACTCAATATTTATAGAAGAATTATCTAGGTAATATGGATTTAGATTTGTTTATTTTTGCGCTGTAAATGTATATGAAGAAAATAATCTCAATCAGAGTTAAAATAAAAAAAAAATTTATGACATTTTAAAACTTGAGTTTCTTAAAGATGGAATGAAGAGAAAAAAAAAAAAAAAAAAACAACAAAATAAAAATTAAAAAAAAAAAATAAAGAAAGAACCGGTGCAATTCTGATACGGTTACCAAAAATATGTTTTGCTCTCAATTCAATCTCATGCATCAATTTTGATCTAAACGATTGAAAATAAGAGGACGTTTTGATTCGACGAGAAGGTCGGACTGTAGACTCACTCGGTATGTATATGTATAGTTTACTTCGTCCTTATTTTTTTTCGGCATCTCTAATACATTACTAAATTAAGGTGCTAATTATATTAAGGCTTGTTAAGTTTATAGGTTTGAATTAGAATTCAAATTTTTAAAATTTTTGTGAAAGATAATATTGTAACATGACTTTTTAAATTTAAATTTTTGTAAAAAAAAATATTGTATGAGAACTTTGAACTGGGATTCAAATTCCTTTACTGAACAAGCTCTAAATTTTAACATTTGAATAGAAAAATCACTTTCAAATAGAGTTTTATTTTTTGCATTAAATTTTGGCATATACTATTCTTAATGCCAAATTTAGAATCTAAGTATTTTTTTCATTTAATTATTATAATATTATCATTTTTAAATTGTTTTAAAATTAAAATTTTATTTTACAAGTTTCAAGTCTTATTAATAGGTGATAAGAGAAAAAATTTTTTGAATATAGCATTATGTATAGATACAAAATAGAATAGCATTTATATGTTGTTCTTTTAGTTTTTTAGTGCTAAAGGTAACATTGATATAGGTATTTGCTCATTACAGATGGTTTTATACTAGAGTACTGTATCATTAGAGACGGTGATTAATCTTGATATATCACGTGAAAAATGATGTACTTGATAATATAGATCGTCAGATCATGTAGGTAAGATGAAATTTTCTGAGGGATCATTCATTATTGCCTCTATACAAATTTGCTGCATATCTAACTTTACTAAAAGTTATACCGTGCAGAAAAAGTTGTCCCTAATTGGTGATTATGAATTTTTATTGGTTTATTTTGGTTTTTAGTACTAAAATGTAATGTTGTACAGCAGCAAGAATTTGTGCCGAAATTTATTTAAAAACAAGAAAAGAATGATACAAAGAGGATTAATAAAACCGTATACCAACTTAGGATAAAAAACCAGAATAAAAGAAAAAAATTATAATTCTAACTAATCAATGTTATAATATGTTGGACTTTAAGGCGCATATAATGGTACATAGCTTAAAAGTTAATGTCTGAAATTTATTTGGAACAAAATTTATGAGATATGGAAAGGGAGAGTGTCCTATTAAAAATATTATTCAATATTTCTAATATCTTGACGGATTGAGTAATCCATTAACTTTCTCTCTTACAAATAATAAGAGCGATACTTTCTATATTATATACTAATACTTCTTCCTTTGTGATATATGTGACAGAAATCCGCCAAAACTCTATCATTTCTCTCTCTCTCTTAATTTTTCATAAGTCCTTGAGTTGTGGATTTGTTGTGGTTGTTCGGGCTCTGCCTTTGTACTAACTAGAGAGATGGAAAAGAATAGAAACTATGAAGTAGTAGAATCGTATCCAATGAATGGGGGAGAAGGGCCTTATAGCTATGTTCAAAACTCCAACTATCAGGTAGGTATATCTATTGCTCATTAGTACCTTATAGTTCCTTAATTCATTTATGTTTTTATTTTATGGAACACATAAATGTAGAAAGGAACGGAAAAATTTACCAATATTTCAATGTCACTTCAAATTTTTATACATTTGATCTCGATGTAAAAAATAATTTGACATGATAATTTTAAATTTACCTATTGGTTACCCTTAATGTAACCTTTTTAATTAGAAGGTTATGTTTGATAATTAAAATCACATAAGCTTCTTGCATTTGTTTTGTGATAATAATAATGATATTTTCCTTTCTTCCAAAAAAAAAAAAAAAAAAAAAAAGAGGGGAGCTGTGGAAGCTTCGAAAGAAATGATCAAGGAAGCAATTATCAAGAACTTGGACATCAATAATATCAAACCACTTTCTTCTTCTCAAAACCAAATTTGCATAGCTGATTTAGGCTGTTCCACTGGACCAAACACTTTCCTTGCTGTCCATAACATATTGGAATCCATACAACTGAAATACCAACAAGAAAATAACCACTCCGACACTCGTGATTACCAAACTCCAAAACTAACATTCCAAGTCTTCTTCAACGACCATTTTTCCAACGATTTCAACACACTTTTCAATTCCCTCCCTCAAAACAGAAATCACTATGCTTGTGGAGTTCCAGGCTCATTCTATGGTTTCTTGTTCCCCAAGTCATCTCTTCACTTCATTCACTCTTCATATTCGCTTCATTGGCTCTCCAAAGTGCCTAACGAAGTCAGGGACAGAAACTCCCCTGCGTGGAACAAAGGGAGGATTCACTACACAAACGCAAGAAATCACGTGAAGGAGGCATATGCAAGTCAATATGCGAATGATACGACGTCGTTTCTTCATGCCAGAGCTGAAGAGCTTGTCGCAGGAGGGCTTATGGCACTTCTTGTGCCCGCAGTACCTGACATTCTTCTGCCTTCTGATACAACCAATGGTACAGAGAAAGACCTTCTGGGATCTTGTTTAATGGACATGACTAAGATGGTAATTATTTAAACAGCTTTTTTTTTTTTTTTTTTTTTCAATTTTGTAATACTTTGTATGAATAAAAAAGAAATGAAATAATTACCTTACTTCCTCTTTCTCTCACAAATACATATTATAATCTGGCTAAAGAAAAATGAAACACATTTAATACTACTCTAGCTCTACATGTTTTTTTTTTTTTTTTTTTTTTTTTTTCCGTTCGATTTTCATCAAATCTAATGATCATCATATTTCTGTGTACCATTGTGAGTTTTATTGATTTCAATTAATTAATTTAATTTTTAAATATTAAAATACGCACTATTCTTTTAAAAGATGCACAATTAGTAGTTCCCTAATATATAAATATTCTTCTATTAATACTATATATATAACTGATGCACTTATATATATATATATATATATATATATATATTTTTATATAAGATTTTTCAAGCTATCCTAATAGTCAGTAAATGGGTACGCTAAATGTATACTATAATATATCTATCTATTTAATGTTGGTCCAGTATATATCAATGTTATTGCTTGCAGGGATTGGTGAGCGAAGAAGAAGTGGACAATTTCAATCTGCCCATGTATTACACGTCACCTAGCGAATTGAAGGGCATAATCGAAAGAAATGAGCATTTTAGCATTGAAAGAATGGAGAAGCTGAATAACCCAAAAAAGCATGTTCAAATGCCAAACCTCGAAACGCGTGTTTTGTACCTGAGAGCTGTTCTTGAAGGATTGCTTGAAAAGCACTTTGGTGTTGAAATCATGAATGAGTTGTTTCAACGATTCTCCAATAAAGTTGCGGAATCTTCCTTTTTCTTAGACCCTGAGAATCAAAAGTCTATTGTTCTATTTGTCCTCCTTAAGCGCAACTCAAATTATTAGTCTATTAAGTGTTTGCCCCAATAATATCTAAATAAAAACATGAATTAGTTGCAGGCAATCACAACGCTTGTTGCGAGAAAAGTTCTATGCTAATGTGTGTTTCCTAGAATTAGTTTGATCTTTCTTATTGAGTGATATATAAAAGACAAAGTTTTCTTATAATATTTTCCTCATTTACATTGTTGTTATTTTTAGTACTCATATAAGTGGAAAGAACTATATCACAGGTAAAATTTTTTTTTTTTTTTTTATTATCAGTAACAGGTGAAATTCCTTGTTGGCTCAAAGGTGCACGGCTTTTTTTTTTTTTTATTCAAAAGTATTTTTTATAAAATTTAAAAATTCAGCTGCAATGGTTTTTTTTTATTTTTATTTTTTTATAAACTATCTTATTCGAATCGTGAAGCAAACGTGCCCGTAAAGACCATACGTGAATTTAGTATTTCCAATATTACTCAACAAGCCTCTCAAACGACAGTCTAGAAACAAAGCGACACTGATATAAGGGTTAAAATTACCTCAACTGGTGGGTAAAAACAAAACAAAATAAATATGGGCAAAAACTTGGAGAACATGAAAACAATATGAGGCCAGTAGCTTTGAGAAGAGGATAAAATATAGAAGCTGTTACCTCCATTACCTGCCCTTTTCAGGTAACTAATAAATATCAACAAGTCTCTCAAACGACAATCTTTGAAACAAAACGAAAATAATAAAAATGGTTAAAATTACATCAACTGGTGGGTAAAAACAAAACAAAATAAATATCTACAAAATATTGGAGAACATGCAAACTGGACGACGCCTATTACTTTGATTATTTTATTTAATAATCTTGTTATTATTTATTTGCCATTTTCAAACAACTTTTAAATGCAATATTTTGACTAAAGTATGAGCTTTGATGATAATTAAAATTTAAATATGAAAAACGTCTTGCAGGAGTTTTAAAAGTTGTTCTTTTAAATCTCTACCATATATTATACATTAGCATGGACGACGGATTACTGTGATTATTTTATATAATAATCTTGTATTATTTATTTAGGATTTGAAAAAATGTTTTAAATTTAAAAGTTTTAAAGAACGGTAGTTTAATAAAATTAAAACTTCATTGTTTTTTTTTTTTTTTTTTTTTTTTTGAGTTTTTGAGAATTCACTTAGCTATTTTGCATCAACTTAATTCATCTTTAACTCTTCGGCTATATATAATTAATACACAATAAGAAATTTTAAATTAAAAACACTGAGAAACACCTCAAGATAAAACGTAACTGCATCTGAAAAGATGAGAGAATATAGTATATAGCATATAGCATATTTTTGAAACTAAATTAAGTACATAATATTTTAAAAATCTTAGTTTAAAGATGAGAGAATACAGTAAATAGCATATTTTAGTTTTAAAAATCTTCTATTTACTACAATTTCTTGAGAAAAGAAATGAAATGAAATTTCCTTACTCTACACCTGTTATCATAGGCACGATTGGTACCATTTTCAAAATGGTTTTCTTTTAGTATAAAATTGAAAATGAGATTATTTTGAGAATCATAATGATTTTGAAATTGCATTTAGTTGGTTTTTAAGAGATTATTTTGCCTATAATAAAAAGATGAAATCATATTTGGTTATGTTTATGAAATTTTATTTTGAGTACATGTAATTAACACTCTTAAATTAATACATTAAGTAATTAATAATGGAAAATTATGTAACAAATAAAAATTAATATAGAAGTCATATAATAATAAATACATTATTACTTATTATCAATAATTAAATTATACATGCAATAAACTAATATGCTAAACAATTAAAAATAGTAATTAATAATCAGTATATAAGCAATTACTATGTTAGTAATGTATTATTTAGTGTATTATTAAAAAAAAGTTAGGATGTTAATAATTTACTAATTAAATAATTAATTAATTACTTGCTAATATTTATTTAATACCTTATTTTTGTACATCAATTTTTGGCAATTGATCTTTAAATAATAATTAGTTACTAATTGTCAGTTATTAATTATTATTCATTAGTATGTTATAGAATTAATAATTAATAATTATCAATTATTAAATTGAGTAATTGCTATTTATTTATTATTTATTAACAATTTTACTATTTAATATATTATAATCAATGTATTATAGAATTAATATACTAATTGTTATTATTAATTATTTCATTATTAATATAATATACAATCAATTTTTGGAAATTAATCTTTAACTAATAATTAATTACTATTTATTATTTACTTTTATTGATAAATTACAAATTTAATAATAAGAAAGTAATATTTAATTAATAATTAAGTGACTACTATCTAGTTATTAATTATTATTTAATATGTTATATAATTAGTAATTAGTAATTGATAATTTATTTTTAATATAACACTATTGATAAGTATTAAAAAATGAAAACAAAAAAGAGAATAATTTTCAATTGTTTTCTAATTCGTTAACAAAAACTATTCTCATTGTTTTTTATTTTCATTCTCTTTTTAAAATATTTGTTAAACAAACGAAGTTTATATATTGTTTTCATTTCGTGTCTCAAAATACGTGTAGAACATTTTCAAAAACATTCAAAAATTAATTCCAAACACACCGTAAGTGTTAGTTGCAGCACCGCAGTCTCCACTTGCTATCTTTTCACTTCCATCTTCAAAACATGGAAAAAAAAAAAATGAAAGATTAAAAGAACTAAAATAGAAAAACATACATAAAATTATAAAAGTATATATTACCTCTAATTTTTGAGTAAAGAATCATGAAGTTAGGAATATTCTAAATAAAGTGCTTAATATATTGGTGCAAAAACTTTTTTTCTTCTAAAACACATGTTGTACCAATCTCTCTCACCCCCTCCTTTGAAGCGTTTGTTCTTCAATAAAAGTTCAATACAACACATCTTGTCTCACTCCTTTGTATATTGTAATTAAAAACGGATACATTCTTGAACAAGTCTTTTAGCCCCCGTTGAAATTCACTTTTAAACATATCATGAACTGTTGAAATCTTGGCATTAGAGTACCCAAACAGGTTTGGCTTCTTGGAAAACAATCTCCACATCCTCCTTGGACCACCCTAAAGAATTGAGAACATTTTTTTTTTTTTTTTTTTCTCTTGGGTTTTCTCCTTGAACCATGAGAGGCCAGTGATAAACCGAATTAAAATATTCTTCCCTTTCTTAAATTTTACTTCAAAGGTTGTATCAATGCACTTGAAAAATTCACTCGGATGAAGAGACGAGGTTCTTGGACATTTTTCAGTGTGTTTAATGTGTGCTTTCGAAACTCCAACCTCCTTTGAGTTTGCAGGTTGCCCTCCATTCTGTCAGAGAAATGCATGAACAACGATGGTCCCTTTGATTAAGTATTTCTCTCACATAATCAGTGTTTGCAAACACGTTTTTAAGTGGCTTAACAAACCTCTCGATGACTGCAACAACAAAAAAATTTATATCAAATAAACTTTTAACAAGTTTTAATAATTTAGCTAAAACTCCCAATATGACGAAATTTTTTGTTTGATGATGACACCTTTCTAGAGAAGATTTTAATATTTTATTATCGCACTTTCAGCAACAAGTTTTTTTTTTTAACAACAGTAAAAGCTTGTAAATTCGTTGTTGGTCGAGTAACTGGTATAGCTTGCCTCATCTAAGTAGGTATTAACATTTGAACATTTAGTGCATAAATTCAGTATCTAAATAAGAAAAGTTTGTAGAAGCTGTAATAAACAGATCAGTTAATAAATAGTTTAAAAAAATATCAAATTCTATCCATCCATCATTATTCAATTTCATGTCTAAACACGTCAAGATCACTGAGAAATATCAGGATCAAGCTATACATAGTAACATCCTGTCATAACGCTCTACGCTCTTCACAAGAAGAGGCCATTATGCATTTTCAACCACAATATACTATATGAATAGGCTGTACAATCTCAACTGACAGCAAACAACATAAAATCCGAGAAGCTATCCCCAAGACACAAAGTATCAAATGCCTTACAAACAAATGTATAAAATTAATATTGCCCCTTGTGACTTTCATATTATTGCTGCTTATAGTATCCACTTTGGTGCGGCGGGGGGTGGTATGGAGATGGAACGGTGTAAGGAGGCCGAGGCATGGAACCAGATTGTTGTGCATGAGAATTGTAGTATGGACCGCGCCATCCAGGGTACGCAGGTTGGCCATATTCGTGGCTTGCTGGAGGCTGCTGTTGGGCCTGAGGAGGATATGGAGCCCCAGAGGAGGTGGCAAGTGGTAAGGTGGCTGGGGCGGTGACTGCTGTGGTGCACCATATGGAGGTGAGCTATAGGGAGGAGCAGGGTGAGCATACCCAGCCACTGCAGGCTGCTCGGGAGGCTGGTAGTAAGGTGGCGCTTGAGGACGAGGTTCAGTTGGCGGTTGTGAACTGGACCTTGGAGGCTGATGGCCTGCAGGAGGATAACTGTTGTTGTATGCACCTGCGGTTTTGTTGTCCTGGAAGGAGAGACCTGCCATTTGCCTCTGCACATCTTCAATCATTTCGCGGCACTGCATGTTTCTGGTCATTACAAAGTCACTGCACTGTTGCTTCACATTTGTGATTGCGTCCTGTTTCATCATTAATACATCCGTAGTTAAACTCCGAACTCATGTAATTTATTTATCAAGCATTGATAAAGCCAATAACTTCCTGATATAATGACCCTATATAAGTTGAACAAAGTGTTGTGAATGCATTGAGATTGATTATAATTTTATGAAATCAATTTAAAGCAAAAAACAAAATTATTATATTTTTTTTACCTGAAGAGTAACATAAAACTTTAACCCCTCGTTAATGTTGTCCTTAATTTCTCGGAACTTTGCTATGGCAGCTTGAATCTGCTTGTAACATTTCTCACGAGATGCTGCAACAAGTTGAGAGAGGTAAATAATTATATACATGCACAAAAATGAGAATAATATACTTCACTGTGTTGGAAACTGAACAAAAAAGCATTATGAAAGCAAGGAATAGAGTCCTGCAGTGGAACTAAGACGGTGCACCTCCCCAGGAAAACGTTAAAAAATAGGGAAAGGAATAAAAGTTATTGAACCCAGTAAAGAAAGTTATATAGTATTCAAACGTGTAAAGAAAGGTATATAGTATTCAAACGTGAAATGTAAGTTTGACTCGCAGATTAAAACCTTCATAGACTAAAGTGGCAGCAGGCGCCCAATAATTCACGTACATAGAGAAATGAATGGACCAACACCAATTCATAGATCTGGGACTGCTCAGGGGGTGTTTTGAACCATTTTTCATACTTAAGGGGCCAAAATGAATCATTTTTAATATTCGGGAGCCATGTTAAAACAAGGTACAACGTTTAGGGGGCATTTATGAAATCAATCCTAGATTTAAAAGGAGTACAAAAAATCTTGATTGTACGTTTTTATGTTAATTCACTCTTCAGTTAATGGTAATGCTACTAGAATGTTTATACACATATCACCGCATGCAAAAACCAATCAATACGTAACAATTATATAAGAAAGAGAATTATGGATTAGCAAATCATAAACTGAAAAAGGGACACTACCTTTGTAATCTTCGAGATTAAAGATGGCAGAGAAGTCCTCGTTTTGTGCCTGAGCAATGACAAACAATGATTAAGAAACACCATAATACTCTATTGCAATCACTTGTTTTTAATTATATAGTAATGTTAACTACTAACTAAATACAAATTCTATAGTGAAACCTTCCACGAGAGAAGTTAACATTTATAATTTAAGTTCACAGACGAAAAAGCATTAGCTCTCCACTTTATTAAAAAATAATAATAATAAAAAAGACGTTTTTACAAGGAAAATGATATTCCAAATTCAAAATGCATGTATTGCCCTTTTTTTCGAAGAACTCCATAGAATATGAGATATTTCAAGTGTAATTGACTAATTCTATCAACGAATTGATTTCTCTAATAAGGAAAATACTATGAAAAGGCCTCTTGATACATTCAATTTACAATTTTTCTTCATTTTTGTGCTATTTTCATTTGTCATATTCACTACATTTCTCTATTACAATGAGAGAGAAAAAATTAAGGGAAAAAGAAATCCTTCTTTTTACTTATTTCTTCTTTACTGAAACCAACAATCTTACTTTCTAAAAACACAATCAAACACATTAAAAAAATTGCAAAAACTGGTTCTAGGTAGTTCTTATAACGTAACTCATAATCGGTCATTATGATTACAAGACAAGCACAGCAGGAAAAAGAGAGTGAGAGAAGAAAACAATTGGTGGGGAATAAGAAAAACGACAGTTTAATTCAGAATTGCTCTCGGCCAATATAGAACTATCAATTTAGTTTAACAGGTATTACTCACAGTACAACATTACTAATAATATAATATCATAAAAACAATGAAATAGGCATTGCAAAAAAACGAACCGCAAATATGGTTTATTATAAAACAGACCTGGATTTGCAGCAATAATTGCTCTTGTGCTTCAATATTTTGAGCAATTTCTTCACATATATGATCATACTTTGATATCTCCTTTCTGAAAAGATCTTCATAGGAGCCAGTTGATGTCATCAACTTTGGTAATATATCATCCTAAAGCCATATGAAAAAATGTGAGCCCCAAAAAAAATTTCTTGATGTAGCAAAGAAGCATCAACAATTAACAGAATAGCAAAATCGAAAGGGACAAGTATCGATCACAATAAGTAATCCAACAGCTGAAATTAGCAGCCCATAATAAAGTAAGCAGTCCATAAAGTAGCAGCAAATAATAAAGTAAGCAAATAATCAATTAAGATTCAAGAATTGAACTTCAACATACAGTGACGCAAGACCAAATTTCAAACACAACCCCAGTACAGGATAAGAGGAATACGATCAGATAATTGGACCTACCTTTCTTTTCATCTCTTTAAGCATGTCTTCAAGACCAGCACGTTCAGAAGCAAGTGTTTCCAACTGCCTCTGCATTATTGAACACGGACAGAATATAAATTCACAAAAGATCCAGCAAAAGAAGGTACTACTTTAAGTATTACAACTGCCAAAACAGGCCCAGATTTTGTTTCCAGACACCATATATTATTTTCAAGAAGAAGAGACCATAGTCCCTTTGGTTCCACAATTCTTTTCAAAATATTTAGTGATATACTTCAAAAAAAAAAAAATCCAAAATATATCATCACGTAGTACTTGAAACATTTTTCTTCCCTTCTGTTATTGGGTAACGTATGTCATGAAAGGCATGTCATCCAAGTGCAAGATAGGGCTACAATCTGTCACCTCAGAGACTCAAGTTAGCAGAATTTCAACTTTTCTGGATTTTTTCTCTTTTCATACCACCAACTCTCTTCGCATACAGCTCCAAGCATATTAAAACAGAAAAGGGAGAACAAAAAGTTTTCCAAAAACTTCAATTGCAGAAGAAGATAAAGCAAAGAATTTCATTGTAACGTTCATGTTAAGTCCATATACTTGCACATCCATCATTTTATTATGAGCATCATGGTTTGGTTGCATATGCATGCCAGCATGCTTTGCATTCCTAATATTTGTACAACGACTACAAATCTCCAAAAGGCTATTATGTACTTTCAAGAATTAGAACATTTCTGTTACTGACATTAAGGTAACAAAAAGACAAAAAAAAAAGTACATACAAGCATAAACTTGAAAATAGAAGGAATCCTTCACCTTAAACAAATTTTACAAATTGGTCAATGCAAATTCCTACACTTCACTACCTAAATTTTCAGATGGACATTTTCATGAGTTAGTATTAGCTCTTCAACGTTTTAAAGATAAACAGAGCACGTCCACATCTAAACATATTTGATATATATAGCTCCCTAGCAAAGAGCGGACAATGAATGAAGTTCCAATTTCAATATAGCATCAATGTCAAATGTAATAAGACATCAACTACAGTGTGGGACAAAGTAAAACCACAGGCCACACTCATATTCTTTAAACCTAAATATATTCTATCTCATCTTTGATCAAATGACAGGAGAAGAAAATAAACAATGTAATTCCTTATTAGTACAATACTAGTAGATGACATAACAAATAACAAGAACAAATATCCTAAAAGGAACCTTACGGTAACATTAAAAAAAAAAAAAATGGCATCAGAAGAAAAAATAGAGCATAGTGTAAAGAACAATTTAAAAAATAAATAAATAAATAAATTAGCCTGAACCATGAACAATTAGAAAGAACATCACAGCCCAGAAATTAAGGATAATAGACGGAGCATAGATCACATGAAATAAGGATTCATTAAATGAACAAGTTGTTTGGCTTGAAAAGATTACCAAGCTCTGCTTCAGCGCCCCCACAATAGCATCTTCATTAGCATCCAAAGACATTATTGGCCTTGCTAAAGTTGGGAGAGCAGATTCAATCTGAAAAAACCCCAAAAAAAAAAAAATACATTCAGTTATTCGCATATGCATGGAATTATGGAGAGGCGATTCAATTACTTTAATAACTAAACTAAAAAAAAAAAAAAAAAAAGGTCAATTACTATTGCCCAGAACTAAAGCAGAGATACAAAATAGTAGACAAATCAATAGACAGAAAGAATGTCGATAGTTTGAGATTCTTTAGTAGGCTAAAAAAATAATAATTTAAAAAACGGGTACTCCAAAAGTACGACAGATATAAAGAGTATCATTAAAGCTTCAAGAAGTATGAAGACGCAACTAGACCTTAATCAGTAAAGAATCCTTTAAAAAATAAAATAGAAAAGAAAAATAGAATGACGTGAAGAACCGTCTTCCATTGTTATACAATTAAAATTATATTCCATTGACGTTAAATCATCAAACCATAAAAAGCTATACAGATATGCCCACATCTCACTGTCGTAACTGGTTGCCCCCTATAAGGCCTAATAAGAAATTCAAAACCATACCGGGCGGCGATCAAGGATTGACATGAGAGCAGAATGCTCCCTCACTGAACGCTCAATACGGGCATCACTGTCTGTTGCTTGTTTCAAATTAGCTGCAAAACGGTTCAACCTATCCTGCAGATTCTTTGTAAGAGTGCTGGACTGAGGCCTCGTCCACCGTGTTCCAAATTGGCTTCTAAACTGGCCATCTTCTCTTGCCTCTTTCTGCAAGAGTTCCTCAACCTGAAGCAGCATTTCCTGGTTCACCCTCCTCAGATCTTTAAGCTGTTGTAACTCAGCTTCCAAACCAGCTGGACCCCCACAAACCTGCACTGCCTCCACATCTTCTTTCAAATCTGTCGGGAGAGTGAAATTTCCTTCCAAGGCCAGAACAGATTCTGGTAGGTCCATTTCCTTAAGCCTGACCCGGGTTAGCTCACTAGCTTGTTGCAATTTTTCTGCTTGTGTTCTGATAATATCGTCGACCATTTCAGTGTACCTGGAAAGTGCCTTTGCACTACTGTCTGGAACCAGACTCGCAAACATCTTTTCCTTGCTTGCGTCCAACACCTCATTCATTGCCATTGGCTTCACCATGGAAAATGATGGGAGAGGTGGTAAAGAAGTAGGGAAGGAACCCTCATGAGATAAACTCTATCATTCTCCTTCACAGCCCTCTCCAGGTTGCGATTAATAGTAGCCTCCGACTTGGTAATTGCTTCCAAAAGCTGTGCAGGAGCCCCTTTCGAAGATTTCTTAGCCTCAGATAGTGCCGTGATCCCACTCTTCAACCGTGCAATTTCCTCCGCAATCTCTTCTTTCTCATGCAACTCCAAACTATACCTATAGCAAGCTTCCGCAAAAAATAGAGCTGCCTTTAGCTGAACATGAGATATCCAACCCTTATCAAAATGTTGGTTTAAAGGTGCGGCATTCAGGGCTGCTAAAGCCTCCTCATAATATAATCCAACCTGTAATATCAACCACGTCAAAATAGTTTGTGCACATTATTGATATGCTTCCGAATGTAATCCCATCGAATAGAAACTGGAAATACATCTGTCCAATAGCAATTAATTGAAAACCCATAAAATCCGAGAGACACTATTATCCACATGATAAGATCAGCATCATATTATTGATTTAAATCAGCCAAAAGCAACCAAATGTCTTGCAAGACCCAAAAGAAATTTATTTTCTTTTCCCATCATTAAATTAGAAAACTAACTTTTCCTAATTCAACTATCCAATAATCCAAATTATCCAGATTCAAAGTCTGACATTGAATTCATGAATCATACAAGATAACAGTTTAATTAAAGCACTTAATCTTTAACACATCTGCATTGAACAAAAGATAAGTCCAATCAATAGTAAATTCCAATCAAACACTGTAAAACCCTCACCTGCCTAGAGATCTTAGCGCAGACACCGGGAGTGCTCCCTTTGGCTATCGAATTCTCAAACACGCACTCCTGCGCCTGCGCCAGCATAAGCCTTTCGAGCATCCCGGCGCACTCCACCGACAAATCCACCGTCGTGGAGCTCCCGATCGACGCCTTCGTGGCGGCGTTGTCCCTCAGGAAGGCGAATGCCCCCGCCGCAGCGATGAACGCGTGCGACGCCTGCCTCCGGCCCTCAACAGTCGACCGATCGTACGACAGACCAATCTGGCTGTAGACGGCGCCCAAATTGAACAACACGGCGGCTTTTTCGAGATGAATGTTCTGCTGCAATGCCTTCTGCTTGTTCTTGAAGGCGTCGTGCCATACGAAAGTAATGGAATTGATGTGATCCTTATCGGGGGAGATCGGGAAGCGAGTCTCGACGAGGCAGAGGGCTTTGAAGTAGCTCTGGAGGAGGTCGCGGCGGGCGGGGAGGGAAGGGTCGGAGTGGCGCTCGACGTCGGAGCGGAGTTGCTTTAGGGTTTGGAGATCGTCGTCGAGGTTCTGGGCCTCGCGCTCGGAGTAATTGAAGGCGATGAAGTTGCGGAGAGGGCGGTAGAGGTCGATTTGCGTGGTCTTCTTCTCGTAGAGGGCCAGCATCACGTTTGACGACGACGACGACGACGACGGAGCCGCCATCATTGGGGGTTTTTCGAGCTTTTTTGAGTAAAAATGAAATTAAAATGAAAATCAAGAAGAGAAGAGAAGACTTAAAAGTGAGATTTATTATTGGAGGGAGGATTGACTGGGTTGTTGCTGTATTTGCTTGTGGCTGAATAACAGGGCCTTTGTTAATTTCTTCTTGACGAAGGACAACTGAAATGTGCAATTTTTTTTTTTTTTTTTTTTTTTTTTTTTTTCTTTTCTCGTTTGTTATTGATTTTGAATGGGCCTAAAGTATGGGCCTAAAGTCGTGTGTTTGATTAGTATATTTATGTTATAATTTAAATTATAGTTTATAATTTATATATTATTTTTTTTTTATAAAAATATATATAAATTAAGAAAATAATTTTTAATCATAATTTTAAATTTATAAACTAAAAGTTTAATCAAAATTTAGGATCTTTTAAGATAAGTGATTATGCTTGTTTAGTTCAACAATGAACTAAAGTCTTATTTATCTCATTAATTTAAATTTTTAATTTTAATTTTATTATAGTTATAAATTTTTAAAAATAATCATATTTAATTTTTTTATTACAGTTAAAAATTCTCACATAAAATTACATCTCAACTCAAATTAAAAATTTAAATTGATAAACTAAATGAGGCCTAAAAATAAGCAAACCGTTCCATCATCTAATTGATAAATCTAATATAATCCATCTAAAAAAATTGAATATTCAAACACCATTAGATCGGATTTAGACCACGTTTTCACAATTTTAATTGGATTAGATTGGACGTTGGATTCAAATTTTAAAAATCCAATATATCTAATATAATCAAATATATTTATTTTATATAATAATTATGTATATGATATGCAATTAATGGGTATAAGCGTGTTTGTGTGGCCGGTCATTATAATTTGCAAATGACGTCCACTTGTTTTTCAATATTTATATTTTTTTCCTAGTTTTTTGTTTTTTAATTTGAACAAGAAATTTTATTGTATGAATAAATTTACTATATTATTTGCCATGTTTGATGATTTTGATTTTTATATTTGACAATGAATCGATGATGGGGAATATTAAATTGTTTTGAAAATATATGGATTTATCACTTTGAGTAAGTTGTGCAAAATTTAATAGCTTTTAATAAGTTTTGACAACGGCATGATTATCCGTTTAGTTTATAGATTTAACATAAAATTTAAAGTTTATAATCCATCTAAAAAAAAAATAGTGAATATTCAAATCATCCAATCTAAATCAAATTAGATCGGATTTGGACAATAATAGTATATTGGATTGAATTGAATGGATTTCAAAAAATTATTTTTTTTAATTTTTGAGATGATTATCCGTTTAGTTTATAGATTTAACATAAAATTTAAAGTTTGTGAGAGAAAATACAGTAATAAAAAAGTGTAAACATATAAACGAATACATGGTAAGTTAATCCAATCATCCAATCTAAATCAAATAGATAACGAGTCGGATAGGATTGGACAATAATAGTATATTGGATTGGATTGAATGGATTTCAAAAATAATAGTATTAGATTAGATTGAATTATGGTTAGTAAAATATATATATATATATATATATATGTTTTGGATGGTGTTGCAACTTTTCTAATTTAGTAAAAGGGTTCATTTCAATAATTTTAAATAAATTATTATTAATTTAGCAAATGATTGTCATGTCACTTAAGTTTTTTATGCAAAGTCAAAATTTCATTTAAAAGTTTTTTCTCTCCCGCTTTTTCTCTACACCCCATTTTGGGCTTTGAACATCCTAATTTTATTGTATTAAAACTTTTTTACTAATTTTGTATGAAGGAATTGTAAGAGAAATGATAAAAGAGTTTAAGGATTAAATTGCATGATGGGGAATGATTGAAAGAAATTTTCGTAGTTGGGGCCATATCGCAATATTATAAAAAAAAAAAAAAAAAAAAAAAGGGGCCACCGCCCTTTTCACGATGGCTGAAACTCCACTCATCTCCCTTCTCTGCCCACGTTGAGTAGGGGATGGAGTAAAAAGGAAAAAAAAATTTTCTCAATCTCTCTCAAAAGCTTAACTCCATTTCATTTTTCACTCTTTCTTTCTCATCTTTTTCCTTCCAAAAAAAAAAAAAAAAAAAAAGATTTGATTTGCTTGAAGTGTTGAAGGTGGTTTTCCAAGATCAAAGAGGTATGAGACTTTGATTTCGTTTATCTTTTGTCTCCAAAATCTAGTATTTGGTTCAAATTTCAGATTTTGATAAGTTTTTCTAGGTAATCCGAATCCTAGAAGATTTCTTGTAAGGTATTCTCTTATTTCCTTTTCTAATCCAAAAATTGGATTTTTGCCTTGATGTTGTTCCTTCGCTTAGTGGCTGGATTGTGTGGATTTTAATGTTACAACCTGATTTGGTTTTAGAAAAGTTGAACCTTGAGCTTCTCTCAAAACCCCATTTTCGGATTCCTTCATAGGCCTAACTTTTAACATGCAAATTTGAGCTCAAAGTGAAGTTCTTCTATATTTTTGGTCTCCGAATCTTGTAACCTACCTAAGGAGTATAAAGACAAGCACAACCAAGCCTTCTCAACGGTGGACATTACTCTTTTGCAGCAATTTGATTTTAGAAAAAGGGCTGCAGCAATTCCTGGAGAAAAAGAGGTTGTTTGAGCTAGGATTCAAGGTAAGGGTTTATTTGGGGAAAAATCTTTGAATGGCTGGTTGTTTGGTTGGGAGTTATTGATTGAATTATGGTTTGGTTAGCTTGAAAAAAAGATTCAACTCAGCCCAAAATTGAAGAGGAATTGGATTTTGAGAAGAATTTGATGAGTTAAATGTATAAATAATTTTGAGCATCCTTATTTGATCAAATTCTGGGTTTTGTGTAAATGAATCTTGGAGGATGATTTATACATTTGAGGAATAGACATTTCATATAAATGGAAACTTGAATCACCCTAAAAAGGAGCTTTGTAGTTTAAGTTGTAAACTTTTGAATATAAAAAAAAAAAAAATATATCAAATTAATTAATTTAGTTTGGTGAGGAATTTCAAAAGAAGGTATACATAATTTTATTAGAGCTAGAGTTTAGTCGTTTTTGTAGACAACTCCATATGTTCACGATTAGCATTTATGTCTAACGTATGGTCAAAGAAATAAGATGTAAAATCATAGACAAGCGGAAGTTTAATCGATCAAATACCGCTAACAACAAGTTAAAACGTCAAAATTATCATTTTTTTCTAAAAGTTTAGGGCAAGGATAAGCGGCTAAAAGGGAATACCGATGTCTAGTTACCATTATATGAATTTTTATGACATGGTCAATGTGTATGATTGTGAAGATTACATGTAATTGAGCACATAATAGCATGCATGTTAGGGTTGGTAATCGCCAAGTCCTCAAAGGACTTCTATTGTGATATGGTGATTGATGAAATTGTGATTGAGCTCTCTTGAACCAAGTGGGTGATGACTGTGATATTGAGAAATTGTGATTTTGAATGCTCTCGCTCCTCTGGGTCTCCCTCTAAAGTGTAAGATTGATTGGCATGAGTTACCTATGATGTTACAGGCTCTCTCTCTCTCTCTCTACTCAATCTCTCTCTTCCATACGCCCTTATTCCCCTCGTCGCCAATATTCTGGTTGTGCACTAGATTGAGATTGGTACACAATTTTTTTTTTTTTTTTGTCTTTTTAAATTTATTTTTTGGGTGACTTAGTATATAGAACTAAAAAAAATGATTGGGTTGAACTTAATGTGATAAGAATTGAAAATATCATTTGTCAATTTGAGATTTTAGATGGTTTATAATTGATATGTAAACTGATTGTAACTGCCAACACATCAAAAACATAGTTGACTTTGAGAGTCATAGTATTATGACTCATAGTATTATATGTCCGGTCATAATACTATAACTAGTCAATCATAACAATATGAGTCATTGTCTATGAGTCAAATTATAATAGTATGAGTCAAAATGGCCGGTCATAGTCCAATAATAGTATTATGACCGTCATAAGGAAGTCATAGTGATATGATCATCCAGTCATAATATTATTATGAAATGACCCATAGTGTTATGACTGGCACACTATGACTGTCTTATGACCGGTCATTGCACAATGTTATAACTGGTCATTTCTAATGACACTATGACAACTAGGAGTATTGCATGTTGATTAACATTTTTGAAATTATTTAGGAATGGCTATTGGATTGAATGTCTTCGTCAAGTATAATGGACATTGGGACCGTGCTTCGAGATACGTCAGTTGTGAAATGGAGGGGATATTGGTCTTCACCAATACAACTTATATTGGTCTTATAGATTTGGTGAGAAATGTGATTGGGATTCGGCCACAAGAAAAAGTTTATCCTTAAGATATGTTGTTGAAGATAGGTCACATTCTATCAACGACATCTCTTCCTCTAAAGCCTTTATTTTCTTCTAAGATGACAAAAAAATATGGGAAAAAAAAATAAAAAATACAACAAAAAAAAAAAAAAAAAAGCAAACAAAGTTGTTAACCAAAGTACTATGAATGACATACTAAGAGTCTGACCATTGGATGGTCATAATACTATGACCGACAGTCATAATTCTATGACCGCCCATCATGCAGGCTCGCTCATAGTGTTATGACTGATGGCCGGTCATAAGGCAGTCACATAGTGCGGTCACAGTACTATGACCGCAAGCTCATCAGTCAGGCAGTCACACTATGAGCTTGCTTGCCTAATGGCCAATCATAGGATTATGACCATCAATCATAGTACAATGACCGTACGTTGTGCTTGTCTTATGACCGGTCATAATACAATTACTGATGGGTCATAATACAATTACCGACCGGTCATAATGATATGACCGGCTATTAGACAGAGTCACAGACCAAATAAGGAGCACTATGACAATCAAAAATTTTAAATAACTAATCTAATCTTTTTTATTTCCTCTTCTAAAGCCTTTCGTTTCTTCTAAGATGACAAAAAATGGTAAAAGAAAAAAAAATAAATATCTAAGAAAAAAATAAATAAACAAGAAAAGCCAACAAAGTTTTCACTTTTGTCTCGGAATCCGCCATTGACCTCGTTTGTTTCATCATTGATTTCTCTTGCGAAGAGGGTAAGGTTTCCTCGATTCATTTTCTCCGACGAAGAGGTTTAGGCAATGATTTTCTCTGGTGAAGGTTCATCGGTTCTTGTCGCGTGATTGTGTGGGTTCTCACTGTTGTGGATTCATCAATGCTCAAGGTGGTAGACGGCGGTAGACGGTGGTGATCGTTGGGGTTTCTTAGTCTCTGTGCACACCCACGCGTTCTTTTTCCTCCTCCTCTCTCTACTTTTAATATTTGAATTATAAAAAGTTTCAAAATATATTCAAGGCTTTAAAAATGAAATGGGGCACAATTGTCATTTTAACTCAAGTAAAAACGACATGGTCCTATTTTTACTGATATGGTAATACTAATTGTGAAAATATATAAAAATTAATATTAAAATCAATAATAATTTATTCATGAATATTATTATTGAAATTAACCCTTTAGCAAAATAGTCATTACGTTCCCAAACTTTTAATGATATTCTACTTTTCTAAATTTTTCCTTTCCATTTTCCTCTTCAATCACGTTTGGCTTATTGCGTACTAAAGCCTCTTTTTCACAGTTGAGTATTTGGAATACAAAAATGATGAATGAGTTCTGCTAGGTAGTTCCAGTGGCAGCCGTATGGTTTTGAAAAGGTAATTAACTGTGCTTGGGTTTATAGTTTGTCTGGTAATTAAAATGAAGAGATTGAATGCTATTTCTATCTTTTTGGGTATAATAGTTTGGTAACTTGTTCGCAAGTATTATCGTGTGAGAGACACATAAAAAATGTATTGTTCATAAATAATAAGAAATTTATTTATCAATCATTTAAGGATTTTTAAATTTATAGATAATAATGGATAAAAAAATAATTAGAGACACATTTAAAAAAAAATATTTTAACCAACTAAAAATAAAATAGAAATACATGTGAAAAAATTATTGTCATAAAAGTAAAATGAGAAATAATATATTTTTAAAACACATCAAAAAAATAAAATGTAAAAAAATAAAAGAAAAAAAAGAGACGACCTAACTCTTTTGTGTATTGCTAAATTAATTAGAAATGACGGTCATTTAATGAATTTAAGAACACAATGGACATATATTTAAGGCCCGTTTAGTTCGTTGATTCGAGTTTTTAATTCGAGTTGAAATGTGACTTTATGTGAGAGCTTTTTAATGTAGTAAAAAAGTTAAATGTGATTGTTTATGAGAACCTTTTACTGTAGCAAAACTCAAATTTTAAACTCAAATCGGTGAAATAAACGGAACCTTAAGAAAACCACTTATGACCGGTCATTTCTCTTCAAATCCCAAAAAGTATTAGTTTCAATCCAATGCTGACCCTTTAATTTGAACCAAACAATTCATTTTAAATTTTGTGCAAAAATTCAAATTAGTGTTTGGTTTAAAAATAAAGAGTGGTCATTCACGCTATCAACTACAATTTAAATGGTTGATTTTAGAATTCAGTTGTCCCTAAATTTAACATCTAGATTATTATCAATGGTTCAACCACAATTGCTTTTTATTTTTTTTATCACTCTTCAACTTTAAATTTAAAAATGTCATTCTTCATTTCAACTCCAATTGAGATTATTTTTTTCCATTGTGTTTATAATTAAGAAAAAATAAATCTTCATCCATATTGTATAATAATATTTCATTTACAATAAGGTTTTATAAGATTTGTTGTAAAACTCTAACGGGAGTTTTAACTCAATCAAACACAATCCAAATACAAACAATTTTAAAGCCCGTTTAAATTATAATTGAATCATTTTCAAAACACCTGTTCAAACGTGTGTTTAAATCACCAACTATGAACCATGATTTAAATCATCCCTAATCCTTTTACCAAACGAGGGCTCTTAATAGTTTTTCTAATGTTTAGAAATGCAAGAAACGAAGAATAGGTAGGTTGGATCTTAACAATTCTTTAATGACAAGATTTTTGTTTTTGTTTTTGTTTTTGTTTTTTTTTTTTTTTTACCTATTGTAAGAGTAAAGAATTTTATAATGTATTGATTTTCATTTAACATTGTAGTGGTTTTGATGTTTTAAAAATGCTTGAAATATTTTTTAGATGTTCTTTAAGAGAAGTTTTATCTTTTTTTTTTATTTTAATCAAATTTTAAATATATTTTATAGTTTTTAAAATAGATAAATAAATAGAGAAAAAATTTAAGCTATAAGCTATATCTATGTAATTTGATTTTTAAAATGTTTAAAATTTAAATAAACGAAGAATAGGTTAGTTGGAATTTAAATTTTTATTGACAAAATTTTTGATTTTATATTTTTTTTTAATTATATTAATAAAAATTAATGTAATTTTATAATGTTTTTAACTTTAATTTAACATTAAAAATTGGTTTTAAATGTTTTAAAATATGTCACTACGTGAAATATTTTTAGAACGACGTTCTTGCTCTAACGTATCGGCAAGTTTTATCTTTTCTTTTTTTTAATTTAATCAAATTTAAAATATATTTTATCAGTTTTCCAAAAATAATGTCGTTTTATTGAATAGACGAAAAATTTTCTAAATTCGTCAGGACATGATTTCTATTTTTTTTTTTTTTTTTTTTTTATTTAAAATGTTTGAAAAGTACCATAATTTTGTTAAATTAATAAATGGCATGTTGGTTTATTGTTTTCGTTTTTAATTTTTCAATTTTTTTGATTTTAAAAAATAAAAACACACTTTAAATAAAATAAAAACGTTTTTGTTATTTTTGTAAAAAAAAAAAAGGTATTTCATTTTTTCGTTTTCGTTTTTTTTTAAATTTCAATTTTTTTTTAATTTTTTCCTAAAACCATTTTTGTAATATATGTTTATTTAATATATTTATTTAATATATTATTATTTAATATATTTATAATGAAATTTATTTAATATATTATTATTTAATATATTTATTAATGTTATTTATTTAATATATTTAAAATAATTTATTTAATAATAAAATAATATATTTAATAATCATTTAATAAAAATTATTTAATATATTTAATTTTATTTATATAATATATTTAATAATATTATTTATTTAATATATTTAATAATATATTTATTTAATATATTTAATAATATTATTTATTTCATATTTTTTTTTTTTATTATTTACATGTTTTCAAAAATGAAACCACCAAACGCTTTTTTTTTTTTTAAACAGGGCTCTTAATTTTACGTTTTCGAAATTAAAATAAAACTAAAAAATATTTTTATTTTGTTTTAATTAAAAAAAAAAACGTTGTTTAATTCCAAACTGCGGAAAGGTTGTTTATCAAATTTTTGCGAACTATTTATGAGATGATACACTTTTTTTCTTTGCAAAAAAATCCCCCAAGCTTTTGCAAAATGATCAAGATTGAAACATCTTGGACGCAAAACGAAAACGAGTCTTACCTAAACTTTTTTAATGAACTAAACTTAATAACAAAAACAAATAAATAAATAAATAAAAGCCCCAAAGCCTCTCCCCATCCTCTCTATTATATAAGAACACTCAAACTGCCATGGACGACCTTCCTCTCTCACCGTATCTACTCTTTCGTGATCGATCTCGTCACCTGTTTGAACTTTGAACTCCCTCATAAGCAATAGCCCTACTTCCCACCACTTCTATGCTAACAACCATCGAACCATTATTAGTGGCACCATAGCTCCAAAACCTTATTAAAGAAATTTTTATTATTATTGTAAAATATTCCCTAAATTTATACTATTAGAAATTGTCTATGACTTAAAGAATAACATTAAAATTAAAAATAACACGCCTTTATATATGTGACTCAATGAGTTTCGGTCCTCATCTCACATGTCAATCTTTTTTTTTTTTCAATAAGCTCACAACCTAAGAGTGTTTTCGTCTAAATTTCAATAATCATCAACAAGTTAGATACACCTACAAAATATTATAGTGACGTTTGTTTTAATGATTCTGTCTGATTTAAAATTATAATTCTTGGTTATACTATAGTGTTTTTCTTTCACCAAAAATTTAAATTTTAAAAATTAGAATTATGAACCATGATTTTAAACCCATAAATCAAAAGTCAACTATACTTAAAAAAAATAATTTACCAAATTATTAGTTTATATATTTTTTACTGAAATTATTAGTTTACGTAATTACTTACCAATTGTTAAATATTTAGGAAATCTATTTAATTTATTCGGGGCTATTAGAGCATAATCCACTTTTTTAGAAATATAAGTCGAAGCAATAATAAAAATATTTTTAATGGAACATCATTCATATCATGAATGTTTAGAATTCATATTATTTACTAATTTAAATTGAATGGTGATATAAAAATGTGTTAAATACCATGATAAAAATTTACCCATTTGTAAATAAAGGATACATTGTTTAGTGTACAAAAAGGACACGTTTCACGTAACATGCACCCCAAGTCGTTCGTTGTAAATATAAACAATGAGATCATGATAAAAATTTAAACATGTTACATATTTGATCTAAGCTTTCAGAATTTGTTGAGATCATTCCATGTATTTTTCAAATTAGAAAAATCTCACTCTTATCATCAAAATATCATATTTTATACCTTCACATTTCTAATTAATGCTAAATCCTTATCCTTTCATGGAAAACATTTGATTTTAATTATGAAAAATACCTAATTATACTCTATTTTTTATTATTTGTTTATTTATTTATTCCTTTTTCTCTTTAAAGGCGTTTATTAGATCTTTTTATTGTTAAAATAAACTATGACCAATAAAAAGTAAGAATTAAGCATAATTGAATATCTGAATGCATAAACGTGACACAACGGAAAATACAGTGTGATTTCTTATAATCACAAAATGTTAAAGTATAGAAATAAAATGAAAATAATGTAGGGCATAAAAAATTAGAAAAAAAAAAAAAAAGAAAAGAAAAGATAAAGAAAACAAAAAGATTGGATCCTTGTGAAACCGGGTAGCGTGTTTGACCCGACGAAAAGCGCGTGTCCACGGCCTCGATAAATAGAAGCTCACTTGCTTTCGTTGAATCCCTTTGGATTTCGCCATTAGACGTTTCTGGAATCCCCAGAAAGTCAATTGCCCTCTCTCTCTCTCTCGTCGTCCGTGAGGCCGCCCAGACGTCTCTCCGATCTGCTCCTGCCCTCCCGGTTAGTTTCTCTACCTCTTTTCACCTCCATTTTCATGGCTTCTCTAGGGTTTTCTATTGCGTCTTATTTGTTCGTCTTTTACTTTTATTTATGATATAATGGTCATGATTCAGTGTTGTTGATATGGTCTTTATATGTTTTTGCTGTTATTGCAAAAGAACCCCTTTTTTGTTGTTTAATTCGCTAGAAATTTCGACATTATTTATGTTTATTGGGCATCTGTTAGTAGTTTAAATGGGTAAATCTGATCGCTTGGAAAATTGTATTACAACTTATGATTTATTAGCTTCTCTTTTTTTCTTGTTTGGGGGTTTTTTTTTTTAGAATTTTTAGGTTAGAAAGAAAGATGGCCTGTGATATTTGAGAGCTACTTCTTCAGAATCTTTATTGTTGTTATTCTTTTCTGTTTGCAGATTTTTGTTGAGTAGTGTGGAGGAAAAATCCTTCTTTGGGGGCTATTGAGGCCGGTCTTCGGACTTGGAACTCTGATTTCTTCGTATAAGGTAAGAAAGACAGATGGAAATTTAGTTTGTGTGGACCATTTTTGTGTGTTTCTTTTATTGTTATAAATCTAGTTGTCTGGGTTTATGTAATGCAACTTGTTTAAGTCAAAAAATTCTGGGGCTAGAATTTTTGGCTTTATATAGATCCTGCATTCTTTGAGCTTTATGTCTTTGTGATGCCTGGCACCATAAAAGACAATTCGCTGTGTTGATCACTTGGTTTGTTAAATCCGTTATGTTTCGATAACCTTTTTTTCGGGTTAGTTACCTACCTTCTACGTGTTGTAATTTTCTTTGGAAGGATTGAATTTATGGAAAAGACTTTGTTAGAGTCATTTAAGAGTAATTCTATACTATGGTTTAAAATTAAACACATTCTAAAACATCTAGCAGCTCATGGTGCTCAACATGTTTAGGATAATAGTGATTAGGGAAATGTTAAACAGGATGAAGGAGTAGAGAATAAAGGTTTTATCAGAAATCAATCTTAAAGGGTTTTACGTGTTTCATATGCTCTCATAGAACTTCGCCAAGTTTCAGTCTTATGTAGACAAAACATTGTTATGTTGCTTGAGTTTTGTTATAACTGGAATTTTAGCGATTATCTTTATTATATGAATTAATGATACATTGATATTATTTGTTTGCTGACATGAAAATATTCAAACATGGGGGCTCTTTCAATGCGTGAATTATTCTTATTGGACTTCAACTAGTTGATGAAACAGCTAACATGGATTTTTCTCTTTTGTGAGATGCACTTCCGGTCATCATCATATCAAAATGCAGGTGTTGCGCTGGTTTTTATATATAAATGGATGCCAAGAAGTTCATCCAGCTCGTCGAGGAAAAGAAGAAAAGAGCTTTGGAGAAGAAGGAAGCCCCTTTGAAATGGGAGCAGAAGCTAGAAGCTTCAGCGAAGACTAAGGCTGAAACTGAAGCCAAAGAGAGGAAAACAAAGGCTTCGAAGCATAAAAGAAGATCTGTTTCAAAGTCTGATTCTGACAGTGGCAGTGAGAGTAGTGAGGGGAGAAGGAAGTCTAGTAAAAGAAGCCACAAGAAGCACAGGAAGCATGCCCACTCTGACTCTGTTGACAATGAGAGGAGGAAAGAAAAGATATCTAAGAGAAAGCCAAGTAGACGATCTTTGAGCTCTAGTGATAATAGCGATGATGAATATGGATATGATTCTGAAGAAGATAGGAAGAGGAAGAAGCGTAGCCACAAAAAGCACAGGCACCATGATTTGAGATCAGATTCTAGTGCTTCTGATTTTTCAAGTGGTGAGGATGATGAAGCAATTGTTAGGAGAAGTCATAGAAAGCGCCACAGACATCAACGCAGATCCGATTCTGATGCTTCTGATTATTCAAGTGACGAGGAAAATAGCAGATTGCGAAGGGGAAGATGTGAAAAGCACCACAAACGTCATCGGCGGTCAGACTCTGGTTCTTTAGATTCTTCGAGTGACGAGGATGAACATGCAACCAAAAGAGGTGGCAGAAGACATCATAAACACCATCGGCAATCACACAGTGTTGACTCAAGGTCATCAGATTCTGATTTCCAGAGGCACAACCAGAGGAGCCGATCTTTGGGAAAGTCATCAGATGATGATCATGAACATGCAAACAAGCAATCGAAGCATAAGAAATGTGGTCACCATCACCGCCATCATCACATACATCGGCACCATGCCTCTGATGACGAGAAAGTTCGGTCTCTTCAGAAGCTGACAGAACCTAATGGAAAGCCCATGGAGGGCGACGGAAACCCAACTGATGACACCAACGTTGCTAATAATAATGCTCAATGATTTGATATGATTTGCTTTGCTTCTTGTGTTATTGGCGGACTAATGAAACTTGAAGCGAATGACTGTAATTTGTTCCTTGATTTATTTCTTTAATACAGTTTAAGTTGCTCCGCCTTATAATGCTCTTTCTTTTTAAAAAATAGAATCATTTATAATGGTTGAAACTCAGCAGGCAATTGTGCAAAACACATTGTACGTGAATGATTCACACCATTGATAATAATAAAAGTTTTAATATGTTAACTATTATCTCTTCTTAATACGTGTCTTATATATTAATTTGGTCCTTAAAGAGGATAACCATCCTTATCAGGAGTTATAATTTTGGTACTTTCAACATTAAGGTGTCAATTGCTTAACGATTTTAATTAATCGGGCTGGTTCATGTGACTAATTGATCTAGGCTAACATGATAAGTCTAAACCAAAAAGACTTTAAAATTTAAAGAATCTTTAAAAAAAAAAAAAAAAAAAAAAAAAAAAAAAAGATTATTCTCACCGGCGTCTTTTGAATTTTAAGATTATTTTTAATTTGTCCATTAAATTTTAAAAATTCTCATTTTATCATCTCAACTTCGCATTATTCTCACTTAACTCCTTTTATTATATTTTTTGTTAAAATCAGATAGAAAAAGAGGAAAATAAATGTAGTCACGTAGTTTCTATCTTTTTTTTTTAACAAATATCTAAACAGTCTGACTTTTAATAGAAATTACAACATTAGGAGTTAAGTATAAACAATTTAAAGTTCAAATGGTAAAATAAGAGTTTTTAAAGGCATATATGATAATAATGCAAATTCTTCTTTGTTCCAACTCCTCTATCACCTACGCTTTGCTTGCAATCACTGCATTGTTTGCCTTTCTTTGTTTTATTTTTATGTTTCTTTTTGCAAGCTATTACAAATTGATGTTTCAATAATAAAAGAAATTATAAATTCATTCTTTCTACAAATTGGTGTTTTGGTTTGTTTGTCGTTTGTTTACCGGAAACAAGAGGGACAACAATTTGTGATACTATGGATGAAGAAGACAATAAAGACAAAATTAACGCTAATCGTATTAGTGATCGTGGGATTCTAACAACTTGATCTTTGTTAGCTTCAATTTGAGGCTAAAAAAAGTTATCGCTTGTCATATAACGTGTGGAATATGAGGAATCTAATGCACGTAAGATCACTGCTAAAGATTTTATATACATTGAGATATTTAGATGAGAAGGAATCGTTTTTCATGGGAATTTAAAATCCTTATTCAATTTTGCATTCGGTAGGCCCATTCATCGCGGCTGATCAAGTAGATGAGCCAACCAATATTCCTACTCAACTCACCCAAGTTGGTGACATTTTGGACACACAAACTAGATTATGGATTCGTTTTCCCTTAGCTGACCAACATGCATTGAGGAATTATAAAAGAAAGACACTAAACTAAACACAAGAAAATTCAACTATATAACTCCTGATGACGACACCTTTACTTCACAACATAACTCAAGAAACAATTTAATGGGCAACAAAATAAACACCCAAAAACTAAATTATACAACCATTGTTGACTAAACACCTTTACTTCAACTTAAATTAATAATTCCACTATTGAAACAGCTTAGCACTGTGATTGTGAATCTCAACATATAAAGTTTTGTGCTTCCTACTACTTTATTTTGAATTTCCGATCTGAGAGATTTTATCCTCAGCGTTGGGAAGGAAAAAAAAAAACTAATACAACAATGTGGAACTCATTGGATGGTCAAAAATTTTTCAGTATTTTTTCACTTGATACACCGTCTGCAACAAGAATTGAGGTAACTTCCTGCAAGAGAAGAAAGTTTTGACATTACTTCTTGTATCTTAATGGACTTCCAATAAGAAGTGCGTGCATTTTCCGAAATACCAAAATCCAAAGGACAAAACGAATAACCATGAAAATAAACAAGGACCCTGTGTTTGCTCTCCTAGACTCCACGAGCACAAACATGCTCATAGTCACAAAGGCATTAGCAAATTTAACAAATAAACCAAAAGCAAAACAATGACAAACCTCTGTCATTTGCTTCTGCCCGCAGAGAACAACCCCTGTGGAGAGAGGGTTAAAAATTTTCTTAGCTCTCCTAAAAGCGGCCTGCAAAAGAAATTACAGAAGTGTTAATTGGTTGTTGTAAGTAAGAGGACTAGAAATCTTTAATTCTACAAACATGGCACGGTCACACTCTACCTGCACATAACCGGTTTCACCCTTCCAATCATCTCCTGGTTGTGATAATACTGGCACAATCCTAACACCAGAAGATTCCCAATCTTTAAATCTATCCTGCAAGAGGAGAATCAGAAGCTTCAAAACCATATACAATTAAGACAACAAGAATAGCTGATTTGATGTGAAAATAAATGCTTAACAAACCTGATACGCCATTCTCTGATGATTTCTAGCCCCATAATATAGCCTGACATCAGATCTCTTGCTGGCACTAAATCCTGATTCAATGAGAGCCCGGATTGGACTGCATATAAGAATGTCAAGTAGTTAATGAGAAAATTGATAGAAACCAGAAGGAAATTGAAATAGAAAGGAAAACTGATAATGGATTGTATTGATAATTCTCTGATAAAATGTTTATAACAAATAGATGTTGGATTTTCGAGAGATCCAACCCTCTCCCACGAGACTCTCACTCATTGCCTACCTCTCCTCATAACAAACCTTCCCTTTATTCTAATTGAAACTCACAGATCCCCATACATCATACCATAACTTCCCAAAATAACCCTACCGCCAAAAATACCAAACTCTCAGCTCACAACCCATGTGCTCTGCACGCTCACCCTCCACTCATGTGCTTTGCACGTCTAGCAAAGGTAAAATGTATTGGGGGCTTATCAAAAATCTATACACAGAAAAATGAAAAACACACATCAAATTGGATTTGACAATATTGCAATTGATAGACGGAGCTAACTACGAATGAATTGGAGTAAGTTTACACTGAGCTAGCATTAGTAGAAGTTCTAGACTAGAATGAATCCATCTGTTTCTGTTTTTAAGAACTCATTGGCACAGGATTAGGATTTCGAAGAGAGCAAATTACGTGCCAAATGAGGAAAGGAAAGTGCATGTTTCCTTTAATTTGAAAACAAAAGAGAACTAATTCAATGTGTCAATTTGAAGATACGATTGTTGTTAACAAGCAAGAATAAAAGCATGTCAAACTGAAAATATGATCGTTGTTAACAAGCAACAATCAAAGCAATCTTTCCTTCTCTTTCCAGGTGGGATGGGGGTTCTTTTCAATAACAAGAAAAATAGCATGTTTTGGAAGAGAATCTAAAGAGGTGTTGCCACCAGTACTGTAAAAAGAAGGAAAACCTAATCCAATCCCAACATTGAAGGCAAAATTAAGAAAACGTCAAAAAAACCTAAAGAGCGCAGACAATTAATTGCGTTAGGTAATAAGGAATCTATTTCATTCGAGACCTAATAATAAGCATCGGCTGCGGATTAACCAAATTAAAAGACATTGACTTCAAAGTTTAGACGCACTGCTATGCCTAAAAGCTTCAAACTTTGTCCTCATTTGAATGCTTAGAAGTCATCCAACAAAACAACAATGTTTCCCCAGGGTCTACTTAAGAGAACCAACATGAAGTACATTCAATCAAAGAAGTCGATAAAGAACATGAAAACAATGAAAACTCATTGCATGAAACAAAGAAATACGAGCTAATCAGAAAATACTAATACCTATGCTAATAACAAAGTGAAGCAAAGAAGTCAGGCTCCTGAATTGCACTAAAATAACATTGGTTGATATAATCTCTGTACTGAATCCAATTAGTCAAAAATGTGATAGCAGATAAGAGAAACGAAGTCAGTCGCGAAACTAATAAACCTAAACAAGCACGGAAAAGTTTGCAGCCATTTCTTTTTCCTCTTTCCTCTGAACCCAGCCAGATAGAGAAGAAATAGCTTTCAACTAAACCCGAGCATTTCGGAAAGCATTTGCCTTTACCATACTTGCGACCAATTCCAAAGTTAAGCAATTCGCAATTTCTAGAATGACTCCTAAATCCATCTAATCTAGACCTTAATTCAGAAACAAAGATAGGCCGCAGAATTACGAAAGAAAGCAAGAAGAAAAACCTAATTCCAGATCCGGTTGCGAAGATAAGAACCGTGGGGAACTCCTCCGGCGGCTGAATTCGATCAACATCAAAGCCATTCCCCATGACAGGGCCCAGCTCCACGACGTCCCCTCTCTTGAGGCCGCAGAGGATCTCCGCCGTGGATCCGGCCACGCTCTTCACCAAGAACTCAAAAACTCCCTTCCCGGTCGCTAGCGACGGCGGCGACGCGATCGCTAGGAACGACGGCTTCTCGGAGTCTGGGACCTTGAGCTGGAGGTACTGGCCGGCGCGGGTGTGGGAGGCGGCGAGGTCGGGGGAGTCGGAGAGGTCGACGGTCACATGGAAGAGGGACTCGGCGGCGGGCTCGACAAAGGAAAGAGGGGCGGGAGTCCAGACAGCGATGTCCTGAGGAAGTGCGGCGGCGGCGACGGCGAGGCGGCGCCGGTGGTGATGGTAGGAGCGGCGGTGATGGAGGGTCAGGTGGCGCAGGATAGACATGGGAGGGAGGAGGGGGCTAGGGTGCGCATGGGTGCGCAGGGGAAGAGGGGCTGGTGAGAGGGCAATTGATGACATCTTTTTTAACTTTTAAGACGGCCGAGTCTTCGAGTAAGTTTGGGCTTTGGCGCAAATGGCGGCGGCGAAGACCGGTAAACCGGTGGGAGTGTGGTCAGATTGTGCTTACTGCTTACAAGCTAAGCTCTTACTGCTCTTGGATTTTGAAAGTCCACGTGGCGCAGTTATGGATGATTATAATCCAGATTTGCTGGAGTAGACGAGCAGTTTTAGCCGTTGGATGCACTTCTTATGTTGTTTTCTCTCTCACTTTTTTCCTTTTTTGCCTTGGATTACACCGCACGTGCAATCTGTGGTAGACAGGCTCGGAATGTTTCCCCATGTGCTGAAGTCCCAAATACTTGGCATTAAGATAAAATAAAAAAAAAAAAAAACAAAGTGCCTATTTGTAACCATTTTTAAAACTAATTTTCACGTATTTTGTAAAATAAAAAATAAAAAAAAAAGTGAATGACATTTATTTAGTAAATATTTAAAAATAAAAATAGAAATAATGAGAATAATTTTTATGAATAAATTTAAAAACAATTAAAGTTGTTTTTTATTTTTTTAATATTTATCAAATAAATATGATTTTATTTTTTTTATTATACTTAAAATAATATCTTAAAAATTAACTAAACATAATTTTAAAATCGTTCTTAAAATTATTTTCAGAACAATTTCATTTTTATTTTTTATTAAAAAAAAATATTTTAAAATTAATTCTAAACGAACCTAAAAATTTAATTAAAAAGATATTTATTTCATTTTTCTAAATTTTAAAGAAATCTGATTCCATTAAGACAAAATTCAGAAAGTATAACTCATAATTTTTCAGCAAAAAGAAAGACTCAAAAGTATTTTTTTTATAGAATGCATAATTCTTAATCTTCAAAATGCAAAAGTTAAAGATAAATCTCGATGATACAAGCTTTTCTATCATCAGGTATGTAGACTTCGACAGGTTTGCGATTGCAAACACTTTGAGAAAGAGTTTGTCTATTATTTCCAACATTCTCAGGCCTCTTTAGTTGACAAATTTGAATTTCTCACTGTAATAAAAAAAAATTAAATATAATTTTTTATAAAAATTTTTAACTTTAACAAAATTAAAATTAAAAACTCAAATTAATGAAATAAACAGGACTTTAATTTTATTCAAAAACACCATATTTCCACTCCTGCTACTTCAATTATCATTCCACCGACTTAGCCCAGAAACAAAAAAGGCATCCATATAGCTATATAATTAACAAGAGGGTGGTTAAATCAGCGCATCCAATACACGGAAATAACAAAAGCAAAAATATACATGCCGTCTTTCTCTTTCCCCTTATTGACGAAAAAAACAAAAACAGGAAAGGAAAGGGAGCAAAAAGTTGGATCCAATTATCCATTTCTGAAAAACACCACTCCTCACATAAGGCTTAAGAAGGGAAATTGTAAATGCTCAATAAACATCTGTCCTCGAAAAAAAATAATGAAATCCTGTTAGCCGGCATTGCCAGCAGGCTCCTGAATTATTGATTTTTCGCAACTATCAAGAGAAGAAGGGAACAGATTAGAACTTTAGGCAGCAGATTCCTTGGAAATCTTCTCAGCCTTTGCAATAACCTCCTCGATACCTCCAACCATGTAGAACGACTGTTCTGGAAGGTCGTCGTATTTACCATCCAAAACACCCTGTCAAAACCATAAAAATACAAATGTGAATCATCAAAGAGTACCAAAATACAACTGCAAGTATTGTCATTTGTTCAAATATCTAGCTATAAAAACATGGGTATGAATCAGTCACAAGAAGCAGCCAAGAATTAAAAAACAGAATCCCGCAAATGAGGAGAAGAGACCCAAGAGGACCAAATGCTTATGGTTAAAGGTCAAGACTGACATAGGATATGAATCTGCTCAAAGACTGATAGGTTTAGTTATCTTAGAGGAGACATACGGCTTTTTTGGGATCTACAAGCTGCTCGGATCAGATGACGTCCTATTAAAGTTAGGTGAAGGAAGTAAAATAATTCTCTCATGTTGTTTGGTAGAAGAGAAAGAAAAGTGAAAAGAAAATATCAAATTTACGGCATTTTACAATAATACCCTGATACAAATAAAAATATGATGAATAGTGAAGGTTAAAATTGTTATTTTACATCTCAAATTTTTATCAAATTTTTCCCCTCCTCTCTTCTTTCCAAAGTTGGAAGGATTAAAAATTAGTGGACCCCATAGATTTTCATTTTCCTTCCTCATTTCCTCTCTACCAAACAACCTAAAATTCAATTTTCCACTACAAAATTCTTCCTCTTTTCCGCCCTACCAAACACACTGTAAATGTCTAGGTGCTCAAATTTATGATGGTCACAAGCAAGATAAGTTGACACTTAAAAGCAAGATCATTTAAAAACGTTGAGTAGCAATATATTATCCAACGGAAATGGATGTCCACAGTGAATTTTCCTCAAAATACTGTGACGACAAGGTAAATCCGTGACAATATAATGGGAAAATCTAAGTAAAATTTTAAAAAAACAAAAACAAAATAAAAAGGCTCTGCACCGGTGCATAAAGTTATTACGAAAGCAGGACAAACATACAGAGAACCCTGTATGAATAGAAGGGTTTACCTGGAAGCTGGCAATGCTCTCGTTCAACTCAACGTACTTTCCAGGAGCACCCGTGAATACTTCTGCAACATGGAAAGGCTGGCTCAAGAACCGTTGAATTTTACGAGCGCGGGCCACGGTCAACTTGTCATCTTCACTGAGCTCATCCATTCCCAAAATAGCAATGATATCTTGCAGATTCTTGTAGTTCTGGAGAACCTTCTGGACACCACGAGCAGTGCCGTAGTGTCCCTCACCCAAAATGTGGGGAGAAAGCATTCTAGATGTAGAATCAAGAGGGTCAACAGCAGGATAGATACCAAGCTCAGAGATCTGTCAAGTTGAAAACAAGAAGAGTGAGCATATTAAAAAAGGGAATTGGAAATTTTGTTCCAAAATAACACCAAGAAGAAAGGAAGGGAGCAACCTGTCGGGACAACACAGTAGTGGCGTCCAAGTGAGCGAAGGTAGTAGCAGGAGCAGGATCAGTCAAGTCATCAGCAGGCACATAAATAGCTTGCACGGACGTAATAGAACCCTTCTTGGTAGTTGTGATACGTTCTTGCAGACCTCCAAGATCAGTAGCCAAAGTTGGCTGGTAACCAACAGCAGATGGGATACGTCCAAGCAAAGCAGACACCTCAGAGTTAGCCTGCAGAGTGCAGGGGAAAAAAAATGAAATGACCACCATTAGAAATTGCAACACCCAAAAGATGGGAAGGAAACATTTGATTCCTGGACAAGTCTATCTACCTGGGTGAATCTGAAAATGTTGTCAATGAAGAGAAGCACATCTTGCCCTTCAGCATCACGGAAGTGCTCAGCGACAGTCAGCCCAGTAAGTCCAACACGGGCACGAGCACCCGGGGGCTCATTCATTTGACCATACACTAGAGCGCATTTGCTTTCACTCTGAAATAATGTAAACAGTCAATTTTTAACTCTAATAAACACATTGGATTCTTTAGCTTTCAGGAAAAAAAAAATTAAAAAAAGCATGGAACTGCATTGTATGACCTGCTTGTCACCTAGCTTAATGACACCACTCTCAATCATCTCCCTATACAAGTCGTTACCCTCACGAGTTCGTTCACCAACACCAGCAAACACAGAGAAACCACCTGGTCAAAGAAAAAAGGGCAGTTCTCAACAAACAAACATGTTAATAAAATTAAAGCCAGAGCAATTTATATCATGTTTAGTATATGGGTTTTGCTACAGTGCAAACTCATAGTTTTTCTCTGCAGTGTTTTTCTCTCATAAAAAATTTGAATTTCAAAAGTCATAATCAAGAACCGTGGTTTAAACCCATACACCAAATGGGAAGTTGGAGCGAGACTCAAAACTAACCATGTGCTTTGGCAACATTGTTGATGAGTTCCATAATAAGCACAGTTTTCCCTACACCAGCACCACCGAAAAGACCAATCTTTCCTCCTCTTTGGTATGGTGCAAGAAGGTCAACGACCTGTACATAAAAGAAAAATAAATAAACCGTGTACATTGTATACTAGGCCTTTAAATAATTCTTTTTCAAAAAAAGGACAGATGCGTAACTGCAAACAATGTTTTTACAAGGGTAATTCAATAGGGAAAAATAATAAACCTTAATTCCAGTAACAAGGATCTGTTGTTCAGTTGCTTGCTCAACAAAAGAAGGGGCTTCTCTGTGAATGGGCAGATAGTGGTCGGTTTCTGTAGTAGTGGCAAAACAATTTTTACAAGATAAATTCAAATTTGAATATCTAAACAGAAAGCCATTTTTAATTTAACAGATATTTCACACTCTCTAGATTACTTACTGAGATCGCCTCTCTCATCGATGGGCTCCCCAATAACATTGATGATACGACCAAGGGTAGCCCTACCGACAGGAACCTGAAGGGAATATACAAGATAAATTGTGACTAAACAAATATACAACAGTCATACTAGATATTAGAGCATACCAAACTGAGTATAAAATTATCCATAACCAATTTTAAAAAACGAATAAAAAAACCCCACAGGCGCCCATGGAAATGTAAAACACCACCCCTCTTGAGAAATAAATGTTTGATATTTATCTTCAAGCTCAATTGACTATTTTTTTTCCCCAATCGGAGAAATCTAAATACAATGAATTAGAGATTCCTTTTCCCACATTTTTCCGGAAACCAAACAGAAAATAACATAGACATCCAGATCCATACATAAAGCAGGATCTCCAAAATCACCATCACTCAACAAAACCCTACTCATTTCCATCCACTCAAACAAATAAAAAAGCAACATCATTTTGCACCAAAATCGACAAAATGCAAGTCGAAAAACGAATCAAAAGCTCAATCAAGAGAACGAATCCGAATTAAAAGTCAAAGCGAGAACTTTACAGTGATAGGCGAGCCGGTGTTGAGCACGCGCTGACCTCGGACAAGACCTTCGGTACCGTCCATAGCAATGGTTCGCACCATGCTCTCTCCCAAGTGCTGAGCCACCTCGAGCACCAAACGGATCGAGTTGTCCTGCACCTCAAGAGCCGTCAAGATCGGCGGCAAACCCTCGTCAAACCTCACATCGACGACCGCTCCGATAACCTGGCAAACATGGCCGATCGCGCCGGCACCGGTGAACTCGTCGGTGATCTTCCCACCCTTCGAGGCATCCTTGGGCGGAGCCGGTGGCGCCGGAGATTGCGCCGCCGCGGATGTGGCGTAGTTGGTCACGCGATTGAGGAGGTATCCGGTGGATCGGCGAGCCGGAGAAGGGGAAATCCTAGGGGAAGGGTTTCCGATCGGGGATTTGGACGGTGATCGGCGTACTGACGATCGGAGAAGGGAGGCTAAGAGCCTGCGGGAAGCCATTGTGATAGGGCTTCAAAATGAAATGAGAGAGAGTGTAGTTAGGAGAGAGAGAGAGACTAGGGTTTGTGGACTTTGTGTGAGGGCTATATGTACTGCTGCGGTGCCCAATTTTTCGAATATTCGTTTTTTTTTTTTGCTTTTCATTTTACTTTTTACGAGCTTTTGGAAATTTGAATGGATGGATCATGATGTGTTGAAAACTACGTCGTTTCAATTTGGATGATTGCTTTTTTTTTTTTTTTTTTTTTAGGAAAATAATGATGGTTTTGGCACAACGCACAGGTAGAATTGGTGGTTGTTTTTAGACTTGTGATTAAATGGACTTCACCAGGTGAACCAAAAATAGTTGAATTATGTATCTTATAAATATGGTTGTGAAGGATTTTTGCTTGAATTTTGAGGAACAATAGGAAAGAAAAAAAAAAAACCATTCCTCGTGTATTTTGTATTGTTTCTTGCACCGACTGGAGGCGATTGACACGCGCGGCAAAGCATCTTTTTTGCCCTTTTTTCGTGATTAGAGTTTCAACGGGATCCAATGGTAAAATATCGACAGCCTCTTCCTCTCTGAGTTTCAAGTGCTTTCATGGGTGTCCTTTTCTCCCTCGTGAGTGGGGCTCCATACTTGCTTGTCTTCCTTTTCATGCGTTATTTTAACTGTTATTCTTAGAATTTCGGCATTGAGAGACTTATTCTTGTTGGTTTGATCTCTTCGATTTTCTCTAATTTTTATGTCAAAGTTTATGTGTTTGTAATAAGGGCGGTGATTTCCCCACCTAACCCTCTTTTTTTATGTTAGTTTTCAGTCGTTGACTTCTTAGTTCGATTAGAATTTTTTATGTCATGTTGCCTATGTCCTTTCTTAATGGGGTTGATGATTGTCCCTCGAGAGTTTGGAAATCTATATCGATAGGAGAGATTTCTTCATCTTTTCGTTGTGAATACATAGGAAAAAAATCATCGCAATCAGAATTAAAATGAAAAAATTATGACATTTTTAAGAATAGAAAAAATATTATTCATCAATTTGAGTTCGAATTTATGAACTTGAGTTCAAATTTGAGTTCAAACTTGAGCTCAAACTCAAATTTTACAAAAGAACATGAACTTGAATAAAGTTGTAACTTGAGTTCAAATTTTTTCCTGAGTTTTATTGCGAAAAAACAATCCCTAATTTTTTTTTTCTAGATTTAAGAAACCAAGGAAGTGTTCGTTTGCACTCAAATACTCGAGAAAGGCTCACTTGAGTAAAGAACGTGGCCCAAGTTTTGTTGAGGAAAAAAATCAACAAAACACAAACCAAAACGAAGCAAAACACAATTGAAGGAGGAAAAAAACCTTCAACCAAAATCAAAACAAAACACATTCAGAGGAAAAAATTAAAATCCTTCCAACTAAAATCAAATAAAACCAACATTCATCTTCCTTAGCTCTGCAACAACAAATGTACCTCAACAATAGCATCAACAAACCAAAAAATTGTAGCCACAAATTCAGAGAGTAACAAAAAAACCTATGCGTGGGTGGGGTTTGTGCCAGAAATATTGGCTTGCCGGAGGTGGGTCTTGCGGGTGGGGTTGATGACAACAGATTTGCGTCCGTCGGAGATGGACCGCACGAGTGGGATTCGTGACGACAGATTTGGGCTCGTAGGAGGTGCGTCATGCGATGGGGCTGGGCTCAGCAGATCAACACTCGTTGGAGGTTGGGGGCTAGATCACAAAGGTGGTTAGGGTGCAATCGGGTAGGTCGCGAGTGCTGGGGGCAAACTAGATCTCCCTCGCTCACCCCCCACCTACATGCCACCTCGCTTGCCTCCTCCCTCCACGTGCCCTTCCTTCGCCCCTCCACCCAATTCGCCCGTCAAAAGAGATTGCATCTAGGTCCGCAACAATAGCCATCATCTCGACTCGATAGGCTGGTTCGCGAATATGGTGGTGGAGACGACTTTTGATCGCATGGAGAGAGCTAGGATCCAGTATGTGAACACGACTGACTATATCTGTTCTTAATGGCGCAATCTGGTTCGTGAAGAGAGAGAGCGAACAAAGAGAGTTCACCGATGGGGTTTTCCGGGATGGCCTCGCCGAAAAGATAGAAGATAGAGAGGGGGGTCTTTTAGAGGGAGAAGAGATAGGAGAGAGAGAATGAGATTTTTTTCTACTTTTTTGTTTATAATATATTTTTAGTATTTTTTTAGAATATGTATTAAAAATTTTAATTTTTGCATAGTTAATGAAAATGATAGAAATGACATTTTAAATCTCAACAAAATGTGTCATGATATTAAAAAAAAATTCTTAAAACATAAAGGTATCAATTCAAAATTATTAAAAATATAAAATATTAAAAGACAATTACTTTATAATACATAATATAAATATAAAATTTTCTCTAAATTGAGTCGAGCCCTACAATAGGCCTAATAGGTGGGCAATGCAACAGGACAACCAAATTTACGCAATAATATTTATAATTCTAGTTAGGGCTGTAAGAAATCACTCCGAACCCGACGAACTCGGCTGAGCCGAGCCAACCCTACTAGAAAATCATGGGTTTCTAATTTTTTATTTAATTTTTGGTTTTAATTATGCTTAACCCGCACTGCGCGGATAAGGGCGCGGGGTGGGGTTACATGAACCTGAGGTAACCCTACCCGACCGAACATGTTTAAAGTAGGTAAAACAATGTCCAACACTTCAAATTCTTACTTTCATAAGTTTATGGACTTTATGCTTTTAAACTGTTAACTTATTTATGTTTTGGATTCACAGTTTGTGTAAAAAATGCTTGTATGCGATAATTATTGAATTAGGACATTCTTTATTTATATTAGAAGTGTTTGATTTCAAAGTGAGTGTTTTAATTGTTCACCTTGCATTTAGACCCCCTCTTGAAGGAAAGACATGTTCTGTTTGATAATGATTTCTTCCGTAACAAGCACATATTAATGGATTAAAAAGTGATCATGTGGTCCTTAGGATCACTCTTGCTTTTATGCATATTGTAATAATTGGAAAGGTTCGGCCATGCTTACATTTGGGGAGAAGATGCAAAGTATTTTTGGCCAGTATGAGTTATTAGTCTTTGTATTTATTATGCCGCAATTTTATTGCGTAATTATTTACTACAATAGTATTTGCATATATCATTTATTGCTAATTTACTACAATAATATTTTATCATTTAGTTGCATATAAGAGCCTCTTATATTAAAATTAGTTTTCACCAACCCGAATAACCTGAGTAATTCAAGTAACTCGATCCTACCCGAGGTCACCCGAAAGGTTACAGGTTTGTAGACTTAAGAGTGTCGCGGCCTAAAATTTTCTCAACCCGCACTGATCGGGTAGGCTCAATTTTTTGGCTCAATCCTATCCTACCCGGCCGATTTACACCCATAATTCTAGTTGTGTTATGCATGTTTTCTAAATGATAAATCTAAAATAAAATAAAAAATATATATTATGCTGACAAAATGTAGTAAATAGCCAACAACGATACGATATAAGAACTTCAAATCTAATAAATTTTAAAGTTTCATTTATTTTATCTATTTAAATTTTTATTTTTAATTTTATTACAATTAAAAACTCTTATAAAAATTACATTTAATTTTTTTTATTATAATAAAAAATTTTCACATAAAATTATATTTTAACTTAAATTAAAAATTTAAATTGAGATGTAAAAGAAAATATTAAAAAGAACGAGCAAAAGTTAGAAAAAAAGAAAAATAAAAAACTCCCGCCAAATCGTAATTCCCAATCCCATTTCCCTCCACAGCGCCACCTGCAGTAGCCGGTAAAAAAAAAAAAGAAACCCACCCGCAGCCCCCATTTATAAAAGAGCCGACACCCATTTTCCAACGTCAGAAAAACACTCCAGAGACTGAAATATTTCCCCTTTTCTTTGGTTCTGCCTTGAAAGTTGAATCTCCTTGTTTCGGTTTTCCCGGTCGCCGGGCGTCGCTCTTCTAGGGTTTCGGTTTTTCCCGGTCGATGAAGGATATCAAATCTAGGGTTACGATTTCACCATCAGTATCAGCAGAAGAAGAAGAAGAAGAAGAAGAAGAAGAAGAGTTCTTTCTGGTTTCCAGAAGATGAGTGCTGTCAACATTACGAACGTCGCCGTTTTGGACAACCCCGCCGCCTTTCTCAACCCCTTCCAGTTTGAAATCTCCTACGAGTGCTCGACTCCTCTCAAAGATGGTACTCTTTTCTTTTCTTTGAATTCGATTTGATTTATTTATTTTTTTTTTTTCGTTTTTCCTAAATGTTAATTGAGATTGCAAATTCGGCGTTAATTGAAGATTTCAGAAACAGCTACTGGAATATTCTACTGAAAAATCGGAGGAAATTTGAAATCTGAAGTGGGAATTATGATTTGTGAGCTGTAATCGGATTTTTAGTATATTTTTAGTCTTAATTCGAGAAGCTTTTCATTTTAACATCTTGATAATAAAGCTCTAAAATTATGTGATATATCGCTGAATGGATCGTGCACTTTATTCTTAGCTCTAAATTCTTGAATCATGTACTTAGGTTATAAATTTAGGGCTTTCGACCTGTGTTTTGTTTTTCATTTTTTTTTTTTTTTGGGTGAGGGTAGTTTTAGGGGTTTTTGGGTCTCAGTTTAATTTCCTCTTATATCTCATGATGCAATTTTTATTCCTTTGCTTTTCTTTTTTTGTAATAGAATAAAGAATATAGAAGTTCATTTTGTCACCATGTTGATTTGTTTAAATAAATGAAATGAAATTCAGACAATATTTGTTTTCCATTTTTGTTGATTATTCATATCATGTCTTTCCAACTGCCCTCATGATTTGTTGTTTTCTTGATCATATTTAATTGGTCTCTTTCTCCATTTACGACTTCTGCATATTTGAGCTTCCTTGCTTTGGTTTTTAGAGATAGTTTAAGCCATTATTTTTAAGTTATGATAAAAATAATATATTTCCAAATCTTTTTTTAAGGCAGTTTTTTCACTGGCCCAATGGTGTCTCCCAACTCCCAATTGCTAGTTTTGATCCCTCGTTTCATTTAGCTAACTCATGCCATTGGTTGATTACACTTTACAGCTCGAATTGGCTGTATTTATCTTCCATAGAGCATCGATTAGTGAGTATTTGATGGGAGGAACAGTTCCTTTTGTGAGGGGAAACTAGGAAGTGAATGTGACATTTTAGAGGCGTCTGTACTAAAAGCATTATTAGAAGAATCTTGATTGTTCTGTTTCTCAAATTTGTTATTGCCAGTTGTTGTATTTAGGAAAGAAATATGAAAAATATATCGTGCTTATAGCTGAAGAATGAAGGATTTAAAGGCCAATGCTTTGCTTTGCATTGTTGACGTGATTTTTCCGTTGTCATGAAAAGGAGAAGGAACTTGATTATATGTTCATCTATCTAGATGAAGTAAATTGGATGTTTGTTTCTGTTTGAATCTTTCTGTCTGTAAATTTCTTGTTAGTGTCTAATCGCTTTAGTATTTAGTTCAAATGTTCAATATATCGAATAAAATATTAGGATATTAAGTATTAACTGCCTTGACATGACGTGATCTTGAAATTATCTCAGATTTGGAATGGAAACTCACATACGTTGGTTCTGCTGAGGATGAGACCTATGACCAACTCTTAGAGAGTGTGCTTGTTGGTCCTGTCAACGTTGGCAACTACCGGTTTGTCCTTCAGGTAATTTTTATGACTCCTTATGCTGAAGGCTTAACCTGGCTTGAACTCAGTTGCTTATGCTTTGTGGAATTTGATTCACTCATTTATGTTCTGAGTCTCGTGCAGGCAGATCCACCAGACCCATCAAAAATCCGAGAGGAAGACATTATTGGTGTCACAGTACTGCTACTGACTTGTTCTTACTTGGGACAAGAATTTGTTAGAGTGGGATACTACGTGAACAATGATTATGATGATGAACAACTGAGGGAAGAACCTCCACCAAAGGTTTTGATTGATAGGGTCCAGAGAAACATTTTAGCCGACAAACCAAGGGTCACGAAATTCCCAATCAATTTTCACCCCGAGAACAATGAGCATGTGGAGCAGCCACCCCCTTCCCCTGATCACAATGAACGTGAAGAGCAGCCTCCTCTCTCGCCCGATCATGCGATTCACGCCACTGAAACCAATGGCACCGGAGAAGAACCACCTCCCTCATCTCAATCATCATTAGTATGACAAGCAGCGGTTTTTAGCTAAAGTGGCTATTATGCATTTGACATTTTGACGTGGAGATTGTTTCAGATGGTATTTGCTCACCAAATTTCAAACGTCTCCATTTGCTAAAATACTTTGACGAATACATTCTGGAGTACCAAGTGGAACATGTTATGTCCTCATTTTCTCTGTGGATCCACAGGATAATACAAGGGTGAATATTTTCTAATGTCCCATGTGATTGACTCAAAATTTTGTCTTTCAAAGTTTCGTTGTTCAGACTTTTATATGTTTCGATCTTATGGGAACATGTTGTACTGCTGGCTTTACCAAGCAAAAACTCAGAGTCTTGACTTAAAATCTGATTGGAAAAAAGCGTGTGGTCTTTAGCAGAAATATGTAACATACAGAGATTTTTACGGTCCTATTCACTTCACCGATTCGAGTTTAAAATTTAAGTTTTGCTACAGTAAAAAGTTTTCAGAAACAGTTACATCTAACTATTTTGTTACAGTAAAAAACTCATAAAATTACACCTCAACTTAAATTACAAATTCGAATTAACGAAGTGAACGGGTTCTATTTTTGTGAAAGCATTTGCATAGTCTGAATTTGAATACATGAATACATTTTGAATGTGTATTTGCATATCTATTTGCATATCTATTTTCATACATGAATACATTTTGTGTAACCGTGTATGATTGACAACTTGGCGAGATATTAATTTAAGGCTTTTACATAAATTTGCTATTATCTGCATGGATTGAGAAACCTTTTTATCTGCATCATGAATCGTAACGTAGGACAATGGATTTCTCTATGGAACTTGAAGAAGTAATTTGTTGAGAACTTGTCCCACAATCTGCTCTGACTTGCCCCCTTTTTTGGTTCCCTTCTTTTTGTTTAGCTTTCCAATAGAATTGCATGTTGCTGTAAATCAATTAAGTGTGGATACCACCTCTTGATATTCCATAACCTCTCATTTAGATCACATTATCTCTTCATAATTCCTCCCTTAAATGTTGCGTATTATCTCTTCATAATTCTCATCTTAATATTGTATATAACTCATGTAACTTGTGTCTTTTGGTCTACCTTTACTCATGGTTCTTAGCCTATAAATAGAAGTTGTATGAGCTTGTTTTGAACACACCTATTACAAGTGAGAATATAAAACGATAGTCTCTCATATTTCTCTTGTGTCTTTTTTATTTGTGTTTTGTAGTTTACTTTTTGTGCTATTTTCATTTTTTGTTATATGAAAAGTTTGAAGGTTTTTACAAGACTGAAAGATTCTCTCTATTTTTCCATTGGTTGAAGTCTTGAAAGATTTTGAGGTGATACGACTGTGCAATTGCAAGCAACATTTGTGTTGAAATGAACAGGTTTGATCTATTTGGACCCAGATGCTTTTTCCTTTTAATGTTATTATGATTTTGTCGATTATTGGTTATTAGGAGAGCATATATACGGTGGGATGTAATTATCACATACTGTACTGAATTGATTTCTTTGTTGTATAATTTCTCTGTATTATATATTATTTGAATTATTGGTGATCTTTTATTTATAATGGTACTTTTGGTAATTTCATGTATGAATCATGCCATGTTTTCATTTTCTTTTATAAAACTTCTTGTTATTAGTTTCTAAATCCGAGGTCTTGTTACGTTGAATGATTTCTATACGTGATTACTATTTTATCATCATATATTTCAAATTTTCTTTGCAATTGATAAGTTTTTGGGTGTATTAGTTTCCCTATGGTCTCACGAGTTAAGTTCACAGGTGTCACTAAATTTATGTAATATGACTGATGTGTTTATATTCTCTGTGAAGCTTGAAATATTGTTCTTAATTTTTCACTCGGCATGTTAATTCAATAAAATTTTCACTCGGCATGTTAATTCAAGACTATACTGGACTTTATAGATCTCCATTTTTCTTATTATATCCAAGAATTGTATTACCTTTATCATTTATATGCAATCCGTAATATGGTCTACGTTTTATAATGTGACCTTTCACATTATTATATAAATGTTGGTATCATTGTTAACATTCTCTTTATATTGACATATACTTTTGTGCCAATAATTCTTAGAGCTGTTAATTGACTATTTGGCTTTAGATATTCTATGATATAAATGTTAAATAATATTGCAATTAAAAGTAAAACTATGCTGATCAGGTATAAAAATGATATTAGATTTGGCCTTTTATTATTGAGCAAATAATATGAAATGACAATCATATTATTTCATACTCACATGAAATTGAGTTTTTATGGAAATGATATAATTTGGTATCTCATTGTATGAGATATAATTGAATAAAATAGAATGACAAATGACTATGAGGCGCAAAATATTTCATACTCACATGAAGTTGAATTATTATGGAAATGATAACTGCACCATGAATTTACCAAATGAGAAATAAATATGGGTGCAAGTTTGTTTTATATACCCAAAAATAGCCAATATACTTGTCAAATTTTTATCACATATGAGCTCTGAAAGAGCAACAATGTAAATATTAACAAAGTGTTAATGGCCGGTATGAAAGGTTAGATAGTCGGCTGCAATATTTTTTGAGTTCTAAATAATAATATGCGTCGACTCAATTATTTAAAATAAAATTACTGGCTAATTGGAATAACCATAGATATTTATATAAAGAGGTGATAAATACGCTCTATACTCTTTTTTCCTTAATTATAATTTTGTCCCATTGGGTTTTTATGAGGTTTTTAATGAGACAGTTTTCGTTGTATATTATAAAAACATTGCACTCTTTTTCCTTCACAAGGATTTTTGTCCCATTGAATTATTACGTAGTAAGATTTTAATGAGACATATTTTTAACTATTGAAGATCTAAGGAGGAGATTTATTAATATTAAATTTATTGTCACAACCCCCTGCCATCCACCTACTATGCTAGGCCGGCGATGAATCCTAATGAAAAACATGACGCACATACATACAAATCATACCATATATGCATATCTTTTTTTAAAAAAAAAATTTACATACAAACACACACACACACAATATATATATATATATATATAAAATATAGTCATAATAATGCGGAATATTTAAACTTTTAAAAGCTTACAATTTCTTAATTAAAACATGGAAGTTTTAAAATTTGAAAAGAAAAAGGTGCTTGAAAGGAGTTCCTCAATTAAAAACATAACTTTGCGGAAATCATATTGAAGCCATAAGGCCAACTCTCAAAAATTAATATCAAAGTTTGACCATTATAAGTCTTATCCCCATATGAACATTCATTTCGACCCGCTTCTTGCAACACAAGGAATCCTAGTGAGCTAAGAAGCTTAGTAAGCAAGTAGACTAGCTACTCTAAATACAAATGCAATGTAACACAATAATTTCTGCTAGACATGAGCATAAATATAGACATAAGCGATATTAATTTGAATACCTAATTCAAGTGCTTATAATTTTTCTCAATATATATAGCCAAATAATTCATAATTTTTACCCACTGATAAATAATCATAATATAACATGCTTCGTACTAACTTCTAACATGTTTCATAGAAGAATGTTTTATACTCAAATATTCATAAACTTGTCATATTAAATATTCATGTTATCAGTTGACTATTATTTTGACTTTCATAACTCATATGCAACGTATGAGAATCATAATCCTAATGTACCATAATCATAATTATATGATATCATAAATCATAATCTTAACATACCATAATTATATTCATAAGTCTTAATCTTAACATACCATAACCATAATCATATCATATCATACATCATAATCTTAACATACCATTACCATAAGCATACCATATCATAAATCTTAATCAATTTCTTATCGTAACTGAAGCCTTCTCAAGTAGTCATGTGCTCTTATAAGCACAATCATGCATAGGTTTTAAACAAGAATAAAACACATAAATACACCTAATAATCTAGCATACCCATATTTGCCTTCTTATTAAGGGTTCACAACAACCAAGAAGATATTAGAAAACAACACAATCACAATATTAATCACATGTTCCCATGTAACATGATCATAATTAAATCTAACTAAGAGACATATATACTTTAAATCAACAGTCTTATCATGCTATAGTCCTACCATGTCGTATCATACTCTCATACTCATAAAAAAACCTCATATTATTCACTATCATGAACTAATCATTCTATAATAACTCGTAACACAATATTACTATGTCAACAATATGTATAACTTATCACATACTTAATAGACTAGTATCCTAACATGCACGTACTAATGGGCCCGAGGTACTAGCAAACTCTAATTTATAGATTTGTGTTTTTTGATACTCGGTACGGATTCTAAGATGTTGAATCATATTCCTTGTATTTTGGAGACATGAAGAAGTGGGTAGCTGGAAATATTAAGATACGAGATAGAATCCATTCTTTCTTGAGAAAGAAGCAGATAAATAATCTCTTGAGGATTGATTCGATACTTGGACTAGTAGGAACTCCGATTCATGAATTTATTTTATGAATTACTGTCTATTAGAGAATCAATGGTACTCAAGGATAAATATATAATTAGAGAGGTTAACGGATTTCACCTAATTCTAATTATGAATTATTTATGGAGGATTGATCTATATGTAATGACTGTATGAAATGGACACTTCACAGTTTAGAAGTAAATTATATTTATAATTATGAGAGTGCAATTCCAAGTTTATAGTGGAGTAACTTTTAGAATTAATAGAATTAATTAATTAATTAAAAAGTTTTAAATAATTATTAATTTTATTGGAGCTCGAAATTATAGATCCATGAGTTCCCGCGTCGTCCTTATAATCCTACAAGATACTAAGGTAAAATGAGAATTTTAAAATTATAGAATTCTAATAAAACGCTCAATAATAATTAATTGAGAATTAATTATAAATTAAATAATGTGATTATTTTAATTTGAATTTTAGAACACACATGTGGAGAAGTCCACATGGTGTACACACCCAGCACGGTGAGAATCCCTCTGAGATTCAGTTATATGCTCTCTAAGTTATCCGATTGACTTATTTGATAAGTTATTAAATTAGAATTCAAATTAAATTAAGTTTGACTTTAATTGGAGTTTGAATTTGAGTCAAAATTAGACTGCAGGATAAAGGAGAATTTTTTCTCATTCTTTATCTGTAATTTACACCAACCACATGGGAGAATATCCCTACGGTGGCTGGCCCCTGTGGATAAGAGAAAGAGTGGATTTTGTTTCCAAAATAAAATAGAAGTGGGAGATGATTATCAAGCTTTATCTTAGAGATAAAGTTTAGATTTCTTATGGGAGTCTAATAGCTTCTCTATAAATAGGAGATTACAGAAAATTAGAGAACACAATTTTTTCTCTTCATAGCATATAGTAGCTGGTTTTATAGAGTGAGGAAAAAAAATTCTCCCCAATTGCACGTCGTGCATGTGTTGGTGTTCATGAAAAACTTGAGTGTTTGAGTGCTAATTCCATTTTGTTTCAGGTGTGCCCACACACACGTCTTCATAGATTTAAGGAATTGACGAGGAAAATTGAGGTATTCTAAATAAGCTTGGAGTGAGGAACGTTTGTGGTCGAAGAACTCAAGTTATCGACTTAATCTTCACTAGGTAAATTTATTCATAAATTAATTTAATTAATTTATTTGTGCATAAATTAATTTATTTTATAGAGTATCTCAAAGATTTATTAAAATTTTTATTATATGCGATCTGCTAGATACACGCTTATGCATAGAAAATCGTTACCAACAAAAAGGATTCTTTTAACGTTCTCGAGATTATAATGAAATAATTTTGGGTCTCGAAGCACCAAATTTTAAGGCTATAGGCACACTATTGTATCTCGCTACAAGACTTGATATAGAAGTATTTCTCAAAAGGTGTGAAACAAGTATTATCTCGGCCCTCAACAAAACAAACCCTCCCGTTGCATTTTTTAATTATGTTGAAATATTGCCAATTCATGAGGCAAGTGAGACTGAGTATGACTAAGATATCTAGTCTATCATATTTGATAAACATGTGATCTTTCATTTGTCAAAAGAATTTGACAGTATTATACGGGGAGATGCAACTTGTATAGCCTGAGTTAAAGAGACAGAACCAAGCACATTTCGTCAAAGTTTATTTTCGTGTATTAACTCCAAAAGACAAGAGAATAAGCGTTCATTAAATTTGTTTTGGTGACAACTTGACTGATTTTTTAATAGAGGCACTCTCCACATCTATATTTGAGAAATTGATGCACAAGATTAATACGCGTCAACTCAGAGATTCTTATTGTTGTTGAAGAAGACATGTTGACATGAGGGGGAGGCTACTACGTACTGTACTCTTTTTTTCTTGGCTTAGGTTTTGTCCCATTGGGTTTTCCTTGTAAGGTTTTAAACAAGGTAGTTCCAAATGCAAATGCTACAAGAATAACGTACTATTTTTCCCTTCACTAAGATTTTTTTCCACATGGTTTTTTCTCAGTAAGATTTTTAACAAGACATATTCTTTGGTACGTGGACATCCAAGAGGAAGTGCTGTAAATCAATTAAATGTGGATGCCACCACTTGGTATTTCATAACCTCTCATTTAGATTGCATTATCTCTTCATAATTCTTCCCTTGATGCTATGTATTATCTCTTCATAATTCTCATCTTAATATTGTATGTAACTCATGTAACTTGTGTCTTTTAGTCTACCTTAGCTCATGGTTCTTAGCCTATAAATAGAAGATGTATGAGCTTGTTTTGAACACACCTATTACAAGTGAATGAAAGAATAGAAAATGATAGTCTCTCATATTTCTCTTGTGTCTCTCTTTTATTTATGCTTTTGATAACTTGATTTATTATTAGTACCATCCTTAGTTATTTTATGTGTTCTTGGTATTTGCACATGTGTTTCACAGTGTTTTTATCTCACTTCTGTAGAAGGTAGCAAATATGGAAAATTTGGTCTCAAGAGGAAGAAAATGTGCAAAACCACGCTGTTTTGATCGCCGCAGCGCATCCTAAGCTCGCTACAGTGCCAAAACCAAAGGCAAGGAAAGTTATGGGCGCTGCAGCGCCATTGTCTACTGCTGCAGCACCCGCAACTATGCTACTAGGGTTTCTGGATGACAATTAGTGGCATTGCAGCGCACAAAACTCCCCCTACAGCGCTCGGACACGTGTTGCTCAGTTTTTAGAGTAGAAATGAGCTGTTTTGCGGGGGAGAGATAAAAGAAAAGAAAGGAACAGAGCGAAAGAAGCAAGTTTTAAGGAGAAAAATCAGAACTCAATAGAAGAAAATACAAATAATTGAAATCTTGCTTAAAGAATCAAGGAGGGATTGAAGATTGTGGAGCTCTACTGGTGTATAGTTCTAGATTCTCTCTTTCCCTCTCTATTTGATTTAGCTTTCGATTTTGAGTTACTTTCTTGGATTTGTGATTGAATGATGGATTGGGATTTTGGTTTGTTTATCTATTTATTTGAAGAATTCATGATGTATATCTCTAGCTAAACTCTTTATGCTAGGGGTTGGAATGTAGTTCTATCTTTTGTTATGCTTTGAAGATATTTGGTATTTGTTAATGAAATTCTATTTTAGTTCATTCGTGTCTTTCTATTTTTATTGCTCTAATTTATGATATAATTAATTAGTGATATAGATGTGTGGATTTAGGCTCGGGAGAGTTACTTTCACATATTGGGATTTGAGAGACACAAAGTAGAATTAGTTGAGTTAACGAGACCAATTGATTTGGGTAATCATAATAGGTTTGCTTACTGGGTGTTTACTAGGTTAAGTGAATAGGGATATTACTTAATTGACTTTACACACTATTTCACTCGGCACTCGGGAGAAGGAGCGAAATTATCTGAGAAATCCTAGATTAGTGAATTGACTGGAGCTACTTAACAAAACCAAATATTGGAATTGCATAGTTTGATAGAATAAAAAACCTAACCCCTAACCGCTTTACCATCAGAGTTTCCTTCGATCCCTTGTTTTTTTCAAATTCTATTTTTACTTACTTTAGTATTTTAATTTATCATTTTAATTACTTGAATTATTCTTATTCGATTGCCTAGATAAAGTTAAAAGTTATTGTAGTAGCAGTATTTAGTTTAATTCGTAAAAACACTCATTTCTTATGGGACGATACTTGATAAATTGTCACTTTATTACTTGTTACGATTCGTATACTTACGAGCTTATATATGTTAGCTTTGTAATTTATTTTTTGTGCTATTTTCATTTGTTTTATAACACGAACCAATTTCTTTCATCGTAAACAATTTCATGGCTCTTTCTCAGGAGGAACATTTATGTCAGTGCTGAATGCTGGTCGGCATTGATTTCTTCCGAAAGTAAACTCTCTGTTTCGATGCCAATACCTCTGCCAGCTTCTTGTACTCTACGTCCAGCTTTCATTGCCTGAGGAACATTTATATGATTTCCAAAGAAAAAGATATAACTTTTACAGGAAGAAAAATAAAATAAGCTCCTGAGAAGCGTGGTAGGAGGAGCAAGTCACGGAATGTAAAAGAGGAAACACTTGAAATTTAGTCGATTTTTTTTTTCCTTGATGAGGTTTTATATGTTAAACTCCAAGAAGACAGTTCTATAAATCTAAGATAACTTCAAGAAGATGAAGACACGTACCTCATTGTCCCAATTAGTGCATGCAATTAGAGTGGTGAGAGCTATAACTTGAACAGAAAGTCCACATATTATCCCAATCCAAAGTCCCTGCCAATGAGTCTTAACTTCTTCAGGCACAATACAAACACCTAGTTTGAGAAAGAGAGCTAGAGAGAGAAGCCTACCATGGCTCCAATTTGGAAGAAGAAAGCAAGGAGCACAGCAGAAGGAATTGCTACAACATAGTAAGCGCCAAGGTTTATGAATGCACAGAGCTTTTGCCATCCACATCCTCTAGCAGCACCTAGATATATAACCAGATAAAATTACCATAAGAAAGTCATAAGCACAGTCAAACAAGTTGGAGAATACTACCGAGAGCTTGGCGGGGTGGTAAGCCCTCTGTCCCCCATAAGTCATGGGTTCAAGCTGAGACCCCTGCGCTGGTCGAGGTATTATGGGCAATCCACTTCGAGAGGACCCCATATGCCACGCGGCCCATGTGTCCCCTTGGTTATCTGGGTACGCCACCCTCTACTCCTATAACCTTTCTTTTTTCTTTACCAAAAAAAAAAAAAAAAAAAAAAAAGGTTTGGAGAATAATTTTGTAGGCTAAAAAAAATCTGCTGCAGTTTTGCACGGTCAAGACTTCATAAGATTTGGTCATATTTGCATATTGTTTTGTTTTTGACAATTGATGTGGTCAAACTTTTAGAAACACGTAGTACCAGTAGGAATTAACAGAAAAGTTTCCTTGAACTTCTGTATTTGCAAAAAGTTATTACCTGAAAGTACACATTGAAATCCATCCAAGAAATCAGATAATGCAAGCAGTGGCATTATTTTGGCAACATATCTGATAACTTCTTTCTCATTGCTAAAGAGCTTTCCCCAAACATGGCGTGCCAAAATTGTCACTATTCCTACAAAGACACCCTCTGATAAAGCCACCACAATGGCAACAACCAAAGCCAATCGGGCTCGTTGCGGCTGCCCAGCACCCAGTTCATTGGACACCCTTGAACTGTAAACACACAACAAGTGGAACTAAATATTAAATTACTGTACAATCACTACAATTTATCATGCTGTCATTGTCAAAAAAATGGTAAAGCAAAGAATAATCAGTGCAGTTGAGATTTCACTTTACCTTATTGCTCCACCAAGTCCAACAGAGACCATGTATACCATCCACATTGTGTTCACACTAGAAAAGATAAAAATGACAATCAAAGAACGGTTTTGGAAGAGATACAAATTATCAGAAGTAACTTTGCGAAATGGTTATATGAAAAGGACTATAAATACCTTATTGACAACACTGATGTCTGTAGCTTTGGGTTTTTGAGAAGACCAGATAAGAGAACAACCATTTCGAATGACCAGTATTCAAAGCTGTAAACCAAGGTAATCCTTGAAGTTATCGAATAGAAGCGACGGATAGTTAATGGTCTTTTCATTTTGGGAGCTTCTGAATCTTACCATATCATCACTGCTGAAGGAATGGCAAGTCTCATAAAGCTGAAAAAATCACGAAAGGCATCTTTTGAAAACCCTGCCCAAGTATGCCCGCAAGCCCCAGAGAATTTCACATAAATTGCTAACAAAAACACATTGAACCAATATGATATGTTGTTTGCCAAGGCCGCTCCTCTAATCCCAAGCCCAAATTTATAGACAAGAAGCCAGCAAACAATGGTGTGGAGAAGAGCTGTGACCCCAGAGCTTATCATCATAGGGAAAACAATGTTCTGTGTTTGTAAGAATCTGTTGAGGCATTGAAGCAGGCCGAAGGCAAACAGACTTGGGATCATCCACCGGTTGAAAGTTCCCGCTCCGGTAGATATCTCGCTGTCTTGGTGCAGTGAAATGAGAATGGTGCTTGTGCAAAACCAAATAACTGATAGGGGAATGCTTATGGTCAAAAGTGTTAGCACTGCTCTTTGCATGTGAATTCCAAGCAGGTGGTATTGTTTGGCTCCATAGGCTTGTCCACACAGAGTCTCCAAGGCGCTAGCCATTCCTAACTTTCAGGAGGTTTTGAGAGGAAGTTCAGAGAAGCTTGAAGTGTTTTCAGCACATATCCAAACAAAGATTTAGATATCATTTCATGATCAGATTTTACACTTTTTACACATCCAAACGCTGGTACAGATTGTAGTTCAAACCACATTGATTAGATTTTATAGTTTAAACAGAAAAGGTTAAATCACCACAATTCGGACCCACAAACCAATCAGATACTACATTTCATGGGAAAAAATTTACACTAAAACATGCTAGTTCCTCCAAAATCCTTGCAATTTTTCTTTAAAAGTATGACACGTCTAAACTATATTGTAAAACACAAATATTCATGACAAAATTAAGCCTTTTAAGGTCTTCATTATTAGTTTTATAAGAAAAAAATTTCAATGGATCAGCTTATAATTCATTTAAATTCTTATCTTTTTCCTCGCAGTATGACACATTTATCTCAACTATATTGAAAAATCACAATCCTCAGGAAAGATTTTACCTGCTAGCTAATTCTTTCAAGGCCTTGAAGAAACAAAAGAGTAGGGGCATTGTCAAGCAGGCTTGAGAGGTATTTTAAGAGGCGTTTAGAAAAAATCCCACTTACCAAAACACTGAAACCAGTGACTGAAGCAAATGAAGTGGCCAAAGAAGCACTGGAAAGAGACAATTCCCCAAGATGACCATTGAACATGACAGATATGAACTGTATGCTATTCTGCAGAATGCTAACCACTATAAGAGGCCCTGCTAGTCCCAGTTGTCGTTTCGCTTCACCGATAGCATCTAATCCACAACAGCAGACTTGTTGGCATGCTTCTGAGCCAGCTACATGGATGTTTTTATTGTTATCCCCATATGCAGATTCTGGAGCCAAATTTTCTCCTCCTTCCATCCCAATAAGACAACTTCTGTTCTCTTTCCGATTTTTCTTTAAGAATAAAGGACATGTCCAAAAGAAAAAAGGAGAAGAAATGTTATATAAGAGTACAAATATAGTCATAAAACATGAAATAAAGATAAAAGAAACATCAGTAGTGCATAAAACAATAACTCATGATGCAGTGGGTCCTAATTGTCGGGCGCTCGATAAATAACATCGTTCGAAAGTAAGTCTTGCCAGATGACAAAGATTTAAAACAGGAGTTGATTTCCATAGTTCCAGTTTTTCTTTTTCTACCTACTAGAAGTTATTCATTGACTACAAATATAAGGATCATTCCTATGCTATAGATAATCATATAAGCATTTTTTTTTTTTTTTCCTGAATTGGATAATTAAGACTGAAGTTATATTGATTATCTAGATCAAATAATTCACATAAACTTTTTGAAGAAATTTCAGGTACCTTTAAGTGAGGTAGTTGGATCGGTTGGATTCTGCGGATTTGCTAATCTTGTTTGCTATGGAAGTTGACCTGATTTTTATTTTTATTCGGATCATATAAGCTCTGGTGAAATAAATGCTTTATAAAAGAAAGGGAGGAGGAGGGAAATAAGTCAAGATTTGAGATTAATTAAAATTAATAGGTTAATAGTTTACATAAATTAATAAAGAGGTTAAATTACTGTTTTTGTTCATAACTTATTTGGTTATAAACTATAACTTGACAAGTTATTGTTCATAATTTACGATTTTTATCTATAATTTGTCTGACTATGAACTATAACTTAACAAATTTATTCATAACTTATAGGCTTATTAATTTTTATAATTAAAAATTGACATATATACTTTTTTAAACTTTTTATATTGATTTATTTTCTACTATTTTTCTGAAAAAAACTGAGAGATGGAGTCAAACACAATAGTCCAACATAAAGGCCTCATTCATTTCGCTTATTCGAGTTTAGAATTTGAGTTTGCTACAGTAAAAAGCTCTCACAAACAATCACATCTAACTTTTTTGCTACAGTAAAAAGCTCTCACATAAAATCAAATCTCAACTCGAATTAAAAACTCGAATCAGCGAAATGAACAAACTCAAAAGGATGAGACAAAATCATTTTAATACCCATTATAGCGAAATATACGTTTAGTATCTTATATTTTTAATAATATGAAGTAAGTACCTTAACAATTTATAAAATGATATTTTATTATCCTGAACAGTGTTTTGGGACATAAAATAAAATGACAAATTTTCCCTATTTAAAATTATGGTATAACAATATTGAAGACTCCTAAGATATATATATATATATATATATATATATATATATACACACACACACATATTATATTTGCGACTCGAACTCCTAAGATGGTTACTAACTACTACAAGATTCGTTAGGTGAAAAGGCATTAAATTATTTTGATATTACAGCTGGAAAGAATAAAAACAAAAACCCATCAATTAATATTTTTCCACCCATAAATGATAACTCCGTTTGCCCACTCAGTTAACTTCATTAATTGTAGTTGAGGTGTTAAACTTTATGAAGGGACAGCCTACAAAAATGTCTACCAAAAATTGACAGCGCTGAGCAAATGTTTTGCTAGTGCTTTTAATGGAGATATGAACGGTTTAGAAAAAGAAGACCTACTTTGAAAGAGGAAAAATAAAAAATTGCTTCTTGCGTAGAAAGTGCCAAAAGGGAACTATGAAAGTCAACTATAAAAGGGAAGAGGGAGTAGGTGGCAGGCTTGCCAGCCCACTTCAATTACGCACCGAAATTTTGGTGCCTCATAATGCCAATAATTAATCATTTATTTTATTAATTTAAATTTTTAATTTAAATTAAGATTTAATTTTATGTAAAAATTTTTTATTATAATAAAAAAATTAAATATAATTATTTATGAGAATTTTTTATTATAATAAAATTTAAATTTTAAACTCAAATAAATAAAATAAATGGAGCCAGAGTTTGGTTTCCATGAGACTCTATAAATAGAGCTATAGAATTTTGAGACCCATTTTATGTTTACACACAAATTAGATTCCGAGTGTAATGTGTGTGTGTGTATCTCTGTAAAAGTCTAGCCAAGATCGCAACAACAAAATTAAAATAGGCTAGTGGGCGCTTCCAATATGGAAGAAATCGGAGGAGAAATGCATAAAAAAAGTACGAAAGAGAGTTTAATATTATTGCCAAAACAAGGAGAAGAAGAAGATTTAGAAGGAAAAATTTGCTCAAGTAGTTCTAGTGCTAGCGGTTTAACATGGAGTGTTTTTTTTCAAGAAGTGAAGAGATTGGGATGCTTAGCAGCACCACTTGTGGCTGTGATTTTGTCGCAGTATTTGTTGCAGGTCATTTCCGTCATGATGGTTGGTCACCTTGGCGAGCTTTCTCTCTCTAGCACAGCCTTAGCCATTTCTCTCTCTGGGGTCACCGGCTTCAGTCTTCTTGTTAGTTCTAATATATATTTGCTTTCATCTTCTTAATTTTGTCTGTTTATGCAAATTTTCTTCTTGCTTTCTTCTTAACTTCGTTTTGAGCATGAATCTGGGGAGAGAAAAAAAAGTATCGTTCAATCTATATTAGCAACTATCTGTTGATTATACTTACGTGCTTTTGATACTAACACTTAGAAACAGTGACGGAGCCAAAATTTTTATGAGATGGACTAATAACTACAATGAAAATTTAAAAGGTATAAAATTGTAGTTTTAATTTTTAGAGGGGCTTTGTACAATTTTCCCAAGTTTATCTTATACAGTGACGGAGCCAAAATTTTTTATGAGAGGGACTAATAACTACAATGAAAATTTAAAAGGTATAAAATTGTAGTTTTAATTTTTAGAGGGGCTTTGTACAATTTTCCCAAGTTTATCTTATATATATATATATATATATATATATATATATATATATATATATATATAGAATCTTCGCTTTCTTGATCCGAGGATCATGGATTCATGGGTCTTTGCTTATTTGTCGCCCACGACGTGGAAAAGAGTACAACAGCTCATCCGCCACTGTCGTTTTGCACATGGAGAGATATCAATGTGTGAACAGTTTTCGTCTTTGAATGAATTTGCATGCTTCCTGATTGTTAATGGACCACATGCATTCTAACAATGACTAAATAAGTTTCCCAAGTTGGTTTAGTAAATGATTTAGGGACCGTACATTTCATATATTTGAAAAGAAAATTGAATAAAAATTCAAATTTTTGGTGAGAAAACATTATAGTAGAAAGGGTTTGAATTGTAGCAAAAAATTGCAAATCACATGTCCAATATCTCAAATAATCAACCGGGTCCGTGATGTTTTTGTTTCTAAACAGTTAGGAATGGCGGGTGCACTAGAAACTATATGTGGGCAAGCATATGGAGCTGAGCAATATCAAAAACTTGGACGTCAAACTTACACTGCCATATTTTCCATGTTCTTGGTTTGCCTTCCTATATCTTTAATTTGGATCTGCATGGGAAAGTTACTTGTTTTAATTGGTCAAGACCCTATTATTTCTCATGAAGCTGGCAGATTCGCAATTTGGCTTGTTCCTGCTCTCTTCGCTTATGCAACTCTTCAAGCACTTATTAGATACTTTCAGACCCAAAGCTTGATGCTTCCTATGTTCATAAGCTCCTGTGTGACCCTTTGTTTTCACATTCCTCTGTGTTGGGTTTTGGTGTTCAAGTCCGGTCTGGAAAACGTTGGAGGTGCATTGGCAATAAGTATTTCCTATTGGTTGAATGTGATTTTACTTGTGTTGTACATGAAGTTTTCTCCTTCTTGTGGCAAAACTCGGGTTCCGATTTCTATGGAGCTTTTCCAAGGTATCGGAGAATTTTTTCGCTTTGCCATCCCTTCTGCAGTAATGTTATGGTAACTTATTTCTTCCTTCTTTTCGATTCACATAATCAAAATTCTTCTATTCATTTTCTCTTCTTATCTTTATTCTTTTATTTTATTATTTTATCATTTTGTTAATGATTTCGATTGATGTTCATAGCCTTGAGTGGTGGTCATTCGAGCTAATTATTCTGATGTCTGGGCTCTTACCAAATCCACAGCTTGAAACCTCAGTTCTTTCTGTGTGGTGAGTTTTCTGCTACTATTTTTATAATCTCTTTCTCACAAAAATATTCTTTTCATTGAAATGTAATGTTCTCATTTCTTTACCTACGACAGCCTAAATACCATTTCAACATTGTATACAGCAGCACATGGCCTTAGTGTTGCAGGAGGGTATGCTCTTTCCCTTTCCCGTGAAATACATGTATCTATATTGGGGAACTTTTATGGTAGGAACTCTACTTTTACCTTACCAGTAGGTACTGCTACTTCAACCGTTAGATTAATTTTTTAACAGTCAGGATTTGTGATGTCCACATTAAAAATTTAAAGTACACGATGCAGAACTACCTCTAGTCATAAATCAGAACATTAACAAATGAATCCAATGGTTAGAATAGTAGTACCTACCCGTAGGACAAAAATATAGTTCGTACCATAAGTTTTGCCTATTGATACCTACAACTAAAATATTCAATGGAAATGCAAAAACATCTATGTATGTCAATGTGACTCCATGTCTGTTTTGTAACAGCACAAGAGTCTCAAATGAACTTGGAGCTGGAAAAGCGCAAGCTGCTCGAATCGCTACGTTTGCTATAATCTTTCTAACAATCATAGAGACAACTATAGTAAGCACATCACTCTATGCAAGCCGCCATGTTTTCGGTTACATTTTCAGCAATGAGAAGGAAGTTGTGGATTATGTCACGGAAATGGCTCCTCTGGTTTGCATATCCGTTGTACTAGACAGCTTCCTAGGGGTCCTTTCAGGTCACTACAAAACATGTCCATCTCTTTTATGTCAATAAAATATAAATTTTTGTTTTTGTATTTGTTTTGTTTTGTTTTGTTTTGTTTTTTTTAATTTTTTAGTATTTTTTAAAATTTAATTCAGGTGTTGCTAGAGGATGTGGATGGCAGCACATAGGGGCTTTTATAAACCTTGGGGCATATTATCTTTGTGGAATTCCAGTAGCTGCAACATTGGGTTTCTGGTTTAAGCTCAGAGGAAAAGGCCTCTGGATTGGCATACAATTTGGTGCTTTTGTGCAAGTTTTTCTGTTGTCTCTTGTTACTAGTTGTACAAACTGGGAAAAGCAGGTCTACCCTCTATCTCAATTCTTCTCCTCTTTGTCAATCCCAAATTTCATAAACAAAATTTGTGATAAATCTTAATCGAGCCTTCCAAATGCAAAGAGCACTTCCATTACTTTTCATATTTTTCTAAACGGATTTCACCCGTTTTGCTGATGTTTCAGGCAAGTAAGGCAAGAGAGAGGATATTTGAGTATACATCTCTCAGAAATGGATTGGAGGACCGGGCAGAGTTAAAATAGAATATTAGAATTGTATGATGAATGTATTTTTCTTGTGCACGGTTGTAGCGGGAAAAATTTTGTATGCACAATGAGAAAACTAGTACTAGTCTATAAGGCGGAAGTTTGCCATCCTACAAAATAAAATTAGCAAAATGATCTTTTTTATTTTTACATAGAGTGATCCATTTTGTCACATAGTGTAAAAGTATTTGTGCCGAATCATTCTGAAATCATTTTGTAAATTAAAACATTTAAAAAGTTATATATAAAGATTTTCATTAAACTTCTTTTTAAATGGCGCTCCAATACCCTATTGCAGTTTTGCACGGTCAAGACTGAATAAGATATTGCCCTGTTCGTTATGTGGGTATGAATTGTGTGAGTTTGAACCTTTGGGTCTAAATTTTTGGGTTTGAAACTATATATGGGGTTTTTTTTTTAGTTCGAATTGACGTTTGTTAATATAAGGTCTAAACCAGGAATAAAATTTGAACCAGTATTCGGTCACATTATTAAAATTATGGGTTTTTAAAAAAATGCGAGTGAAATCAGTTGGTCCTGCCTTCGGGCTGAGTTTTGAATAGTAAAATGCATTACCCATCAAAACTTTACGGGGGTAAAGTTGAGTTCAACCTTCAATTTTGGGTTCAAACCCAAGTTTTGGTTCAAACTTTAAAGCAGCCAACCAAGGGTTCAAACCCTCCATAATCCTCCAATCAAACAGCCCGTGTTGGGGTGTTTTGTACATGGGTTTAGATGCTCAACCTGAATTGTTATTTGGTAAGTTATTTTTGAGTAACTTTATTTGGATTGTGCAGCTGGTTTGAACTAGCTCCCACCCCCCCCTTAATTCATGTTTTCAACACATATCCAAACACAGATTCAATAATCTTTCATGCTCAGATTTACTTTAACACATCGAAATGACGGTTTGGATTACAGTTAAAACCACATTGTTTAGAATTTAAAGTTTAAATCAAAAAGGTCGAACCAAATGGATCCTAAGTTTCACAGGAACAATTTTACGCTAAAACAAGCTAGTTCCTCCAAAATCCTTGTAATTTTTTCTGGAAGTATATGTCTAAACTATATTGTAAAATACACATGTTCATGACAAAATTCGCTTGCTATAAGCCTTTTAAGGTCTTCATTCTTAGTTTTATATAAAAAAGAGTGCTCTGATTATTTCACCGATTCTAGTTTTGTTACAGTAAAAAGCTCTAAGAAACAGTCACATCTAACTTTTTTACTATAGTAAAAAGCTCTCACATAAAGTCACATCTCAACTCAAATTAAAAACTTGAAGCAGCGAACTAAATGTACTATAAAACAGCTTATAATTCTATGTTCTTATGTATTTCCTTGAAGCGTGACACATTTATCTCAACTAATTGAAAGTGGCAATCTTCAGGACAGAAACCTGCTTGCTAATTCTTTTAAGGCCTTGAAGAAACAAAAGAGTATGGGCTTTGTTAAGCAGGCTTGACATGTATTTTAAGAAGTGTTCATAAAAATCTCATTTACCAAAACACTGAAACCAGTCACTGAAGCAAATGAAGTGGCCAATTAAGAAGCACTGGCGAGAGGCAGTCCCCCAAGATGACCATTGAACATGACAGATATATCAACTGTATGCGATTCTGTAGAATGCCACACGCTAGCTAGTCTCAGTTGTCGTTTTGCTTTGCCGATAACATTTAATCCGCAACTACAACCTTGTTGGCATACTTACGAACCAACTACATGGCTGTTTATATTGCTTTCACCATATGCAGATTCTGGACCCAAATTTTATTCTACTTCCAATCCCAATAAGACAACTTCTATTCTACTTGTGATGTATCTTTAAGAATACAGGACATAAAAGAAAAAGCAATAAGGGTACAATTATAATCATAAGATATGAAATAAAGATAAAGGACATGAGTGGTGCCCAACACAATTACTCATGATGGAGTGAGTCCCTGTTGCAGGAGCGCACGATAAATAGAATTATTTGAAAAATATGTCTTGCCAATGACCTATAATTTAGAGATGAACAATAGTCATTTATGAATGGCAAACTCCATTGAATCTAATGGCTCACTATATAATTCCACTTTTTCTTTTTCTGCCAGAACATGTTCATTGATTACAAGAGCGAGGATCATTCATATGCTATAGACAATCATATAAACCTTTTTTTTTTTTTTTTTTTTTTTTTGAAGTGAATAAGCAAGACTGAAGTTAAATTAATAACTTAGATCAAACAATTCAAATGAGCTTCTTGGATAAATTTCCAGTACCTTAAGTGAGGAAGTTGGGCTGGTCGGATTATGCGGATTTGCTAATATTCTTAGTTATAGTAGTTGATCTGTCCATTTTTTTTTTTTTTTTTTTGGTCATTTAAGCTCTGAACTGGTAAAAGAAAGAGATGTTTTGTAAAAGAAACTGAGAGATGGGCAAATAGAGTCAATAGTCCAACATGAAAGGATTTGTAAGTATTCCATCTTTTGGTATATAATATTACACTATATAGACAATGTCCATAGTTTCTAGCAAAAAACGAAAAAAAAAAAAAAAAAACCTGTAGAACATGAGGATATTTTATCATTGTGAATGAAGAAAAACCTCTTTCGTGGAATGTGACTTCAAAGGAAAATAAAGCATTCTGGTCGTCTGACTCAGCAAAATAAACTTTTTCTTTTAATAGAAGAGTGAAAACAACGCAAATACTCTGATTCCAAAGTCTTTGGACGTATATGTTATTAGAAAAAAAAAAAAAAAAGAGGAAAATAAACGAAAAATATAAAACCATGATCTTCCAATTAACCTCTTTGCCGTAGCCTATGATGCACTTGAGTGGTTTGAGGAAACTGGGGCCTAGTGAAAACATTATTTATTTTTTATTCATATAAATTCTCTTATTTATTTATTTATATCCTCTTATCAACAAAAAAAAAAAAAAAAAAAAAAAAAAACCAGTATCACCCTACTTAATGTAATTTAAATATTGATTAAACTTTTTATTATGGTCTTTATTAACAAAAATTATATCTCCAATCTGAAAGTTCATTACATTAAATTCCAATCATTTAAAGAAAAAAAAATAACTTTTTTATTTATTAGATCCATGAGACTAAGTTTAACTTTAATTTAGTTCATTTCATCTATCACCTTAGTCCAAAATCTTGTCTTAGTTTATACCTGTGGCTCTGCAAAAGTCATACTTCTTTATATCTTGCTTCAGGATATTTTATATATATCACTATTTTGTTTGTATATTACAAGGACAACGGACAACGGACAAATACAAACACACACACACACACACACACACACACACACACACACACACACACACACACACACACACACACACACACACACATATATATATATATATATATATATATAACAACCGAAACAAGGACTCTTCCTCTCTATTTCTCTCTCAAAAAGTATAGTCAATATCCCAAAAACATCATTAAAATAGGGTAGTGAGCAATTCCAATGGAAGAAGTAGGAGGAGACAGACATAAAAGAAGCATAGAAGAGAGTTTACTATTATTGCCAAAACAAGAAGAAGAAGAAGAAGAAGAAGAAGAAGAAATTGGCTCAACTAGTTCTAGTACAAGTACTGCTTTGACATGGAGTGTTTTGTTACAAGAAGTGAAGAGATTGGCATTCATAGGAGCACCACTTGTGGCTGTGATTTTGTCGCAGTATTTGTTGCAGGTCATTTCCGTCATGATGGTTGGTCACCTTGGCGAGCTTTCTCTCTCTAGCACAGCCTTAGCCATTTCTCTCTCTGGGGTCACTGGCTTCAGTCTTCTTGTCAGTTCTAATGCTTTCTTTCTTTACCTTCTTAATTTTGTCTTTTGTATGTCTGCAAATATTATTATTTCTGTTTTCTTTTCTTAACTTCACATGATCTGAAAATATTTTGTATTGTTACGAGTCTGAAGGCTTTTCCACAAAAAAAGGGTTATTTTATGAGTCTTCAATGAAAATGTGTTAAAGAGTCTTGTTTTCTTGTGATTTTTTTTTTAACTCTCATTTTACCTTTTAAATTCTAACTAGTCCCATTGAATGCTTTTTATTATTTTCATTAAAAGCAAATGATAAAAAGGAGATTAAATTGGGTAATGTGTCATTTTTTTTTTTAGCTTTCAGCGTAAATTCTAATAGAAAGGGTTAAAAGTAAAACTAATCTCCCTCTTGTTGTTTGTTTATGAGACTTTTTTGAAAATTTTTAGCGTCCGTTTGGTTCATTGATTCAAATTATGTGATTTAAACCATTTTCAATTTACGTGTATTTTTTGTGAAAGAAAATACTGTAGCGAATTATGAATTATGATTCGAATCAGGGAGCGAATCTAGGAACCAAACGGACTCTTAATCTTGCTTTCTTGTGACAAGAGGTGCTCTTTTTTCTGCGTTTTTCTTTTCCTTCATTTATTACATTATTTTTTTTTATTATATTTGATGGAGACTTTTTGTAGTGAAAAATGCTTAGAAACACTACTGGTGTTAAATATCATCATTAATAGAAGGTGGGCTCCACATGTAGGTCTCACACTGTGGGACCCACCTTTTATTAGTAGGTGATGCTAAGCACTACCGATGCCTTATAGCATTGCTCTTTTTCAGTACTTTTACACATGATGTGGAAAAGAGGAGTATAGCTCATCCACCACAGTCGTTTTGCTCGTGAGAGATATCAGTGTGTTAACAATTTTCAGAATGAATTTGCATGGTTGACCTTAGACTTTAAATGTACTAGCAATCTTATTTGTCCCTATAGGACTAAATCCCCACCTTTCATAAAGAGTAGCTCTTATCTGTGAGTCTCACATGAATCCCACAAATGGAGCCCACTTTTTTTAAGAGGGTGGGGATATAATTCTATGGGGCTATACAATATTTTTCTAATTGTACACACGTACACGTACAATGATGTCGGTGATGGATTATGGCTTTTAATGTCCATGTGTAGCTAATGTTATTTGAATATAAAAAGAAAATTAAAGTTCTTATGAGCATTGAAATTTTAATGCCCATATAAATGTTAGTCCTTTTCTTCGCTGAATTCCATGTATATGTTACTTGACATATGAAGCGATGTGGCTTTCTTGTTGTTCATGGACCACATGCACTCTAATAACATTGTCTAGTTAAGTTTTATCAAGTTGATTTTATTTAAGATGCAAATCGTTAAGCTCTAGATCCTAATTATTGCCTTGATAATTATTGTCTTACACAGAGACAATGTCTAGATCAAACTCTAGGGATTTCACACTTGTAAATTCGGTTGTCTTAGTCATCTTTATAAAAGGGGCACCTATTTGGGGTTAACGAGAGGTTAAAGAAAATATGAAGAGTTCTTATAAACTTCTTCATCACATTAAATTTCTATAGCAGCTAAAAATAGACGTAGCTCTTACATTGAGAATGAATCACCATAAATCTTTTATGGTCTTATTTTTGCATTTCTTCTCCGTTTTTATTGTTGATGGTGGTATAACATTAGGACGTCTAATTCTTAACACAAATCGTATGACTGAAATCACCAGTGACTGACTAGGTTCTGTGATGTTTCTGTTTCTAAACAGTTAGGAATGGCAGGTGCACTGGAAACTATATGTGGGCAAGCATATGGAGCTGAGCAATATCAAAAACTTGGACTTCAAACTTACACTGCTATATTTTCTTTGTTCTTGGTTTGCCTTCCTATATCTTTAATTTGGATCTACATGGGAAAGTTACTTGTTTTGATTGGTCAAGACCCTCTTATTTCTCATGAAGCTGGCAGATTCACAATTTGGCTTGTTCCTTCTCTTTTTGCTTATGCAACTCTTCAACCACTTATTAGATACTTTCAAACCCAAAGCTTGATACTTCCTATGTTCATAAGCTCTTGTGTGACCCTTTGTTTCCACATTCCTCTGTGTTGGGTTTTGGTGTTCAAGTCCGGACTGGAAAACGCTGGAGGTGCATTGGCAATAAGTATTTCCTATTGGTTGAATGTGACTTTACTTGTGTTGTACATGAAGTTTTCTCCTTCTTGTGCAAAAACTCGGGTTCCGATTTCTATGGAGCTTTTCCAAGGCATCCGGGAATTCCTTCTCTTTGCCATCCCTTCGACAGTAATGACATGGTAACTTATTTCTAACTTCATTTCTGAACCATTCCTATATTTAATATATTCTTCTTATCCTTTTCTCTTTCTCATTTCTTTTATTATTTTATTGGTGAGTCTATCATAGCCTTGAGTGGTGGTCATTTGAGCTGCTTATTCTGATGTCTGGGCTCTTACCAAATCCACAGCTCGAAACCTCAGTTCTCTCTGTGTGGTGAGTTTTCTGCTGCTAATTTTTCTTTTATCTCTCTCACACAAAAATATTCCTTTCATTGAAATGTCATCTTCCCATTTGTTTGCATATGACAGCCTAAATACCATTTTAACATTGTATGCAATACCATATGGGTTAGGTGCTGCAGGAAGGTATGCGCTTCTCCTTTTCCCTGGAAATAAAGTAAATACGCCATAAGAAATACATGTATAAATATTGATACAAACAATTAAAATATTCAAACTTATTGCACAAACATCTATGTACATCAATGTGGCTCCATGTCTGATTCCCAACAGCACAAGAGTCTCAAATGAACTAGGAGCTGGAAATGCACAAGCTGCTCGTATTGCTACCTTTGCCTTAATGTTTCTGTCAATCATAGAGACAAGTATTATAAGCATATCACTCTTTGTCGGCCGCCGTGTTTTCGGTTACAGTTTCAGCAATGAGAAGGAAGTTGTGGATTATGTCACAGAAATGGCTCCTCTAGTTTGTATATCTGTTATACTAGACAGCTTACAAGGGGTCCTTTCAGGTCAGTACATGACTTGTCCATCTCTTTCCTGTTAATAAAATATAATTTTTCATTTTTTTTATTTTTTTTATTTTTATTGATTTTTTTTGGAAAAAAATTTAATCAGGTGTTGCTAGAGGATGTGGGTGGCAGCATATAAAAAGTTTCCAAATCATAAACCTTGGGGCATTTTTATCTCATAAACCATTTGCAGGGCAACATTTGCTGTCTTTGTGTTGGTTTTGTGGTTTTCAGGTGTTTATCGTTTTTCACATGATCGTTGTCTTTTCCCCCTCCATATGACGCTGATGTCCCAAGGCCCATTTTTTCAGATGCTAGCTATTTGAGATGTGGCATTTTGATTTTATCGAACAAATCTTTGGCTTTTTTGGTATTGGTTTTTTTTTTGCCCTAGTTCAAACTGGGAAAAGGCCTCTGGATTTAAAAGAAATCTTAAATTCAAAATACATCTTAAACTCCTTTTAAAATCAATCACTTAAATCATCATGTTTAAAAATTCCATATTTGTTGCATGCACCTTTTGCAACGTTCTAAAACTTAAATACTCAAAACTAAGATTGTTAGCAATATACTTTTTTTTTAAACATACATGCTTGAAACTTTGAATCATTATATATACATGATTTTACTTAGACTTATCTGCGGAAAATAATCTGCGTGAGCTGGTATCCATTCCATCTCCACCATTCGTCCGCCAGCTCACCATTGCCCTTCAAAATTGCCGATGGGTTTCTTACCCTCTGACAAAGATGAACTTATCTGAGTCGACAAATAAAATCAAACTATCTCTTTGTCACAAAATACACATGAATAAATAAATGCATGAGCTAATTATGTTTTGATGTTTTGTTGTCTTATTATCTTATTTACTTTCTTCTTGTTGTACAAACTGGGAAAAGGGTTTGCAAGGTCCCTTAACTTATCAACACCCGTCTTTAAATTGAACCCTCTATCTCAATTCTTCACCTCTTTGTCAATCTCGAATTCCATAAACAAACTCTGTTCTAAATCTTAATCGAGCCTTCCAAATCCAAATAGCGCTACAATTACTTAGCATAATTTTATAAACTTATTTTGCATTTTCTGTGTTGATGTTTCAGGCAAGTAAGGCTAGAGAGAGGATATTTGAGGATAGATCTCTCCGAAATGGATTGGAGGATCGAGGAGAGCTAGAATAGAACTGTGTGATGAACAAATTTTTCTTGTATACGGTTGCAACTGGAAAAAGTTTGCTTCAACTACTAGTACTAATTTGTGATGGGGAAGTTTGTCAAAGTGAATATCCAATAAAGTGAAATTGGCAAAGTGATCTTTTTCATTGTCCTTTTTTCAATGTTTTTGCCGTTTCTATTCATGCTGTCATTTGTGTTGCACCGATTGTGGTTTTCAGGTGTTTATCGTTTTTCACATGATCGTTGTCTTTTTTCCCCCTCCATATGACGCTGATGTCCCATGTTTTAATATTAATGAGTGCTAAATACAAAATCTTTTTCAGATGCTACCCTATTCATTTGAGATGTGGCATTTTGATTTTATCGAACAAATACACTTAAGAATGCCCTTTCTTCTTCAGAAAATCTCCTCTTTTTGAGAGGATCAAAGGTTGGTATTGAGTGGTATCAAGATCGTCTCTATTCCCCTTTTTTTTTTTTTTTTGCCCAAAGAGATTGTCTTTGGTTTCATAAAGCTTGAGACTTTTTTTTTTTTTTTGCCCTTTCTTCTCTCTGATTCTTGGTGAAAAGATTATTATTATTATTATTATTATTATTGTGCTTCTACGAAAAAGACAATAAATACCTTATTGACAACACGGACGTCTGTAGCTTTGGGTGCTTGAGAGGACCGGACAAGAGAACAACCATCTCAAATGATCAGTAGTCAAGGCGGTCAACCAAGGTAATCCTTTAAGTTACCAAATAGAAGCTGAGGAATGGTTTTTTTTTTCCTGACATATCATCACTGCTGAAGGAATGGCAAGTCACATAAAGTTTAAAAAAATCAAGCAAGGCTTCCTTTGAAAACCCTGGCCCAGTATGCCTTCAGGTGCCAGAGAAATTCACATAAATTGCTAACAAAAACACATTAAAGCAATATGATATGTTGTAGTTTCAAATATATGTGTGTGTGTGTGTGTGTGTGTGTGATATGTTGTTTGCCAGGGCAGCTCCGCTAATTCCGGGCCCAAATTTATGGACAAGAAGCCAACAAACAATGGTGTGGAGAAGAACTGTGACCCCAGAACTTATCATCATTGGGAAAACAATGTTCTGTGTTTGTAAGAATCTGTTGAGGCCTTGCAGCAGGCTGAAGACGAATAGGCTTGGGATCATCCAACGGTTGAAAGTTCCCGCTCCGGTAGATATCTCACGATCTTGATGGTGTGAAATGGGAATGGTGCTTGTGTAGAACCAAATAACTGATAGGGGAATGCTTAGAGACAAAAGTGTTAGCACTGCCTCTGCATATGAATTCCGAGTAAATGATACTGTTTGGCTCCATAGGCGTGTCATTCCTAACTTTCAAGAGGTTTTGGAAAGAAATTCAGAGAAGCTTGAAATGCTAATCTTATGGACTATAAAACAAAAGAAATAACTCAACTCCTAAGTTATATACGGAAAACTATGCACCAAAACTGGCAAATTCCTTCAAAACCCTTGTATTTTTCCTCGACGTATGATACGTCTAAACTATATTGTAAAACAAATCTTCATGACAAAATTCGCTAGCTAAGCGTTTTAAGGCCTTCATTCTTAGCTTTTAGGGGGAAAAAATTACATCAAAGCACCTTATAATTCATTTATATTCTTATATATGTTTTTCCTTGAAGTATGACACATTTATCTGAACTACATTGAAAAATCACAATCTTCAGGACAGAAACCTGCTTGCTAATTTTTAAGGACTTGAAGAAAGAAAGAGTAGGCGCATTGTCAAGCAGGCTTGGCATGTATTTCAAGAAATGTTTAGAAAAACCCCACTTACCAAAACACTGAAACCAATCACTGAAAAAAATGAAGTGGCCAAAGAAGCACTGGAAAGAGGCAATTCCCCAAGAGGACCATTGAACACGACAGATATCAACTGTATGCTATTCTGCAAGAGTCCCTGTTAGTCCCAGTTGCCGTTTCGCCATGCCGATTACATCTAACCCACAACAACAACCTTGTTGGCATGCTTGTCAACCAACTACATGGTTATTTCTGTTATTTTCACCATACTCAGTATCTGGACCAAAACTTTCTCCTACTTCCATCCCAATAAGACAACTTCTATTCTCCTTGTAATGTTTCTTTAAGAATGCAGGACAAGTCCCAGTTGTCATGACGCGCTAAATTTTTCAAAAATATGTCGTACCAATTACCACTTTCTAGAAATGAATTAAACTCATTATGAATGGCAAACTCAGTTTTATCTAATCGCTCACTAAATACGTTGTTGTTCTTGTTGTTTTCTTTTTTTTTTTTTTTTTGAATTGGATAAGAAAGACTGAAGTTATATTGATTATTTAGATCAAACAATTCATATGAACTTTTTTGAAGAAATTTCTGGTACCTCAAGTGAGGAAATTGGACTGGTCGGATTCTGCGGATTTGATAATCTCCTTAGCTATGGTAGTTGATCTGTCCAAACTCTTTTTTTTTTTTGGTCTTTAAAGCTTTAAACTGGTAAAAGAAAGAGATGCTTTATAAAAGAAACTGAGAGATGGGCAAATGGAGTCAATAGTCCAACATCAAAGGATTTGTACGTATTCCATCTTCAAGAACATAATAATACATTACAGATAATGTCCGTAGTTTCAGCAACAAGGAGAAAAAAAAAAAAAAAAAAAAAAAAAAAAAAGAAGAGAGGTCCTGGAGGACATATATAATTATATATCATTGTCGGAGAAAACATCTTTTGTCAAAAATTGACTTCAAAGGAAAATAAAGGCGTTGTTGTTGTTTGACTTCAGCAAAATAAACTTCTCTCTCTCTCTTCTTTTTTTTTTTTTATTTTTTTTTTTTATAATCTAACATATCTAAAAGATGATGGCCTCCTTTTTTTTTTTTTTTTTTTTTTTTTTGATAGCTTTCTTCTTTTCTCCTTTTTAACTTTTTTTTCCAATTGGACCTAGCTTTAACTAATACTCCCTCATTTGACCCTTCACTTATGTGCATATGATCAAAGAATATTTAGAGCTACATTACAATTTTGGGAGGATGGGAGGAGCTTGGAAGAAGAAGATGACAACATAGACATCTCACTTTGTGCGCTCAAGTGAGGAAATAAGTTTGGGGGTGTGAAAAAAAAAAAAAAGAAACGAAAAATTAATGATGAATAAAGTGGGTTACAAAGGGAGGTTCAAAAGCAAGTTTAAGGGAATAAAAGAGAATTGAAGAAGCTCATAAAAATAACATGGAATGATTATGTGCACGTGAGTGACTTAAGCCAAAAATAGTATCCATCATCCTACCTTGAACCCAAGCCTCACGTTACAAGTTGAATAAAGTCCTAATGATCCTTGGTATGGTGTTTGTTCTACATTAGTGGAGAGCGATTTTAAAAACCAGCCTATGGAGTTCTAAACATTCTCAACTAAGAGATCCATTTTTAAAGAACTTAGGTTGCGTAAACTAATCTGAGTACAAATGGTTGACAGGAAAAACTTTACACACACACACACTCATAGAGCCTTAAGTGAGGTAGAAATTGGCATTAAGATTGAAGTTCTACATAGAATATGATTTCTGAACCTTCTCTTGAGCTACTAACTATGTGGAATCTCTTAGGCAAGATTGTCAAATCATCAACAAGTTGTCACTGGTACTTTGATTCTTTTATTGCTTTGAGGTTAATTTCTTTCTTCTCTTTTCTTTACTTTTCTTTTGCTCGAGGACTAGCAAAATCTCAAGTTTGAGGGTATTTGATATATTGGATTTATGCTTATTTTTGGATACTTCTAATTGAGTGTTATGTTGGTTTTAGAGTAATTTTAATAGTGAATTTATGTGATTTTACTTGGTTTTGTAGATTAGCATCATTTGGAGTTTATAGGTGAGTGTTGGAGTAATTCTTGGAGCTAAATTCATATTGGAGAGCCGCGGCCTTGAAAGATGGTGCCTAGGCTATGAAATAGTCCAATTGCAGTACACTTTGTACAATCGAGCCATGGCACTATTTTATGCAGTAAAGAACATCTCTGATCAGCGCCACGACGCCCAAAACCAAAGCCGCGACACTACTTCGAAGCAAGGTGTATATTTGACATCTTTCAGTTCAGCGCCATGGCTCCCAAATAGTAGGGCCGCGTGCTACTTTGAAGATTTTGCCGACTTGAGTTCATTTGAGTTCTAAAAATTTACAAAAATGCCACTACGATTCTAAACACTATAAATAGGAATTTTATGGTTATTTTCTAGTATCTTTTGGCTAAAAAAGAAGGAGAGAAGATGACTCTATGATGTTTTCTTATTCAATTCGCCAAACAGTTTTATTATTTCATGAATTTCTTATATTAATTATTATTGTTATTATGTTTTCTTTTTCAATTATGTTCTAAATTTCTAGACTAGGGCTACAAGTATAGCCAAGACATGAATATTTGATTTCATTTATTTTCTTTCGATGAAGGTTATTCACTAAGAGTTTTCATTCATGAATGTGTTTCTTTTATTGTTCTCAATGCTTTTAATAAACTGATCACTTATTAAATTGAATTGAAAACCTAAATTGAAACTCCAGAAGGAGATTTTTAGGAATAGTTTCTAATGAAAGGAATCGTAAGGTGCATAGGACATCGAGAGATAGTAATACTACTTGCGAGAGTAATTTTAGAAAAATCAAAGAACTTAATGAATTTCTAGGATGGTGGGATTCACATCTAGCGAAAGTGAATTTACATGTTAGAAATATTTTTAATAGCATCCCCAGAATGATTATTAGATAAATTAGGGTTTTTCGTTCTACTACATGAATGTCTTGTTAGCGAATAATTGGAATTGAATAGGAATTGTCTTGGTGAAACTTGTATGCTCTAGTGTTTTCTTTGGATTGATCTATTTTCATAATTATTTTGCGTATAATTTGTGTTAATTTATTTTGCTTTCTTTTCAGTTTTAATCTTTTATTGAGATTTTATTTGTCTAGACAAAGTTAAAAATATCAATTTCAATAATTGTTAAGCTAGTCTCCGTGGGAACGATATCTTATTCACTCATTATATTTGGTTTTTTTTTTTTTTACCCTTTATATTAACAAGTGTTTTTTTTATAGTTATCTTTTAACACCTATCAATACATCTAATCTAACATCTAACACATCTATACATCTATACATACTATACATACTTAGGGTGCGTTTGGTTGTAATAGGGAATAGTAATAGTAATGAGAATGTGAATGGTAATGGTAATAGAATAAGAAAGAAAGTTGATTTATTTGTTTAGTTGTAATTTCAGGGAATACTATAAAATGAAATATGAATATTTCATGTTGATAAAATTACCCTTACATTACATGTAACACTAATATTTTATATATCAATATAATTAATATAATATGTAATATGTAATATAATAGAATAAAATTATTATTAAAATGGTTAATATAATTATAATATTATAAATTATATTATAAGATTGTATCATATAAAAAATAATATTTCAAATATAATATAATTAAAAATTACAAATATACTATATTATATATAATTATAATATAATATATTATTATTATATTTAATATAATACAATAAAACTATTATTATATGATATATTATATCATTATGATAAAAAATTTAATAATATTATTAAAATGGATAATATAATTATAATATTATAAAACATATTATAATATTATATAAGAAACAATAATATTTCAGTTATAATACAATTCAAAATTACAATTATATTTATATTATAATATAATATATCTAATTACAATATAATATATAATTAATATCATATTATATTAAATAAATATATTATAATTAACACATTATGTAGCCATAACGTGTATAATACATAATAATATTAGGATTATAAAATTAGATTAATATTTAATTATATTAATTATTATATTTTAATAATATAATATACCATAATTATATTAATATAATATAATATAATTATAATATTATTATATAATAAAATAATAATATTAAATTATATTATAATTATCATACTATTTGTATTATATAATTTATATTTTATTGTAATATTATTATATATTATATAATTTATATTTTATAATAATATTATTATATATATATTATAAGATATAATTAGATAAATATATTATAATTTATAACTATATTATAAATTTTATTATTTTATATATTATAAATTTTATTATATATTATATTATATTACATATTATAAAATATAACTACTATATAATATGTTGTAATTATATTATAATATTCAAAGATAATTATAAAAAATAAAAAAAAAAGTTTAAAATGACTAATACTTTCATATAAAAAAATAATAATTCACTTAAAATAAATAAATAACCATCTTTTTAAATAACTATTTTTTTTTTTTATAAATCTAACTAAATATTATATTTAGGTTTCATTTCATTCTATTCATTCTTTTTACACACAAGCGCAACCTTAAAAGAGCCAAAGAGAATTTACTCCTCGAATTTACTCCTTGCTCGTCCTTCTACCACGTGCCAGCCTCTTATTTTTTGCTTTTGGCCTTTTACTTTTAGTTTTTCTTTCTTATTTCTCTCTTTTTTTTTTTTCTGACGATGCTTGCTTTTTTGTTTACATCCTTTGGGCCACATGCAAGTCTCCCATTTTTTCTCTTTTTATTTCTACTTTTTCTACTTTTCTAAATATTTGCTTTTTTTTTTTTTTTTTTTTTTTGGGTCAAATGCTGATGTTTATCTTAATCTTAACACTTAACCTACATAAAATAGCTAAAATCTCTCTCTCTCTCTGCCCTCCTTTTGATGTGATATTTTCACTTTTTACCGTATCACGCGTCAACTCCCTTCTCTCTCTGCCCTCCTTTTTGCTCCTTATTTTTGTTGTTTTTTTTGTTTTTTTTTTTTTTTTTTTTTTTTTTTTTTTTCTGCTTGTTTTCTTTCTTATTTTTTTTTTCTTTTTTGGTCCCTAACTCCTCTACAATTTTTTGTTCTTTTTTTGTACTTTTTAAATATGTTTGCTTATCTAGCTCCGTTCCTATTGCTTTTTTTTTTTTTTTTTTTTTTTTTTTTTTATCAAATGTGTCTTTACTTTTTTCCTTTTGCTAAAAGCATTTTTATGGGGTAATTCTTTTTTTAATGTACAAATAAATTCTTATTATACAGTTTACCCCCACACAATAACACGTGCGGAGCATACTTAAAAACTAATTTTTAATAAATGAGAAAAAATAACCCAAATGGTATAATTCCAAAGCCTTTGTACGTATATGTTATTAGAAAAAAGAAAATAAATAAATCACTTTTATAATGAGAAAATTATAATAAAGTACAGTACAAAAGCTAATTTTGATGTTTTTGTACAACTTGATGTTTTTCTACATGTCAATCTCGTACTCTATCGTCGTAGTGACACATAATTACAATTATAAGTAAGAAGATAATGATAGCTAACATAATAAAAATTCTAACTATTAAGAAACTATCATCATAAAAATTAAGAAGAAGGAGATTGTTGAGAAACATTTTTAAAGAGTGAAATTTGTGGGTGAACATGAAGGTTAGAAAACTCAATTATTTATAAGGTAAAAACTAACCATTTTTTACCGTCAGAATAGTGACTGGACGATTTTGTCCTTAGCCCTTATGAATAGTATTCTGACTGTTGGAATAACAGTTGAGATTATTGATAGACGATTTTTACCCTTATTATCTATTAGGAGTATTTTTTTGACTGTTTGAAGAAAATAAATGTCAAAATAATATTTGGATGATTTTACCGTTGGTTAATATTTTGAGGAAAATATAATTACATATATCAATCGATGTTCAAAACTATATAGAATTATGGAGATGACCATAAGGAATAATAGTAAATTCATAATTTAATTTTAGTAGCCCGAGGTACTAGTTTTAAGAAAATGATATTTTGAGAATAAATAATTATAGGCCGAGATGACTTGATAAAATTTGATAGAAATTTACTACCCTCAAGTACAAGTCAAGAATTATGATGAAGAAATCAGAAGTCAAAAAGGATGAATATAAGGGTTAGGAATTGAAGTTTCATTATCAGACCCAAATAGTAGCAAGCCAATAAACAGTGCCCAACATAAATAATAATAATAAAACAGAGAGATCAGAAGGGAGTGTCGTCAAGGATAAGAAGATTATGTATGAATTATTATAGAAATATAATATTTTAATCAAAGGTTATCATTCACAAATAATATTTTATTACAGATTGTAACTGCATAGTATCCCAAATTTTCCTATAAATAGGCATTCAAAATTCATTATTCATTATCCCAGAATTTTAGAAACGAAATTCTTTCTCTCTTCCCCTCTCTAAAATACTTCTTCTTAGTGGAGGTTCTAGCTCTAGTCTTCGAGGGTCGGAGTTCTACTGATAAGATACGAGTTCTAACCTCGTTACTGTTGGGAATGGTATCCTAGAAGCGTAGATATAATAGGATATTTATTATTTATTTAATAAAAGAATTTATTCATTATTTTTTGTGCATATATTAATGAATATTTTATGAATATCAGTGAAAATTTCATGATTATTTATGTGACCTTGAATATTGTATATAAGTGTTATATACGAGAGGATCATATTTAATAATAATAATCAAAATGATGTTCGTAATGAAATTTAATTAAAGTTCAGAATTTTTAATTAAAACATTACTATGCAGGTTACTTCCATTTAGAATAGAATAGTGTTATCCACACTGTTAATATAGCGAGATATTGAAAGAGTATATTACGCATTGTAAGATTATGTGGAACAGGGATACCGACACAATATGAATTTCTAATAATTTTCGTTAAGTATAGAAATTCTAATTGAGTCTACCAATGGTCATATATAAAATGATTTTAATTCTGAGTTCTTAGTAGACTTTTATTTATAGATTTGTGTCTTTTGATTTACTCAGTACAGATTCTGAGATCCTGAGTCCTATTCTTTGTATTTTAGAGACATGATGAAGTGAGTAGCTGAGAATGTTATTATATGAGTTGTAATCCATTCCTTCTTGAAAAGGAAGTAAATAAATAATTCTCTTGAGGGTTGATTCGGTACTTGGACTAGTAAGAGTGCTCCGATTCAGAAATTTATTTTATGAATCACTGTCCATAGAGAATCAATGGTACTCAATGATAAAAATGTAATTAGAGAGGTTAACGGATTTCACCTAACTCTAATTATCAATTATTTGTGAAGGATTGAACAACATGTAATGACTATCAAATGGACACATCATAGTGTAGAAGTAATTTATGTCTATAATTACGAGAGTGCAATTTCAAGTTTATAATGGAGTAACTTTTAGAATTAATTGAATTAATTAATGAATTAAAGAGTTTAATTAATTATTAATTTTATTGGAGCTCAAAATTATAGGTATATGAGTCTCTGCGTCATCTTTGTAATTCTACAAGACACTAGGGGCAAAATGAAAATTTTAGAATTATGGAATTCTAAAATAAAACACTTAAGGATAATTAATTAAAATTAATAATAAATTAAATAATGTGATTATTTAAGTTTAAATTTAAATTTTGAAACACACATGTGAAGGTGTTCACATGGTGTGAACTTACAACGCAGTGTGAATCCCTTTTGTGATTCAAATTGCTTTCTCTCTATAGTTATCCAATTAACTTATTTGATAAGTTGTCCGATTTGAAATTCAAATTGGTTTAAGTTTGACTTAAATTAGAATTTGAATTTAAGTTAAAATTAGACTGCAAGATAAAATTTTGCTCTATTCTTTATTTGGAAAATTGCGCCTACCACATGGAGGAGTTTTCCTATGGTGGCCGGTCAATTAAGATAAGGGAGAATTGGATTTGTTTAAAAATTAAATTTAAAGCGGAAGATAATTAACAAGCTTTATCTTGGAGATAAAGATCAGACTCATTCTAGGAGTCTGACTACTACTCTATAAACTAAGAGATTGTAGAAAATTTTGAGACATAATTTTTGCTCTCTCCTACCATTAGTGGCCGGTTTCTATAGCATGTGGGAAATAAAAATTTTCTCTAAAAATTCCACGTCATGCATGTGTTGGTGTTCGTGAAAATCTTGAGTGTTTATTCACTAATCTTGTTTTGTTTCATGTGTGCCCACACACATGTCTTTGTAGATTCAGGTGTTCTAAACTAACTTCAAGCGAGGAACGTTCGAGGTCAAAGAATTTAAGATATCATCATAATCAGTTGCTAGGTAAATAAATTAATTTGATTAATGTATTCGTGCATAAATTAATGTAATCTATAGAGTATATCAAAGTTTTATAAATTTTTTTGTTATATACGATCTGCTAATCACACACTTTCACATCCAAAATCGTTTTGGTAACCTACAGTTACTATTTACACTTTATAGTTTTGTTTTACTATGGTACTACTTAGGAAAATAATCTAGGTTAATCCGTTATAAGTCATTATAATGCTCAATTACCGTAAACATGAATAGTACCTGTATGCGTGAATAATGCCTGCATACGTGAATAGTTTCTAAATGCATAAATAATCATTATATGTATGAATAGTATTCATATGCGTGAATAGTACCCCTATACGTGAATAGTACCGCATATGTGAATAGTATCTGTACATGTGAATAGTCCCGTATGCATGAACCATACCGTATGACTAAACAATACCGTACTATACCCATGAATGTCATATATGTGAACTTTACGAACTCTGGACAAAGGACTGAAAGACCAAATGATTGGACTTAATGGACAACATTACTGGACAAATTTATGAACTTGAAAGTGAAGTAAAAATGGAATAGTAGTACCATATGTCTAGTTATTATGTTAGTATTATTAAGCTATTTTGGTTACTGATATAGTATTGTGATTGGTTAGGAGTATATTTTCCTACGGGAAGCTGAAACAAGGTAACTAAAGTTCTCACCTACAACACAAGTTAAAATATATTGAAAATTATTTTCAGTACGTTTATACTTGCTATATTCTAGTTATAACTTCTCATACACTATCTTTGCATCTACTATGTTGAAGTATTGCATTCACTTTAAAGTTGAAAGTTAATAAGAGATGTTGCCTAAGTAATTAGTCAGAAATTATTTCAAGATCAGGTGCTTTCATAGAAGTGCAGAGCTCAAAAGAAGTTAATAAGCTAATAGTTGACAATTAAAGAAGTTAAAGTTTACTCTGGCACTATTCTCCAGGGCCCTAAGATGAACAAAAAGAATGAAGCAAAGTATGACCATAAATGAGTTTTAACTTTCAAGTGAGATAATGACTTTGCTTACCGAACGTTAGCTCATCAGTTTATTTATATATGTGTTGTAGGTAAGAGAAAAAGTACATTGAATTAAACTGGAGAATGAGTAAGTTGTCAAGTTGACGTGTTAGTGCATATGGAACTGAACTTATGGGAGAAAAGTTTAAAAAGAGACACCATTATATTTTAAATAATTAGGAGTGTGTATTTAAGACTTTATGGTGTAAAATTTCATGAAGTATGTTATGCAACAAAAGTTTAAATTTGTTCAAATTTTTGTGTAGTACGTGTTATCAACTATTTTAATATATTTAAATATTCGTATCTTTATAATAGTTACATTTTAAAAGAGAGATGTTACATAATGATATCAGAATAAGGTCGGCTCTACAGACAACCTCATATGTATAAATATGAGGGTGAAGGTACAACTTATCAGTAAGTTTTAAGAATTAAACCTGTGATAATTTGAAGACAGGAGTAGATAGACTATTTCCTATAAGGATATGATAGAATATTTATCTATTAATTTATATATTATTTATGTCTCTTATAATTTAAGATTTTAGAAAGAATACCATGGAAGGACAGACATTTGTTGATGCGATATCTGTACAGAACTCTAGGATGATTGATGAACTCGCCAAAATGATAAAACAACAAGGCGCACTTCTGAGACTAAATGGTGGCCAACAACAATAACGGAAGTAAAAATTTAATAAAGGAAGATATTTTACAAGAGTTACTGATGTTCAAGGGGAAAAAAACTGAAACTAAAGTTCGAGAAAAAGTTTTGTGAAAAGACTTATAATTTGGGGTCAACTGCGTAACTATTTAGCAAAAAAAAAAAAAAAAAAAAAAAAAAAAAAAAAGTGAAAACCTATAAATCATTTTTTATAGGGAGAAAGATGCAGATAAATTAAAATTAATAGAGTGGTTGGAGTTATGAACTATAACTTGACAAGTTATTATTCATAATTGTCCATAACTTGTCCGGTTATGAACCATAACTTGACAAGTTTGTTCATAACTTATCTGGCAAACATTCTTTATTTGTTATATTCATTTCTTAAAATTTTTTCTACTATTTCCCTTTTTTATATTTAAAAATTTATTTAATTTATTTTTATTTATGTCCCCTCCATTACCGGAAAAAAAAAAATGCATACTATCACCCTCATTAATGTAATTTAAAATTTAATTAAACGTTTTATTAATGCTCTTTATTAACAAAAATTATATGTCGAGTTAAAATTTCATTAAACTAGACTCCAATCATTTAAGGAAAAAAAAAATCTAAAATGTATTATTTATTAAATCCATTAAATTATATTTTAAACATTATTATCCCATTTATTTTATTAATTTAAATTTAAAATTTAAATTTTATTATAATAAAAAATTTTAAAAAATAATTACATCTAATTTTTTTTTATAATAAAAATTTTCATATTTCTTCTTTAGAATATGTATATTTCTTCTTCTCAATTTTTTTGGTAAAATATACAAATTATAAATTTAAATTAAACATAAAGAAGAAATTTTTTTAAAAAAATTAAAGTTTAACGTGTGGGCCTGGCGGCTCTCCAAAAATATCTCAATTTAAATTATAAATTTTTAAACATATTTTTAAAAATCTTCTTTCCAAAAATTTTTTTCTTTTTCCATTTTTGCTTCAGCATACATGTATCCCTAATTTGTGTGGATATTACAATGACAAATTAGTAACGTCCAAAACAGGGACTCTAGCTGTCTCTCCCAAAAAGTCTATTCAAGATCCCAATAACATCTCATTAACAAATTGGGTACTGAGCGATTCCATTGGAAGAAGTAGGAGAAATACAGAAATATTAAAAAAAAAAAAAAAAAAAAAATGGAAGAGAGCGTACTATTATTGCCAAAACAAAGAGGAGAAGAAGAAGAAGAGAAAAAAATTAGCTCAATTAGTACTAGTACTAGTTCTAGTAATACTTCTTTAACATGGAGTGTTTTTTTTCAAGAAGTGAAGAGATTGGGATTCATAGCAGCACCACTTGTGGCTGTGGTTTTGTCCCAGTATTTGTTGCAGGTCATTTGCATCATGATGGTCGGTCATCTCGGCGAGCTTTCTCTCTCTAGCACAGCCTTATCCATTTCTCTCTCTACGGTCACCGGCTTCAGCGTTCTTGTTAGTTCTAATATTTCTTTTCATCTTCTTAATTTTGTTTTTTGTGTGATATATATGCAAAATTTGTCTTTGTTTTTTTGCCCCTTAAAAAGTATATGTCAGATCTATCTATCTATCTATAAATATATATATATATATATATATGTATATATGATTTTGTCTGTTGATTTTCATCTTCTTAATTTAATAATCTTTGTCCTTTCTTTCTTAACTTGATTCTGATCAGGAATTATAAAAAGAAAAAAAGGTTCTGTCATGTTGTATTTGTCGATTGTTGTGTTCTGCATTTTTTATTTTATTTTTTATTTTGACGTGATTTTAATCAGAACTAAGTATGAGATCCTTCCGACTTCCGTAGAAAGACTTCGTATATATGATTGGTTTACGAGTCTTCTGATCAAATGTACATGTTTGATACGCCGATTTTGATGATAATATGCTAGAATCTTTGCTTTTCTTGTGATGAAGGTTTATTTATTTCTTTATTTATTTTGCGGAGAATTTTTATGGTACTTCGTCACCCATGACGTGGAAAGGAGGAGTAAACCACAGCGGTTTGCACATGGGAGAGATATCAATGTCTGAACAGTTTTCATCTTTGAATGAATTTGCACATGCTTGACATTAAGAAGACTAAAATGGTGGTCCTAATTGTTTATGTCCATAAAAGGCTTATATTATAACCTATATATCTGTGATTTTCAAAAAAAAAAAAAAAAAAAAAAAAAACCTATATATCTGCATATCCATCTACAAGACAATACACACACATAAATTGATGTCGGTAATTGGCTGGCCCATGGGGAAGAAAAGGAAAAGAGATTTCTTAGTATATTTGAATGCAAAAAAAGAAAACAGCAATTTTAGAAGTGAAATCATATATAGAAATAGAGTATAATCCATGGATGTTACTTGCCATATTATGTGATATGGCTTCCTTACTATTCAGCGGCGAAGTCAGAAAATGTTTAAATAGGACACAATATTGGAAACAATGAGAGAGAATTAAATGAAAATATAGTAACAGATTCCAATTATTAGGTAGGAGTATAGTTACGATTTTGCTTATAAAATGAGGTACAGATACAACTGAGTTTTAGAAAAAATTTATGAATACAAGTCAAATTTCAAAAATTTTAGTGGGGGCACATGCCCTTAGCTACATGATAGTTAAGGCGTGTCTGAAGCCGTGCAATGGCAGAAGATCAGAAGATGACTGTGGGTTAAAGAACAGACTAATTAAGTTTACCAAGTTGATTTAGTAAATTAATTTTAGTTGCAAAATAATATATATTCCATCTACATTGACTAACTAGGTTGTGTAATGTGTTTGCTTCAAACAGTTAGGAATGGCTAGTGCACTGGAAACAATATGTGGTCAGGCATATGGAGCTGAGCAATATCATAAAGTTGGACTTCAAACTTACACTGCAATATTTTGTTTGTTCTTGGTTTGTCTTCCCATGTCCTTAATTTGGATCTACATGGGAAAGTTACTTGTTTTGATTGGTCAAGACCCTCTTATTTCTCATGAAGCTGGCAGATTCATAATTTGGCTTATTCCTGGTCTTTTTGCTTATGCAACTCTTCAACCGCTTATCAGATACTTTCAAATCCAAAGCATGATACTTCCTATGTTCATAAGCTCATGTTTGACCCTTTGTCTTCACATTCCTCTGTGTTGGGTTTTGGTGTTCAAGTCTGGACTGGAAAACATAGGAGGTGCATTGTCAATAAGTATTTCCTATTGGTTGAATGCGATTTTTCTTGTGTTGTACATGAAGTTTTCACCTTCCTGTGCAAAAACTCGGGTTTCGATTTCTATGGAACTTTTCCAAGGGGTCGGAGAGTTCTTTCGCTTTGCCATCCCTTCTGCAATAATGACATGGTAACCCGTTTCTTACTTCTCATACTGAATATCCTTCTTTCCCTTTTCTCTTATCATCTTTATTTTACCTTTTTTTATTTTTATTTTTTTTATGATTTTGGTTGATGTTCATAGCCTTGAGTGGTGGTCATTTGAGCTGCTTATTCTGATGTCTGGGCTCTTACCAAATCCACAGCTTGAAACCTCAGTTCTCTCTGTGTGGTGAGTTTTCTGCTGCTAATTTTTCTTTTATCTCAGTTCTCTCTGTGTGGTGAGTTTTCTGCTGCTAATTTTTCTTTTATGTCTCCCACACAAAAATATTCCTTTCTTTGAAATGTCATATTCCCATTTGTTTGCATATGACAGCCTAAATACCATTGCAACATTGTATACAATACCATATGGGCTAGGTGCTGCAGGAAGGTATGCTCTTCTCCTTTTCTCTGGAAATACAGTAAATACGCCACAAGAAATACATGTATAAATATTGATACATACAATTGAAATATTCAAACTTATTGCACAAACATCTATGTACATCAATGTGGCTCCATGTCTGATTCCCAACAGCACAAGAGTCTCAAATGAACTAGGAGCTGGAAATGCACAAGCTGCTCGTATTGCTACCTTTGCCTTAATGTTTCTGACAATCATAGAGACGAGTATTATAAGCATATCACTCTTTGTTGGCCGCCGTGTTTTCGGTTACAGTTTCAGCAATGAGAAGGAAGTCGTGGATTATGTCACTGAAATGGCTCCTCTGGTTTGTATATCTGTTATACTAGACAGCTTACAAGGGGTCCTTTCAGGTCAGTACATGACTTGTCCATCTCTTTCTTGTTAATAAAATATAATTTTTAATTTTTTTTTATATTTTTATTGATTTTTTAAATAAAAATTTAATTCAGGTGTTGCTAGAGGATGTGGGTGGCAGCATATAGGGGCTTTCATAAACCTTGGGGCATTTTATCTTTGTGGAATTCCATTAGCTGCAACATTGGCTTTCTGGGTAAAGCTTAGAGGAAAGGGCCTCTGGATTGGCAATCAAATTGGTGCTTTTGTGCAAGTTTTTCTGTTGTCAGTTGTTACTAGTTGTACAAACTGGGAAAAGCAGGTCTGCCCTCTATCTCAATTATTCACCTCTTTGTCAATCCCAAATTCCATACACAAAGGTCTCGTTCATTTCACCGATTTGAATTTTTAATTTTAATTTTACTGCAGTTAAAAGCTCTCATAAAAGGTCACATCTAACTTTTTTTATTACAGTAAAAAGCTTTCACATAAAATTACATCTCAGCTCAAATTGAAAACTCGAATTAATATACTGAATGAGGACAAAATCTATTACAATTCTTAAACTAGCGTCCCAAATCCAAATAGCCCTTCAATTGTTTTGCATATTTTTCTTAAACTATTTGCATTTGATGTGTTGATGTTGCAGGAAATCAAGGCAAGGGAGAGGATATTGGAGTATACATCTCTCAGAAATGGATTGGAGGATTGCGGAGAGCAAGAATAGAGTTGTATGAAGAACATATTTTTCTTGTACACGGTTGTAACGGGAAAAATCTTTGCTTCAACTATGAGAAAACTACGACTACTAGTTTATGACTGGGAAGTTTGTCAAAATGACCATCCAATAAAGTGAAAACATTTTTTGCTTCAAAGTAATTTTTTAACATTTTTACACCGGGTGATCCACTCAGTTGCTCAATTGTGCTGAATCCTTCCAAAATCAATTTTTTAATGAATAAATTTTTTTGAAAAGTTATTTTAGTTGTAAAGCGTTCTATCAGGCTCATTTTTGTGGAGCTCCGGATAATGAACATATTTTCGTTTACCTGCTTTGTAGGTTCTTCTATAATAGCCGATTTGCCTCCTTAATACAAACAATATTTTCTTTCCAAAAAAAAAAAAAAAAAAAAACTTATAGTATTTATTATCGTTTTTTGTCTTTTGTTGAGTGATTGACGTTTTTCAATGTTGTTGTCGTTTATCTTGTTTTTGTCCTTTGAGTTCTGCACGTGATCGTCATTTTTGTTGTTATTTGTTCCTGATGTTTGGCGTTTACAGTTTTATTGTCGTTGTTTTAATGTTTTGACGTTTCTATCCGTGTTGTCATTTTGTTGCGCCCATTGTAGTTTTCAGGTGCTTATCGTTTTCACGTGGTCTTTTTTGCTTTTGGTCTTTTTCGTCTCCTTTTTTTCCCCGTGTTTCCGCTGCGGGTACTTTTTTTTTTTTTTTTTTTTTTTTTTTTTTTCCTGGTACTTTAAATTTTGGAAACTTTTTAGAAGTATCATTTTCAGCCCTTTAACATTAACCCTTACATTTTTACCTTTTAAATTAAAACTAATTAAGAAGTAGAGTTTTTAAAAAGAATAATTTTAGTGAGTCAGGGTAAAATTTGTAATTTTTTCTTAAATTTATTATCATTTTGTTGTCGCTATTATTGAGTCAGTTTTTACAGTTATTGTCGTTTATCTTGTTTTAGTCGTTTTTCCTATTCTCGCGTCCAATTTTGCTGTCGTTTTCCCTTATGCTGATGTATTATTGGCTTTTTTTTTTAACCCTTTCACCGGTATACTTGATCTCGTTGCCAATTTCCTTTCATTAATTTTAGTGGTGCTGCCGAATTTTGCCTTTACTATCACGTTGGTCTATAAACATTTTATTTGTAGCACTCATAGTTCTTATTGAACATCCCTTAATAGGTAAAAATGTTCGTTACATCAACTTTTGAATGAAAATTACTCATTATGGTTTAGTTGAGGGACAAATACTTTAATTGTAAGGGAAATGACTTGATCACCAAATAAGGGACTAAAGTGTTTAAGTTTTGTAAGAGCTACAGGGCCGTTAAAAATGATTTTATTTTCAGTATAAAAGTAAAAATATAATCATTTTGAGACCAATTTTAAAATTGTGTTTAGTTGATTTTTTAATAGATTATTTTGAGTATGAGAAAAAAATAAAATCGTGTTTAGTTATAATTATTAATTAATATATTAAAACATTGTTGATAAGTACTAAAAAATAAAAAATAAAAAAAAAAAAACAACTTTCAACCCTTTTCTAATTCCTTTATAAAAATCATTCTCATTCTCATTGTTTTTTGTTTTTATTTTCATTTTCAATATATTTACTAAACAAACACAGTTTACATACCGTTTTCATTTTTATGACTTAAAAGACATGCAAAAACATTTTTAAAAACAATCTAAAACCAATTCCAAACGCACCTATAGTTTTGAGACATTTTAAGATTCTCTTTTGAATAAGGTTAATGGGATGCTTTCTTATTCTACTCAGTAATTAAATAAAATTTTACTACTTTTTCAACATATTTTACTTCTCTTAAGGAGTTGATTATTACTTTTTATTGGTATTTCAAGAGGTTTTAAAAAAAGTTTAAATTTATTCCTTCAAGATTTAACAGAGAATGTGTTTAGAAAATAGGTCAAGGAGAGATTTTGAAGACCAATATAAATACTCCTACTAAGTAAATACAACAATTAAAATGCTCTATAACTTTATTAAAATATGTCGAGGAGAGATTTTGAAGGTGTAACTCTCTTATCACAATTCGAGGGAGATTTTTCTCCCATTTTTCTCCCCAGGGAAGATTTTAACAAAGAAATATTCTAAAAAATTACATGTGGCGCCCCTTACACTATCTCTTTTTAAGCCTTACTTAGTATTAATTCTAAAGATTGCCACAATAATTAATCTTTATTTTTCGCTTATGCAGAAATTATGGTATTTCAAAAATTTTCCTTCAACAAGACTCGGTCAACACACCATTTTTATCAGGTTTTCTAGCCCTGCTTTTAATTATACAATCATTCAAGGTTTAAGAGTTTAATCTCAAAATATATGTATTTACAATTCCAAAATAATATGTGTGCAGTTTCTTCGGTCTGACCATAGGTACAACGGTCAACGAAGCCAACTTCTCTGCTCACTGCTCTGCCTTGTTCTTGCCTTTACCTACAGCACAGAGTAAACTTTAATGCGCTACAGGCTCAGTAAGTGGAGCTACAATTACACAATCCCATTTCAACATAAACATATATCACAACATCTCAGATAACCAATGCCAATCAATTCTTACACTCTATGCACGTGCACCATATATTTCTAGGGCCCTCCTGGTACTGCTGTCGGCTTTTTCACAATCTGACCACATGCCAATTTCTCAAATCACAATATCAGGTTCTCCATCATCACCCACCTGGCTCGAGGGAACGGCCAACGCATTCAAATTCATAATTTCACAATATCACAATATAGTCTCCATCATCACCCACCTCGCTCGAGAGACTTGCGCGGCTCAATCACAATCACATCTATCATTACATGAGTCTTTTGAGGACTTGACAGTACCAGCCTATCGTGCATGCTATTTCACTCTGAGTACAATACACTTGCACTAGCATACTTTCACAAAATATACACATTAACAATGCCACAAAGATCACATAATAGCATACTAGACATTCCATAAAAGTCTACCAAACAAGGTTTACAAGTGATGTAGAGAAATCATACTCTACTTACATGAGTTGCTTAGCAAAATCCGAGTTCAACTCTTTGCGTGTCCCTTGCTCATTTTTTTCTCTCTACTGTCCAAAATAGACAAATTAGCTTCGTTATTTGAAGCTCAACAACTCAATTATAGTAATTTGTTGTCTTTGCTTATTCAATTTACAAATCACTCTTTTAACACTTTTTGCATATTTAATTAAGAGATTTATATTTAATGTTAATATAACCTCAAGGTTCCAAACCATAAATTCTTCAGCCATAAATCAATTTCTAACTCGAATCTATACTTTTCATAAATTTAGCAAATTGGAAAATTCATTGATCTTGATGGAATATACATAAATGATTATTTAAGTCTTTAAAAATTCTAAAATCAACTCTAAAAAACGTAGAGACGGAGATCTTTTTAACGAGCTATCATATTTCTAAATCTAAGCTCTCTAAGTGTCTCGAAAACAGTTTTTAAGAATTTAAAATTCTGATTTTTCCTATTTTGACAGCTTTTAGGAAGTTTTTACATGAAACTTCTAATGGGCACAACTCGAGCTACAAAACTACAAATAACGTGATTCTAACTCTCACACATCACTAATAATGTGTTATACATAGTAGTAATTATGATTTAGGTGCAGCAACCATAAATCATGAAATGGACACCTCGGTTCTTATTCTTCAGAATTTTTAGAAAACGCTGTTTGGGTGACCGTTATGAGAATATTCATAAAATATTCTACATTCAAAAATTTTAAAATTAGTGCTTAATCGAAGTAGACATTTAGTTCTTTCTAAAAAGTTATCTCATGCTTAATTTCAGGTCCATTAAGGCCTTTTAAAAACACATTATACCAGATCAAAACGTGCCTGTTTTTTGCATAATTTTCAAAAAATAATGCTTAACTTTAAAAATGTTTAATTTGAGCTACAGTTGTCCGTTTAAAGTGATTCTTACGGCTATACAAAGCTTAAGATGCTTAGTTTATGCTTCTAACATGTTTCAACTCAAAAACCTCAAGAGAGAATACAGTTTCCAACAACTTTAACTCAACCTTGATGACAAAAATTAAAGATTTATAGACTCAACCAACATACTAAAATCTCAAGATGAAAACACCATCACCAAATCACAAATCAAAGGAAAAACATCAAGGAAACAAAATATTTTCGGATTAGACAACAAAAGAGGAAAAAATCTACCTCAAACTTCTTCAAATCTTCAAGAAAAGCACAAAACCTCTAAGGAATCTCTTTAGGTTCGGATTACCCAATGGAAATTGAACAAAAGCCCTCTCTTTATCATCTTGAATAAGGCATTTGTTGAGAGAAAGAAAGAGAGGGGGTCGGAGAGAGAGAGAGAGAGAGAGAGAGAGAGATGAGAAAGATAGTGTGATAGAGAACGAGTTAGAGAAAGAAAGAAAGAATAATGTAAGGGGCATTTGGCACGCAGGAAACAATAGAAATTATATTTTAGGAAAATAATATAGAATAAAATAATATAATTTTAAAAATAATATATATTATTATGTTTAGTTTTATATAAAAAATATTTTTAAAATTTTAAATAAAAATATTATATTTTTGTGTTTTAATTATTCAAATAAAAATAAATATCTATAATAATAATATTAAATTAATAAAAAAATAATAATATTAATAACATATTATTATTAAATAATAATATATTAAATAAATTATTAAATATATTAAATAAATATAATAAAAATATTAAATAATAATAAAATAAATAACTAATAAATAATAAAAATAATATTATAATTAATAATTTTTTAATAATAATATTTTAAATAAACATAATTTTGAGATTTTTTTTCGAGAATTTGAATAATACCATGTTGAGTGGTATTTAAATTAAAAACCTTAAAAAATTAATGAATTTTTTTTTTAAAAAAAAAAATGAATCTATTATTGTGTTTAATTATTCACATAAAGTAATTATTTTCTTGAGAATCTAAAAATTATAATTTTAATATTAATAAATATAATAAAAAAAATAATAATAAAAAACTAATAATAATAAAAATAATATCAATTATAGTAATAATAATATAATTTTGAGATTTTTGAGAATTTGAATAATTCTTATTCTCATTTTTAAGATTATTGCATACCAAACGCCTCTTAAATTTTTTTTTTTTTTTTTTTTTTTTTTTTGCTTTGCTCCCAACGTGTCTCAGGGAGAAGAGTTGGAGGTTTGGCTGAAGCTATAGCCATGCCACGTGAAATACCCGCTGGTCCTCTTTTTTTTTTTTTTGAAATTACAATATCTAATATTTGTATTTTGGCCCTAAATATATGAATTTTTACAACCTTGCCTCTAAAACCTTACAATTTAAACCTTGAGTTACTTTAAAATTTTAAATCTAAAAAATTGGGACGTTACATTACCTATTGTCAAAATCTCCTTGATTAGTTAAAAACATTAATGAGGAATAAATTTAATGTACACAAAGTCAGTAGAAATTTTTGATAACTTTGACAAGCTTTATTAAAAAGAAAGTTAAAAAATGCAAGAATAATTAACGTAAGAATCTACTAATCAGCCGATTTACTGCAGCCCATTTATCTGCTAATCAATTCAACTCATAAAGTATCATAATGTTATTAGTATGTATTTAAAAAATTGTCTTATTAATTAATAATAAAAAGTTGCACTAACCAATAAAATTATAACACATACCTTATAAATTCGTATACAACATGAGATTAAAATTGGTATATATATGTATGTATATATATTACAGTATTTATTGTATATATAAATAACAATATATGTAACTTTCATACGCAAAACTCTCTCTAAATTAGTTTGGTCAGAGATCCCAGCACATCCCTATTATAGGGTATACCGAGCGAGTTTAGTGGCTAAGACCTGTGAGTTCTGTACTGAAACTCGTTGAGTTCAGTTCCATGGAAGACTCAGACGACAGAGATAAAAGCATGGAAGAGAGCCTCCTATTAGTATTGCCAAAGCGGAGATAAAAATTTAAGATGCGTTTAAAATTTATTTTAAAATAATTTTATTTTTTACATGAAAATAAAAATTATTTTTATTTTTATTTTAAAATTATTTCTAAAATTACGTTTAATAATTTTATTCAAAAATTATTTTTATTTTAAAAAAATTAAAAATGTGTATAATGATTTAATTTTTAAAAATATATAATAATATTTAAAATAATAATATATTAAATAAATGATAATTCAATTCTAAATAAAAACACTAATAATTTAATATAATAATTTAAATTCCATTAAGTGTAAAACGACATTGCTAATGTTGTCGGTCGGTAAGAATTATGCATATTATATATATACATATATATGTATACATACACACAAACACACAAACGACGATGAACAATTGAACCTATTCAAGCATAAAAAGTTGAAAATGAATGTTTGATGATATCGTTCTGTGAGAAACAGAAATTAATCTCAGGAAACAAAACAAATCCCAACGGCAGAAAACCTTACTATTGAACCACAAAACATTCAAAGGAAGACAAAAGAAAACAAAGCGCTGAAAACGAAGAACAATCAGTACTCATCCCCTTCATCACCATCATCCTCACCCTCAGCAGACTCCGCACCCACTTCCTCATAATCCTTCTCCAGAGCAGCAAGATCCTCACGTGCCTCAGAGAACTCTCCTTCCTCCATACCCTCACCAACGTACCAATGAACAAAGGCACGCTTGGCATACATGAGATCGAACTTGTGGTCAATGCGCGAGAACACCTCGGCGACGCTGGTTGAGTTGGAGATCATGCACACAGCTCTCTGCACCTTGGCGAGGTCGCCTCCGGGGACAACAGTCGGTGGCTGGTAATTGATACCGCACTTGAATCCAGTGGGGCACCAGTCAACGAACTGAATGGTTCGCTTGGTCTTGATTGTACCCACGGCCGCGTTGACATCCTTGGGGACAACATCACCACGATACATTAGGCAGCAGGCCATGTACTTGCCGTGCCGGGGATCGCACTTGGCCATCATGGATGATGGCTCAAATGCACTGTTGGTGATTTCCGCCACGGAGAGTTGCTCGTGGTATGCCTTCTCAGCCGAGATAACTGGAGCAAAGGACGAAAGCATGAAATGGATCCTAGGGTAAGGGACCAAGTTGGTCTGGAACTCGGTCACATCCACGTTGAGGGCTCCATCAAACCTAAGAGAGGCAGTAAGCGACGAGATCACCTGTAGTAGAAGAATCAAAATTTGAGAAAATGTCCAATGAAATATTAATACAGGAATCTATTTCCATGGCATAGACTAAACATCAAAATCCAATAATTCAAAAACACGCAGCTTTTAATTTTGCTATATATCTACTAATGGCAATCATAAATAATTTATCCATTCTTGCCTGAGAGACGAGGCGGTTGAGGTTGGTATAGGTGGGGCGCTCAATATCAAGGGACCGGCGGCAGATGTCGTAGATGGCCTCATTGTCGAGAAGCACTGCGACATCAGTGTGCTCCAGGAGGGAGTGCGTCGAGAGGACGCTGTTGTATGGCTCCACCACCGATGTTGAAACCTGCGGTGACGGGTAGACTGTGAACCCAAGCTTTGATTTCTTGCCATAGTCCACAGAAAGACGCTCCAGGAGAAGCGATCCAAGTCCTGATCCAGTACCACCACCGACGGCGTTGAATACCAAGAAACCTTGGAGTCCAGTGCAGTTGTCGGCTAGTTTCCTGATCCGGTCCAAGCAGAGGTCAACAATCTCCTTCCCAACTGAGCATAGCAAAATAGTTTTCAAGCAAAATTAGGCACTACAAATTTGCATTTTGGAGTAGCAAATTAAATCCACGATCAGATCAGTACAAAACAACAACAACTACATCCAAGATTAGGTTTTTGGCATTCAAATTTTAGGCAAAGTTTGGCACTACAGATTCAAGTTTGGAGTAGAAAACTAAATCAGCGGTCAGATCAGTACAGAACAACAACATCCAATGTTAGGTTTTCAGCATTCGAATTCGAAGAGAAAATAGAGATCGGAAGTGAAATCAGAGAAAGAAGGATTACTGGTATAATGGCCACGGGCGAAGTTGTTAGCGGCGTCTTCCTTGCCACTGATAAGCTGCTCGGGATGGAAGAGCTGGCGGTAGGCTCCGGTCCTGACCTCGTCGATGACGGTGGGCTCCAGATCGACGAAGACGGCGCGTGGGACGTGTTTTCCGGCGCCGGTCTCACTGAAAAAGGTGTTAAAGGCGTCGTCTCCTCCGCCGACCGTCTTGTCGCTCGGCATTTGTCCATCAGGCTGCAAAAATTCCCAAACATTTCCAGATCAAAAACCTCCATTACAAAATTTTTCTTCATTTTTATCAAATTTGCAGAGAAACGAAAGGAAAATGAAATGTACCTGAATGCCATGCTCGAGGCAGTAGAGCTCCCAACAGGCGTTTCCGACCTGAATACCGGCCTGTCCGATGTGAATCGAAATGCACTCTCTCATTTTCTCGAGAAAATAGAAAAATCGAAGAGGAGAGGGGAAGAGAGAATCGGAAAACCTAGAAGAAGAAAGGTCGGCGTTTGTAAAGACGCCTGTGGATTGTGAAAATGTGCGAGGAACACTAGGGTTCAGATCGCGGACATATATACGTGGAAGAAATGATTCAATTCAAAACAGGGGGTAGAAACGGTTGTTTTAAACCATGGCTAGTTTACCTTGGTTAAGGGGTTTGCCAGCAGAGCACGTGGGGCCCGGCCCCTTCTCCTCCTGATTTTTTGGCTTTTTTGGCGTTTTGGGGTTTCGAATTTGAAATTTGATTTTGGGCTCTTTTTCTACGGACATCCCCCGTAAACTTTACAATTATTAATGTTTCGTTGATATTACTAATTTAAGTTTTTAATTTTAAATTTTTATAATAAAAAATTTAAAAAAAATATTATATTTAATTTTTTTATTATAGTAAAAAATTTTAAAAAAATATTATATTTTAATTCAAATTAAAAATTTAAATTTATAAAATAAATGAGAATTAATTTTTCATTTATATTTTTTTTAACAATTGACCCTTTCAACTAATATTTTCAATTTAAATCTGACTTTTTTGGCGTTTTGGGATTTCAAATTTGAAATTTGATTTTGGGTTCTTTTTCTACAAACATCCCTCTTAAACTTTACAAATTTAATAATTTAGTTTTTTAATTTATGTATTTTTTTTAACAATTAACCCTTTCAACTTAAAAATATTTTCAATTTAGGTCTTATTGAGAATGACGTTTGTTTTGTTGATGATTTTGATCGCGTGATGCATGTGTGAGTATCCGTTGAAGGCAATAACATCTCACCCTTATGTCCGGTAATGGCAATGAACATTAAAAATCAAGCATTGTTTATCATAACTGATTATATTCATACATATTAGATTACTTTGACATCAATATAATGGACAAATAGAGAGAGAAATTATCTTAATTGCCCTTAGCAGATGTTCACATGCGCATCACATGATCATAATTGTCAAAAAAATACATTTTTTTTTTATTGAATCTTAATTATAAAGATTTTTATGTTTAAGGGGCTAATTGTCAAGAAAAAAAAAATAGAGACCATATTACTAAAGTTAAAAAGTTAAGAGGGTATTCGTATAAAGAAGCTTTATAGGTTAATCAGGAGGAAAAATGTTGTTATTTTATATCAAATCAAACAGAAATAAAAGAAAAGAAGGTTGATTTTAATTTTGGTCTCTAAAAATATTAATTATCTTATTTTTACTCTCTAAACTTTTAAGTGACACACTCTTAATTCTAAGTAAACACGTGTTGCGAAAACGGTAACTCTATCATAAAAACTTTAAAAATAGATAGAGTAGAGCACATGAGGTGCACATGATCGATTGGGATTGGTAAAAACATTGTTATCAATGTCGTTTGCCCAAAATTAAGGGTTTGTTTTTTTTTAAAGTAAAACTCAAAAAAAGTTTGAACTTAAGTTATAATTTTATTCAAGTTATATTCGTTTGTAAAATTTGAGTTTGAACTTGAATTTTAATTTGAGTTTGAGACTAAAATATGAGTTCAAGTTTTCCCTTCAACTCAAGCTCTTAAACTCAAACTCAAATTAATGAATAGTATTTTTTATATTTTTAATAATGTTATAATTTTTTCGTTTTAATTCTGATTGAGATGATTTTTTTTATACGTTCATAATGAAAAGAAGAATAAAACCTCACCCATATATCCTATTAAAATTTTTCATTACCATTGAGTTTTTATTAAAATACTATCTAAATACATATTCAAGTTTTAACCCATTCAAATATAAATTCAAATAGATTCTCAAATCAAATCACAACTCAAGTGTGCACATTCAAACACAAACTCAAGTTACAACTTCAACTCAAATTATAACTCAAATTTAACTCAAAATCTACATTCAAATCACCATAATTCAAAAATACAAATGATATAGAGACAAAATCCCCAAAACCCAAAACAAAAATTTGTTCCTTCCCCCACCAAATGGTAAAAACACAAACATGAACTCAATTTTAAGGACATTGGGCATGCTTCATCTAGTTACGATAAAAACTGCTTCTCGCTCTTATTCTAATGCTCGTTAAAAAAACATCATATGCGCTTCATTTCATTCCATTTATTTATTTTTTTTTTTTTAACGTTTTTGTCACAACAATGCCATTAGTATAACATGTCTCAAGGTCGGGTGTCAGTACTGTGTTACTTAATTAAAATTAAGGGGCAAAGCCAAACAATTGGTATTTTTCAAGGATCAAAATTAAAATTAACAAAAAAAAATCAATTAAATTATTAATGATTTATTTCTTGGAGGCAAAAAAATAATTATTCAAGAAAAATATGTTTGAATATTTAAACTCCAATTTTTATTTCTTTTTAAGGTTCATACATTTGCAAGTAAACATGACCATATTTAATTTTTCATTCCCATCTAAAATAATAATAATTATTATTATATTAATAATAACAAATTTTTTCTGAACATAAAAAAAATTATCAGCATCATCTCATCCTCATCATATGGTCTATGGAAGAAATATTTATTTTCAACAATAGTTGTTATTTATTAAAAAAAAATAGTAGTTCTTTGCATTGAAGATAATTAAAAAATAAATAAACAAATAAAAATAACAACTCCTCCTTGCCAATGATGAACTAGTCAAATAGGTAAAATTGAAACATATACAGATATTCGTGCTTAGTTTGGTTAATTTTTTTTTAATAAAAACCACTAATCAAATAAAAAAAATCGGGTGGTTTGATATTTTATAGAAATAAACGAATCAAACCAAAGCACTTATTATTAGTTTGGATGGTTTGATTTAATCGATTTAGATTTAAGTTTAAACACTTATCGACACTGGACAAACATGCAAAGTTTCCCATATGATTTCATAGTTTAATAACGAATCTCAATCATCCAAGTAGAAGGCAAAGAGACCGGGGTAAAAGGATGGAGCAGTAAATAGGGCAAGACAAAGCACAGTAGTAAATGATCAATAATGGGAAAGAAAACAAAAGATGTGAGGCATAAGAAGAAGAAAAGGACATAATTTACATAACCAATTAATACGTAGCAATAACATCTCTGTTCATTTCACTGATTTAAATTTAAAATTTAAGTTTTATTACAGTAAAAATTTTTTAAAAATAGTCACATCTAACTTTTTCACTATAATAAAAAATTATTATATAAAATCACATCTCAACTCAAATTACAAACTCGAATCAGTAAAATGAATTATCACATAAAATCACATCTCAACTCGAATTACAAACTCAAATCAACGAAATGATTAAACCCGTAAACTAACCAATGACAATACCACATGTAGGCCTCGTTCACTTCACTTATTCGAGTTTTTAGTTTTAGGTTTTTACAGTAAAAAAATTAAAAAAAATATCACAAATTAAAATTTTATACTACAATAAAAAACTCTTAGAAAATATCAAATTTCAGCTCAAATTAAAAACTCAAATCTGCGAAATGAACGAACTCGTAATAATTGAAAGTCGGTGAAAAAGGAATGCTTAAATTCGGTGTAAAAAAAAAAAAGGTTGGAACATTTTTCATTAAAATAAATGATAAAAATAGTGTCGGATCAGAATCACAAAAGAAAAGGAAAAGAAAAAAAAAATTCAAAACAATTGTCAGTCCAGAAGAAAAGGGAAAAAATTCAAAAAAGAACAAAAAACACAGGCTTTTTTTTTTAATAGATTCTATGCATATACTCCGAACCATAAAAAGAGGAAAAAAAATCTCCAATTCGTTTAATGCTTCTGGAACAAAAAGATACTTACAGATCATCATGCTAGAAGTACAGATCAACATCTTAAGTATCACAAATCATCACTACACATCAGCAAATGAGTAAAAGCAAAGAAGTTTGATTTAGGTAAAAGTCAGGAACAAAATGAGCAAATAAAAAAATCTATACGGGGAAAAAATGCATTATTCACCTATAGAAATAGCCATGGCGAAGATCCAAACATATACATGAAAACCACTTTCTGCGCAAACAAATAAGCTGTTGGAACAAACAAACCACTCGAGCAAAATCCAATAGTCATTAGTAGAAATGAAAAAATTCGAAAATAAGAAATGCCAATAAATTTTAAGCAGTTAACAAAATATCACTAAATGGTTTTTATAAAAAAAAAAATGCATGGAACCCAAAATATTTAGTTCGACAAGGAGACAAAGAAAGTTCATAGAAAATACCAAATCTAAAAAATAGAAGAGCAACAGAAGAGAATCAACAACAACAACAAAAATTGATGCAACACAAAATATTTACTCCAGCAAGAAAACAAAGAAAGTACATAGAAAATCCAAGTCTAAACAACATAGAATCAACAAAAGACAATAAAAAAAAAATCGACAGTTAATTGAAGAGGAAGAAGAAGAAGAAGAAAAAAAAAAAAGGAAAAAATACTACACAACAAAATGGTGAACAAAATCTCAAAATGGTAGAGAGTGAACGACGGCAAACAAAGAAGGCCTGAATCAAAAACATCTGATAAACCAACATCAAGTAAAGAATGAGACAAATGAAAAAGAAAAAAATGGAGGGAAAATTTTTTTACGTAGGAAAAAATAGAAGAAGCAGCCGAAGAGAAGCCACCGAAGAAAGAGATGAAGAGCAGGGTTTCATGAGAAGCAAAAATGGCCAAAAATGGAGGCAAAAATTTTTGGCGGAGGGAAAAATAGAGGAGGCATCGAGAGAGAACCCATCGAAGGAGATGGAGGATAGATTTATGAGAAGCAAAATGACCAAAAGCCCAAAACTAAGGGCAAATAAAACAACCAGGAGGAAAGGGCACAAACGTACATTTACAATACATTATTTAAAAGACAAAAACGCCCACGTACAGAAAAAGCATAAGAAAAGAAAGAACGAGGGCAAACCGGGAAAGAAAAAATTCACTGTACAATGAATACTGTTCCGTGAGTGTGTGAACAGTGCTAAGCTGGGTTTTGCATATTTATAATAATGTGTCAATTGTTAAAAATAGGAGGTTCAGGAGATGTGTAGTTAGAGAATTTATTTTATGATTTGAATTATGATTTATAATTTATTATAATATTTTTTTTATAAAAAATATACATAAATAAAAAATAATTTTAATCTTATAATTTTAATTTATAAATCAAACGTCTCTATTAAATATAGTCTCTCTCTTTCTCTTTCATCTGCAAAGGTATTGCCGGCGTTTTATTTTTTGAGTTTATGCCTAAAAATTCATAAACACAATTAAACATGATATTGATTTTTGTGGTTGTGTTTCTCGTTATGGGTTTCGGTTTGTTAGATTGGATTCCAATCTGTTTCTCTAGTGTTTTTCTTTTCACTGTGAATGATGTTCTGACTTATTATTATTATTTATTTTAATGCAAAGCAACTTTTCATTAAACAACAAAAAATAAAACTTACAGAAAACTCGTGTATTAGTATTTCACATGATTTTTAATTTGTTTCTTCTAATTGTGTTCGTCTTTTTTATATTTAATTTTCTATTTCCACCTACTAGGGGTGTTCATGAGTTAAAAACTGACAGTTTCGGTTGGTTTCAAACCAAACTGACAATGTCGATTTTTATAAATTTAAAATCGAAATCAAGCCGAAGAACAATGTCTTCGGTCGGTTAACCGAACAATTTTCATCGATTTTTACTGGCAAGTTTTTGGTCGGTTTGTCTTAATTAAAAAAAAATTTGTTAACTATTTTCTTCTTAAATTTTAGCCATTCAAATATTTAATATTTAAATAATTAAAATTAAAAAGAAAAAATGGCTTAAAATAGACAAAAACATAAAGCCTAATAGAATGTACCCTTAGGGGGCGTTTGGTATGAGGTAATCCCAGAGATGGGAATGAGAATCTTTCAGATTCTCATGTTTAGTACAATTATTAGATTTTTTTAAAACTTAGGAAAGTAAAGTCCATGGGTTTCATATTACCACATTTTAAGGTAATATTAAACCCACCCAATAGGGTGTTAATTACTTTCTCAGGAAAGTAATATTACAGGAAAAAATTATACATCTGTCCTAACCTTTCTCTCACCCATCTTGCCTATCTCTCTCTTTCTCGTTCAAACCCAGCACTGCTCTTTTGTCGACCACGCCGCCGCCGCCTTCTGATCCACCATGTTGTTGCCGGACTTTTCTATGCTGCCACCAAGTATGATTCATTTTTTCTCCTTCTTTTGTGAAAAATTTTTCTTTCAAAATATGTGTTATTTTTTTCATCTGGACTTCAATTTCTATCGCTACTTTTTCCTTTATCGTCGTCTGAAATACACAAGGAAACAGTAAAAAGGGCATCATGTTTATTACCACTGAAGGCCCCGTGATTCAAAAGTTTTTTGGTTGTGCAGTTTTTTAGTTGTTATTTTATTTCAATACTCCATAATGAGTATTGCAATTATCTAATGGAGCTTGGTTTTAGTACATGTTGTCTAGACTGAGTACTTATTGAATCTTACAAATTTCCTTTTTTCTTTCTTTCTTTGGGAAAGCATTTGTCAAGTCTTCAAATTTTAGAACTCTTACTGTAAAGAGTTTGATGAAGTGAAGAAGGTAGAAGGACTAACAAATGCACAACAAGTACGAGTCGGAAAACTTTTTGTCCAAAACCATGACTACACCAACTATTTCTTCACATGGGTGATGAATTTAAGTAAGATTTTCTTCTATCTCTTTTCGAATGAGTTAGTTTGAAGCTTTTGGTGCTATATTTACAAACTTGAGTATATAGTCCAATATTTAGATCTTTTTTATGGCATCTTTTGAAACTTTTATATGTGGTCCTAGATTTACAACTTTTAAATGCAGCTTTGGAACATTATTCGAGAATATGTTCTCATGTTTAGAACTTTTGTAAGAACTTTTGAGTATAGAGGATTTTGTCCAAGCAGTGCGCATCCAGAGAGAGCCTCGCGTGCTGCAGTGCGTCGAGAGGCCTGGAATTAGCCCGATGGGCGCTGCAGCTTGCCTCAGCTTCCAGCAGCAAGATTCTTCTTCCAAAAATGCGCGCCGCAGTGCATTTTCACGGGTTGGAATCCCTAGCTCTGAAACTAAGTAGTATAAAAAGAAAGAGATGCCACTTGAGAGATAACACTGAAAAACTGAAGAAAACATCAAAAGGAGGCCAAAATCCTTCATCTCGGAGGTCCTTGGGAAGCTCTTCAATGGATATTGGGTTTTATATTCTTTCATCTATTTTTCCATGTTGAGCTAGACATTAAATCTAGGACTTCATGTAGTTTTATTTGAACTATGTTTTGAATATTTTGTTGATTGTTAATTTAATTTCGTTTTCAATTCATTTATATTTCTCTATGCTTAATGCTTCTAATTTATTTGGCCAACGAGTTAGATGATTTTTAGATTGCGAATTTGATGCTCGGGAGAGATTGAGTTCTTTATCTAGATTTGAAAAGCATAGTCTAGGTTGTTGTGAGACCGGGAGGAGATCAACGCTTAGATAATCAAATTAGGATTTAGGTCGTTTTGAGGCTGAGAGGCGATCAATATTCCTATTTTCTAATTCTAAAGGCGAAGCTTAATTTGTATTTAAATATTCATTTCAAATAGGGATATTGTTTTGGGTATTTAAATACAATTTCTTGTGAGGCACTCGGGAGAGGTTGCGGGATGACATTAGAGCCTTGATTAATGAATTGAATGGAATTGATTAGCGATTACATAATAGGATGAACATAGGAATAAAAAAGCGAAATCAAGTCCCTAGACCATTTGTGTATAGATACTTTATTTTCATATTTTCATATTTATTTTGTTTTATTTTCTTAATTGTCATTTTATTAGGTTGCTTAGATAAAGTTAAGTTACAATAATCACAGCACTTAATGGCAATTTTAAAGCCAATCCCTGTGGAGACGATACTCACTCATCCTATACTTAAAACTTGACACCGTACGCTTATGGAAATTTATATAAAAAAAATAACGCATTAAGTTTTTGTTGACCACCTCCGCCACTTGTCCCAAATTTTCTGTAGGTGGCTCACCTGGCTCTTGATGTCTTTCTTTAGGCCGGTGACGTCACCTGTGAACTATTCTTCTAGGCTCGTTACACGCTCCATAATAGCTTTAGCCTCTTCCATAGAGATTGCTAAGCTGGCCCCTTTTCCATCTTCCTGCACTGACCCTGAATTTCCTGTTATGTTTTTTCTCGGGTTCTGAAGGGGCGCCTCAGGGTTGTCCAGGCAGTTGAGCACTCTTCTTTCCTGGGTTCATCGCCTGGCGGCCCTTTGTCAGCTACCAAGGAACTTGGATGGTCAAGGTTTCTGGATGCCTCCCCTGGCATTTTCACTGTCCCTGATCCCTTCCAAGGCACCTTGGCGGTCACCAGAATTATGGTTCCCAGCCAGGACAGCTTCTGGTGGTCTCGGGGCATCTTCCAAAGGAGGCATAGAGTTTCTCCATTCTAACCGCTCAACAACGGTCATTAGTCCCCGAACCAAGTCGGTCAAAGTGCTCACCTGGGCCTGCAACTGTACTGGGTCAGGTTGTGGTGCACTTGGGGGTGGAACTTCGTCCTTTGCTGAGGGTTAATTCCCCTAGTCGGCCTGGTTCCTTCCACTCCCGTTGTTGGTTGGACGTGTAGTATTTTCCTCCGTCTGGTTGTTTTGGTTTGAAGTGTCATTTCTTCTCCTTAGAGGCATGACTGTTTTTGTCTGGGGTTAAACACGTGAACCAGAGATTCTGGGTTCGGTCCTCAGTGGAGTCGCCAATTGTTAACAGTCAAATTTTGTCAACAAAACCGTACCGAATTACCCTGCGGTAGCCCGCTTGGTTACCGGTTCATAATTTGTGTTTTAACTGAATATGCTAGTGTGTGGGTGTGTTTTTTGATAGATTACCGAATAAAATATTGTGACCTTTGCGAAAATACGAACACACTAAGATTTTATAATGGTTCACCCTTATAGAAAAAGAGCTACATCCACTGTATTATATTTCTCTTGTTTGGCTCTTTACAAATTACATAAGAAAACGGAGATCCAACCCCTTCTTTCGGAGGCTTTTTCCTATTTATAGCTGAGGAGCTCTCTTCCTTAAACACATCCAACGGTGGGCTGCTTTCTAGGCTTTTTTGGCGGTTCCCAAATGGTCCATCCACTCGAGTGGGCTACCATCTCACCTGTCAAATTCGTAGCTTGCTAGCGTCCTTTGACTGTTCACTCATCCAATTTGTCCCCCCATTACGGCTCTGCAGATCCTCTATAATACCAATTGATATGTTCTTGGTGGTTTGGGGGGCTTGTAATCATTCCCTATGCAACTGACCTTCTCCAAACCCAGACGCCACATTGGGATTTCAATGTGTCACCTCAGGGTTCTTTCTCAGGATACAGGTTTAGTTGCCCGTGCCTTAGTCTCTGCGCTTACGCCATAAGATGTCGCGCGCGGCCTCTCTGTTGATCCTATCGTGACACTTGGCACGATATTTTCAAGCCTCAACTGAGTACATGGGGTCGACGGTATATCCCTCCTTGCGTACTCAGCTCTCGTATCGTGCAAAGGGGATTAATCTTCTCAGGCGTTGAGGGCTAAATGGCGTGACAGACGTTAGGCCACGTGGGGCATGGTTTTTGTCCGACGTGTCTGTGTGAATTTTCCCATACAACAATATCTATGAGGCATTTTCGTCAAAGTCCTGATAATTTTTTTTTTTAAGTTCAGCCATGCAAGCAGCAGCATGGTCTTCAATTCGGCATACTTTGCAAGCTCTTGTACACATTTGCTTGTTACGGGGATGTACATCGAGCATGATTTTGTAGAGATCATTTTGACAGGTTCTATTTTAATTTAAGTTTGTGTGATTTGCTAAGGATTACACCCATTTGCTATGTTAGAGATTTGAAAAAGTTAGATAAAGAGAGATGAGAAAGGAGAGAGCAAGAGGGAGAAGCAATTTGCTTGAAAATATTGAAGTGATGAACTGAAGTTTTGGTGTAACTAATGTGGTTGAATTAGGTGGTTATCGATGAGTATTTGAGAGTTGAAAGCAATGGGAATTCGATGAAATGCATCAGTTATGCATGTTTTGTGTCTGCAATTTTGTGTTACGCACAAGTTGCCACAAGTCAATTTTTCTCTTGTTCATCTTCTTTAACGGGTTCATAAGCATTTTCTTTAGTCTCATCTCGAGAAGTTTCTATTTTAACGGGTTCATAAGCATGTGTGTATGAAAAGGAAAAAAAGACTACAAACAATATTGCACATCCTATGTGATGAGAAACTCATTGGACAACCAAAATGAAATCTATTAAAAATGTTTTTGTGAAACTTACTACTAATTTCATTCACTTTACATAAGTATTCAAAGGGTGAAGATAAAAACTCCAGATTTTCTACTGAAAGTTGCTTTCATTTGACCATATCTAGACCGTTTTGTAAATAAGTTCAAGTGTTTTGAACTAGTGTTTGGCAAAAGTTTTTGAGGTTTGGTTCAATAGATTTGGCTAGGCCATATTTCAATTCTATAGTAGCTAGCCAGGTTGTAGTTCGGCTAGGCCATATTTCAATTCTACACCTACATTGTGATTTCATATTGCTCATCTTGAGTTTTGCTTTAAACCCCAAGCTAGGAAGTTATCCGAGTATGTTATTTTTATTTTAATGTATTAACATGTTTCTACGTCTTTCTATTGAATTTATTGGACAATGTTGATATTTGCCACTATGGATGTTGAAATCCAATGTTGATGTTTCTACGTCTTATGTTATAAGTTTTTCTTAATTTTATACTTTCTTAACTTTGGAAATGGTGTCAACCTCCGTTCAAGTGTGTCATCCTTTTAGTTGCTTTATTGTAGGATAATTGCTCGCTTATGATTAATTAAAAGTGAAAGTTTGAGAAAGAGGAAGATAGTTGCTTTGCTTTTACATTGGTTGAATATTATGCATGTAGTGCAATGGTTCTTTCAATTGATGGAAAGAGTGGTGATTGAGGATATAGAACCATGCTGACTACAGAGACAACTTTATGTGCTTGACGTGTTTGTTCATAGGCAATATGTTCATCAACTAGCTTACGCAAGTGATGTCATATGCATAGATCAATTAAGGATGAATAGAAATGTCTTCACTAATTTGTGCACATTGCTAGAAACTAGGGGTGGGTAGAAAGCGTCTAAGTATTTGCAAGTAGATGAGCAAGTGGCTATGTTTTTACATACTATTATTCCATATAAGAGAAATAGAGTTATAAAATTATATTTTATGAGATCTGGACAAACGGTTAGTAAGTACTTTCACAATGTCTAGCATTCAATCATTCGACTTCATGGAGTGTTATTTGTTAGAACCAAGCCGGTTGCAGATAACTCAACTGATGAGAGGTGGAAATAGTTTAAGGTACGTACCTATTTCTTTGTTATGTTTAAAATGGGTAGCACCCATGGTGTAATTAGTAATTATATCTTTTATTTATTATAGAATTGCCTAGGTGCACTAGATGAAACCTATATTAGGGTGAGAGTGCATATGATAGAGAGACCCAAATATCGTAATCGACATGGAGTTGTAGCAACAAACATCTTAGGAGTATGCACACGAGATATGGAATTTATATATATGTTGCCTGGATGGGAAGGATCTGCAGCTGATGGTAGAGTATTACGCGATGCTCTACGTAGGGCAAATGGTTTACGTGTTCCAAAGGGTAAGTTTGTTACTAGTAAAGTAGTTTACTCGCTCTTTGTTACAACATTCGTTGTTACATTTACAAAATGTTAAATCTATATTTATCAATTCTTTTAACATGATGTTACTATCTTGTTGATGCTGGATATACCAATTGTAAAGGTTTCCTTACTCCATTTCGTGGCCAATGGTACCATCTAAAGGAAACCTAGGAATGCACAAGAGTATTTTAATATGAAACATTCACATGCTAGGAATGTGATTGAGAGATGTTTTGGTGTACTTAAGATGCATTGGGCGATTCTTTGTAGGCCATTGTTCTTTCCAATTAAAACTCAAAATCGCATTATCTTGGCATGTTGTTTGTTACATAATTTTATTAGGCGCGCAATGCCTAATGACGTTCCAAATCTATTACCAGAAGATGAGTGTGAGAATGACGAAGAAGATGAAGAAGTAGACGATAATGATGATTTGATAACGGTCATTGAGCCTTCAGAGGAGTGGACTGGGTGGAGGAATACTGTAGCCTAAGATATGTTTGATGACTGGAGAAATTGTAAGAATGCATGACAATTGTCTATGTGTTTTCCCCTTGGAAGTTGTAATGGAACTTGTATTGTTTGCTTGTAGTAGGACAAACTTATTTGTTTGCATGTTTTATCTGGCACATTCAAATAATATGCATCACTTTGAATTATATTTATCTATAGTATTTACAAGTTACAAATTATATATCATAGAGGATGTTGATTCTTGATTGTATGCATGTTTGTTCTTTGTTATTGTTAGGATGGACACATCCAAATCTAGAGATCCAGGTCAAAATAAAAGGTTTTGGAATGAAGATGAGGATAAATTCTTAATTGAGGATTTATTGGAGTTACATAACGAGGGAACATATAAAGCGGAAGGAAATTTCAAGGCTTCACATCTGCACGCTCTTGAGAAAAAGTTACATAGCAGGTTGCTAGGATGTGACTTACTAGCTAGGCCACACATAGAGTCAAAAATGAAAACTTTGAAGACTTATTTTCAAATTGTGCATGAAATGCTAACCGGGCCTAACTGTAGCGGTTTCAAATGGGATCCAGATAGGAAAATGGTTACAACTGAGAAGTCGGTGTGGGAAGCATATCTCAATGTACTTATAATATAATTCAATAATATAGTTGATAGTAATAGAAGTTGTTCATCTAGTTTAATCTTTCATTGTATTAAATTCAGAGTCACAAGGAAGCATTACCGTTTAAGACCAAGGCTTTTCCCTACTATGATGACTTGTGTATGGTTTTCAGCAAAGATCGTGCAACTGGTAGAGGTGGCAAGGCTGTTGTTGATGTAATTGAGGAACTTGAAAAAGAACCAACTGAGGACATTAATATTGAAGACAAATGTTTCAATGACATTCACAATACTACTTATGTTGATGAAGCGCAATCAATGTTTTTCTCACAAGCATCAGCTATTCCTCAAACTCAAGCTCAATCTCAATGGTCGTCTAAAAGAAAAAGGAAGAGTACAAACAATACAGAGGCTTATGAAGCCATTGAAAGATCATCTACTTTACTTGCTGGTGTTATTGAAAAGACAAGTGAACGTTTAAGTTGGGCTATCGGTGAAGACATGACGGAAAAACATAGCCGGGTTAGGGATAAGCTACAAAGGACCACAACCATTAATGCAATGGAACGAGATAAGGTAACTCGGATGATGATAAAGGATGATGCTTTAGTTTCTTATTTTTTTAGTATCCCTGATGATGAAAAAGATGAGTGGGCTAGAGGTTTGCTTACTGGTGATATTTATGAGTGTTTATTTAGTTCCAGTCGAAAAACATGACTGGATTATCTTTTGATATAGTGGTGTATGTGTTATACATTTCTCTTTTGATATAGTGGTGCATGTGCTATGCACTTTTCTTTTGATATTGTAACTAATTAGGATTATCCTTCACTTTGTTAAATTGTATTAACTAGGAACTTGTTTCATTTGGCATATGACTATATTTTGAGATTATATATGTAGTTGAATGATATAATGTCATTTTTATTATTGACAATGGCCAAAATTATATTTTTCGGGGAACATATCATGGTAGATGTCAAAAGTTATCATATTTGAGCTTATAATAATTAAAATATTAAATTAGCTAGGATTATTAATCAAGGGTATTTTGTCAAAATACAGTTTATTTTCATTCTATTTTATTGTCAACTAAACAGCATAATCCTCATTCAGGTATTGTTTCCATAACTTTAATCAAATAAAAGAATCAGTTTATGATTCTAGCACATTCTAATTTTATTTCATTACTATTCCAATTACTATTCTTATTATCATTCCGTCACTGCAATCAAATGCATTCTCAGAGTCTTTCTTTTTCCAATTACTTACCCCGGACAAGTTGACAAATGCTCTTTTTCCAGTTACTTAGCCCGGACAAGTTGACAAAGGCTCTCAGATGGGTCTGTGCTTTCGTCAGGGTAAAAAGAAAAGGAAAATAAACTTTCTTAAGAGTCCCCCCTCCCCCCCAACTTTCTTAGAGCAAAAGTCAGAAACAATTATTATTATTATTATTATTTATTGTTGTTGGAAGTACTATTATTATTTAACGTAATTTACTGAGTCTAATCATTCATGCCTCTTTCATCCAAGAGAGTATAGTATGAAAGATAAAGGCACACCAGAGAGCACCATGAGAGACAACAAAGAGATCATGGAAAGGGAATTGTTGGAAAGAGAGAGAGAAGTCACGAGAGATGGGTTTTTTGGTGCAATAAGATTTGATGTTTTAGTTGAAGAAGTGAAGCAATTGGGTTACATAGCAGGACCAATGGTGGTTGTGACTTTGTCTCAGTATCTCTTGCAAATAATTACCATTATGATGGTTGGTCATCTTGATAAGCTCTTCCTTTCTAGCACTGCCATTGCCATCTCTCTCTGCACTGTCACCGGCTTCAATATCCTTGTATGTCCCCCTATGATCTCTTTTCAATTATATTTTCTATTATTATTCTGAGTTTTTTTCAAAAGGATTCAAGCAAAAATAACAAGGAAAAAAACAAATACAACATTTTTAATAATTTACTTAACCTATATCAAGTCGTAGTAAAAGACGTTCTGTTCGTGGGCAAACATAAGTCAGTCGTGACTATTAATATGACATATTAATTTAACAAAAATAGTATAAGCTCTATATAAATATGGAAAATATACGTGGTCGTGAAAAATATATTTTGTGGAGCGACATCTAAAAGTCGGGTCTCCATTATCTCACGCCACGGTTCAGTCAGTCCACCAAGATACATTAGGTAGCGAGTTTCTTATCAGAATTACCTACAACATTAACACAAACATAGTGAGTACAAACTATAGTCTCACAATACAATAAAATATTAGGCATGACAAGTTATGGAGTTTCCAGTTATAATCATTTCATTTTATGGGTCATGTACTCGTACCGAGTGCGCGCGACTAATAAAGAGTCAGATAGTGATCCACCAATTACACCTAACGTCTTAATTGTATCGTTTCATAAAATTCTTACTTAATAAATGGAGGTTGGTACGGTACTTAATTAAGTTTCATTAGCCTCTTTTTTACTTACATGATGTCATAAATTGCAATTATTGCATATTAAAGAGAGGCAAAAAATAATAAATCATGTTGACAAACATAGCATAACAATTTTTTTTTTTGTTTTTTGTTTTTTGTTTTTTTTTTTGGGTTTAGTTCACCTTGCTTCTTAACTTCTGTTTCTTAGGTGAGCTTAGGAGCTTTAGGAAGGTTTTTTTTTTTTTTTTTTTTTTTTTTTTATTGTTCTTATTTACGGAGGAGGTGTAGATTCGGCCATGGGGTAAGAGGTGTGTGTGTGTGTGTGTGTGTATTTGGCCGTAATGACCTCTTGGAGATAAAGTAAGTGAGCTTAGGAGCTTTAGGAAGGTTTTTTTTTTTTTTTTTTTTTTTTTTTTTTTTTTTTATTGTTCTTATTTACGGAGGAGGTGTAGATTCGGCCATGGGGTAAGAGGTGTGTGTGTGTGTGTGTGTGTGTGTATTTGGCCGTAATGACCTCTTGTAGATTTGAGGCTTTTTAAAAAATAAAAAAAAAAAAAATTTAATCCCCTTCTCTTCTATAGACAAGTATATATTTGGTGGATGGAATTTTAAAACTTTTTGTGGACTCAAGTAGAATCTGGTTTAGTATCAAGATTTAGCTTTGAATTTTTCTGGTCATTTAAAAAGGTCAAATAAAATAGGGAAAATTTCAGAAATGGCACTCGCATAATGTCATGCTTACATTTCTAGCGCAAAATGACATAAACTTAAGATGTATTCTACTCAATTGACATATAAAAGTCTAATAATCGTGTTCAGTGACATAAATATAGAACAAGAAGTTTCTCAATGTGATAAAAAGAACATATTTTAGGATTAGTTTTCTTTGGTTTTTCATGATCTGTTAGAATTCTCTCCTATGTATCAAAGGGTGTAATTGGGGATTTGGGATTTGTGCAGGGATTTTGTGCTCGTTAGAGCTAATTCAAGTTTGAGAAGAGGATTTGGTTGCAAATTATAAATCCAGTCACTGACTAAACAAAATGATTTGATATGTCTGAAACAGTTAGGAATGGCTAGTGCACTGGAAACTATATGTGGGCAAGCATATGGAGCTGAGCAATATCAAAAACTTGGGCTTCAAACTTACACTGCCATATTTTGTTTGTTCTTGGTTTGTCTTCCCTTATCTTTAATTTGGATCTACATGGGAAAGTTACTTGTTTTGATTGGTCAAGACCCTCTTATTTCTCATGAAGCTGGCAGATTCATAATTTGTCTTGTTCCTTCTCTTTTTGGCCATGCAACTCTTCAACCACTTACAAGATATTTTCAGACACAAAGTTTGGTAATTCCAATATTCATAAGCTCTTGTGCCACCCTTTGCTTTCACATTGCTCTGTGTTGGGTTTTGGTGTTCAAGTCTGGCAAGGCAAACCTCGGAGGAGCATTGGCAATAAGTATTTCCTATTGGTTGAATGTGATTTTACTTGTATTGTACATGAACTTCTCTCCTTCCTGTGCAAAAACTCGGGCTCCGATTTCTATGGAGCTTTTCCAAGGGATTGGAGAGTTCTTTCGCTTAGCCATCCCTTCAGCTGTAATGACATGGTAATTTGTCACATTCAATCATTCACATTCTTCTTTTTTCAACTTTTTTTTTTTTTTAATGTTCAATTTTCATCTTATCTTTTTGCTCTCGGTTTGTGACATTATCATAGCCTTGAAGGGTGGTCATATGAGCTGCTTATTCTGATGTCTGGACTTTTACCAAATCCCCAGCTTGAAACCTCAACTCTCTCTATATGGTGAGTTTTTCTCCCTCTTTTAAATTGCAAAATTTAGCCTGTGTATCTCAATATTCAAATTGAATCAATCCCTTGTACAAAAATATGATTGTTCTGATTATTGTATTGAACAGCCTAAGTACCATTCAAACACTATTTACAATACCATATGGGCTAAGTGCTGCAGTAAGGCATGCTCCACTCTTTTTCTTTTTTCATTTCTCCTATTCATTGTGCAGCAATGCAACCAAAGTTATTGCTTAAACATCCATATTTATTAATTTTTCTCTACGTTTGTTTCACAACAGCACGAGAGAAATGAACTAGGAGCTGGAAACGCACAAGCTGCTCGCATCGCCACCTTTGTCGCAATTTTGCTGACAATCATAGAGACAAGTATCATAAGCGCATCACTCTTTGCAAGCCGTCGTGTTTTTGGTTACTGTTTCAGCAATGAGGAGAAAGTTGTTGATCTTGTCAAAGCAATGGCCCCTCTGGTTTGTGTATCTGTTATCCTAGATGGCTTACAAGGAGTTCTTTCAGGTTAGCACTGCATAACTTTTCTAGCTAATTTTTGTCAAGAAAATATGTATCTTTTTTATTCTCTCTCTCTCTCTCTCTCTCTCTCTCTCTCTCTCTCTCTCTCTCTATATATATATATATATATATATATATATCCCTCAACTGTACTGATTTCAGGTGTTGCTAGAGGATGTGGGTGGCAGCATATAGGGGCTTTTATAAACCTGGGGTCGTTTTATCTTTTTGGAATCCCATTAGCTGCAATATTGGGTTTCTGGTTAAAGCTTAGAGGACAGGGGCTTTGGATTGGCATAAATTCTGGTGTTTTTGTGCAAACACTTCTGTTGTCTCTTGCAACAAGCTTTACAAATTGGGAAAAACAGGCCTGCCCTCTAATCTTATCTCAAATCTCCTCCTCTCCATCCCAATTTAATTTCATCAACAAAATATCTATTATAGAACTTAAGCTTGCAATTCTAATATCCAAATATTGTACTTCTTCAAGATTCTAATTTATGTGTTTCTTAAAAACCCAATTGGTACAAATTAATATTTAAGAGGAATAATCCCCATAAAAATATAAGCTATATAACAGATATTACTTTTCTTTTCTTTTTTTTGAGGTATAGACCTTCAATTAATTTGCAAAACTTGCTAAAACTGTTGTATTTTGGTGTGTTTGATGTTTCAGGCAAGTAAGGCAAGGGAGAAGACATTTGAGTATAGATCTCTGAGAAATGGATCGGGGGACAGAGAAGAGCTAAATTAGAATTGCATAAAAATTGAAGATATTTTTCTTACGCGTGGTTATAACGGGAAAACATAGGCGTGAAACATGAGAGAAATAGTACTGGACTACTAGTCACCATTTTGGCGCCTAAAAATTGTATAACATTCCGTTTTGTGGTTGCATATTGTTGTTGTTTGTTTGCGCATGTAATTTGTACCCATTTGTACCACCACAATATATATAATAAATAAAGCGAAATAGTAGAAAATAAGTCAATATAAAAAGTTTAAGGAAGTATATATGTCAATTTTTAGTTATAAAAATTAATAGGTTATAACTTGTCAAGTTATGATTCATAACCAGATAAATTATGAACAAACTTGTAAGTTATTGTTTATAGCCAGATAAGTTATGGATAAAAACCGTGAATTATGGTTCATAACCAGACAAGTTATGGTTCATAACCAGACAAGTTATGGACGAAAATAGTAATTTGGCCTATTTATTAACTTATATAAACTATTAACCTATTAATTTTAATTCATCTCAAATCTTGACCTATTTCTCTCTTCCTCCCGTGTATAAAAGGGAAAATGAATAACTATTATTGACATCACTAGTTGAAACTGTGCGCATATGCGCGCCAAATTCTGTAGGTAAGAATGAAAAACATATTTATTAGTGTTTAATAAAGAGCAATAAAAAAAAAAAAAAGAAATGTATAATAGAACAAAAAGGATAAGAATGAAGAAAGAGGAAGACGAAATAAATAAATAAATAAATAAGAAAGGAGAAGAGAACAAAGGAATAAGAATTACAAAAGAAAACTCATTTACGAAACGTTTTATCACGGGAACATGATTTAAAAAGATCTAGAAAGGGATATGTACGAGCATAAATTATTTAAACGAGGATATATTAAAGAGAAAAGTATAGTTATGAGGACTAATTTGCAGAAAAGAAAAAAAAAAAAAAAGAAATGTATAATAGGGGAAAAAATGATAAGAATGTAAAAAAGGTAGACAAAAAGAAAAAAAAAGAAAAAAAAAAGAGAAAAAAGGGAGGAAAGCAATTTCTTAGGCCCCGTTCACTTTGCTAATTCGTGTTTAAAATTCGAGTTTTGTTACAATAAAAAGCTCTCACAAACAATCACATCTAACTTTTTTACTACAGTAAAAAACTCTCACATAAAATCACATCTCAATTCAAATTAAAAACTCGAATCAGCGAACTAAACGGGCCCTTAGTACTTATTGTCTTATTTTTCCAACTAAATTTGACATTTTCTTCTCTCTCTCTGTCTTTTTTTTTTTTTAATATTGCATTGTGAATTGTGGTTACATACGTATTGTCTTATTTTTTTTTATCTTACATAAACACGTCTTTTTTGCTTTCAACTTTTCGCGCCCATATTTTTCCTGCTGCAGTACTTGACAAGAACTATAAATTATGTGAGGTAGATAAGATTACGAAATAGTTACTTTGTTGTGATTTCATATTATTGTCGGTTTCAATTATTTTATTCTTTTTAATGGTGTCGTTTTCAATTATGTGATCATCGTTTTCAACATTTTCGGCTTGTCAATTGCATATTTTCGTTCTTCTGCTGTTGTCGATGTCTTTTATTTCTTGTAATCGTCTTTTTCACTAGGTCTTCGTTTCTATTTTGCGGATTTCCTTTCAATCGTTATTATGTTTATTGTCGTTTTCCTTGTTACTGTTGTTTATCACGTTTGTGTCGTTTTCATTTCGTTGTTGTTCTATACATCCTTTGTCGTTCATCGTGTTCTATTGTTTCCATGGTCTTTTTTCAGGTCTTCAGCTCTTTTCATTTCTCCCTTTTCTCCTTGTTTGGTTTTCAATGTTGTTAGACACTTTGTTGCCACTCGTTAATTCAAAATCATCTAACTGAGAGTCGATATTAACTTTATAAATATCATACACTATATCGGCTAATTTGCTCGTTCTTGATGTTCCCTGAAACTCAACTTCATACTTTACTTTCAGATTCCGATGGCAGCAATAAATTATTGGGTGTGTTTAGAACTCGTTTCAAAATAATTTTATTTTTTATATGAAAATAAAAATGAAAACTATTTTCAATCTCACATAAAAATTATTTTTAAAAATACGTTTGATAATTTTATCAAAAGATTGTTTTCAATGTAAAAAAATCCATTAATATCTCTCTTTTCCTCTCTCTCCTCGAGAGAGGACAAAAAAAAAAAAAAAAAAAAATGATTAAAAATTATTTTTCATTTTATCTCATTTTACACTAAACCAAAAAATCATTTTCATTTCCGTTTTTTGTCTTTATTGCGTCAAACACCGTTTTGAAAACATTTTCATTTTTTTTCTCTAAAAACGGGATCAATTCCAAACACGGCCATTATTTGAAAATTGAAACGGGTCTCAATGTGCAGAATAAAATAGTCATGCACTAGAGTACGTGCCTACAACGATAAGAGATTAAAGTCGTTTTTTATTTTTTGTTTCCGTTTTTTCCTCTCTCGAGTAGAAAGAGAGAGATATTAATGGATTTTTTTATACTGAAAATAATCTTTTAATAAAATAACTAAATACATTTTCAAAAATGATTTCGGTTTGAGATTGAAAACGTTTTTATTTCTATTTTCACACAAAAAATAAAATTATTTTGGAACGAGTTCCAAACGCACCCTAAGTGAATCACATAATGATAAGAATATGTGGTAATTCGTGTTAACTGATCATATTTGTATCAACCCGTTTATTAAATGTATCAAAAATATCAAAAAAAGGTGATCTATTTATTAGAAGTGTTAAGAAAATATAAACCTGAACACAACATTTTTATTAAATGGGTTGACACTCAACATAACTGACCCATATAACACATTTATCATGAGCACTATTATTTAGTAGGGGTGGCAATTCATGTCACGTGTCGTATTTTGATCGTTTTTTTTAAATTTACAGTCAACCCGAACACGACCCGTGACACGAAATTTTTTAAAAATCACAACACGAACACAACACGACCACTTTGCGGGTTGACATGACACGATACGAAAATGACCCGTAAACCTGAATTGACACGAAAATTGTGTACTATTATTTAATTTTTTAAATATTAGAAATAACTTAAAATTCATAACACACTAAAAATACAATAACATCCATTGAAATTAAGCAAATAATAATATAAGATTTTGAGTATAACGATCATGATATTATAAGTTCATAATAAAATAAAAAATATGTAATGAAAAATATATGTATTTTTTTGTTTTTTTACGAGTTTTATATCGTGTTCGGGTTAGGCGGATCCAACCCGAAATTGACCAAGTTTTTCATATCAATTTTAAATTGATCTAATTTTGACTTGAACATCTTTTTCTCAATCTTAACTTATAAAATTCATATCATTTTTAATTGTATTATCATATCGTGACTCATATTACCGGTCATACTATTCAATATCTTATTTGGGCATCTCCGCACAACACCGCATGAGCTAAAGAGTGCCACGTTATGCCGAAAATCATTTTCCGATTGAATATAATTGACACGAGTGTGACTCGTTTGACGTGATTATGACAAGTTTGATACAATAATAATGTCTCTTTGATCAATTTTTCTTTTCTTTGAAAAAGAAAATGAAATTTAACCACTCAATTTAAAATTCATATTGTTTTATTTACTATCATACACAGTTGATTCTTTTTTTACAAAAATTTTTTAATATTATGGTTTTTTATAAAAATTTAAATTTAATATTTTTATAATAATATTTTCTCTCATAAAACTTGTCAAGTTATAAAAAAAAACGGTGTATAAATTTTTATATTAAATGTAATTGGATTGTAAATGAAGCTATTTATTATCGTGTTTAAACTTGTCACTTCGTTAAACAGGCCAATTTTAAAGCATCTCAAATTTTGGCCAATTTTAACATGATTTTTTGAATATAATTTTTCAAGACAAAACTCGTTTGACGTGATTATGACAAGTTTGATACAATAATTTGTTTTCTGATCAATTTTTTTCTTTTCTTTCCCGCTAAAATGAAATTTAACCCTTTGTTTAAAATTCAATAAAAGTTTTATTTTACTAATCTAAACAATTTGTTCTTTTTATAATTTAAATTTTTTAATATAGTATTTTTTTTTTTTTATAAAATTTAAATTTAATATTTTTCCATAATAGTATTTTTAAATAATGCACTTCATCTCACATAAAAATTTAAATTGTGAAAAAATGCACGCCTATAAATTCTTATAAGAAAAAGTGGTAGAAAAGAGAAATATTTTCTTTCATATAATCCATTGTCCAGTCAACTCGCTTATGCCCTGTTCTTTTTATAGGTTTAACCACAATTTTTACATTTTGTTAAAATTCAAATCAAAATGTTTGGTTGGGGAAAAAGCTTAGTCGTTCAAATGTCATTTCTAAAAAAAATACACGAATCGAAAATAGTTCAAATTATATGATTCGAATCCCTGAACTGAACGGGCCGTAATAATCTATGTGTTTATGATTGTCAGGGGCGGAGGAAGATAAACCCGGCCAATTTAAGCCAATCCCCCACCCAGCCCAAAATTTTTCATTTTTTTTTCACCCTTACAAACAAAAATTTCAAAATTTCTCCACCCCTATATTTTTTTCCCTACATTTTTGTTTTCTTGCTATTTTTTTGGGAATTTTCTTCCCCCACTAGAAGAGTACGCGCCCTTTGTTTTGTCGGCAAATAAAAGGGTTATTTTGGAATCTAAACGCACTTTGGTTTTTTTTTTTTTTTTACTATAACAAAAGGCAGAGATATTTTCTAGCTAGAAGAAAATTTTAAATGTGCTGAAAATTAGAGTTCCCAAATTATTTGCAATACAGAGAAACATAATTAAATAAATAAATAATGTACTGCATTAATGAATATCTTTTCTCTAAAAAGGCTGGTTGAAATAACGAACACTATTTTCTTTTTCAATTATTTTCCAAATTGTCCAGTCAAAATCTTAATTCATGCCCAAAAATTTTTATAGGTTTAACCATGTAAAAAGTTTTCATTTTGTTAAAATTCAAATGTTAGTTTTCTTTCAAAATTCGGATCTATGAAGTGGATTGTTAACTGGTGGAACCTCATTTGTACGGAGGAAGATAACAAAGGAGGGTCAACATAATATGAATGAGAAACCCCACCCAAAACAAAATTTTTATTTTTTAATTTTCACCCTTACAAACAAAAATTTCAAAATTTCTCCACTAAAATATATTTTTCCCTACATTTTGGTTTTTTTCTGGTTGTTTTCTTTGAGCTTTTCGTATTAAATCTTATACCTTTTATTGTAGCCTAATTGAATTTTTTTTTAATTTAAATAATTTCCATTTCCATTATGATGGTTGGTGATCTTTCAAATCTAATTTTAAATAGTGTTTAAAAGGCCATCAATCTCCTTTTCGGCATATCTATTAGTTCAAACTCTATAAAATTCTATTATAAATAAAAGTTTCAGTTGGCACTTATTTGATGCAAAAAATATTTGAACTAAAAAGGCAGCCTATTGGTTTCTAGGTCTTGTATTAAATGAAGAGTTAATGATAAGACCTGTTTGTTTGACGGGACTATAGATTTATAAAAGATTCTTCTAAATAAGGCTCCAAACAAGTAGTGTTTGAGGATGGATTTCCAAATCTAATTTTAAATAGTGTTTCAAAGGTAACATCAATTAATAATAAACGATCATATCTATTAGTGAAAACACATGAAAATTAGTATGAAAAATTAAGATTAGAGTTGACATCGTACTACTAAAAAACAAAGCTAAACTAAAATCCTTAGCATATTGATTTTTAGGAAATAAATTATAATGAAGAGTTAATGATAAGTGACTTACTTGTTCTAGTTGTTTCCTGACGTTTTAACGTTTTTACAGTATACAATAGAAAATTTTCAAAAAAGAAAAAAGTATACAATAGGACTTCATAACCGAAGAAAAATGGATGCTATTCTTTCTTTTTCTTTTTTTGTAAAAATTTCGAGGGCCATCAAGTCTTTATTTTGTTTATACTAAAATTGTCTTTCTGGTTTGAAAAGAGTTTAAAAAAATACTAAAAAAAAAAAAAAAAAAAAAAGCGTTTGATTTAATTTGTGTACATATTCGAGAACTAACTCAACAATGGAAAGGTGCATTATTTTATTTTGGTATTTCTAGTGTCTTTGGGCATTTATTATGACAAATTTTTCCTGCAATATTTGACCACCTAAAAGAGACATGCGAGTTCCAATAATCTGTAGACCGCACTAAAATTAAATGCCTGACTCAATATGAATAATAATTCAAGTTCCATAACTTTTTTTCTCCACCTTTATTTATAAGAAAATTTTTGATACTATTTACAGTTATTATTTACACAATAAATTTTTGATACAAATAATAATTTTAACTGACTTACATAATAACTTTGACTTTTAAACTTCATTTGTGTTACTAGTAAAGGTGATGGCACTAAAAAAATAATAATAATCAGTCATAAAATGTTTTTGTATAAGTACTAATCATAATATTTCTGTGTGATTAAATATTATTTTTACTCACAATCTTATGATTAGTACGCATTTTGTCATAAATATTTTTGCTTCACAAAAACTTAGGGCCCGTTTGAAAAATATAATACTGTAACATAATTAATAATACGTGTTTAAGTATTAGTGAGGTTTTTAGTCAAAACAAAACCCTGTTGCTAAAATCCCGCTGGCTGAAGGGCAGTCCTGCCGATAAATTTATGACTAAATACATAATGAATCACGAAGTTGTGACTAAAAGTGACACAATAGTCTCCTGAAGATGTTGTGCCTAAACGTGTCCAAAAAGTGTTGTGACTGAAGACCAACTTTTTGTGTCGTGGGGAATGGGAATGGAAGATTTCTAGAAGAAAAATCTTATGTAGATAATCTCTCTCTTTGGTGGCAAGGCAAAAATTTTTGTGGGACTTTTTCTTTTTCCTTCAAAGAAATATTAAGTGATCACATTGAAGTGTCATATAACTCTTGCTTATCGTGCTAACAAGTATATATAGTTCTCCAAATTCCAATATATATATATAAAGAGTATGAAGGAGAAAGGCACACCAGAGAGCACCATGAGAGAGAACAGAGAGAGCATGGAGAAGGGATTGTTGGAAAAAGAGAGAGAGGAGATTAGAGATGGGTTTTCTGGTGCAATAAGATTTGATGTTTTAGTTGAAGAAGTGAAGCAATTGGGTTACATAGCAGGGCCAATGGTGGCTGTGAATTTGTCTCAATATTTCTTGCAAATAATTTCCATTATGATGGTTGGTCATCTGGGCACGCTCTCTCTCTCTAGCACTGCCATTGCCATCTCCTTTTGTGCTGTCTGTGGTTTCAGTCTCCTTGTAAGTCCCACAGTCTTATAATAATTATAATATCAGATTGTTAATTGTTTTTCTATAATTAAAAAAAATAGTTTTCATTCGTTTGGTGATTGTAAGAAACTGAATTAATTCTTTTAACCTTGGAACGCAATTTACAAATCAAGAAAGAGTTTTGATTGCAACTTTTTGTTGAATCTTAACAAATAGTCCTATTCTTTTACATGATATTCCTCTGATCACTTGAACCCCAAAAATTACCAAATTAAATGTCCATATCACCACTAAGGAATTAGTTCAATCAAACGATGACTTATATTAAGGAGTCTTTTAGGATATTATTTTTAGGCAGAGAGAATAGTATAGTCAATATTATGGCTCTCTAAATGACTTTGTAAAGGCTCTAGGTTCTATCTTAAAAGTTCAACGTGTTAAGTGGGATGACTCTATATACTTATAAATTTATAACTGCGTTTATACTTAAAATATTTATGTTTACCCTTTACATCTAGAATACACAGTAAATGGTTGAATTGAAAAAACTCAAGTGAGGATTCTCTAGTAACTTCTTTTTTTTTTTTTTTTTTTTTTTTTTTTTTTTTCTTTTGACTAACATTCTCTCATAACTTGATTTCTAACTTGTTCAAAATGCCAAGCAGTTTGGAATGGCCAGTGCACTGGAAACACTTTGTGGGCAAGCATATGGAGCAAATCAATATAGAAAAGTTGGAATCCAAACGAGCACTGCTATTTTCTGCTTAAGCTTAGTTTGTATCCTTTTGTCTATAATTCTGATCTACATGGGAAAAATCCTCATATTCATGGGCCAAGACCCTCTAATCTCACAAGAAGCCGGTAAATTCGCGATCTGGCTCATTCCTGCGCTCTTTGCTTATGGAACACTTCAGCCACTGGTTAAGTATTTTCAGACACAAAGCCTTATCATTCCCTTGCTAGTGAGCGCTTGTGCTTCTATTTGTTGCCATGTACCTCTCTGCTGGCTCTTAGTATTTAAGTCTGGACTAGGACATCTTGGAGCAGCATTATCCATTGGTATTTCTTATTGGTTGAATGTGATTTTACTTGTGTTATACATGAAATGTTCCCCTGATTGTGAAAATACCCGGATTTCAATTTCTCTGGAGCTATTTCAAGGATTGAGAGAGTTCTTGCGGTTTGCCATTCCTTCTGCTGTGATGGTTTGGTACTATGTCTTTTTATTTCTTCGTTCTTATGGCTTTCAGTCTTTGAGAAGTACTATTAATTAGGGAAGTTTGATAAAATGATGATTTTAGAAAGTGAAATTAGCAAAATGGCATTTCACTCTTACACTGAGCCACCCACTTGATCGCATAGTGTAAAAAGGGATCGCTCAGTGATAAATTTCAAAGTTGCAAACATGAATTTTTTATAAAGTCATTTTTACAAATTCTACAATTAATTGTTTCTCCTAAAGTCCTTTTGCAAAAGTCCTCTTAATCATGTGCTTTTTCCCATTGCAAAATTCTAGCCTTGAATGGTGGTCATTTGAGCTACTTACTTTGCTGTCCGGTTTTCTACCGAATGCGGAGATTGAGACTTCAGTCTTATCTGTATGGTATTTACTCTGTCACCATTGCTTCATATAAATAAACATATCCTCTTGAATTTTGAATCTTTGACCACTTCATGACTTCATATTCATTTTTATTCGTCAAAATGAATCAAACTTTTGCTTTCTCTAAACAGCTTGTCAACCATAACAACACTCTATACAATACCGGAAGGACTTGGCGCAGCTGGAAGGTTGGCTCTAAAGAGACAACAAGCAATTTCAAACACTTATTAGTAAAATCTTTGTATTTATTTTTGCTATTTCCACCATTTACAGCACCAGAGTTTCGAACTCATTAGGCGCTGGTAACCCCCGAGCAGCACGTTTTTCTGTTGGCGTCGTCATTTTTCTTGTAGCCTTAGAGGCAGTTATTGTGAGCTCAATTCTCTTTATAAGCCGAAATTCTTTCGGTTACATCTTCAGCGACGAGAGTGAAGTTGTGAATTACGTGTCCAACATGGCTCCTTTGATTTGTATTTTGGTTATACTTGACAGTCTGCCTGGTGTCCTTTCAGGTTTCTTCTATAATCTCTCTCATATTGTTAATACATTTCTCATTATATGTAAACTTATGACTTCACCAGTGAAGAGTTCTTATATTTGTTTTTCCTTTTTCCCAAAATCAGGCATTGCAAGGGGATGTGGTTGGCAAGACTTAGGGGCTATTGTCAACCTTGGTGCATACTATTTCTTTGGACTTCCTGTCGGCGCCTTGCTGGCCTTCTGGTTAGACTTGGGAGGGAAGGGACTTTGGATTGGAATTTTAACTGGTGCTTTTGTACAAGCATTTCTGCTTTCTGTCATAACAATTTTTACCAACTGGGAAAAGAAGGTTCACCCTCCACTTTTAGGTTCTTTTAAAGACTTCTTTCGGTTTTGCCAGCTAGCTAAAATTTACAACCAATCACATTTGATGAAGCTGCCAGTGAACTAGTTTGGTTGCCTATATAAAAAAGTTGATTGTTCAAATACTTACAAATATAACATCTTGAGCTCCACAAAGTTTTAGATTTTTTGCACAACTTTACATGTCATGTTTGTGTCTTTTTAATGAAATTGTTCTTCATTTTTTACTGCAAAAGTGGTAATAGCATTTCTTGATGATATTGCAGGCAATAATGGCAAGGGAGAGGATATTTGAGGGAAGACATTTAGGAGATAATGGATTGACTGAGAAGAGAACTCTACTCTGCTGAGCTTCTTGTATTTCATTTGGAGCTAGGAAGTAATTTTGCATCTAACCACTAAAGAATAGTGACTTTTTCCATCTCTTTTTTCCGCAACATTTGCCATTTCTTGATGTATTCAACCAAAAAACTGCTAGGAATACCAACTCTAATCCCAACTTTGTGTACTAACTTTGAGTTTTCATTTTCTATTGATAAAAATTATCGCATCAAGTAATAACAAAAAAATTACATTTACCAATGAAAATATAACAACTTTGTACATTAGGAGTGGGTGTCCGCAGTGCTCATTCAGCTAAGGTTGTAAATTGACACAGATTGTTCATCGTGAAAAGCCTCCAAAAAGGAGTTATAAAAGGTGGACATTGGCTTTTTTTTTTTTTTTTTTGATAATTAAAAGGTGGCATTGTTCTTCCAGAAGAAAACCAATCAAAAGAAAGAGACAAAGATTAGCTACTTCCCGAGCAAAATGACACACATCACTACACCTATCAGTTTCACACATTTAGATAACCTTTTTTTTTTTTTTTTTTTTTTTTTTTTTTTTATAAGCACATTTAGAGAACTTTGCTATATCATTTTAGCAGCGAAAATATTTCCAGTAAAGTCAATGTGGTTACTATAGATATTTAAATTCGCCGATACAGCTAACAACTAATTTTTTTCCTCACCCTTATGTTTGTATCTGGCTGTAGCGGTTATTTTCCGATGTAACAGCAAAATATAGTTTTTTTTTTTTTTAAGAAAAGTACATGATTTGTCATGGTTTTATGCATGCCTATTATATATATCATTCTAAATAATTGAGTGTCAATATGGTCTTTTAATTTTTTTATTAATTGAATGATAACTGTTCATTTTTAAGTAGAGTGACATAAATAATATTTTTTTATCATTTTAAGTAGTATTTCTTTTTTTTTTTTTTTTTTTTTTTTTTTTTTTTTAGTTTTATTGTTGCGGCAACTCCTTCTTGGCTCGTGCTGCATCAGTACTTAGTTTTAAACAAAAGCAAATCCGTCTTCATAAACATAGAAATTTTACTGTCTTTTTTTTTTCCCCCACTTCTCAAGTGAATGTTGTTTTTAGATGGTTGTACTTTTTCCTTTTCTTTGTCATTTATAATTATTCTTGTCCTTAGCTTGTTGTCATTTCTTAAATGAACGTCTTTTTCATCTTATAGTACTTTGACGGTTTTTGTCGTTTCTCAATTGAATTTCATTTTCATGAGGTTGTTGGTTTTCCTTCATTGTCGTTATATCTGGCTTTTGTCAAGTTTCTATTGTTTCTCGCGTTAACGTCGTTCTTCTTTCCCTCTTTTATGTCGTTTTGACCGATTGTCGTTCTTAAAGCTCTGTAGTTAATCATTTTTTTTTTCCTTTCTCTAGTCAATATATTCTTCAGTTCTACTCTCTCTTTTTATGTCGTTCCGAGAGTTTATTCTTTCTCTAAGTTTTTATCGTTGATCATGTTTTGTGGATTTTGATCGGATAAATAGTTCTTCAAGTTTTTGTCGTTTACATAAGATTGCTGCCTTCAGGTTTATGTCGTTTTCAGGTGGTCATCGGTTTCCACTTTTTTGTAGTTTACGAGGTTTTTGAACTTTTTTTTGTTCATCTGAAGTTACTTTCAAGTTTTATCCTTTTTTTTCCCCCTCTTTCCCCTGACTGTTTTGAATGTTTTTAATTTTTCATGTACAGTTAGTCAGCTAAAATGTTAGTTTATTTTTTTACGGTTTGTTAGCACTAACCCTGAGGCAAAGTTTATAGCCTCTCTGCTCTATACATTCTCTTATATATAACAAGTTTCAGCTTCTAACTTATTTGATGCAAGAGCATATTTGATTTGGAAGGCAGCCTATGTGGTTTGGGTCTTGTACAAATGCTTAGACCTTATTGTTTGACGCGACTATAGATTGTGTTTGAGAATGGATTTCCAAATCTAATTTTAAATAGCGTTTAAAAGATAACATCAATTAATAATAAAAGATCATATTTATTAGTGAAAACACATGAAAATTAGTATGAAAAATTAAGGTTAGAGATGGCATCGTACTACTAAAAACAAAGCTAAACTAAAATCCTTAGCATATTGATGTTTAGGAAATAAATTATAAGGAGGAGTTAATGATAAGTGACTTACTTGTTCTAGTTGTTTCCTGACGTTTTAACGTTTTTACAGTAGAAAATTTTCAAAAAAGAAAAAAGTATACAATACAATAGGAATTCATAACCGAAGAAAAATGGATGCTATTCTTTCTTTTTCTTTTTCTTTTTTCTGTAAATTTCGAGGGAGTCAAGTCTTTCCTCGTGTTCACTAAAATAGTTAGCTCTGCTTTCCACGAGGAAATTATTAAAATTTCACGTGGCCATCACGTGAGATTTATTTTCTTTCTACTAACCTCAATATCTTTGTGGTTGGCTTTGAGAGTTTACTTTTCATACTACTTTAAAGTTAATGTGTTTGACTACTCAAAAAAAAAAAAAAAAAAAGGGTTTGATTTAATTTGTGTACATATTCGAGAACTGACTTTAAAGTATAACTCGACAATGGAAAGGTGCATTATTTTATTTAGGTATTTCTAGTGTCTTTGGGCATTTATTATGACAAATGTTTCCTGCAATATTTGACCACCTAAAAAGAGACATGCGAGTTCTAATAATCAGTAGACCGCACTAAAATTAAATGCCCGACTCAGGCCTTGTTCACTTCACCGATTCGAGTTTTTAGTTTTAGGTTTCTACAGTAAAAAGCTCTCAGAAAATATCACATCAAAATTTTCCGCTACAGTAAAAAGCTCTCAGAAAATGTCACATCTCAGCTCGAATCGAAAACTCGAATCTGCGAAGTGAACGAGGCCTCAATATGAATAATAATTCAAGTTCCATAACTTTTTTTCTCCACCTCTATTTATAAAAAAATTTTCGACACTATTTACGATTATTATTTACACAATAAACGTCTAATATAAATAATAACTTTAACTCACTCACATAATAATTTTAACTTTTAAACTTCGTTTGTGTGAATAGTAAAGGTGATGACACTAAAAAAATAATGATGATCAGTCATAAAATGTTTTTGTATAAGTACTAATCATAATATCTGTGTGTGACTAAATATCACTTTTACTTGCAATCTTATGATCAGTACGCATTTTGTCATAAATTTTTTTGCTTCACAAAAATTTAGGCCTCGTTTAAAAAGTAAACTCAAAATATGATTCTTGATTCGTTCGTTGAAAATTTAAATTTTTTATAAGATAAAATATTATAAAATAATTAATAATTCGTGTCTAAGTATTAGTGAGGTTTTTAGTCAAAACAAAACCCTGTTGCTAAAATCCCGCTTGCTGAAAGGCAGTCCGGCCGATAAATATATGACTAAATACATAATGAATCACGAAGTTGTGACTAAAAGTGACATAATAGTCTCCTGAAGATGTTGTGCCTAAACGTGTCCAAAAAGTGTTGTGACTGAAGACCAACTTTTTGTGTCGTGGGGAATGGGAATGGAAGATTTCTAGAATAAAAATCTTATGTAGATAATCTCTTTCTTTGGTGGCAAGGCAAAAATTTTTGTGGGACTTTTTCTTTTTCCTTCAAAGAAATATTAAGTGATCACATGGAAGTGTCATATAACTCTTGTTTATCGTGCTAACAAGTATATATAGTTCTCCAAATTCCAATATATATATATATATATATATATATATATATATATGAAGAGTATGAAGGAGAAAGGCACACCAGAGAGCACCATGAGAGACAACAGAGAGAGCATGGAGAAGGGATTGTTGGAAAAAGAGAGAGGAGATTAGAGATGGGTTTTCTGGTGCAATAAGATTTGATGTTTTAGTTGAAGAAGTGAAGCAATTGGGTTACATAGCAGGACCAACGGTGGCTGTGAATTTGTCTCAATATTTCTTGCAAATAATTTCCATTATGATGGTTGGTCATCTGGGCAAACTCTCTCTCTCTCTAGCACTGCCATTGCCATCTCCTTTTGTGCTCTCTGGCTTCAGCTTCCTTGTAAGTCTCTCTCTCTCTCTCTCTCTCTCTCTCTCTCTCTCTCTCTCTCATATACCAGTTTCAGACAGAGAATGATTTTTTTTTTTAGATTACTAAATGAAGTAATTGATGATTAATTTATCAAATAAAAAATAGTTATTTATGATTAAACCTTGCAAAAATTAGCAACTTTTTGTGTCTTTTGTTGTTAATTTTTGCTTCTCAAATTAAGGTGATTGTAAGGAAATGAACTGTTTAAACCTTGGAAAGCGAAATGGAAATCATAAGATGATGATTGTAACTTTTGTTGTTTGTTTCTCAACTTAAGATGAAATCTTGACAAATTGTCCGGTTCCTTTTAAATCCTGTTCCAAACTTGAACTCTAAAGAAATTCAATGTAATTTAAACTAAGTGACTTGAACAAGCAAATGAGTTTCATCAATGAATCTCTAAGGCTCTTTTTTTTTTTTTTTTAACCGCATTAAAGAATAACAGTAAAAAAAAAAAAAAAAAAAAAAGAGCAAAGGAGAAAGACGGAGAAAAGAGTATTGCAAATATTGTTGCTCTCAATTAATATATTTGAATGAAAAAAAAAAAATCTAAGTTATTTTTCCTAGTAACTTGATCTGCAACTTGTTCATAATGCCAAGCAGTTTGGAATGGCTAGTTCATTGGAATGGAAACTCTCTGTGGACAAGCATATGGAAAATAAATTTAAAAGTTATTGGTCAGGTTGTCCTATATTATATGTATTGGCAACTATTTTAGATCTTAGGTGCGGAGTGTTGAGACTGACTCATTGATGACTGCTACAGCAGATATGCAACATTATTACTGACGCTAAGAGAATGTTTGAAAAGGTGTTTAATTTGTACGAAGCAAAATAGACACAGGTCAAAAAGAATAGGAAACTTTGACGTCAACTAGCAATTCGGGGCCTAAAGGATCTTCGTGGAGTTTTTTGAAGAAGAAAGAGAAAACTACAGGATCGTCATCAACACAAGCGTCTACCGAACTAGTAAAATATTTTGAAGGAAATTTTATAATCAATGACTACAAACTAGACATCTTACAATGGTGGAAGAGCAAGACCAATCATTTTCCAACACTACCCGTAATAGCTCTGACATTCTGACAACTCCAGTGTCAACGGTAGCATCAAAGCAAGCATTTAGCGCAAGCAATCGAATTCTTGACGAGAAGACAAGCAGAATGCATCCTGATATCTTGGAGGGGCTAATGTGCATCAAAAACTGGGAATATGCTAGAAGACGAAAGCAACAATACACGGATGATTCAATGCAAGAATATTTTTCTAACTTAGAAATAACAGAATCTTCTGAAAACACTTAGGTTTGTAATTTACTATTCCTACTGTACTCTTTTCCTTCGCTATGGCTTTGTCCCAATCTCCCCACGGGTTTTACTTGACACGGTTTTTAACGAGGCAATCATTTATGTGTATTTATTCCTATTATGTAAATTCGATAAAATCACATCTTTTGGAGACATATGATATATTTTCTTTTTTTAATTAAATTTTTAAAAAATACAATTTGTTAGGGCGGCCTGTGAAGGGCCTGGGCCCAGGCCCGGCCTTGGCCCTTATGGACTAGGGCCGCGGGCCTGGACCGGGCCTGAGTTTTTCTCCTCAGGCCCATCATGGGCCTCGTGTTGGATGTGTCGTGCCGGCCCGGCACGACACGTTTGACACCATTATGCGGAGTATATGTGCCGTATCGTGAGGCTATTTGTGTGATGTATTTATGGAACCTTGTTTTAGCATTAGGAGTAGTCAACTCCATTTTTGGACCGGCTGAAACTGTGTTGTGAAAGTTCCATAATAGTATATTTCTCTTAGAACACCAGGAACATTGTCCGCTTAAGCATAATGATAGTATGTTCTATTTTTTTTAAGTAGAAATTGTAAAAAGGCGTCATTGTTGCTGAAAACACGCCTACAAATAACATGTTGGCAGTTCCACTAAAGGCTTACCTATTTGGTGTTTTAAAAACACGCATCCCACTTAGGACTGTAAGGAGCCTGTAGTTGTATTGAGTTAGTGGGAGTATACTATCATTTGTGTGTGACGTGTTGTTATTAATAAGGATTGCTTATGCATCAAATAATACATGTGTATTTATGAATCTGTCACTTTATGTGTGATGTTGTGTTGACACACTTTTTTAGCTAGTAAAGTGACAAGTTAAAAAGAGACATATGTTTGTTAGTCTCTATCATTTTTTTGATCCATATATTAAAGTTGTCATCATGCTTTGATGAATCTCTAGCTCCTGATTATGTATAATGATTGTATCCTATTGATACGTTATTATGCATGATTATTTTGGGCTTGTGTTTATTATGTGAGATTCTTAGTTGATGCTTATGCTGTGATAAGTGAATGTTTGTTGTATAATTATGTCGTCCAAGTGGGAGACTATTGGAATATTTTTATGTAGATTTCCATAATCATAATAATTCACTCTGTAATTAATTAAAGTATTATATGGACAATTGTGTTAATGTGAATTAACACATGCATGAATGTTAAATATCGATCAATAATGAGATGAATACTTGTTTTATTAACTCGCTTAAAGCATACAAACTCTATTTATCTCATAATATTTGGTCAGCCTATTGGACCAAATATCCTTTCCATTGAATATTGCTTTAAAGCCCTTAGGCCTATTTGATTATATAGTGAGCCACCCTTTTGTTTTTCGGGGGTGATGAGTGAGTTTTACTCCCTCATTTAGTATTATTTTACACTTAATATCTAGTTGGTTTTTGAGGTTTTTGTTAGTTTTTATGTGTTTATTTGTTTAAAGGTTAGGTGAAAGACTATGATTTGGAAGGTTTTGGACAAATTTCGTGGAAAAAAGACAGCAAACATAGCGCTTAGGCGCCAATTTAAAGCATTAAAGAGTTTTATTCAGCGTGTGGGGCAGAAAAAAAAAAAGCGCCTTGGCGCTTGAAAACTGAAATCAGTGCATTGGGGCAGAATGGGCAGCGCTTTGGCACCCATGACAGCTCCCATTTTATTGGATTTTTACACATTAAAGAGGAACTCAGCGCCGTGGAAAAAATTGACAAAAAAAAACGTTTTGAAGGCTAATCGCGAGAAAACTTACCCATTTTGACCCTAATGCTCCAAAGCATATAAATAGATGATTCTAGGGCAATTGGAGAGGAGGATGGACGACGGCCAGGGATTCCTTCTAGCATCAAGCTCTTGGTTTCATCTTTTGTATTTTCTTTTCTTAGTTTTGAATGATGTCTTCGAACAATTTAGTTTTGATGTTTATAGTTTCCATTATGTTCTAAGTTTTTCATTCTAGGGTGGCTATGGATCCTACCATGACTTATTAATTTCCCATTATCAATTCCAATTCTCAGATGTTTTAATTCAAGTGATTGTTCTATCTTGTTCTTAATGCGTTTAATTGATTTGATCACCCAATTAATCGATTTGATTATTCTTAACCAAATTGGAAAAGGATGTTAGAATTATGATCTTTGATAGAATAACGTTGATTGATTGAGAAAATAGGAATATACTCATGAGATTGATGCAGTATTCATTCGAAAGGCATAAATCATAATATTATTTGCTGGTTCAGTTTTGCATAGGAATATAAAAAAATTGAGTCGGCAGTATTGTTACTTGAATTGGAAGAGGATAGTAATAATCTTTAAGGTCTTTAATTGTCACTTGATGAAACATTCGAGTTTAGGAATATAACTTTGGGGAATTAATATGGATTGGGCAGGTGAAATTTGATCCCTAGACTTTTCTTATATTAGTCCTTCATAATTTTATTATTTCCATCATTTAATTAGTTTAGAATTCATAATCACTCTTTGAAATCAATTTGTTAGATAAAATTAGAATTTCTATAATTTCAGTACTTAGTAGAATTTTAATTAGAATTTTATTAGAATTTTAATTTTAATAATTTTAATAATTTTAATTATTAATTATAATTTTAATTATAATTTTGGGGGGCCGGTGGCATTGTGGTCGGGTGTGGCCGAACAAAGATAGGGAGGAGCTCAATGCTCCTCTTGCCCTTCTTCTTACTTTTGCAAGTCCTCCACTCCGGCCGGCCATTGACGTTTTCCGGTGACCATGAACGGCTTGTCTCTGCTGCCCACCGGAAGAGGTAACATTCTGTATGCCTAAATCCCAAATAAGTTTATATGGCATTTTCGGATTTTTGATTAGATTATTGTTTTTTATCATATTTAGATTGTATTTGGATTAAATAATTCTAGCCTTGAATGGTGGTCATTTAAGCTGCTTACTGTATTGTCTGGTTTTCTACTAAATCCAGAGCTTGAGACTTCAGTCTTATCAGTATGGTATTTCCTCGATCATTACTTCTTCTTATACATAAACTTTTCATTTTAACATCTCTTAAAATGACTCCGATTTTTGCTTTTCTGAATAGCCTGTCAACCCTCACAACAATGGACTCGGTGCAGCTGTAAGATTTTGCTCTAAAGACACCTTAGCATATATGAGGCTTGCAACACAGTAACAACTCTTCAAATATTAACTAATATTGACTTCTAACTTTCCCCTTTGTGCGGCACAAGAGTTACGAATGAATTGGGCGCTGGTGACCCGAGAGCAGCTCGAAATGCAGTAGGCGCTGCCATGTTTCGTCTTGCAGTTTCGGAGGCGGTTATTGTATGCTCAGTTCTCTTTGGCGGCCGAAGATCTTTTGGTTATCTTCAGCAATGAGAAGGAAGTTGTGGGCTATGTGGCTAGCATGGCTCCTCTAGTTTGTTTAGCTGTTATATTTGACAGTGTACAAGGAGTCCGTGCAGGTTTCTTCTTTCTCCCACACATTTGTTGAATCATTTTTATTACACAAATTTTTGTTGTGATTAATATAGTATTCTTTTCTTTTTTTTTTGGTCCTTTTCTATATCAGGTATTGCTAGGGGATGTGGGTGGATGTGGGTGGCTGGACCTGGGGGCATATTATTTCATCGGAATTCCGGTTTCTGCCGTGTTAGGTTTCTGGTTGAACTTGAGAGGAAAGGGACTTTGGATTGGAATTTTAGTCGGTTCCATTGTGCAAACATTTCTCCTTTCTGTCCTAACATTTTGTACCAATTGGGAAAAGAAGTTCTACCCTCTACTTTGATTCTCTTAAGGCTTCTTATGTAATCTAACACTTTTCAATTTCCTTGAAATTTTGCACAATTTTGCTTCCAATTTGTATCTTTCTAACGAAATTTGTTCTCCTTTTTTTTTTTTGGTAAAATAGATAATGGGGTGTCTTAATATTGCAGGCAAGAATGGCAAGGGAAAGGATATTTGAGGGAAGATTTCTTGGAGATAAGAGATCAATTGAAGAGAGAAATCTACTAAGCTGAGTTTCTTGCAGTTCATTTGGAGGAAAATAATATCACATTTAATAGAAAAAATTAACAAATTTTGCCATTTCCTTTTTGCAGCATTCGCTAATAACTTCAGTTCATGTTGTAGGTTGGCGCAGATAGTTCAAAGTCTTGCACTAGAAGTGCGTTGATTTTGGATTCTTTGATGATTAACCGTCAAATTGTTGTTAGCTTTACTATTGCTTTTAATTCATTACGTTATCGAGTGAATAAAGTACAAATGTTGAAAAAGAGACCTGTTTTCTTTTACTTTTTTATTTTCTTAGGTTGTGGGAGGGACTAATGTTGGCCACTTGACCTTTACTGAATATTTGATAGTTATTATGCAGTCCACCTGAATAGCTCGCATACTCTATTATTAACTTTTAAATTATTTCAGTTCAGCATCATCTTCCTTAGCTAACTTATATCCTGACGTCTGCCCTTCTGAACGGTCACCCTAACAATAATGGTGCATCTAATTATCACGTTTGCTCGATACACCGTATTGTATTGTATTTTATAATATTATATCGTATCGTATCGTATTATATCGTATTGCATAATTTTTATATAATGTATACTTAATATGCGTCGGACTAAATTATTATATCAAATTATATCGTATTTGTTTACCATCGTATTGTATGACATCAATAATTGAACTCTTTCCAGTTATATGATTCCAAATGATGATCTAAAGTACTTATTAATTATGTTTATTAGAAATGGGAGTAGAGTGCGTGGTTGTACCAGCAACTCATCTACGTGTTAATGTAACGTCTACTGATGTACTTCAAAGTTGAGTTATACCTTTTTTACGGCCTGTTTAGTTCACTGATTCGAGTTTTTAATTTGAGTTGAAATGTGGCTTTACGTGAGAACTTTTTACTGTAGCAAAAAAAAAAGGAGGTTAGAAGTGATTGTTTCTGAGAGCTTTTACTGTAGTAAAACTTAAATTTTAAATTCAAATCGATGAAATAAACAGGCCATACATGTCAAATGTAATGTTATGCTTGGTCGTTTAAATCATATCTCTATCTTGGTACAACGATCTTTGAGTGCGCTCCGCACTCTTATCTACAGTTTTATGGCCAAGCTCTTCCTCTTGATCATTCTCTTGGGTATATCATATTTTGGGAAAGGAGGGGAAGAAGGGGCCCGAGATCTTCAAAATGGAGAGAGATTTGATGTGAGGACGGTAAGAACTCTTTTGAAAAATCAGAATGGGAGCAGCCGAGTATCGATCTCAAATCTTCACTTTGTCCACTCCGGTCTCGGCACCAAGTACTCGCGTGAGGCAGGGTTCGGAATTGAGGTCGAGTTCTGAAACTATAGGCGAGATATGGAATAAGGTCTAAGACAAAGTTTGGGGATTGACAATATAAATGTTCAAAATATTTGCCAAACCACCCAAATCGTCTAATCCAAATCAAATCGGGTGGTTTGGACAATTTTCTAGCCTAATTTTGGGAGGCGGTTTGGTTCGCAGCTTGAACACCCCAAACCCTCAATAATTCACGCAAAAAAAAAAAGAAGAAATCTATAATTTTTCATTTTAAAATTTTTTTTAATATATGTTCATTTTAATTGGTCATAGTGGAGATTCTAGTATGATAAAATACACTGTACCACATTTTTATTACTTTGTATTAAAACTTTAAGTGTCTGTTTGGAATGTGGATCAAAGTAGTATTTTAAAGGGAGAAAGAGGAAAATAAGCTAAAATTTGAGATGAATTAAAATTAATAGGCCAATAGTTTACATAAGTTAATAAATAGGCCAAATTATTATTTTTGTCCATAACTTGTCTGGTTATGAACCATAACTTGACAAGTTATTATTCATAATTGTCCATAACTTGTCCGGTTATGGACCATAACTTGATAAGTTTGTTCATAACTTATCTAGTTATGAACCATAACTTGACAAGTTATGGCCTATTAATTTCTATAACTAAAAATTGACTTATTTCCTTTCTTAAGCTTTTCATATTAGCCTATTTTCTACTATTTCCCTATTTTAAATTGTAGTTTAAATTTTATTAGAGAAAACACTGTAGCAGAACTTTTTAAATTTAAATTTGTGAACCAATAACTAGATGGGTTTGAACCCATAAAAAAAGCAAGCCCTAAATGGTGAACTCTTAAAAGTGTATGAGTTTAGACTTTTATCCCTTACTCTTGATAAATACCATTTTGTTAGTATAATTATTTGACTAAAAAGATTATGAATCAAAAGTAAAGAGTAAGGGCTTGTTCGTTTGCACTAAACTCAAAAAAAATTTGAACTCAAGTTACAACTTTATTCAAGTTTATGTTCTTTTGTAAAATTTGAGTTTGAACTTGAGTTTTAAATTGAATTTTAACTTGAGTTTGTGGTTAAAACCAGAGTTCAAGTTTCTTCTTCAACTCAAGTTTCTAAACTCAAACTCAAGTTAATGAACAATATTTTTTCTATTTTTAGAAATGCTATAACTTTTTCATTTTCATTCCAATTGAGATAATTCTTTTTTTATGCGTTCACAACAAAGAAACGAATAAAACTCCACCCATATATCCTATTAAAATTTTTCATCATCATTGAATTTTTATTAAAATACTATCTAAATATAAACTCAAATTTTGACACACCCAAACATAAATTCAAAAATATTCTCATCTCAAACCATAACTCAAATGTACACAACCAAATACAAACTCAAGTTACAATTTCAACTTAAGTTATGACTCAAATTCAACTCAAGATCTACGCTCAAGTTATCATAACTAAAAAATGTAACTGAACAAGCGCTAAAAATCCTGACCCATACATAGGATATTTGTCAATATTATTTTTGTTAGTTTTTAATTATATTGTAAACTTGCATTTTATCTTTATTTTTATAGTTATCAATTTCATAATTTTTATAAATTATTGAAAACTTTTTTTAGTTTTGAAATGAAACCGTCGAAACTAAACAACACAAATTACTTTATGAGTGCTTTGGTTTAATTTAGTTTTTGTTAAAAATATCACATATTTGAAAAAATATTTTTTTTTTTTTTTTTAATTTTGTCGGCGGTTTCGAGGGGAAAAAAAAAAGATAACATCTAAATCGTCTGCCAACACCCCTAATTGGTAGGCTCATGCTAAGATCCTGGGTAGGGGTTAAGGATCAGGCTGGGGATGTGATTGAGATCTGGTGTTGGGGTTTACATCCAAGATGGGGTGAGAGTCAGTGTTTGGGACCGGAACAGGAGTTGGGATTCCAATCTGGTGAATAAGTAATTTATTTACTAAGTAAAATATTAGGTAAATAATGTGTTTGCTAAGTAAAATAAATCTGTAAATGATGCATTTATTAAGTAAATTAATTCGTAAATAATTTATCTACTTAATAAATATTAGCTAAATAATCTATTCACTAGCTGCAAAAATTGGTAAATGTTAGATGAATAATGCGTTTATTAAGTAAATAAATTGGTAAGTATTGGGATAATTATGCATTTATTAAGTAAATAAATTGATAAAAATGTATTTTTTTTTTTTTTTTACTATCAATTTACTAAGTGTAAAAAGAGGTAAATATTAGACAAATAATGTAGAATTGAGTAAAAAAAAATTGCTAAAATATTAAGTAAACAATGTATTTACTGGTTAAGTGCAAAGATCAGTATTTTTACTAAGAAAATATCGCAAACAATGTATTCATTAAAAAAATAATTGATAAATAATATATTTACTAAATATTTTAGATAAATAATGTAATAGATAACATATTTATTAAGTGTTTTTCAAAACTTTGTATTAAATAAATTATTGTATAAGTAAAAAAGTTCATAGATAAGATAGTTAATAAATAAGTTTATAAGTAAAAAAAATAATTAAGTTATTAATTTATTTCTATTTATCATTAAAACAAAATATTGTTATTTATTAAAATTTTAAAGTCCATTTAGAAAGTATACTCAAACCATGATTTTTTATTCTGACGTTTGAAATTTAATTTTTTTGTAGACGAAAATCACTAAAGTAGAATTAATAATTTGAGTTAGAGTATATGAAACAAATGTGCCTTAAAAATTTAATTATGTACATGCTCAAATTAGCCTCAAATTCATACACTATTTAATGCAAAAAGATTTTTAATAGCAAGAATGTAATAAATAGTATGTTTATAAAAGTAAATTAAATAAATAGTAGATTTTAAAACTATTTAAAGTAAATAACAATTTACAATTTAAATGTTTCATTTATGTTAGTAAAAAGATTTTTTTCCACATAAATTTTCTTTTTATGATTGATAAAAATATTTTTTTTCACATAAATAATAATTTTTTACCATGTAAATTATTTTCTATCAATTGTAAATAAAATATTTACGCATTATCTATTTTAAATAGTTTTAAAATTTACTATTTACTTAATTTAATTTCTATTTATGAAAATTTATTATAGGTATAAAATATGCCACATGGAAGAGCAAAACACAAAAAGATTAAGGGATATAGAGGCAAATGGCCATTTTTTAAAGAATTTAAAAAAAAATAACCGAAATTTTGTAAAATTAATAAAACGGCCGTTTTTTAATAATTAAATAGTCAATCAACTGATTGACTAACGGGTAATTATTAATTGACTTTAATTTATTATTAATTAATTTAATAATTTTTTATTATTAATTAATATTATTTAATAATTAGTTAAAATTAATTAGTAAATAATTAATTAAAAATATATTTATTAATGATAAATAATTGATAAATTATAATAATAAATATATCAATTATTAATTGACTATCCGCTGATCGTTAATTGACTATTGAAGAAAAAAGTCATTTTGTTAAGATAAAAAAGTTAAACTATTTATTTAGAAAATAAAAATGTATTAAAAAAGACAGTAAAAAAAACTGTTATTTACCTAAGTTTTCTCAAAATACAATAAAAATAAAGAAATGAATATAAAAGAAACGTATTTCTTGTTTCTTGGTCACTTTTCTACTAAAAACCCTTGATCAGTGCTCCGAAGCTCGCTGTTTCAACACCCATTCGTCCTTGCAGAGAAAGAGATGGGGAAAAACGCCGAGAAAGACAGACTTCTTGAGACTCTGCATTCTCACCTCAACGCCATCCATGAAACCTTCCAGGTTCGTGTGTGTATATTATATATATATATATACATATATTTATGTATATGCATATACATATAGTGTATATGTTTGGGTGAATAATTTTGTGATTCGTTTGTATTTTCTATGCGAATGGAAATAGATTTTCGACCAAGTTCCAGCTTCTACGCTCAAGAAGGTGAGCTGGGACGATGCTGCGAAGATGGGTGACCAAGTGTCTAAACAAGCCACCATTGGTAATACTCTTCCTCCTCTTTTTCTTGCCTTTTAGCTTTCGGTTAATTTGTCTTCTGTTTTTGAATATTTAATTAAGCCTAATTTGAAACTTTAGGAGTATTCTGATTTCACTCCCTTATCGTTCATAGGTTTGAATCGAAAGTTTGAAATAAAATTTCAAAGTTTTGTGAGAGAAAACACTGTAGCAAAAGGGTTGAATTGTGGTTCAAACTGTGAACCAAACAGATCTTGGATAGTGAAGTTTGGGAATATGTAAAATTGTAAATCATAACCTTTCAACAAAAACAAAAACAAAAAAAAAAAAAAAAAAAAAAAAAAAAAATTGTAAATCATAAGAGATTTGGATATTGGTCTTTTCTTAAGGAATTTAAATAGGGTATCCAAGCTGTATAATTTTTATTCCTTTTTGAGTATTCACATATAAACAAATTCTTTTTGCATGACGATCATGAGCTTTTATTCTTTCATATCGTTGTCGTGTATGGTTCTATAACATAAATGACATTAATGGTGCGCTTGATCTTATGATAAATGTTTGTAATCTGTTGTTTCATATAAATACCAAACTCTATCAGCATTATAACATCCGCTTCTTGGGCTTCAAGTATCTACTTGACACATCAAATTGTCAGTCAAAACAGTGGAGTCATTGTCAATTTTATCATAATATGCATTTATTGCATAATTTAATATTGCTATATAGCTTTACGGGATTAATTATGTTGGAGATTTGGTGTTTGATGAAAAATTTTATATATATATATATATATATATATATATATAGAAATCTCCCGAACCCACTTTATTTGGTGTCTGATGAAACCTTAATTTACTTTATATGCGTCCAAAATGGTTCTGGACAAGGAAGGAGGGGCAGGAGCTAAGTTGCTGACAACTTTTTGTGTTTCTGAAAAGGGGAAATTTTAAGTATTCTTTCCTGTTTGCATATTCTTTAGGAAAGGGACAGACGTTTTAATTTGCAATTCAGTTGCAAGAACCCTTCTTTTCATGTAGTATGGTACCTCAGGATCAAGTAATTAACTGTGACTTAATTTATGATGCAGTTGGACTGCTTTGGACTGGAAAAGAACCACAAGCTACTGAAGTTAAAGAGAGTATGGACTCATACTTCAACGTCCTAGTTGGTTTTCTCCTACTCTCCCACGGGAGTACAGTTGGTGCAGGGCCTACCTTGTCTTCTTTTATCCTTCAGGCCGTGAAGAAAATCGTTGACTGCAGTTACAAGTTAATTAAGGATGCTATCGTTTCTCTTGGTAATCTCTCTCTTCTTTTGCTAGACTTCTCGAGACTCACGAGCATGACATTGCAAGACAATCTGTATGCACAAGTTTGTTACATTTCTACTTGATGGTTACATTTGTCCTGTCTATCAGAACACTTATTTATCTAATCCTGTGGTGTATGACTTTTGTATATAATAAAGAGCCTGGGGTTCTAGATTAGGCATTCTACGGGGACTAAAAGTTGCCAAATCAGAGGCTAATAGTGCCAATGATAGTTATCTTGTATTTAAAATTTGAAGCAAGTTTTTAACTATTTGATTATTTTGTTGAAATAATCATTTGGAATGCCTTCTTCAAATCACTTTCAGATAATTTTGTCAGATCGACTTGCTTGTCTGTTATTTTATTTGTGTTAAATGATTCTACTTTTTGTTTTGGTGAATGCTTGGGTCACAATGTTTGCCCTTTCAGATATCCTCTTGTTGATATTTTTCATTTTATAGCGTTTGCTTTTGTATGATCTCTCATTATAAAGTGTTAGAATCTTCACATAACATTTCATATCGTAGTCCAATCTTATAGTTCAGTCAAATTTAATATTTTTCTGGAAGCTTACTGTTGACAGAAATAGCCTGGGTATTGTTCCTTGTATTTCTGGTTCTGCTTTTCATCAAAAGTTGGAGCTTTGGAACAGATTTTGGGCTTTCTGGTTTCATGGCGAAGTGTTCATTGTGGGACCGGGGTATTTGATCCCAAACACATCAGTACTGTCTACTCTTTATATGTGTAGCGCAATGCAATCTTTTTTCATTGCGGATAGTATTTCCTTTGATATGTGGAGTTGAAGCCTTGTAAGAATACATTTTTTAGGTGCCTTTTGGAAGGTGATTATATTAAGAACTTTTTTTTTTTTTTTTTTTTTCAATTCACTCTTAATGATTTTGGTCAAGATAATGGTATTATTACAGTCCTGCATGTTCAGTAACGTGATGATTTGGTTGGAATAATCCATTTTTGTTGAACTGAAAACAACACTATCTTTTTCTTCGTGAATAAAAATGGACAGGAACAGGCAAAGAAAATGAATCCTCAATCCCGCAGCTGGTCGGTGCAGTATGGGAAGCATGTTCTGCTCTTAAGAAGATTCCTACCACCAACATTGCAGCAGTAGGGCGAGTAATGACGCAGGTTGCAGTAACTATGAAGGATGTTCTCCGTGAAATGAAGGAGCTCAAGCCAGGTTCGACGGACACGACTGATGAAAACGCAGAAAGCGAGACTCAAGATGATGATGGCTTCAATGAGGATGATCTTGGAAGTGACCTGTCACCTGAAGAAATGAAAGTTGCTCAGTCTGCAATTGTTGTGGTGTCTGAGGCACTTGTTCTGGTAAAGGAACTTATGCGCTCCATCACAGGATTGCTCAAACTCGAAAGCCAAGACGACACCGGTGATTTTGTGGATTCTCTAGAAAAACTGTTAAAACATTGTCAGGGAATTGGAACAGAGATTGATGAGCTTGGAGCCTCTCTTTATCCCCCACAAGAAGTTGCTATTATGAAGGGAGCAGTAGAAAAAATCTCCAGCATGGTAGATGACATGGAAAGAGAAATAAAAAGCCTTAAAGGAACCTCAGACGCTTTTATTCAAGCATGCGGTGGTCTGAAGAGCTCACTGGCACAGTTGAAATCCGAGATAGATTGCTCAGGTCCGTCAGATCTAGCAACCAGAGTACAGAATGTTGATTTGAACAATTAGGGGTAAGAGTAGTAATCTTTTTGTAGTGTGAATTTAGATACCATGTGGCAGATTTTGCAAGAGACGTTCAATCAAAATAGGTTTTTTTTTTTTTTTTTTTTTTTTTTTGTTGTTATTACTTCATCAATAACAATCAAGATCAATACCGTTTTGTACTGGGAAAGAACCATTAACTGTATGTTTCGCTGGAAAAAGTCTACAATGATCAGCACATTAGATGATCAACATTGGCAATTTTGCTTCCTCCCTCTGAATAACATATATATGTTACATAATGTTGTGAATATACAGGGTCCTTTGTAAACTCTCCACTAGTCGACTCCACGTGGAACAAATCATGCTTTTGAATGTTCACTTCCCTGCAAGCTTAACCACCCAGGCACCACCCAAGTAGAGACCAAGTAGAGGTGTTGCCAAAAGCATCTGAGTGAGTGGGTCAGTTGATGGTGTGAGCACGGCAGCTACCACAACTGCACCAACCACAACGTATCTCCAAATCGACAGCATTTGGTCTCCTGTGAAAAGACCCACTTGCCCCAATAGAAACTGTATAACTGGAACCTGTAAAACAAGACCAAAAGTGTAAATATTAGCTGATAGTTTAGGTAGGATTTTCAAATTTGGTACACACATATCGGCATATGTAAAGAAGGTGACTATTATGACTCAGGTTTCACTTTCCCAGGCATTCAACTGTGAGATTTAGGGCCTGTTTAGTTCATTGATTCGAATTTTAGTTCGAGTTGAAATGTGACTTTATGTAAGAGTTTTTACTATAGTAAAAAGTTAGATGTAACTGTTTCTAAGAACTTTTTACTGTAATAAAACTCGAATTCTAAACTTGAATCAGTGAAATGAATGGGGTCTTAGTCATGCAGTTTTTGCTAATATCCACTGATGTAGCCAAAATAAGGATCATGGTTCAAAACATAAAGAACGTAGCTAAAAAGGGTAGTCCCCAGTTTGCAACCTGAGTTATAGATGATAAGGAAAAAAATGAAATTCAATTCAAAGGTTAACAAGCTTTTAGCAAACCGTTCCCTGACATCTAAGTTTTCACTTTGTGAAGGATTTATCGGTCTTAGATCTCCAATAGAGTGGCATAGTGGGCTACATATACACGAAAGAATATTGGTCCACAATAGTTTAAACAAATATGAAAAACGAAAATGCAAACAAGATTGACAAATTAGGAACTTGAAAGAATAGCAGTTACCTGGAAAGACAAGCCTGTGCTGAACATGAGGATACAAGATAAACTCAAAGTACTGATCAATGGACCATAAAGATTCCACAGCCCCTTCCGCATAAGTAACGAAGAAAGTCAAAGCAGCTGGCGCTAGAACCAAATAGGAGAAGACAATACCAACATAGAAAAGTACCGAAGAACCTAAAACTATTGGCCCCAGAAATCTTCTTTCTGCTTTTGTTAAACCTGGAAGAACAAAGGCTATAATCTCATAGAGAATGACAGGGCTTCCTAGGAGAAGGCCGCAATATCCTGATACCTGCGAAGAAGCAATTAAAAAGGATTCAAAATTTTTATTCACAGCCGATTCTTTACTGTGCTGTGCTTGGATGTACAAATCACCTGAAGTCTGGAAGAGTTCCAAGTTATACTTTGAAGACAGAATCATCGACTAAATGCACAAGATGATACAAACTCTCGTTTGTTAAAAACTAGCTAAAGTAAATCATTGATTGACAAACTTCGCTAGACTAAAGAAAAGGCAAAGTTAGAAATCCAGCACACTATATAGTTGCAACTACTAGCAACATTTTATTTAAAATTTGACAACAGGTAGATCCTGGTGAGGTGCAAGGACACGAGAATAGTAAATGGAAACAGTTTATATTATAAAAATGGGCAAAACGTATTATTGACACAAACAGGTTTGGGACACGCACTTAATCGAAATGCAAGAATATACACCATGTTTATAAAAATAGTGATTCCACTATGCTTTTCTAATCAACCGAAATCCAGCCCATCTGTCTTACTTGCCAGAATTAACTACGCAAAAGGACAAAATCGCCCTCAAAGATATGTTGCCGTGTTTTGAATTTATCCCGTTTTTTTTTTTCACGTTTTTTGAGATAAAAAATAAAAACCTTTTCAAAACGGCGTTTGGCGCAATAAAAACAAAAAATGAAAATGAAAACGATTTTAGTGTAAAATGAGAAAAAAATGAAAAATGACTTTCATTTTTTGTTTTCGTTTTCTCCTCTCTCTAGAGAGAGAGAGAGAGAGAGATTAATGATTTCTATCTAAAATTGAAAAAGTTTTTATTTTCATTTTCATTTTCATACAAAAAATAAAATCATTTTGGAACGAGTTTCAAATGCTTGTTTTTCACAAAATACGTTGATTGGTCCATAGAATCAACATTCCACCAATTGGTTGCAACGAATCAATTGGCAAAAAGGGTAATTTCTAATTTAAAAAAAAAAAATGGAAAAAGAGGCAAAGGAAGCTAAATTCTTCTCTTGTTAAGCCATTCAATTAACTTTAGACTTGACGTACAAGTAACAATGATATTAAAAGAGAAGAGAGATATTTCATCCCTTCTAACCTTTAAAGACGTGAAGAAAAACTCGCCAGGAGCGAGCTGCAAGAACCGTACACCCTGTTCTTTAACTGGAGCTTCAAGAATCACTATCAGATCTTTAGAAAATGCAAAGCAACCCAAAATAGCTGCTCCAACTGCCAAAATTGATACAAAAAGTCTCTCACGCAGCTCTTCAAGATGATCAAATAAACTCATTTCTTTATCATCTGGGAGAAGCTCTTTGTCAGGATATAAAAAATCATAAATTGGACCGTCCTCCTTATCTTGGTCAAGACTTCCTAATGTTTCTTCTCTTGAACTAGCAGCAACATCTGCAAAATGGACCATTTAACTTAATACATATAACACAACACCACTGTTTGTTAGCTCAAATCAAAAGATCTAAACATTGGAAAGTGAAAAACTAAACTTCAATGAAGTTTAGCTCACATCAATCAACCAAAAACTTGAGGTAAAGGAGAAGACTGGTAGGATTATTAGGAAAAACCCATATTGGTAAGCGGACTGTCAGATTTTCATCAAATTTCATTAAACAGCAGTTTTTTTTTAATATGACAAACATGATTTCAATATGAATTAATGATTCGAAACCATGTTGTTTAATACCCAATACAAACTTCTCAAAAAGGAAAAAAAAAAAAAAAATCAAGAGGTTAGGACATTCAATCTGTTTGGATATTCTCTTTTGTGAGAACCAATGGAGCATAAAGTCTACTAGTTGTACAGCCTCGCACAGGCATTAATTTTAACATAATCTGTAAATTTGATGAATGTTAAAACCTGATTTATACAGGAAAAAAGCTTAAAAAATTATTAGCTATTATCCAACACCATGGCACTAAGCACACTAAAAAATCTTCCCAACCTAAACCTTAATTTTATGTACAAAACCACCTAGTGTTGAACCAAATTAGAAATTAGATGAAAGCAAAATGATTACCATATTGGGTCACTGAGAATTTCATAAATCATGAAACAGTCAATCAACTTCCAAATTGAAGAACAAACAACTGCAACCAAAACCCATGTTTCTTGTATTTAGAAAGCGAAAACCCGTGAATTTTGGACACCCAGATACAGGAATTTCTTGACAAAATTAAGAAATCAGGGTCTCACCAGGCCTGTCCTCGAGAGCGGAGCCAATCCCGGACCCACCACCAAGCTCAATCTGCTTCTTCTCTCTCAAATCGTCGTCGACGGCAAAGCAAACGAAGCTTCTAGAATCCCTGCGAGTGCCCAGACTCAAGATTGGCCTCCTTCGATTGTGGGATTGCACGGAGTTGAGATGAGATTTGATAGTGCCAAGGCGCTCAAAGCAGCACTGCTTGTTGAGCTTGAGGTTGAACTGCAACTGGGAAATGAGAGCACCGCTAGTGCTTCCCATGTTTTTCTCTCTCTTACTCTCTCTCTCTAACTGTTTCTTCTTCTTCTTCTTCTTCTTCTTCTTCCCTTCCTGTTTGAGTTGTTTGTAGTTATTGTTTTGTGTTGGGTTCGTATTAGTGGGGAAAATCTGAAACGATTGAACGACTGGTCCTTATTAAGGAAGTAATACGACTTCGGCTATGGCCGCCGATATTTTTGGATTTTGCTTCTTTTTTATTTTTCTTTTCTTTTTTGGTTTATTACGAATTTTGGTTAAAGAATAAAAAAGGATGATTGAGTTCTTACGAAAACGTCACAAATAAACCTATGCTTATTGTAACGATCATAACTACATGGCCGTTACATAACTTTATAATGTTACTTAATTTTATAATCTTGATCTTAACATAAATAATTTTAAACTTAATGTAAAATATTTAGATTAGCAGAATAAAATTTTTTTACTAAATAAAAGGTTCTTTCAAAACTTTTCTAAATCTCAACTAAAACATTTTAAAATAACTTTCAACAAAATATCGGTTTGAATCTTCATTATCATTTTAATTTCCTCATTTAAAAATTCATATATTTGTTGATTACGTGGTCATTACTTATTTTCATAATCTTAATCTTAACGTAAATCATTTTGAACTTCACATAAAATGCTTAAATTAGTAGAACAATTTTTTTTAACTAAATAAAAGTTTCTCTTATAACTTTTCTAAATCTCAACTAAAACTTTTTAAAATAACTTTCAACTGGATATTGGTTTGAATCTTCATTTCAAACACTTACAAAAACCTTGTTAAAATTATCATTTTAACTTCCTACCTATGCTTCGGATTAAATTTATGCCATGTGTAATTTTGTTTTCCACTAAAAAATTTATTCCACCGTGAAATATAAGGATTATTACAATTTAGAGAAAATTGTTAAATTTACTCTTAATTCATGTGTTGAATTTTTATCATTTACTTTTATTTAATATTTTTTTTTAACTATTATAGTTATTTAATTAAAAAAGATATTAATCAAGAGTTAGAAATAAAAATCTAGACTTGTCACGACCCTAAAGGAGGGACCGTGATTATTGAAAAAACTATATTTAATTAAATGAGATTAATTAACAAAATCTAAGAATAATAAATGTATAATATTCAAAATATATTGCTCTGGAGTCTTTCTTTTACAAATAATATTAAAACCGTCCACAAAATTTAAAATAATACAACTCTAAGACAATGTTAATCAATACAGTGTATATACAAAAATACAGTACAACTCAGAATTAAAAACTGTAAATTCAGAATAAAAAGAACCACCTTGAATCTCGAGCCTTCAATCCATTGGCATCAACTTGCCACGTTGCAAATCACCTATTAACTCTGGAAGGGGGAAAACATTTAAAGCATGGGTGAGCCAAATGCCTTGTAGGGGAAAATGGGATAACGGCAATAAAACAAAGAAAGTGAAATAATCATAAAGACTTGAACACCATCAAAAATAAAATGTATAACTCAAATGCAGGAGATGATAATATGTGAAAAATGGCCTAATCATGACTGATGCAGTCAAATATAAAGTCAAGTGAATAATCAAGTATTTGAAAGCTCTTTCAAAATATTATATCATTTTCAAATCCATTTAAAAATGATAAGGCACCTAGTGTCTAAGTAGTCTACAAATACTGGGTATTTGTAATTCTATTAGACACTAGAATATTCAAACAATTTTTGAAATAAGTGAAGATAAAATTCATACGCCGGTAGTTTGAAATATTCTTTCAAAATACCAATGCATAGTTTAATGCAAAGCCAAATCATCACCCATGTTGTAGAGTGGCCCATACAATTTTTGGGACCTGCCCCTAAGGATATGATCTCCATATCCTGATCTCTATGGCCATCATGCTGAGGTCAATTATCTTAAATGCTCATTAAATAGTGTTTGAAAACTCGTATATATCATGCTCGAATTATCTCAATTCGAGACTTAATCTGTTTTCTAAAATTCACTTTCGAAAACCATGATTTGTGAAAATTAGGTTTTCGGAAGGTTTTTTTTCAAAATCATTTTTAAAGTCTCAACATCAGTGAAAGACTGAGTTTTACACCGAGAAGTGATAAATATGCTTGAAAAATGAAGAGGAATGTAATCTCATGCTCAAATAAGTTCAAAACTCAAGAAACAAACGTGCTACGTTCAATTTTCCGTAAGATATTTGTGTATGCACAACCAACAATGCAAAAGTGTAATTCCAATAAAATCTATTATGTTTCCACCATGTATGTCAAGTGTTAATTTATCATCTTTTAACACTTTTTCCTTATTCCATTAAGAGTCTCTATGTAGTGTCAAAATAATCTCAAAGACTCTCAACCATCAATCATTACACCATAAATCAATTTCTAACTCAAAACCATATTTTCCTTAAAATAGTAAATTCATTAACTTAGACGGAAAAATTTATAAGAAAATTTATAAGATATTACTTTAACGAGCTATCATATACCTAAATCTAGGCTCTCTAAATGCCTCAAAAATAGTTTTTAAGAAATCAAAATTTTGTTCTTTTCTAGTTTTGACAGCTTTTGAGAAGTTTGTACATGAATCCAATGCGCACAACTCGGGTTATAAAACTCAAATGACGTGATTTCAACTCCCACACGTCACTAATAACATGTTCTAAATGGTAGTAACAATGGTTTAGGTGCAGCAATTCTATTTCAAAAAGTAATGGTATTAGTTCTTATTTTATCAATTCTTAAAAAAGACAACTTTAACGACTGTTATAGAAATAATCATAAAATATTCTACATAGCCCTAAAAATTACAAAATTAGTGCCTAATCGAAGTAGGCATCTAGAAATTTTCAAAGAGATATTATAATCTTAGTTCTGGGTCTATTAATGTCTCTAAAAATACATCATACCAAATCAAAACATGGTTATTTTTCTGCAGGATTTTTAAAAAATTATGTTTAACTTTAAAAATATATAATTTGAGTTATACTTGTCCGTTTGAGGTGATTCTTGTGGCTATTGGAAGCTTAGGATGCCTAGTTTCTAAATATATAAACTATTTATTGAAGTTCATCATCAAGAACTCCCAGAATCCAAAAGAACCGATCTTGTCCAGTAAGTGCATTTGACAATTTTTCCATTATGTTCAAAAATTCACAATACTGAAACTATAGTCAAGGTAAAATCTCAATTTAGTAAATAAATATTTAAAATCAAGAGAAGCCCTACCTCAAACTTCTTCAAATCTTGAAATCAACTTTAAGGTTGAATTGCCCATAAAAATAGAGCTAAAGTCCTCTAAATGAAACTTCTGTTTAAATATTTTTGAAGCTTAAAAAGTATATACATGACACAGTGACTAAATTTTCTTTATCAATGGGAGCTTCTTGTCTAGGGAAAAACTATGACTAGTTTGAAGTCAATTCTAAAAAAGTTCTAAAAAATGTTTGCAATATCTTTTTTTTTTTTTTTAATTTTAATTGTTGGAAAAACACACTAAAATGGTGACTAAATTTGAGGCAAGATTCTAAAATAATAATAATAATAATAATAAAATAAAATAAAATAATTAATTAATAATAATAAATGGTATCTGAGGTTTACTTTGAATTCTTATTTAGTCATTGACTTCTTAAACATCCCATAGTTGGTTCTTAAGCTTTTATTTTATTTCAGTTTTAGTCTTTCCATTAATTATACGTTAAAATTTGATGGAATATATATAAATTAGGGATCAAAATTGAAAATAGTTAAAATTTATTAATTTTTTTTTGTATTGTTTTAGTTCCTAAACTTTACGTATTTTCAATTTTAGTCCCTAATTTCTATAAATTTCATCAAATATTTAACACCAAGCTAACATAAGAGCTGAAGTTGAGATAGAGAAAAACTTTAAGGACTAACTGTGAGACATTGTAAAAGTTAGAGATTAAAGTGAAATTGAAGTTAAACTTTCGAAACTATTTATAAGATTTACTCAAAAATAATAAATAAAAGAAAAGAACAAAAGCATAATCTATCCTTTTATAAATATAATGTTCATAATATCTAATTTAAGCCTTTCATATCCCCACCTAAATCCTAATTTTACTCTTCATTTGATTTATAAAATAATAAAATCCCTTTAAACTATTAATATTACGTTTTCTTTTTTATAATTAATGTGATTCTCTTTACTTTTATTTGTCAATTGTCTTCTTACCTCCTTTTTCTTCTTCTTCTTTGAACAAAGAAGTACAAGAACAACTCTCCCACATTGATCATGACAAAACTGCTCCTTTCATTGCTTTGGCTAATTATATTACTAATAGGAAAAACTAATGAAACTTGTTCTCCGTTTCTTGTTTTTGATTTTGGTTTAATATAAAATAAAAAGTGGGGGCATGTTTATAAACTCCTTTAAAAATATTTTTTTTTTAAAAAATATTACTTCCATTTGTAATTAATGTGTGATATGTTAATGGGTTTTAATTTAATTTAATATATGATAAAATTATAATGAATATAAAATATAAATTAGTAAGGGTATTAATGAATTTAGTGGGTGTAAATACTCAAATCTAAAATGTATGTGGGCTCTTGTTGAGGCCCAAACAAAAGGATCTAGCCCAAGTAAAACAGTAGTGGTGAGCTCATCTCGTGCCTGGTCCACGAGGCCCTATATATAACCCTGGTGTACCTTTTTGTTCCTCTTCTTTCCCGCCATTTCTCTCTCTCTCTCTCTCCTCACGGAAAAGAAATCAACTTTCAGTCCTGATGGGGCGAGAAAATCCAGCAGAGAAAGCCCTAGGTCTTCTGCGAAGAAGACTCTGCGATCCCAGTTTCGTCTTCAAACCTTTCTCCGATTCTCCCGACTCCAATTACAGGTCTCATTTCTATCTGTTTGGCTCCCGAGAAAATGTTGTTGCAACACAAATGAAAATCGTAAATAGACAATCCCATCTTGATCCGGAAAGGAGCCCAGACTTTATAAGCATTTTGGCATTTTATTTTAATTTATTGTCTGAATTAATTTTTTTAACTTGTTCTCCTAATTCTGCAGTAAATTGAAATTCATAATATCAAGTTCCGTCACTGAGGCTTGTAACAACTCCATCCTGCTTCTAGGCCCCCGTGGTTCCGGAAAAATTGCGGTATGCAAAATTCAATTCGAACTTTATTGATTTTTTCTTATCATTTTTCATTTATTTACTTATTCATTTGTTTTTTGATTGAATTGTGTTTTAGGTGCTGGAGCTTGTTATCAGTGATTTGTTACTAGAATTTCCTGATATGATTTCAGTGGTATGCTTGTTGACCTTGTCTTCTCGAACTTTTTCTCTTTTACTACAGGATACTAAAAGATATACCACATTAACTCATACATGTTGAATTTTTGAATTCCTATATTTATACTGGAAAATTATAGACAGAATCTTTTCCAAATATGTAACTGATTTTTTAGGGATTATGTTTCAGATAAAGCTAAGTGGACTTTTGCACAGTGATGACAATTGCGCGTTCAAGGTTACAAATCTTATTTTACTTTCTCCTCAACTTGATTGCTAATCATTCTTAATTTCTTAAAATTTTGATTAAAAGAATTCGAGTTACTTTGGTCTACATTACAGATACACGATGAAATTTTCTTATCAATATTGCTCTTTAGTTGTTTGCTTAAGATGATTCTTGGTCATAATTCAGGAAATTGCTAGGCAGTTGTGTGTGGAGCATCAGCTATTGTTCTCCAAAATGGTAATTTGGATATTTTGCTTGCTTGGTGTTGCAATGAAGCTTTATAGATGAAGATTTTATGGATTTTTATTTTGAGATGAATTTTGCAGGCATCATTTGATGATAATTCGCAATTCATGATAGCCATGCTACGGTAAGCATGACGTTAGTTATATGCTATTGTCAAGTGGTTTATGATATTCTATAAGTGTGCACTTTCTTTTTAGGGAGTGTGGATTAGCTCATAAAACAATTATTTTCGTACTGGATGAATTTGACCTATTTTCTCAGGTAAGATTCCTCGTCCCTTCAACCTTTCACATGCCATTTCTTGTTCTTGAAGCTTTCAATTTGACATCTACCTTCAAATTATTTTTATTTTTTGTTTTTGTTTTTGTTTTGTTTTTTTTTTTTTTTTTTTTTTTTTTTTTTTTTTTTGTCTGGAAGGCGCTTTCATATCTAGTTACTTGTTCTTACGGGAACTGATTAGGGGGCATTGAAAGCCTCTTCCATTTAGAAGACCAGGGCCAATTACCTTAACCACAGAACCACTAGGCACAACCTCTTAACCAAAATGAGGTGAAAGATAATCTTCAAGTCACCTTAAGGTTTGAGGCATCAAGTATTTCACAAAATTGAACTTTCATTTCTACAACTACAGATGGTTAATAAGCTATTGAAGGGCCTTGGACGAACTTAGGATTCTTTTTGTGGACATAATCTTTTGCCTCATAAGACACTAATAAATATGAGATTCGCTATGAAAAATCAGATGAAATAAGAAATGCTTTAGCAGCTAGTTTAAACTTTTTGTTGACATTAGAAAAGTTGTTAAGATTGTCTGATCATCTATACAAATGCACACCATAGAGAGGAATAATATTAATCAAAAGAAGTAGATGGAAGCCACATAAATGACACGTTCAGAAGTAAGTAACTAGGAAACACATAAATGTAAGAGATCTAGAGGAGGGAATTGGAAGCCTCATGCATACAATTTCGTAACCTTAAGTTGGGGGGTGAAAAACATAGCTATAGCAACAGGATAAGATTCTTATTCGTCAATAAGGAATGAGAAATAGCTAAACTTAAAGGTAAGAACAAGTAGAGCAAGAAACCAATGCTAGAATGTAAGACATGCCACTTGGTATATGCATCAACAAACGAGATCTGCAACAGAATATGGCTTACAAGCTGAACATACATTTACATCCTTAAAGAGCTTGACTTTTCAAGATTAATTAAATAAGATCAACTTTTGGTTTTCTTGAAGAAAGAACACCTTGATGCATTCTGACAAGGCAGATATTAAACTTATGTTGTGCTTGTGTTAAAAGTTTCAATATGGTTTTTGAATTTTCTGATTATATATTTACTACTTTCCATTTTGGATTTTTGCAGGGAAAACAACGATTACTTTATAGTTTGCTAGATGCTATGCAATCAGTATCGTCACAAGCTGTTGTTATTGGCGTGAGTTGTCGATTGGTATGTTGCTTTTAAGTTCATTTCGTCTTTGTATTTTTAAGTTTATGCAATGAAGAAATTTCCATCAAAATCATGTAGAGATTACTAAAATGTTTATTTTTGAAGCAGCAAAGGGGTGAATAGAATCCTTTTTTGAACAGTGGTTGCTGGTCCCTTTGCAAGCTACTTTTGTGAAAACATGAACTGAAATATAAGACCCAAGAGTTCTTTCTTTGGTTTAATATAAGTGAATACATAGAGAGATTGCATCTGCAGAGTATGGTTCTATGAGCTTCTAGTTAATAATTTTGAAAGCTGCGCAGGATGCGGATCAGCTTTTGGAGAAAAGAGTAAGATCTCGTTTTTCACATAGAAAGCTATTGTTCCTTCCACCCAATAAGGAAGACATGCAGAGGTAAAATGTTCTACTTTCCAAATCAAGGATGCCACTGTGGATCCCATCTAAAAGACGATATTTTGGCATAATAAATGCTTTTCTTCTAAGTTCTTTGATTTCTAGTGATGCAGGTTGTTGGAACATATTTTGTTATTGCCAACAGACTCAACCTTTCCCCAAGACTATGCTGTTCAGTTCAATGCAAAGTTACAAGTATCCTCATATTGACTATTTCTGTTAATGAGAAACTACAGAAATAAGGTTACTTAAAAAGAATCTCTTTTAATCAAATATGGAAGCACCGCCACCCGTAAGGTTTTGCGGGCAGCTATTCATTTCAAAAATCCCACCAGTAGTATCACTATAACTAGTTACACGTATTAGTTTAGATATGATAGTGTAATGTGTTGCCTTAGTAAAACGTAACAATCATTTTCCCATGAATTATACCTGTGCATTCATATCCGGTGACTTTCTTAACATATACAGAATATCTTAGCAGATGAGAGATTTAAAGATGTTCTTAATACATACATAAACACTGATTCCACAGTCAACTATTTATTGAAATTTCTGTAAGTTTCTTCTCTTTATCAAAAGTATGGTGTTTCATGTAACCTTTTAAACATATGTCGTATTTCATCATCTTCTAAACTTTCATACATTATGATTCTAGATTTCGCGCAGTTTCTAACATGGATTTGGTAACTGGATTCTTGTCACTGGAGAACTTCAAAACTGCGCTATCGAATGTCCAAAGGCACCCTAAGCTGGAATGCATAAAAGGTAGAGATATCAGAAACTTTTCCTTTCATACTTATTAATTGTTTTCCTATCGACGATTGCTACTTGAGTTACCAAACAATGAACCAAGTCGTATAATTTCCGAAGTAATATAATTAATAAGAAAAAAGAAGGAAAAGATAAAAGAACTTTTCCTTCATTGAAAGGGCAATGAAAACCGGTGGTCTTTGCTAATCTCCCTCTTCCCCGCTCTCTGTAACGGAATTGACGGTTTTCAGTGCATATGCTGACATGTGGAACAGATTGCTCCATATTGGAACTCTATATCCTGGTCTGCATGAAGAAGTTGGAGATTAAAGAGCAAAACTCGTATAACTTCAACTCAATAATGAAAGGTAAACCTGATTTTGAGAGTTTTAGTTTTATTGCTACGATTAAGTTATCAATTACCAACAACTTACATCAATGTTCTACATTGCAGAATACAAAACCGTACATGATTCTTTCCAAACATCAGATTATTATGCACAAAACGTATGCTTACGGGTGTGTAGCTCTCCCAAAACTTTTGGATGTAGATGAATCTTAAAGTGGTATTAAGTTGCAGAGAAGTTTCTGTACATTTTGATTTTATTCTTCTTTTCTTTGCAGGCATTTGAACACCTTTTACAACGCGAATTAATCAGTTTTACAGACAGCAGAGGAAACAATCAGTCGATTGAGTTTCGTCCAGTAAAGCTTTTAGTCTCATCTCATGAATTGCATCAGGGACTGAAATCATATCGTTCCTGTCCTGTAAGCTACTCACCCGATTATGTGTTTAAATCTATGGCTGCCTAGATAATAACTTTTTATTCCAAGTCCTTCAAAGTAATCAGTGAATGTACATTGCATTGTGTTTGCTCTAATGCATGAACTTATTTCAATTAAATTGCTTGGTGATCAGAAATTTAATAATTTGCTGCGCTAACCATCTGTTCAAATTGCATTTATTGTTGTGATTTTAATTTCTTGTGTTCCAGTACTTTCATTTATTTGATACATCGCGTTGTTTATGTTTGACTCTTGACAGGCCATTCTTCAAAAACTAATGGCTGGTTAGCTGCCCTTGTGTATTCAGGAAATTTGTTCTTTACTCCAATCTATAATTGTTTCAGGAGATTTTGTCTCTCTTTTTCCGTTGAAGAATGGAAATTTGAACTCTACAACTACTGTCTGCGGATTTTTGGACTAACCAAAAAGTCCTTATGAGGATGTACAACTAACAGAAGCAATTTACTTAAATTCATTGTTGTTAAATAAGTGCCAATATTATGTAGAATTTCTCTTTATCGTCACCTTTGGTGATTCCTCAAGTGCCAATAATTGAAGGATTAGTTACAAAATTCCCCTGAATTATGAGCTGTGTAACATTGTGCCCCCATTCTTTAAAATGCAACACCTGTCTCCTCGAACTATGAATCATTAACAAAAATGCTCCTTCCGTAAGTTTTCAAACAGAAAAGTGGCTCATATAATTGGGAGTGTTTTGTTAATCTTACACGTTCTAAAAAAAAATACTACAAATTAAAACTTAACTTTCTAAGAAAAATTCATTTAATTAATTAATTAGAAGAGTAAAATTAAATTTTTTATTGTTCTATTTTATTTATTTTCATATTAGATTAAAATTAAATTATATTTTTTTAGAAAATATATATATATATATATATCCAAGAACTATGGGTAGAAGAGGAATTGTCACTAAACTGTTTGGTAACAATCCACATTTGTAGTTATTCCATAAAACATACTAACAGAAGAAGCATTTTTGTTAACAATTTATAGTTTGAGAGAACATGTGTTGCGTTTTGAAGATCAGGTGGTGCAGTGTTACCCGAGTCATAGTTTAGGGGAATTTTTATAATCATAACAAATGGAGGAGATGCAGCTTTAATAAATGTAGAACTGCCAAGAACAAAGAAAAAACAAAGAAAAAACGAGGGGAAAAAAAAAAAAAAAAAACTATTTTTCATTTGGACAATTTTTTTTTCTGAGGATAGAGAAGCTTATAGATTTGGTTGCCTAAAGTTGATGGTTGGGGAAAGTTAGACCTTGCATCCATAAAGCTTCCTTTCATAGATCTTATAACAACCATATATTTTGCCTTAGTAATGGGACAAAGACATCATATGTTATAAGTTTGCTTTTCCAACGAATAACATGACTAAAAAATTTGAAAGCATAACCTGTTAGAGACTTAGATTGTCTAAGCACCCTACATAATCTGATTCTACAACGTCTGTTACAATATCATCTTTTGCTCCCTTCTTGTTAGAGCATTCCTAGCTTAACAGTCCCCTTTACTGTAACTACTTGAACAGAACACCCATGTCATAGCTTCCGGCCAATGATTTCTTCATGGATTTCCCATATACATACTGATAACATTCACTACATAGGCTAAGATCAAGTCTTGAATAAACCATGCATATATGAGAAGCCCACCCTGCAGAATTTGTATAGGGAAAGTTTGCCATTCCTTTTTCTTTTTCTCATCTAATTTAGGTATCTATGACAAATAACTGGAAATGTTGTGTCATAGGACTACGGGTACTCTTACATTAATCCATGTTGAATCTCTTTAACAACTTTTGTATGCTTGTTGAGTCTAAACACAACACCACTCCTATCATGTTTAATTTTAAATTCAACATTGATCTTATCATGTCGAGCAAAGTTCGATTTCTCCTTTCAACAAGACCAATATGTTGTGGTATGACAGGGGTTGTCAGTTGTGATGACACATTCTTCAATCAAGTAATCCCTAAACTCTTGATCCAGGTATATATCCATCGATCCGATCGAAGAGTCTTCATTGGTTTACCTAACTGTTTTTCAACTTTTGCTTGTTTTTTTTTCTAAACCTTCTAAAAGTTTCAGACTTCCGTTGCATTAGGTAAACATAACCATATATCGAATATTCATCAATAAAGGTGACGAAATATTTGTACCTCCTCTTGCTTGAAAGTTTAACAGTCCACATACATCGGAAAGTATCAGTTGAAAAGATTATGGCTCTTTCTCCTTTCGTCGTGAAAGGCCTCTTGGTCATTTTACCTTTCAACAGGATTCACAACAGGAAGCTCACCAACTTTTAGTTCGTGTAAAAGACTATCATTTACCAGTCTTTCAATCCTGTTTAGGTTTATATGGCCAAACCTAAGATGCTACAGATATGTGTTATTATCATGAGAGATATTTTGCTTCTTATTCTTAGGTTCGGCAACTTTGAACATTTAAGTGTTAAGCAGTGAGTTAGGTATTGGTTTTATACAATATAAACCATGATCCAAAGGTCCAAAACAAATATTAAAACCATTTCAAAAAATATGAATAAATTCATTATCAAAATAAATTTTAAATAATTGTTCGAATTGCCTAGTTACAGAAATCAAATTTTTACAAATGTCTGAAATAAAATAAACATTGTTCAAAACTAAAAATTTATTGTCCTTAAAATGAAATCTAACTTCTCCCATTGCTTTTGCCAAAACTCTTGCACCATCGCCCACTTTCATCGTGTCTTTTGTTGGTTTCCGAATTAAATTTGGATGCGGAAGCGTGAGGGTAGCGGATCATGTATAACAAAAATTTTCATAAAACTTTTGAGATACTTTATAGATTATATTAATTTATACACGAATAAATTAATCACATTAATTTATTTAATAAGAACTCGAATGTGAATTATACCTAGTAGCCGATAAGGATGATAACTTGAGTTCTTTAACCACGAACAATCCTTGTTCTAAAGCTTTGTGTTTAGAAAACCCTAGCCTTCCACATAAATTTCTAGAATTTACAAAGACTTGTGTGTGGGCACAACTGCAGCAAAACGAGTTAGAATAAAGACTCGAATTTCTAAAAACACCAACACATGCACGATGTTGAATTTTTGGAGAACAAATTGTCTTCTCACTCTTTAGAGAAATTTGGCCACCACTCAAAATTAGGGCAAAAATTGTGTCTCACAATTTTCCATCATTCTCTTATTTATAGAGTAGAAGTCAAACTCCTAAAAGGAATTTAATCTTTATCTCCGTGATAAAATTTGTTAATTATCTCTTGTTTGAATTTGGAACAAAAATTTCCTACTCCTTATCCTCAATATGGCCGGCCAACATTAGGTGATCCTATTCTTGTGGTAGGCGCCAAATGGAAGGAAAAGAAAATCATCATTTATCCTACAGTCAAATTTTGACTCAAATTCAAATTCCAATTTAAGTCAAACTTAAATTAATTTGAATTCTAAATTGAATAACTTATCAAATAAGTTTAAATAGATATATCTAGATGTGTTCACATTGTGTTTTCACACTGTGCCTTGCGTTCACACTATGTGAACACCTTCACATAAGTAATCCAAAATTTAAATTTAAATAATCACATTATTTAATTTATAATTAATTCTCAATTATTTATTCTTGAGTGTTTTATTTTTAGAATTCAGTAATTCTAAAATTTTCATTTTGCCCTTTGTATCTTATAGAATTATTAGAATGACGCGGAGACTAATTAACCTTATAATTTCGAGCTCCAATAAAATTAATAATTAATTAAACACTTTAATTAATTAATTAATTCTATTAATTCCAATATTTACTCCACTATAAACTTGGAATTGCAGTCTCAAAATTATAGACATAAATTACTTCTAAACTATAAAGTGTCCATTTGATATAGTCACTACATATAGATTAATCCTCCATAAATAATTTATAATTAGAGTTAGGTAAAATCCGCTAACCTCTCTAATTATATCTTTATCCTTAAGTACCATCGATTCTCTAATGGACAGTGATTCATAAAATATATTCATAAACCAGAGCACTATAACTAATTCAAGTACCGAATCAACACTCAAGAGAATTATTTACCTGTTTCTTTCTCAAGAAGGAATGGATTTCCATCTCGTATAATAATATTCTTGGCTACCTACTTCATCATGTCTCCAAAATACAAGGAATAGGATTCAAGGCCTCAGAATTCATACCGAGTAAATCAAAAGACACAAATCTATAAATAGGAATTTGTTAAGAACTCATGATTTAGATCATTCTATATATGACTATTGGTAGACTCAATTAGAATTTTTTATACTTAACAGAAATTATCAAAAATTTATATTGTGTATGTGTCTATGTTCCACATAATCTCATTATGCGTAATACACTCATTTAATATCTCACCATATTAACAGTACGGATAACACCGTTTCATTCTAAATGGGAATGACATGTATTAGTAATGTTTTAATTAAAGATTCTAAACTTTAATTAAATTTATTACGAACATTGCTTTTCCTTAAACATTATCCTCTCACATATAACACTTATATATAATGTTTAAGGTTATATAAATAATCACAAAATTTTCATTTGATATTTATAAAATATTCACAAATATATGCACATAAAATGAAGAATAATTATTAAATAAATAATAACTATCATATTACATCTCATGCTTCTAGGGCACCATTCCCAACATTTTCCCCATAGACAAGCTCAATGTAGGAGCTAAGACTCTGCAAAGAAAAAAAAATGATTAGTTGCTCTCAAATTAGCTATCCAGGCCAAGGTATCACCCTCTACTAAACATGTTTCAAGAACTAGCAAATTTGATTTACCTTGTTCCTTCTTCTTTTTCAGCTATTCAAAATACTTATTGCAGTTTCTCTTCTTGTGCCCATCTCCATTGCAGTGGAAACACTTTTCTTTGGGTTTTTACTTAGAGCCCTTCTTCTTAGCCTTCTTGTTCTTGCCTTTCTTTCCTTTCCCATGGTTCTGGTTCTTTCTCTTATTTTTACTAGATCCAACTACAACAACAACATTTGCTTCTCTTCCTTTACCTTTGTTGGTGGATTCAAAGTTTTACAGATCATTCAACGGTTCAGTAAGGTTAGCCTTCCTTTTGTTCATAACATAGTTGTTCTTGACCTATTGAAAGGCAAGGGATAGGCTTTCCAGGATGATGCCAACTTGGGTGGTCTCATCGATATTGACACCATTTACTTCAGCCTCATAGAGATGTTCAATCATGTTCAAAACATGTGTCTTTACCGATGTGCCACTCTTTATCATTTCGTTCATGAAAGCCCTAACCACATCCAAACGAGCCTTCTATGAAGGAGCACCAAACATGACTTCTAGAGACTCCATTATGTCATATGCGGTCTCCATCTCCTCATGCTTCTTGCGAAGCACATCGCTTGTGTTGGCCAACATATAGCACTTTACTTTGTTGTTGGCCTTAACCTAGCAATCATAAGGCTTCCTTACTGCTTTAGATGTGTTTCCCATGGATTCTTGAGGACATTCCTCTAGAAGAACAAACTTATAGTCATCACAGATGAGTATAATGTTCATATTACTTTTCCATTTTATATAGTTACCATCCAGTTTTTCAGCTACTAGTAGATGTTGTTGGTTTTGAAACTGATTTTTTATGAGGAAGTGTGTATCTAGCGGATCGTATATAACAAAAATTTTAATAAACCTTTTGATATTCTCTTTAGAATACATTAATTTATGAACGAATAAATTAATTAAATTAATTTATGAATAAATTTATCAAGTGAACGATTAGGTCAATAACTTGAGTTCTTTGACCATGAACATTCCTTGCTCCAAGCTTGTTTAGAATACCTGAATCTTATTCGTTAATTCCTTAAATTTATGAAGACGTGTGTGTGGGAACACTTAAAACAAAATGAGATTAGCACTCAAACACTCAAGTTTTCTACAAACACTAACACATGCATGATGTGAAATTTTGAGAGAAATTTTTTTCTTTTCCTCACTCTATAAAACTGGCCACTATATGCTAGGAAGAGTAAAAAAATATGTTCTCTAATTTTCTATAATCTCATATTTAAAGAGTAGTAATCAGACTCCCAGAATAAGTCTAAATTTTATTTCCAAGATAAAGCTTAATAATTATCTCCAACTTCTAATTGATTTTGAAAACAAAATCTCCTCTCTCTTATTGTATTGGGTTGGCCACCACAAGTATATTCCCCACTGTGGTTGGCGCAAATTACAAATAGGGAAGGAGAAAAAATTCTCCTTTATCCTACAGTTCAATTTTGACTCAAATTCAAATTTTAATTTAAGTCAAACTTAATTTAATTTGAATTTTAATTGGACAACTTATCAAATAAGTCAATTGGATAACTTAGAGAGCAAGCAATTAAATCCCAGAGAGATTCTCATAGTACTGGGCGTGTACACCATGTGAACTCCTCTACATGTGTGTTTTAAAATTCAAATTTAAATAATCACATTATTTAATTTATATTAATTATCCATTAATTATTTTTTAGCATTCTATTTAGAATTCTATAATTCTAAAATTTTTATTTTGCCCTTAGTGTCTTGTAGGATTACAATGATGATGCGGTGACTCTTGTACCTATAATTTTGAGCTCTAATAAAATTAATAATTAATTAATTACTTCTATTAATTCTAAAAGTTACTTCACTATAAACTTGGAATTACACTCTAATAATTATAAATATAATTTATTTTAAACCTGTAAAGTGTCCATTTGATATAACGATAACATATAGATTAATTCTCTATAAATAATTCATAATTAGAGCTAGGTGAAATTAATTAACCTCTTGAATTACATATTTATTCTTAAGTACCATTGATTCTCTAATAGATAGTGATTCATAAAATAAATTCATGAATCAGAGCTCCTAATAGTCTAAGTACCAAATCAATTCTCAAAAGAATTATTTATCTACTTCTTTCTCAAGAAGGAATAAATTCCATCTCATACATTGACATTCTCAGCTACCTACTTCAACATGTCTCTAAAACTTATTCAACATCTCGTAATCCATACCGAGTAAATCAAAAGACAGAAATTCATAAATAAGAGTATGCTAATAACTCGAGATTAAGATCATTCTATATATGATCCATCGATAGACTCAATTGAAATTTTTATACTTAACGAAAATTATCATAAATTCATATTGTGTCTGTGTCCCGATTCTACATAATATCATTATGCGTAATACATTGATTCAATATCTCGCTATATTAACAGTTGATAACATTATTCTACTCTAAATGGGAATGACATGTATTAGTAATGTTTTAATTAAAGACTCTGAACTTTAATTAAATTCCTTACGAACATTATTTTGATTATTATCCTTAAATATTATCCTCTTGCATATAACGCTTATATACAATATTTAAGATCACATAAATAATCATGAAATTTTCAATGATATTTATAAAATATTCATTAATATATATGCACATAAAATAATGAATATACTCCTTTTATTAAATAAATAATAAATATCCTATTACATCTCATATTTTTAAGACACAATTTCTAACATATGTATTCTCCATTATCCACTTGCTTGTTGTACACAAAATTGTGATGATCATACCTAAAAAGACCGTTTGATCATAAATTGATCAAGTCTCTTATAGATGTGGAGACTATTCAAGTTCATGCAAAGATTTTCTTTATGCTATGTTTGGAAGGATCAATGATGGAAAAGAGGAATCAAGAAAGTGGGCAGATGAGGGATTACTTGGTGAAAAAATGAAAAAGTGAGTTGTTTGGTAGGAAGAAAGAAATGAGGAAATAAAAAATAAGGTGGATAAAAGTTATTGTGGGGCCCACTAATTTTTATCTCTCCAACATTAAGTGAAAAACTTAAATCCACTCATTGATGTTAAGATAATTTTTTTACCCCTATTTTAAAGTTAAATTAATATTAAATAATTGGTAAAACAATTATTTAGCATATTACTTTTTTTTTTTTTTTTATAATTTCAAACAACATAAAGAAAAATAAACTCTTTTCATTTTCTTTACATTTTCTTTCTTTTATGTGTTTTCTTTTCATTCTTTTTTATTTCCCTCTTACCAAACAAAGTGTTAGTAAGCAAATTATGTTTCTTTTCCCTTAGTCTTGAAACCCTTTTGGATGACTCATGTGAAAATGTTATATTATGGTATAAAGGACGTGTGTAAGCAAACAACACCTTACTGAACAATTTATTTCAAAAGTAATGTATAAAACGACCCACTAACTTAGATTTTACCGAAAAAGAAAAAAAAAACTCATATCTTTTATCTAATTAATGGTATCATAATTAGTGTCTAACTATTTATATCATATCACATTGTATAAAAATTTAAAATTTTTAACTAATTTTTTTGTTTTTATGGGATAATTTGATATAATTTAATTGGTTAGATACTGTTTAAAACACCAAGAATTAGACAAAAAATCTGGATCTAACGAAAAACAAGTATATAGACAACATCTTGACTAAACGACATAACCTATGTAATCAAATCTCAATAAACGACACGTTATACAAAAACAACATAATATAAGAACGATTGTCGTACAACGGATTCACAAAAACGACATATTTTATAAAAACGACAGATTATGAATACGACTGGTACTGAAACTTCCTAGGGGTCGCGTCGTTTCTCTCTCTCTCCTGTCTGAGCGAACTCTCTCTCTCCACGTCGATCGAAGTCGAACTTCCCATACCCAAAGCCCAAAACCTCTCTCTCTCTCATCAATCTCATCTCTCAGGCTATACGCCGACGCCCATGAGTTCCGCTCCTCCGCCGCACCCAGTATCACCACCCCCACTCTCTCTCCTCTCTCTAAACTTCTCTCGCATGAGTAGTCTCTCTGCTCAATGATCCTCTGCGCGAGAGCTTCTAAAGCTTGCGCTTTCGCTCTCGCCGCCGCCACCACCAACAAACCTTTCTCTCTCTTCAGGGTACGCCTTCTCTTCCCTCTCTTCTCTTCCTTAGCTGCTAACTATCCCACCACAACCGCAACAACCAACGGAATAGCCCCAGTACTCTCCGAAACCCATTACAGAGAACTCATAATCTCCGCCATTGAAGAAAAGCCCTGGGCTTTCTCCAACCCCAACTGGGTCGTCCCCGACCACCAGCTCCGACCCGTCATTCTCGATCCCTATTTGTTCGCCCGAGTCCTACGTTCGATTCGTGAAAAACCCAGAATCGCCTTGCGGTTCTTCCGATGGGCGGAGGGCCAACCAGAATTTCGCCGCTCCGAGTTTGGCTTCTGTGCGATTCTTGAGATTTTGGTCGTTAACAATTTGATGAGGTCTGCTTTTTGGGTTGCTGAGAGAGCGATTGTTGTGAATAATATGCACGGGATTGTGGATGTTTTGATTGGTGGGTATGTTTGTGATAAGGTTTCTATTAAGATTCTTGATTTGGTGTTGTGGGCTTATACGAAGGAATCCATGATTGAGCAATGTCTTAGTGTTCTTGACAAAATGGTGAGAAATGGGTTGTTGCCTGATGTTAAGAATTGTAATAGGATTTTGAGAATACTTAGAGATGAGAATCTTGTACCTAAGGCTAAAGACGTTTATAGAACGATGGTTGAGTTAGGAATTAAGCCCACAATTGTTTCTTATAATACTTTGTTGGATTCTTTCTATAAAGAAGGAGAGCTTCAACAAGCGCTTGAACTTTTGATCGAGATGCAGAAGAGCGGATTTGTTCCAAATGAAGTGACTTATAATGTGTTGATTAACGGTTTGTCGAAGCAAGGGGAGTTTGAGCAGGCCAAGGGACTAATTGGGAAGATGTTGAGGTCGGGATTAAGAGTTTCCGCTAATGCATTTAACTCTTTGATTGCTGGTTATCTCAAGAGAGGATTGCTCAACGAGGGGTTGGGTGTTGTGGAGGAGATGGTGAAGAAAGGCGTCTCCCCTACAATAAGAACTTACAACACAATTATTTCCGGCCTCATCAAATGGGGAAGGATGGGTGATGCGAGCTGGTGGTATTTGGATATGTTGGAGAAGAAAGTGATACCGGATATAATCACATACAACAGTCTGATATACGGGCATTGTAGGTTGGGAAGAGTGAGGGATGGTTTCCTCTTGTTTGAAGAGTCGAAATATAGGAATCTTGTTCCTACTATTGTTACATATAATACTCTTATTGATGGTTTTTCCAAATCGGGGGACTTGGATACTGCTTGGTGTCTCAAGGAAGAGATGGTCGATCGTGGACTTCACCCTGATGTTGTTACGTATACCATCCTGATAAATGGATATCATAAGGCTGGGAATTTACAAATGGCCAAGGAGATTTATGATACCATGTTGAAAGAAGGTATAAAGCTAGATAAGTATGCATACAATACTCTAATAGCGGGTGAACTGAGGCTCGGCCATCCATCTGCAGCATTTAGTTTGCAAGAAGAGATGCAAGCGAGGGTTTTTCTCCTGACTTGATCACTTACAATATCTTTGTGAGTGGAATGTGTAAACTGCACAGTTTGGAAGAAGCGTATCAGTTATTTGAGAATATGGTACGTGACGGTATCGTCCCCGATCACGTAACATATACGAGCATCATTCATGCTCACTTGGTAAGTGGGCATCTCAGGAAAGCCAGAGCAGTATTCTACCATATGTTAAACAAAGGAGTGTCGCCTACGGTTGTAACCTATACGGTAATGATCCATGCGCACGTAGTTATGGGAAGACTAGAACTCGCATTTATGTATTTTTCAGAGATGCAGGAGAAGGGTATTTCGCCAAATGTGATCACGTATAACTCTCTGATATATGGTCTTTGCGAAGGTGGGATAATGGATCTGGCTTACAATTTCTTTTTTGAGATGGACGGAAAACAAATACTTCCGAACAAGTATACATACACTATTCTAATAAACGGAAACTGCAACATGGGCAGTTGGCAGGAGGCCATCAGATTGTATAAGCAAATGCTTGATAGAGAAATTCAACCCGATTCTTGTACTCATAGTGCCTTTTTCAAACTATTGAACAAAGACTACAAGCGGCAGGTGATTGAGTACCTCGAGAATAAAGTTCTAGCTAGTGAAGAAACTGTACATTCAAGGACTTGAAAAATGGTGTTCTCGGTTTCTAAGATGAATTGCAAGAAGGAACGTGAAGTGGTATTTGTCAACACCAAACCGAAGCTGCTCCATCACCAACTGGGCAAATTTTTTAGATGATGCTGTAAGATTTCTTCCTTGGTTTCGGCTATGAGTAATCTGATCTTTTGCTTGTTTTCTGATAGACATGTTTAGTTCATAGATTTGAATAGAAATTCGAAATTTGTTTATATTTTTGCAAACAAAGGCTTGCTTGTCTAACTCTTGATTATGATGGCTTGCAGCAGATGGGCTCTGAAGGAAGGCTGCTAAACGGGTGAGCCGTTTTTTGCCTCATTTTTGTTTCATGGCTAACTGCAATTGGATTTACTTGAAATTGTTGGTTGGATTGGATAATTCATTATACCAAAATAACGGAATCAAAGTTTTACAGTGAAGGTCAATAAGGGGTATGCAGATATATTCCACTTTGTCAAGTTGCTTCAAATAAATTTCCCATCTATTTATTCATTCTTTTAACAATTCTTTTTGGAAAGAGGGAGAGTGGAAGGAGGAAAGGGGTATGTACCTTCTTCTTGTATGATTATGTTCAAAGGTAAAAACTTTGATGTATGGTCCGATGTGGTCCTATGCAAAGCTGTATAGATTACATTGACCCATATAATGAAAATGTCATAGAGATCGATATTTGTCACAACTCACAACTAATGTTAGGTGTTAATTTATTATTATTATTACTAATTATTAAAATTGTTATTATCATTATTTGTGAATTTAGGTTACTAGTCTTTTATTGTTCATTCTCTATGTAAACTAATTTTTTTCTAAAAAAATATTCATATATTTATATTATTTTAATTAAAAATTTAGTAAATCCAGTTAATTCGAGGCAGTTTCATGTCAATCTTGTTAGTTATTTCGTTCTGGTTTGTGTTGTGTTGACTTGATAGTGAAGATTGGAATCTGTTTTTCGTTACAAAGTTTGACCCTTGTCATCTTCTAATCTCCTTCATTTGCAAGCCATACTTGTTTATTAGCATTTCAAGAAAATAGCAATTTGTGAAGTGAGAAAGGAAAGCGGATACCCCAGTCATCTTTGAAATTTACTTATTTACTGAGAAGAGCTTAATACTCTGTCTTGGGTTTTTGCTCATCCTTCGCAATCGTACCTTGCCATTTTTACTTGTATCTATGCATTGTTGCTGCATCGTTTGATCTTTTATGTAACTTGGCTCTTCCAAATACAGAGATCTTAAGTTTTATAGACCTGACGAGGAGGGGTAATTGAAAACATTTAAAGTTCAGGGTATAGAAAACAAAAATTAATTTTCACATATAATCTTTAATTTTCGTTGTTTTTAATTTTAATACTTAATTTATATAGATTTTATCAAATATTTAATACTTAGTTTACAAAAAGATTGAAACTGAAATAAAATAAAATTTCAGGGCATGACTGGACACACGAGTGAGTGGGGACACGTGCTCACTGACTTTTTTTTTTTTTTTTTTATTTCTTTTACTTTTATACTAAATACAGAACAATGTAGCAAAAATCGTTTAAGCGGTGCCCTCGTTGATTTACCATTGTCTAGATATTAGATTTTTTTTCTTTTTATTTCACCGATTTAAATTTTATTGCAGTAAAAAACTCTTAAAAATAATCACATTTAATTTTTTTGTTATAATAAAAAGTTTACATCTCAATTTAAATTAAAAATTCAAATCTTTCTTTTAAAACTTTTTCTCTCCCCAAATTGGTAGACAACATCCATTATTACCAGTTAAACTCTCGCCCTTTTTAAATTTCCAATACATTTTTTTTCTTGTCAAAGAAAAAAATCATTTATTTCCTTTTTATCATAAACAGTCATTTATGTTCTTTTGACTAGGAAAAAAAAAAAAACACTTCTGTTCTCAAAGCTTAGACACTCTGTGCCCAACTGCCCTTTTTAATTACCCTTTCTCAATATATTTTTTCTTAAAAAAGAAAGAAAATTTATTCATAAGAGTACATGAGTCTGTATTTTTACTTTTTATTCTTAATAAATATTATTTTATTAGTGTAATTATTTAATTAAAAAAGTTATAAATCAATAGTAAAAAATAAAAATTTTGACTTATGTATTTTTAAAAAATATTTGTCAAAATTACTTTTTTATTTTCTTTTCTTTTCTTTTTCCCTTTGTATAATACCCTCTCTCAATATATACTAATTACTTCTATTTCTATTTACTTCTTTCATTCATTCTCCTCAAAATACCAACCATCATTCGTATCAGTGTTATTTCTACTCGTCTCCACCTTCTTGATTCTCGTTAATAGATTGATTAATACGATTGTATTCATATTTTATTCTTTAAATTCATAATATTAATAAAATATGTATAATAATCATATCAATCTTATAACAACAAAAAGAATAGTAATGTGAAAACCGTTTGGAGACAATCATAATATGTTGTTTCAATATAAATTTTACTAATAATAATATTATTATAAATCTTAATAAAATTATTTTTCTGCATTTAGTATATAATTTTTCCTCACTTGTGACCTTACTGAAATGAAATTCTAGATATGTCACTGCCTCAATGACTAATTATAAGACATTTTAAAAGTTAGAGATCAAAATAAGATTGAGAGTAAATATTAAGAATGCATGAACGTAAAAGTAAAATATATATTTTGGCCAGGTTTATTTTGAGATATGAACTTGCTCCGGGTTGCCAATCTTCCAACTAGATTCACAGCTGAATTGAGCTCCTAGGTTTTCATCCTTTCTTTTGATGAGGGAGAGAAAAAAAGAAGGCTAGCAAGAACATTTGAAATTTAAGGCGGTGACAAGAGGAAGGAAAGAAAATGCACACTTTTAGAGTTGAAAGTTTAGGTCGGGTCAAAAAAAAAACCAGTCCGAGGCCCATCATTTTAGCTTGAAGCTAGTCCAAACTACGTGGCATAAAGACTCAAACTAGGCTAAGGTTGTTAGGAGTATTGTCTTTAAAACATGAGATATAATAAATATATTTATTATTTAATTAATAAAATAGTTTATTCACTATTTGGGAGCATGTATTATTGAATATTTTATTACTATCATTGAAAATTTTATAATTATTAATGTGACCTTAAATATTATATATAAGTGTTATATATGAGAGGATAATATTTAAGGATAATAATCGAAATAATGTCGTAATGAATTTAATTAAAGTTTCAAAATCTTTAATTAAAACATTACTAATACACATCATTCCCATCAAGAATGAAATCTTATTATCCACATCATTAATATAGATGGATATTGAATGAGTGTATTACAAATAATAAGATTATGTAGAACTATGACACATATACAATTTGATTTTATGATAATTTCCTTTAAGTATAGAAAATCAAATTTGAGTCTATCGATAGTCATATATAGAATGATCTTAATTCTGAGTTATTAGTAGACTCTTATTTATGGATTCATGTTTTTTTTGACTTGATATGGATTTCAAGATTCTAAATCATATTCCTTGTGTCGTAGAAACATGATAAAATGAATAGCCGGAATGTTAATATACGAGATAAAACTCATTCCTTCTTCTTTGAAGAAGTAGATAAATAATTCACTTGAGAGTTGATTCGGTACTTGAATAAGTAAGAGCCTGTATTCATGAATGTGTTTTATTAATATATTATTCATTAGAGAATCAATATTACTCAATGATAACAATGTAATTAAAAAGGTTAACGGATTTTTACCTAGCTCTAATTATAAATTATTTATGGAGGATTGATTTACATGTAGTGACTATATCAAATTGACACTTTAAATTCTTAGAAGTAATTTATGTCTATAATATTGAAAGTGCAATTCTAAGTTTTTAGTAGAGTAACTTTTAAAATTAATATAATTAATTAATTAAAAAGTTTAATTAATTATTAATTTTATTAGAGCTCATAATTATGGATCCATGAGTCCTCGCATCATCCTTATAATATTTGCGAGACAAGATAAATTATCTGATTTAATATCACTCGAAGTAAATAATGTGATTATTTAATTTAATTAATTTTAAAACACACTATGGTGGGATCACATGAGGTCACACGCCCATGCGCAAGAAGATGCAGGGAGCGTGTGACACAGGTAGAATTGCACTAGGATTTAGTTACTTACTCTCCAAGATATCTAGTTTACTTGTTTGACAAGTTTTCTAATCAAATTCAAAAGGAAAGTAAAGTATGACTTTATTTAAATTTGAATTTGAGTTAAAATTGAAAATTACATAAAAGGAGAAATTTTCTCCCTCTTTTACCTGCAAATTTGCACCAACCACATGGAGGTCTCTTTTGGTGTGGCAGGCCATGTCTTAAAAAGAAATGAGAAATTTGTTTCTAAAATTAAATGGAAAACTGTATTTTAATGTGATTAAAATGTAGTAACAACCAATTTTCTATTATTTTTTCTTCAAGTTAAAGCAAATGGGTTCTCTTAGTGTTCTATAAATAGGAAACAATAAAAAATTGGAGAAGATAATTTTTGCTCTCTATTTTTCCTAAGGTAGCCAAATTTTAGAGAGAGAAAATAGAAGAAAATTTCTTTTAATTCTCAGTTTCTTCACATACATGCGTTGATAGTAAAGAAATACAAATTAGAGAGTGATCAAATCATATAGTTCTATATTAGAACCCACACTTTAGGTCTTGCAGATTTCAAGGACTAAACGAGAAAGATTCGGGTTTTCAAGAAAGCTTGGAGCTTGGATTGTTCGTTATTAAAAACCTCAAGTTATTTGTCTAATCGTTCGCTAGGTATTTATATTCATAAATTAATATGATTAATTTAATAAATTAATAATATTCTATAGAACATTTAAAAATTTTATGAAAATTTTTGTTATACACGATCCGTACATACACACTTCCGCATCTGAAAACGTTTCAAAACCAACAAAAGTTTCAGGTTCAAAAGTCTTTTTGTGCCTGCCTTTTTTGAAAAGAAAAATACAAATATTGTATATAACTTCCAATTGATATGGGGTATCCTTCTCATCATTTGAGCTAGCTTGACCTAACCATCCGTATCATCGTGTTGGGTCGGGACGATCTGCATTTGCATCTCTACACTCCTGCATTAACTGCTAAAAATTTGCCGCTAAAAATTTGGCCACCATTTTGGCTTTTTAAAAAATAATAATAATGATGATGATGAAGATGAAGATGATGATGGTGATAATAACAACAATAATAATAACAATTGATTGATGTAGGGGGTTCAATTTTAGTATGGAACCTTGCAACCTATGAGTGTAAGTTATGACATTGCACCAACTCTTTAGCGGTCTTTTCGATGGGTAGTTTGTTCATTTTGAAAACACCTTTATTTATAGTTAATTTTATATATTTTTGAATTTATTTTACCATTTCTTTGGTGATTTCCGTTATAAAGTGTTGATAGCACTCCACCTATCCAATGAAACAATTGTTTTGGTCAGAAACATGATATCCAAGTTGAGGTGCACCGCCTACTAGGCTTAAAGTTATAGGATTGGGAAAGCTTAAGCTACTTCCAAGGAGAAAAGAAAGTAACTTCTAAGGAGGCTCGCAACTTGATTAGAGAAGGGCCACTTGCGGGTTCATTTCCTATAGTGAAGATCAGAAAGAGACTAATCAATTTCTAATCTATGATAAAAATCACAAGTTTTAATATCGTGTCATCTCAATTCAAAAGTGATTTTTTAAAGGATATTCTTTAAAATTTATCTATTTATTGAAATCTGGGCCAGATTGAGATGTTGCGTGAATGTCCTGTACAGTCTTATTTGGACTTGTTCAAACCACAACTAAAGGGTAATTTTTAAGAATGCCTTTTCAGATGGAATCTCTTTTATTTTTATCCATTAGCATTAGTCAATAAATTTATACTTTTTAGATTAGAAATAATTGAGAAGTAAAATTTTTTAAAAAGAGTATTTTTAGTAAGTATTTGAGAATATAGAATCAGTAAGATGCGTTTATTTTAAAAGTTGTGTCTAATTTAAATCATAATTTTTAGTTTTACTATAATATATTTTTTTACAAAAAAATAAAATTTTAAAAATTAAAATTATAAGTCATGTAATAAACCGAACCTGACCTTAATTGTCTCTAGTTTTTTTCTCTCTCTTCATGCTTTGGCTTAGTTTGGTAGTGGTGTAGATTTTGGAAAAATTACTTTTAGCTGTGTTGAAAGAAGAACTGAAGAAGTAGCTGTTACAAAAAGCAGTTGAGTGTTTGGTAAACTATAATTATAGTAGTTGTGCTAGTTCTAAAATTAACGTAATAGCGTTTGATAACTTATGAGGTTGAATTGCTGTGGATAGTTAAAAATTATGACTATATTATGTTATATTATAATATAATATATGTAATTACAATATAATATATATTTATTATTATATTTAATATAATAAAAAACTATTATTATATAATATATTATATAATTATGATATAAAATATAATAATATTATTAAAATAATAACTGAAATAATTAAAATAACGATTATATTATGTTATACTATAATATATATATAATTACAATATAATGTATATTTATTATTATATTTAATATAATACAATAAAACTATTATTAAATAACATATTATATAATTATGATATAGAATATAATAATATTATTAAAATGGTTAATACAATTACAATATTATAAAATATATTATAATAATACATAAGAAATATTAATATTTCAATTATAATATAATATAATATATTATATAATATTTATTATATTACATTAAATAAACATATTATAATGAATATATTATATAATCATGTAATACATTATAATATATAATAATACTATAATTATAAAGTTATATTAATATTTAATTATATTAATTATTAAATTATTATTAATATAATAAATATAATTATATCAATACAATATAATATATTATAAAATAATAATTACAATATCATATTATAATTATATTATATTATATAATATCATATTTTAAATTAATTATATTTATTAATTTTAAAAAATTATTATTAGAGTTATTATTATATAATTATGATATTATTTATTATAATATTATTATATTATATTATATTATATTATGAATATAAATTTTAAATTAAAAAGATTGTTAATTTTAAAAATATTTTTATTATTTATTATTATAAAATTATTTTAAAAGTTTTAAAAATTTTATTATTTTAATTAAAATTAAAAAATTTTTAAAAAAAATTATTATTTAAATTAATTTTTTAATTTTTTTAATTAAAAACTAATTTTTAAAAAAATTTTTAAAAAAAAATTTTAATTAAAAAGATTTTTAAAGAAACTTTATTAAAACACTAAAATTAATTTTTTTATGGGAGAAATAAATAAAAATTTGAGTTAAAATTTAAGATAAAAAATAATATAAAATTAAAAAAATATTATTTAATTAAAAAACTTTAAATTATGAACCATAACTTGATAAATTTAAACTTATCTAGTTATAAATTAACTTGAATTATAATTTTTATAATTAAAAATTAATTATAGCATCTCGAGCTTTTTTATCTACAACATACGCGGATGGATTGCAGAACGTATCGTACTGGGCGTCAGACCTGGCCCAAAACTCAGAAGCACGTGGACTGAAACTCGAGACTTCAGAGTTTTTGGTCCAACTTCGGAGGAGAATCCCAACGAAGAATCTACTTCCTTCCGAATGCAAAGATATTTGTTTAATTTAATTTTTTTTTTTTTGTTCAAGTTACCAATCCAAGTTCACAGAAAACCTGCATAGCCTATCTATCTGGCCAAATCTCCCGCCAAAGAAGAAGCTTCATTTCAGAGATGTTTAGGAATTAATAAAGCTTCAGTTAAAACCAAAAATGGCGGCCTCCGAGTTGCTCTCTACGTGGAAGCTATTTTCCCCTAAGCTGTTTGGATTCCTCGGAGCTTCAATCATTAATGGCGGCGCCAGAAGGCCAATTTCGTTTTCAGCTTCGTCGTCTTCATCATCGCCATTGGCGAATCTAATCATAAGAGCAAGAATTCCAAACACGGCATTTCAGCAACAGCGCCAACACAGATTCTTCTCCGTGGGGTGCTCGAACTTCGGAAAGGGATTTATGGAATTGACGGACGAAGAGCTGTTGCGCCAGTGCGAGATGGACACTTTCAAGGCCACGGGGCCCGGTGGACAGCACCGCAACAAGCGGGAGTCTGCTGTTCGCCTCAAGCACCTTCCTACTGGCGTCATTGCGCAGGTTTGGCTCTGTTTCCTGCTTTCTCTGTCCGCATGCTTAGAATTAGGGCTAGGGTTTGGGTTTGAGTTTCAATTTTTGATCTTTTGGTCTTGATCAGGCTGTTGAGGACCGATCACAACACATGAACCGTGCTTCGGCTTTGACGCGCCTTCGTACGCTTTTAGCTCTCAAAGGTATGCGATTTTCGATTCTCTTTAACTCGCTGTGTTTTCGATTTTGTCGGCCATTTTCGAAAGCTTGTGCAATCAATTAATTGATTATTTAATAATAATGTTACTCTGCAATTTGAAAGAGCTGTATATACCTTTGGCTTTCTTCCAATGTGTTGCCATTGGTAGAGCTAAAAATCTGTTTTAAGTATGTCGTGTGGAATAGTGAGGAATGCTGTGGATCTTGAAGCGTATTCACCTCCTAAAGAGCTGCTTCAAATTCTGCCTCCGAAGTCCACAATTAGAGGGTCAGATTGCGGTCCCCAAATTGGACCGAAAAATCCTAAATTTGTTTTGGTATGCATTTTTATCGTTTCCCATTATGTTCAAAAGAATGTTTTGAATAAATAAGCAGTTTGGGATTTTGGTGCTTCTTAAAGAATTTCTGATTCTGACAGTAGAAGCTAAAAGCTAGAAGTTTAGCTTTTCAAAACTGCTGTGAAAGTGGTTGGATAACGTGCAACTCACTTGTAGAATGTTTCACAGAACTACTGCTTCTGAAAGTTGCTTTCCAACGAACAGATTATATGGGATAATATAATCAAAAGCAGGTTTACCAAGTGCTAATTGCTATCAAAATTCTTTGATAGTCACTTTTAGGAGCTACCAAAGCAATCAAACTGATCCTACTTGTTTGCATCGTAATCAGCAAAGTGTAAGAGCACTTGATGTGAAATCCTTTTTTTTTTTTTTTTGTTTTTGTCAACTACAGGGAATGCAAGCTTTGTTGGATCTAATTTTTGCAGTTGGGGGTTCAGTATCAGATGCAGCAAAGTATCTTGGGTATAAAATTCTATACTTCATATCCTATAGATTCTTAGTGCAAGCTAACAAGCGTATGCAAGGCACATTTCCTGTCTGAGATATTATAATCTGGGGAAATGTGCCTAGAGTGTGAGGTAATTTTGGATATTTTTATAGTTTAGAGTAAATAACAATAAAATGGTACCATATGTTATGACTCGAAAACTATTTTGGTTCTATGTTTGAACATAAAGTTTGAACGGAAAATTAAACTTTCATGAGAGAAGATACTGTAGCTAAAATGCTTAAATTGTAGTTTAAATTGGTAAGAGAACATACTGTAGCTAAAGTGTTTAAATTGTAGTTTAAATTGCGAACCAAACGGCATGTACGTTCTTAGCTTATCTTAAGTACTTTTGTGCTCTTTCTTATTATCATCTATCAGATATATGTGTGTGTGTGTGTGTAAACTTCCAACTGAAAGGGAAAAGAATAGTGATGGAACAGAGAAGGAAAAAGAATGAAAAGTGGATTACTTCTTCTGGCTTACTGATGCAAACTAGAATTTCCATTCTATGCTCAACCAGTATAGCTGATATTTGATTGAATGCTCAAAATGTTAATCGACTTTGATATTATTGTACTGACTGGAAAATATATTGTACTTCCTTCAGGAAATGAAGTAAAGAAAATAGTTTGTATAATGATCATTTTTCCACTTAACAATGATCTCTACTGATATTTTAGGTTAAGCACAGGGGCATTATCCCGTTTGATACTATCGGATGATTCTCTTCGAATGGCTGTGAATGAATTGAGGGCTTCTAAGGTAAAACACCTTATTCCAAAGTTCTTTTGATTTTTCCTCAATTTGATGTAAGAAAATAAAATAAGATAAAATATAATAAAAATCTCCTTTTAACGAGTTTTATTCTTTTTCTTTTCCACTTCATAATCAAACGAGACTCTGATTTTTTAACATCACCGTATTTAGTGGCCTCTTAGTTACTTCACCTGATCTCTGTTGACTGTTGAGGCCATCTAATTACAATAATCTGCAGTTGATGTATTCGAACACTAATACAGACCTCAAAACTTCTGTGCAATTTGTGTGCAGGGCATGAAGCCTCTGAAATAGTTTCCGATAGTTCTTACATTTTTCAGGTACAATTTAGATTTGGTTTCCATTTCTTTCTCCTGTATTCTTGCAAGAATAGATGAGATAAGTATTCTAATAAAAAAACCTACAACCCCTAGCATCACTATTCTTCACAGTGAAGACATTAAAAATATCTCTTAAAATTGCCATTGAGATCCAACACTATTGTTCCTTTTTGGGTGGGCTAAATGATAATTCTTTAAGAGTCTGTTTGGTAGGAGAGAAAAGTGGAAGGAGACAAAGGAGGAGAGATTAGTGGAAAGATTTTGGGACCTATGGTTGTTTGGTGGGAGAGAAAAGAGGGAATAAATTGGGTGAGGGATTTCAAATCCTTCAAAGAAGCTCAATTTTAATCCCCATAAATATGGAGAGATTAGAGGAGGGGATCCATACCAAACAAAATAAGAGAAAGATCCTCCCCTTCTTAAGTTATGTCTCTCTTCCCTTCCTATTTCCCTTCCCTTATGCACAGGGTCAAAGTCTTTTTCTTGTTTTCATTGGAGCAAATCCAAAAGGCATTTCAACCATAATGACTTTGATCGTGTTAAGTCTCGCTTTTGCGTACTTAACAAGAAAAACAATGCTGAACAGGTGCTCCTGTTATGTCGTGTTTGCGAGCTACAGATGTGATGTGATTTAACCATTTTTTCTTGTTTTCATTTGAGTGAATCCAAAAGGCATTTCAACCATGATGACTTTTAAGTCTCGCTTTTGCGTACTTAACAAGAAAAGCAATGCTGAACAGGTGCTCCTGTTATGTCGTGTTTGCGAGCTACAGATGTGATGTGAGTTAACCTTTTTGCCAAGAGAGATGAGATCAAATGGATCTTTTTCGTGCATGGGCTTCCACTTCCTCTGTCTGTTGATCTTTGAAGAGAGCCAAAGGGATGGTGTTATTGCAAGTTTACTAAGGTTAATGGAAATTGTTTACCATCTCAAGTTTACTAAGGTTAATGGAAATTCTTTACCATCTCTCTTAATCGATTTTGTTATCAATAGGAGGTCGCTTTTTCTGGTTCTTTTTTTTTTTGCGGGGGGCGGGGGGGAAGATTTTCTGTTTCTCTTAATTCACAATTTAATTTCTATACAGATGTTAGGAAAGGATGTAAAAGATTCTTACGTACTAATTCTGTGGTGTCCAGTGAGGCGTCATTAGACATGGTCATTCTTCTACTTTGTTGTGATTTTTGTGCAGTTTTAAAGTTTGCTTCTTTCCGTCAATGTAATGAGTAATTATGGATTCATTTCATTTATTTTTTGGCCAATTTTGGTTAATGTTGTAAAGGTTAAATAGAGACTTGTATGTCTCGCAATTAGTCATCTGTCTTTTTTACAGTCATTTTGGTGGAAGTAATTTTTATTTATTTAGTATTTGGTGCTTTTACCTTTTGGAATTTTTTCTTTCGGTGAATGACAAGTTGCCGTGTGAATTTTTAATTTTGGTAAATCCCTTGAATTCAGTCGTGTAGCAAAGGGCCACAAAACGATGTTGACTGTTAAAATTTGGGGGAGACATCCTTGTGTACACCGTGTGAGCCCATTTGAGAGGAAGAGACTGTAAATTTTGGATGATGATGAAGTGCGTCACACAATGTGGTCCAAGTTTTATAGCAATCATCAGTTTTTGGCAATGGGAAAAAAATTCAGGGTCTAGTGTTGAAAACCCTTATTTTTTCTGATAATTTTAGGACCTGACCTGCCGCTTTGTTACTTATCAGTATGCGTTTTTTATTTTTTTAGCTAAAGAATAATAAGCATAACTTAGTATGCCAACAAGTGAACAGATCCTAATAGTCCATTTCAGAAAAAATAACGATGGTAATCTGTTTTAAAACTTGAGGGGGTTTCTAGTGCATCTCCTAGGAATTATTTTCTTTTGTGTAGGTTTTTGCTTTATTTCTTCGTTTCCAACTTCAACTTCGACAACAACTTCCAATTCTTCTTTCAACACTTTTGTGCTTTAGTAGTTAGAAATGGACCGTGATTTTCCTTAATGATACAAGTGTAATATTTTTAAAGGCAACAAATTGAGGGATGCGGGTAAGGATTATTATTATTATTTTTTTTTTTTTCCCAATCCTTGGGATCAACAAGGTTAGCGTCTTTTTCATACTAATGGTTCAAATCATGGTGACGGGTGCGTGGATTTTCTTCTTGGGGTTAGATTGTCATCTGCGCTCTTTATAGCTTTTTCCATTATATTTTATATAGTCATAATGCAACCGACAGATTGAATAATCCACTAATTTTCATCATGAAATTTGTTTTATTAATAGTAATCTGAAGGAATATTTTGGACTTCGCCAATAAATTAGTAACTGGTCCAAAACCCAACATAGAAAAGATCGGGACTGACCTAGGTTACTACCCTTGTATTGATAAAACAAACTATTTCTTGTCTTTTTATGTTTTCAACGGCACCCAAAATTGGACTAAATCTTCCCTTAACTTCAATAATTCTCTAATTTAACTTGTGTGTTTCACTCTCATACTCTAGCATTCCCATTCTTGTTTAGTCCATAACTTCCTGCATTATTAACCATCTTACGAGTCAGGACAATGCTATTAACATTACATGATTCCACAATTCAGACAAAAGATGTGGCCCTTTGCGTGTGCAGACATATTGTTGAATTATAACCACATGGTCGATTCCTTGGAATTCTGAATCCAAGAGAATCTAGATGTTAATTCACTGTAGCTGATATTTTTTAGAATCATTAGATCAGAGTAAAGTACTTCTATGGACATTGAAAATTGAAAAACGCAACTCTTTTGAACTTCTTTAAACCGGTGTAGACACAAATGTAGCAAAGATAGTCCCCCGGATGTATGTTAAAGCTTTTCAATTTTTCAACATGGCAAATTAAGAAGATTGAGTTTTGAAATTTATTTTCTCCTCAAAAGTTTTGAAGGATCAGTTTGTCGGTGATGTTTCATAATTAATAGGGATAAAAATGAGACAAGTACATATCTTCGTGCACTATCGGTTAAAAATAACTCTGACCAGTAATTATGAGACTTCATCGCCATACTAACCTTTCTAAACTTTCACGAAAACAGATAGGAATCAAAAGTGCCTGTAAAATTTTGCAGACAGAATCTATTGCTGCTTCACTTTCCTAGAATATTCAGTCAAAGGTTTTTCATTTATTGTTTGAAAAAGTTTAGAGAGTTAGTTAACATGTTTGTTCTAACCACTTAACCAGAAACTTTTTAACTCCCTAAGTTTGGATTATTCGCAATATGAGCCCAAATTCGAAGAGCAAACGGACACACCCAATACCACGCCAAAAACTTACAAGGTATCGTCACCCCTTTTGTATTTTAATGGACACAAAACCTGCCAAAAAAACCAATATTTTCGACTTATCTTGTCGATTACTCCTAAGTCACCATGTCTTAAAGTTGCAGCACATTTTTCAACACACACAAAATTCCCATCTTTGTTATGCTCAGCTCTAAACAAAGCTCCCTAATTTCGTCTCCTAACATTAACTTTCTCTCTAAGTTTGTTTCGACATTTCCGTCCCTGACTAATTATAAAAACCTTATCATCGCCATTTCTCTGTTCCAACTCCTCAAAAGTTATATTACTTAAACCAATGGCTGCTTTGTCATGTCCATCGTCCTATGTTATAAGGTGCTCTTCCAATAGAGATAATAATCATGATCAAAGTATGAAAAATCTGAATAACATCAAGATCAGTGGGACTTCACCGAGTCCACGGTCGGGTGGTAAGCCTGATATGCTGAGCCAAAAGACTGGAGCAGCCACCACTTCTGTTGCTTCTGTTACTAAAAATCACTCTCTCACTGCCGAGAGAATTCGACAGAATATCCCGACAAAGAAGCAGTTAGTTGATCCGTTTCGTCAAGGTCTCATCATTGAAGGCGGTGTCGGGTACAGACAGACGGTTGTTATTAGGTCCTATGAGGTTGGACCTGATAAAACTGCAACTATGGAGAGCGTCCTTAATCTTCTTCAGGTGCCAACTTTAACTATTTGACAACTTTATTATGTTGGAGGTTGAACTTTTTTCCAAAAGGGTATTAATCGTTACTGCGTTTTTTTCCTAATGTTAGATATAATTGGTCATATAAAAATGAAAAAGCATGCCAAATTAACAGAATTTAATAAAGATATGACGGTTCAAAACACGTATGTCAGCAGGATATTTTTGTACTATTTGCGTAGCGAATCCTGCCTGTTCTTACAAGTGTTTTTTTTGAGCATGTTGTGTAGGAAACAGCATTAAATCATGTATGGATGTCCGGACTACTTAGCGACGGATTTGGTGCCACACATGGAATGATGAGGAACAATCTCATATGGGTTGTTTCAAGAATGCAAGTTCAAGTTGATCAGTATCCAATCTGGTAAGTCAAAAATATTAGTCTTCATGTTCTTCCACCACCATTAAAGGAGAGTATTTGTGATTTTGTAGTATACAATCAAAACATAAAAAGACCCCAAATTTGACAAGCCTTGGAAAATCAGAAATGCAACAGCTACTTTTTCTCAACCTTTAAATTTAAATTTTTTCATTTGCTAGAATGAATCCATTCTAATCTGCAGCAATTACATGTGCTTGTATTCTGCAGGGGAGAGATAGTAGAAATTGACACGTGGGTTGGAGCGTCAGGGAAGAATGGAATGCGGAGAGACTGGCTAATCCGAAGTCAAGCCACGGGCCATGTATTGGCACGTGCAACCAGGTAATTTTTATTGAAAGAAAGTTCCTCACTTTTTCGTTTGATCACTAACATTGCTTTAGTTTTGTCACCATTCATGCTTATGCTAAAATATGGAACAGTACCTGGGTCATGATGAACCGGAAAACGAGGCGCCTCTCAAAGATTCCAGAAGAGGTGAGGGCTGAGATTTCGCCTTGGCTTATTGAGAAGCAAGCCATTAAAGAAGATGTCCCTGAGAAAATCGTCAAGTTGGATGATAAAGCAAAGTATATGAACGATGACTTGAAGGTAAAAAACATCATAATCAAACTTCCAATAGCTATAAATCCATCTATGTACAAATAATAGTAGAATATAGCATATGCTGACCAATTCAAGCTTATGTTTTGTAGCCCAAGAGAAGTGACTTGGACATGAACCACCATGTGAACAATGTAAAGTATTTAAGATGGATGCTAGAGGTGAAAAAACAAATAAAACCATAAAACTCTTAGTTCTTTAGTATGTTTTTTACCCTTTAAAATCACTCTTATCTAATTATTATCTCCATTTCTTTTTACAGACCATACCAGACCATATTTTGGAGTCTCACCAACTATCCGAAATCACCCTAGAATATCGAAGGGAATGTGGGAGTTCGGATATAGTTCAATCATTTTGTCAACCAGATGAAGATGAGATACTCAACAATGGAGTGAGCCAAGATATAAATGATATCACCATACTGAATGGATTTTCTTTGGCCACTGAGATTATGAAGGGAAATGGACTTTTGGGGTCCTTTGAGAAAAGGCCATTGAGGTATACACATCTCCTCCAAACCAAAGAGGAGTCCAAAAATGAAGAGATTGTTAGAGGAAGGACTGTATGGAAGAAAAAACTTCCCACAATGCTATTTTCTACCTAGCAAGAAACAAGATTTTAGATTCAAGGACCACCATTTTACATTCTCGACCAAAATTGGGGTTGCCTTGAAATTATCAGAAAAAAAACGAGACACTCCCTGCACTCCAATGGTGAAAGAAGATCCTAATAAAGTATGTCAAAGGTATAATGAAGATGAGTACTCAAAAGGGTACCAGAAAAGCACGACTGAAATTTTGAGTGCTTTTACCAAGTGAAATAACTAGTGTTATGATGTGTGTTGGTGAATTGATTGTGAGAGGAAAGTAGCTATTGGTCAGTTACCAAAAGGGGGTCACTTGGAAAAAGGAAAAGGTTGTGATTGCCCTGTCTGAGTGAGTCTCATTGTGGTAAAAGAATTATTTGGTGTAAGTAATAACAATCATACAACTATTCAATCTGTCAAATAAAATATGTTGTACAACATGGAGAAAGATCATATGCAAATGAACCGCAACTCATTCACAGATTGAACATGATTAAACCAAGGAAAACTTTCTGGCCTTAGAAAGAAGGAACTGAGACTAAACTTTATACGACAATAGTATAAGAACATTCTGCATGGCATACAAAGTAGTTAAAACTATCCAGAGTGTATATTTTTTAAACAAAAAACTTTTAGTTGTAAATTCTATTTAATTAAAACATAATACTGATTTGATCTATCATTACTACAAAAATCTCAACTTCTCAAGCTTCCACTAAACCTTTTCCAAAACAAAAAAGTTGTTGGGCTCTGCAACATATTAGAGTCTACCCCACATGAAGGTAGCAAGGTTCGTGTATGCCTATGAGATGTGGGTCCCACCCCAATGAGAGAGAGTCGAGTGGAACTAGGTTCCTAGATGCCATTAACTCCGCTCCAAATATATGGCTTTCGAAATTGAGAACCACATTATTTTTTTTTAGAAACAACTGAATAGAATCGCTCTTCCTATAATAATGCACAATGTCTCACCGACAATTATTCACTAGGCTTTAGAAAGAGACGTGACACTTCCACTCACCTAAGAAATAGACCTTTATATACGTGTGTGTGTGTGTGGGTAGCTCCCACAAGTAAGTGGACACTATTTGCATTTGAAGTGAAGCGATGCTGAAAGAATTTGATTGAAACAAATGGCCGACAATTATTAGGGTGTGATGGGACAACAAAAGCCCGCATGTGTACACACAAATGCAAGTGCACAAAGAAACAGCTACAGAGAGAGAGAGAGAGAGAGAGGGACAAAGAGGCAATGAATGGTGAAGTTTTGGGAGATATATTTGGCTTTGCCTTGTCTTGCCACTTGCCAGGCATATCATATCTGATAGCCTTCATGATTTTTACTTTTCTAGTCTCTCTAGGCGTCTTAATGCTCTGCCCGCCGTCCCCATTTCACTGTCTGCTTGGTCTCCTGATCCAACTCAAACTTAGACAGTGACACTCTAATTAATCAAACCAGAAAAATATAAATATATATGAAAATAAATGCACCGAATTTACATTTTTTTTAAATTATTAATATTTGATGTCCTTAATTTTAAAATCATTCTTAATTTACTTCCTGAACTTTAAAAATTCTCACACTTTGTTTATTAAATTTTAAATTGTTCTCACGCAGGATTAGATTTGTCCTCAATTCTATAATTTACGCTTTAATTGCATTTCAAATACCAAATACGCTCTGTAGTTCCGCTACAAAGTAGCAATGGTTAATGCTGTATTAATGGCAATTCAGTGGCAATGCATAATCAATTTCTGAATCTAGCGTTAATCTGAATTTGGCGAGAAGCAACAAATAACTATCAAATGCTTTCAAGAGAGAAAAAATCTTCCAAGTAAACAGTCAGAGAGTCACCAGTCACGTGGCACAAATTAGTCTTAACCAATTTATGTTGCGAAATGCAATATGAGGCGTTAACCAACGTCTAGACTTTGAGCCAAAAAATAAAAAGGTCAAATTAACAATAACCTTGTGTGGTAAATATTAACTAAAAGCCAGTAAAGAAAAATAACTTCAACTACATATAACTGATTCTCTCTTCTTCTTTTTTTCCCCTTTTATAAACCTCAGAATAAAACTGGGACAATTAGAAATTAAAAGCTGGAAATTTGAAAGTGTGGAAAAAATTTGCCAGTAATGGTGGCAACCCGTAACTCATGAGCCTTCCAGTAGAAGCATTTCCCACTACCCAACAAGAAAGAATTAACAATATTCTCTGCTCAAGAAAACTGTGATCCACTAATCTAAGAAAATATGGATTTACAATTTTTTTAAAAAAAGAGGATCAGTATTTACATGGAAGGATAAACTTCAAGCAAAAGTTAGGAATCAAAGAATGATGTAGAGAAGTAGTGCAGTATCATTGCCTCTTTCTCAGTAAACTTCGATGAGATTGCCACGACCAAACAATGAGGAATAGTACGAGGAATGCTCCGACGGATGTCCAAAAGGTTACCAGCCATAATGGCATAGGTTTAGGATACAATCCTGGCAGAATCAAGAGGAAAAGCGTTATTTAATTCGGTATAAAATACGAAGTTGCTGATAATCGAGATCGTATAATTAAACCTGTTAAAAAAAAAAAAAAAAAAAAAAAAAAATACCGTGTCCAAACTTGATGCAAATGAGAAGTTCAACGATGCAAATAGCAATGGAAAGCCAACAAAATGCGCCGACCTTCTTGACAGGTTTTCTGTAAGATTAACAGTGATTAGAAAAGGTTATAAAACACATGGGAAAAGAAGGCCAAGAGGTACACACATGATTTTGTCAGGGGGAGTGAGAAAGAGAGAGTACCGGTCCTGAAGGTATGAATTGTACTCGCGAATTGTCGGAATTGCAATTAGCCACCACAATATCAACCTATAGACGATAACAGGGTTTCGGGGAGGAATCCACAGACAAAACTTGAGAAAGAATGTGTTAAGCTCTACTGTAAGGAACACAATGCAAAGGCAAAGAACTTGAATGAAACGCCATGGACCAAGCAGGGGATGCCACTCATCTTTATCCCACTGAGCTGGCGTAAATTGTTCTAATGTCCTTTTGACCTGAATCAGTAGAAAAGGCATCTTAAAAATCAACGCAGTTTCAATAGCAAGACTCGGAAAACAAAATACAAGGGGGGGAAAAGGTTTTCTCCCGCAGAAAGGTCAGGCAAGGGGAATAAGCTTTCTACTCCAAACTTTACAATGCAATTTTGAACATCTTGCCAAAACCGTCTATCAACTATTTGAAATTAAATGTATAGTCAAAAGCATACTTTTCCGATAATATTAGGCTGACGGCTTATCCCGACCCACTTGTATGTTTTCCCATCAAAGTATCTAACAGTATGCATTCCTGCCCAGATACCTGCAGAATATACAACAAAAGAAACTTGTTCAGAGGGCTCCCCAGTTTCCAAATGAAAAAAGTATTTAAAATCAACGAAATTACTACTTTATTTCACTTTACAGTATAACGCGATAAAGATGTTAAGAACGTCCTAATTTAAGATCTAGATATTATAGCTAAACATAGAACTCAACCATGACAAGCCAAAATTTTTAAAAATTAAAAGTTCTTACCAAACCAATTGCAGATCAAAATATCAAGAATAATACTGTCCCACCAACATTCGTTGAAATTTGGTAACATGTGGCGGAAGGTAAGCTGAAATGCCGAAATAAGCTTTAGTTAACAATCAATATGGCCACTTGAGCATAGAAATTATGCACGTGTTAGAAATATAAAGATAGACGAGGAGAGAGAGAGAATGGAACTAAGTTAAGGGAACTAAGTTAGGCTGAATACGAGAAGGGAAATGTACTAAGTTATGTCAAGGAAATAACCTCCATCAACTCAAATCCAATTGATAGAACCCAAAGAAGAGGCTGATTACGGATCAATATAGCTTTTCCCCACCATCCAATAATATGAGCTAAAACAAATTCATCAAAAAGTGTTTCCTAAACAGAGGGGAAAAATAAAATTAGAAGATCGCGTCACTCCGCGAAGAACATAAAATAAGAAAATGTTAACTGGTAGATAGGTTCACAAAGAAGAAATCATACATAAACATTCTTAAACCTGCTTGTAGGATTTTCAGGGAGATATATGCGGCAATCCGCTCCATAGGATCTTTCTGGAAGTTCTGCACGTAATCATACAATAGACGGAGATTAAGAAAGTTCCAAGAGATATATAGCCAATGTAAGCTATTTCTTACAGCTCATACAATGGTTGAAAAGAGAAAATTCATAAGCCAATTAATAGTTTGGAATCAAGAACTGCATTACCAACACCAAGATCTGGATGGAGAAACTTCATAAACTGCCTAGCATCATCTCGCTTCTGGAAAGTGAGAAATTGAAAAGTTACCATGGCATGAAAGTGACGCAGTAGAATAATAAATGAAACTTAAGAAGGCAAAAAGTGATAACAACTTGAGAGGAGACTCTAGAAAAAATCAAAAGATAGTGTATACTCAAAACAGATTTTCTTTTTTCTTTTTTTAGGAAAAACAAAACGAGTAGCAAAGCCAAGCTAAAGACAAAGGAAGCAGATAAACCAACCTGAAAAAGCAAAAATGTGAGAGAAACAAGGTAAACAACAGCCATTCCATGAACTAAGCGCCAAATTGCCGGATGTGGCCGAATCAGAACCCTGTATGAAGTTCCACATCAGCAAACAGTACCAACAGGCTCGATCAAGTACTACAAGAACTTCGGGAAAAACATGACAGGTATTTCGCAGAACACATTCATTTTAAAACGGAACAAAAACCAAATAACACGTGATCCAAACAAGACAATCTCCCCTTTCTTTACAAGCACAAATATTCCGGAAATCCAGCTGCATATAAACCATTTTTATCGGCATAGCTTCAACTTGCTACAGAGAAGGTGGCAGCCAAAAGACTTTCAAAACAAAGGCATTTCAGGTTCTGATATCAATCACTTTTCGTGCTTAAATTAGATAGAAATGCCAATTAAACAAGTATCTACGCACTCCCAAGTCCAAAGGTCAAAAGGAGACAGAAAGGAAAGTTTTAAGGAAAAGTATCCGCTCTCACCTCACAAAAATCACAACGCAACTTAAAAGCAATGCATTTAAGTCTAAGAAAAAAGATATAAAAAAGAAATAAATTGACAGTCCAAAAAGTACTTGCAAAACAATAAACGTTCACAACAAATGTAGCCGAGCACTTACGAAGAAGGGGCTTGCAGCAAGCAATAAGCAAGAAAAACTGCAATCATTGCCCATACGCCCCTACAGGAAACAAGTGTTAAGAAAATTCTACTTGAGAAAAAATTCTACAAAGATATTGCACAAAGACAGGTATATACAATAAATAAGAACCTACCTTTTCACTGATGTAACAAGATCTCCAGATACAGTACTTTCAGGATCCAGTGCCCCACTTGCCCATCTGGTAAATGCATCCAGGGGAAAAAAAAAGAAAAAAAAAAAAAGAACAAATATTATTTGATGCAATACACTAATCATTGTGTCAAAGCAGCAGCATGGTAATATAAGCTCATCTAAGGCACGTTTATCTTTCATAATTCCACTTTCATATCCTACAAAATGGACAAATTTTATAAAACCACTTCTTTTCTCTGATATATTGACAGACTCAAAAACGATTAGACGAAATGCACAAAAATCTCTTGACCGCATGGAGATTCAAAGAAAGGAGAACAAAGAACAACACGAAAAGGATGAAAGAATCTTCTTCAACCATCATTTCCCAATCTAGTACAAGCTGTCACCCAAAATAAAAGTTTGCAAACTTTAAGGAAGCAAGCAAATATGGAGAACTGATTACCTCATCATTTTCCCGCTATAGAAATTCTATCTATCAGATTCTAGATAGTCGTAGCTTAATAATATCCACAAGAAGAAACATCATTTTGTTTTAAGACCCAAAGATGGCGAAAACAAAACCCAATGCTAAGAGAAACAAGTAAAAAACAGTAATTAAAGCAAAATAAAAATAAATAAATGAAGGAGAAATTCAAAGTGATTCTCCTACCCAGAAAGAGCCACTCTCTCAATATAAAATGATTGTGAATTCCCTTTAAAGATTCATGTGAATCTGGAGGGACTACATACATGATTCTGAGTTAAATGACTTAAGCAAGGATTGCAGGAAATGTAAAGTTGAGGCAAGTCACAAACTTCCCATCCAGATTGCAAAACATGAAGGTGAAAGTTAACAGTTAATTAAGCGCCTATGATCAATGTTAATATTCTGAAGATGAATTGCAATATTGGTTACTAATAAAGAATTGCATAATTGCTAAAAACATCTATATAGGACTTCAAAGTTGGCAGAACCCTCACATAAGAAAACATGCGCCAACAAGTAACATTGAAATGGTCCGAGGCTTGTATGCCCATGCCGTCCATGGATCAAGGTCATCTCCAACACTAGAGTGAATGACATCACCATTTTCTTGACCATGATGATCATTTCTTCTTAATCTCCTATGACCATTAGGCCGCTCCATCAGTCGTCAGACTGTCAGAAAATTACTGCAAACCATAAAATACAAAATGAAAAAAGGTGAACCTGGCGTCGATGGAGGAATCAAAACTCATAATAAATAAGTGGGAAAAAAATCAGTGGATATATGCTCAGCTCATGAAATTGAGAAAACAAAAACCAGAAAGAAAGTTGTGATGATTTCTTCAAATATCGTGGCCCCATTTTTGAGCTAACAGCACTCGATTACTTTCACCGATGACAACTACATTCCATGCTTACAATATAATACCACTAAGGCCTACATGTTTGACACATTTCTTCCATTAAAATTGAAAATTAGTCAGCCATAAATCAAAACAAGGTCGCCCGACAGAGAGGTACCGTCCCTACATAAGAGTCATGGTAATATCCAACACCGTTCTCTATAAAGGAGCAACCCACTTCCACACTTAATTCCACGATCCCCACATATTGTCTTGGTAGCATTTCACATCATTCTCTATAAAGTAAAAAACCCCCCCCTTCCACACAAAATTCCACAATGAAATATGATTTCATATGATCCAAATTGATATTCCCAAGTAAAATATTTCAAGGCCAACAAACGATCAAAAGAAAAAGAATTTAATGGTGGGGTATTTAAATAAAAATACACTACTGTATGGACACAATTTTTAACCGTTAGATCACCTCAAAATTATATCAAATTAACAAAGCTACAATAATTTAACAGAACTTCATAAAGATCTAACCATTAAAACTATGTCTTACCAGTAGAGTATTTTTTATACTCTACCACAAAATTCCTCAATATCCCTAAACAAAGCCAAGATTAAATTCACCCTCTTTTAAAACCTGTCCAACTTAAAAACATCCTAGTTTACATTCCATTCCACACCATAGATGAAAAATTCCAAATAGATAACCAAACTTTCATGCTTAAACGGGAAAGCACATTAATAATTTCAGGCCAAGTGTTAATAAAACCAACACTTTACTCACCTAGATAACTCACTCACTCAGTTATTTATCTAGACTTATCTCTCTTCTAGTTGTTAAGTCTCTTACTCTAGAAAAAACGCCACCTTACTAATAAAAAGCAGTCAAATGAGAAAATTCACAACCCAATGTAGTAAATTTGGATCACTTGTTGATGAAGAAGATTGTCCTAACCAATAAATTAATCACAATTAAACCCCCACCAAACTGGTATCAAATTAAAGCACATGCAAAAGCACAATAACCCAAATACATCTATAATCCAAATTCCATTAAATAACAACCCACTAAACTTTTACAAATATTATCAAAACTTTAAAACATATCTAGAAACAAGAAACCAAATAGAAAAGCATTACATATACACACATGAATTAATGATGGAAAAAGGAAAATAGATTAAATTAAACCAAATTGAAGCAAATTAAATCAAAGTAAATCTCACGTTAATGATCATTAAATCGGAAAACAACCCACCAAGAAGTCATGGTTGCAATTCGAAGTGAAAACCTTGCATGTGTGAAAAAACAAATGGGTAATACATATGAAGACGCGAATGATAATTAGCAATACTAATTAATCATGATTTCGAAAACCAAAACACTAGGGGAAAAAAGTAAGAAATGACGTTTTTATAATTTGCAATGAATGAAATAAAATGAAAATTAAAAAAAAAAAGAGAGAATAAATACGTACAGACCAACACGATTCTCAGATTCATACATACATATATATATATATATATATGTATATGTATGCTTGCGTGTGCGTGTGCGTGTATATGTGTAGAGAGAGAAAGTGATGGAGAGAGAGAGAGAGAGGAGTATAGAAAAAAGCTATGTATTTCAGCGAGAGAGAGAGAGATGTAGCTATATACTTACGTAAAGATGAAGGAGAGAGAAGTGGGACTGACAAAGTAGTCGTAGGCGTACGATTGGAGGGACCAAGAGAACCTCGGCCGTCGGATCAGACAAAATTCCAATTAACCGAACGAACCACAGCGACGGCGATGACGATGACTTAACCGGTTTATCAATGGCGAAGAACAACAAGCGATGAAAAAGGAGAAGATACTAGAATATATATATATGATTGGAAAGAGAGAACTTTTTGATTCTTTTATGAATCGGATTGAAATAGTATTTGTAGCGACGAAAAGATAAGAAAAAGGAGAGGAAAAAAAATAAGAGAGAGAGGTTTCGATTTCTCTCTCTTCAGTTTCTCTTTCTTCTGCGCAGATAGATGGAGAGAGAAAGAGCCTCTCTCTCTCTCTCTCTCTCTCTCTCTCTCTCTCTCTCGCTCTGCAACAGCGGCGAAAAGGCAAAGGATGACTATGATGAGAAAAATGTATTAGCTGTATATATATATATATATATATATTTATATATGCGTGTGTGTGAGTTTATATGAGATAAAAGGCAGAGGAGAGAGAAAGAAAGAGACAGAGGGAGAGTACGACGGTCAAAGAGAGATTTGAAGATGTTTTTTAAGATACGGTCCAAACTCCAAATTGAGAGTTTGGCACCGTTTAATTCCCTAATTTAAAATTTTAATTTAAATTAAAATATAATTTTATGTGATAATTTTTTATTATAATAAAAAATTAAATATTATTATTTTAAAAATTTTTATTATAATAAAATTTAAATTGATAAAATAAATAAAATCTTAATTTATAATAAATAAACATATATATATTTTTTTTGAAAATACAAATGAACATCTTTATTAATTTTCTCAAAAAATTAATTCTGTAACAAATAATATATAAAGCTGTAATTATTAAAAAAAAAAACCTGTAATAAAAAGAAACATGAATTTAAACTTAAGCAAAAAAAAAAAAAAAAAAAACAAAAAAAAAAATAACACGTATATGTATACATTTAATTAAAGGATATCTTAAAAAAGAAAAAACACACACATATAAGACAGGTGGATCATTGGAGGGAAAAGAAAAGAAAGGAAGTTAAGAAAATACTTTCATTTGATGGAAGCAGTAGGAAGGAAAGGAATTTTTTGTTATCTTCCGAAAGTACCCCCTTCATCTACTTTTATTTGCATGTATTTCTGCTTTCTTTCCTCTCGATTTCACTCTTTTGTCCTTTTATGGTTTTATATTACTTTTTTTTTCTTTTTTTATTGGTAGTTTAAGTGGGTAAAAAGTGTTTTAGAAAAACCATCTATCACTCTACTCATATTTCAAAATCAGTTCCCAGAGTTTGAGCTAGTGATTGACCTTTGAATTGGACTGATGGAAAAGAACACAGTAAATAACAAATTTTTAAAATTAAATTAAATAAATTTTAAATTTTAAATTTATTTAAAATAAATAATATTTTACCTGGTAAATAAATTTGTGCATTTGTGATTAGTAAAAATATTTTTTTAAAAATAAATTTTCTTTTCACGACCTGTGAAAAGAATTTTTTTTTTTATATAAATAGAGATTTTTTTAAGAATTTTTATAATATGAGATTTTTTAAAAAAAATTTGTAGTGTAAGTTACTTTTTTACTATTCATAAATAAATCATTTATACGGTAAATGATTTATTTAAAACGTAACTTGTTATTTACTTAAAATATTTTTAAAATTTATTATTTATTTAATTTAATTTTAAAAATCTGTTATTTACTATAATTTTTTAAAAATTTATTAAAATAGAGAATTGTTAAGCTTATTTAAAGAGGTGCTTATCTCATTATTCTTTATTAAAACTTAATCAACGATTGAATTATGCCCTTTATGCATATTTGAATGTTTTATACATGCAGCCGATGCTTATTTTTCTTTTAAATTTTACATGTAATTTTGTTAAGATGGTAGAGTGATAATATTAGTATGTACGAGCGTAAGTTCATTCTTACTATTTCAATTAATTGAGGTACGTGGGATGCGATGCACATATTATTTTATAATTAAAGTTTTTATAGTATTGATAATAAATAAAAAGAATGAATACAAAAAAACAAAAGCAAAAAGAAAAAGGATTATTTACACAAATAATCTTTAAAGATATGCATTTGTTTTATTTTGATCACCGACATTTATATTTTAAGGTCTGGCTATTCTGAAGTTTGTGAAATATACAAACAAATTGACAATTTTTTAAATAAAATGTAGCACAAATAAAGTATTGTAGGTTAGTGTTTTACAAGGGATAAAATCGTGAAGGAAACAAATAAATCCAAAATATATTCTAAAAATAAAACGAAAAATTGATCTGGTGATACAATTTGATTTTCTTTTCAGATTTTTTTTTAAAACTTTTCTTTTATTACTTTATCTTTTTAAAACCCTCACATGTGATTATTGTGTTAGATTTTGTCTGAAAATAAACACTTTATTAACTAAGAAGTCAAAACTGTATATTTCATTAGCAAGTATTCTTCTTAGAGAAACACAAAAACACAAACAGCATACACATTTGACTATATGAAAGGAATGAAAGAAACTAGCCACAATAAAAGTTTAAATTAATCATAATTAAAGAAATTATTCTGATGAGAAAGTTGAGATTACAAATTTAAGAAAATTATAAAAAAAAATGGCGATAAAGTTTAAATGGAGAGAAAATTAAAGAACAAAAAAGAAAAAAGTTAAATATAAGATTAGAGGTAAAAACATTATGGTATGCAAATGTAGCAAAAAAAAAAAAAAAAAAAAAAAAAAAGGTAAGGCACCAAAAAAGAAGAAAGAAAAAAAAAAAAAAAAAAAAAAACAAGTGAAGTACCAAAAAAGAAAAAAAAAAGTAATAACAAAAAAGAGTAAAGCACCACTTGTAATATAAACGGTGGACAAATGGAGTTAAAAATGGAAGAATAAATGTAAAAAAAGGAAAACGATGGAATTATAAAAAATAAATAAATAAAGAAGAAGAAAGATTTAAGCGGTTCTAGGGTAAGAGATTGTGGTAGATAAATGGAGAAAAAGAAAAAAAGAAAAGAAAAGAAAAGAAAAAGGTGGAGAAAAATAAAGAAAGGGAAAAAAGGTATAAAAAATTAGTAAAAAGAAAGATAAGAAAAAAAATGTGAAAAACATGCCAAACACCAAAACGGTACGCATTTGACAACCAAAGCTGTAAGGGTGTGTGACATACTATTTAAATCATTCAAAACCAACTAAACCAAACCAAATCGGTTTTTACTTATGTAATTTTTTAAAAATTATGTATATTTCAAATATCTATAAATTATTCATATTTAAAAAAAAATCTTTTATTTCAAAATTAAATAATTTATAACCCTAGAAGTTTTTATGATAACCTATATTTACAGAATTAACACTATCTTCCACAGTTCTTTTCGCTCATCTCCTCTCATTCTCCACTCCTCTAAGTTCTTGACATGTTTCTCTTTAAAGCCTTGCTTCTTTGTTAACGTGAATATCATCTCTGTAATAATAAGTGTCTCTAAGTTGTCTATACTCGTTTTCTTTCATATATTTAGAAAAATTAAATATCATTTTCAATCATGAGTCACAACTAATATTATATAAATATCTATAATTTAATTGCTTTGACTTCATTTTATCTTTAAAAAAAAAAAAAAAGAGACAAGAGCGCACAAAACCAGCTACGGTTGAGACTTGAGAAGATGTTGTAAAATATTAGTTCAAACCAATTAGAAAAACCAAACCAAATCAATTAAAATCCGTTTGCTTTAGATTATATTAGATTCTTTAATTAGTTTGGTTTGAAAATCTCTAAACTAATTTGTAATTAGCTTAGTTTACATTTCACCTAAAATAAATGGTTTGGTTGGTTTACACACCCTTAATGAATCTTTATCGACTTTTTTGTATATTTAAGATTAGGATTACGATTACGATTACGATTTAGAATTTAAAATATATTGTGGGTACACATATATACACACTTAGTGGGAGAGCCACAATACATTAAATGTCCTCATTGAAAATTGAAATATGTTATCATACCCAATTTTATTTTTTTTTAAAATAATAATGTTCCCACTTAATAATGAAAAATATATAACCATATTTCCATTTAATAAAAGACTACTTTTAATTTTGTTTCATAGTCCTCTAACAGAACAAAAGTGGAGTTTTTCTATTTCATAGTGTTTTGAAAACATAATTTATGATATCTCTAAATTTCCTTCCATATTGTTTAATCAGATCTAGGCCACCAATTATGTGACCCTTGATAGTCGTAACATGTTGCACATGATATGCTAAGTTAATGCGCTATCAACTATCAACTTTTCATCAAATTAAGCAGAAAGAAGTTTGCAACTTTGGATCATTTTATCTCCATTAATATGATATATGCATACATAAACATCATCAATACTGTCTCCATAGAACCTTTCTTAAATTCAACTAATTATTGAAGATATATTAATCATCTAATCTAACAATATATAAAAGTATATATCTATCGTTCCTTCAGGAACAACCAATAAATACTAGCTAGTTCCTCATAAAACACATTCATAATTCAAATAGTACAATATTAGAAAGACAAAATAAATATAGGTGTACACAAATTGTGATGTATCAATTTATCAATAAATTATCTTTTTAAAGACAAGTAGATAACAATTTCATTTCGTGCGTTGTTAAAATGTCTTCATATGTAATGCCAAAAAAAAAAAAAAAAAAAGTCTTCATATGAAAATCTGAAAGACAACAAAACTAAAAAACAACAACTCAATCAACATTATTTACAATAAAGTAATGTGATATAAAAGTTAAGATGTCTACTACTAATGAATCAGCTAAAAAGTACATATTTTCATTAAAAAAGACATTAGATACCGCGAGTAGAGAACGGATATGTAGGTTAAAAAAAAAAAAAAAATTTTGGGGTAGAGATACAAGTTTATGAGATTTCTCCTGTAAAAATAAACCATCTGTAAATGGCTATTTTTTAACCATCTTAAATTTATATTAAAAATTATTTATTTTATATATTTTTTATTTTAATGTGATTTTAATTAAATTTAACAGTAAAAATATATATATATTATTATAAGAGGTCATATACGATAAGGAAAAAAAAAAAAAAAAATAATTAGTGAATTTAATTTTGGAGCACAGAACAGAAAACCTGCCAAGTTGTTGGTGCCAAAAAAGCCAATAACGAAAGGACCATTAATTGACCAAACATGATGATTAGAGGACATAACTGAGTGTCCCAGTAGTACTACAACCTCTTTCACAGGGTCTCTACCCTCTACGTTTTCAATGCTCGTGCATGTGATCCAAACGGGGATGTAGGCCTCCTGTATGGTGCCATAATAATATAAAATAGTAGTAAAAACGTACAAGAATCATCACTGTGGTCAAGAAGTTAGTCCATTTAATTTAGGTTAGAATTATGTGATTAAAATTATTTTTAAATTATATATTTTTTTATGAGAAAAAATATTATAACGAATTAAAAATTATGATTCAAATTAGGAAATGAATCTCTCTACTAAACATTAATTAGAGATTTTTCCTTTTTTCTCTAAGAAATACATTTCCTAACCAATGCTTTTTATTGTTAAATTAATTTTAATCTCGTTACCAAAGAGTTTTCGAGCATATATCGTTCTAATATGACAAAACATATAATTAGCAAAGAGTTCCAATCATTTAAGCGTATTACTTTATTATTTATCGTATGATAAATCAAACCGTTAAAAATTCATATACAATGCAAATATAAGACTAAATCTACAGTTTAATTAAAAAACTAATCTAATACTTAAAAGCACCATTATTTCTATAGGATAAATCAAACCGTTAAAAATTTATATACAATGCATAATATAAGACTAAATCTGCGGTTTAATTAAAAAACCAATCCAATGCTTAAAAGCACCATTATTTCTGGTGGAACAAAATAGCTGTTTTTCACCATGAATTAATGCACCCCTGGGTTTAACTGCTAAAAGGCAGTGTTTATTACTAATTGAGTAGAAAAGGACAGTTGTGACAATTCCCTATCTATTTTACCCTACAGCTCTACACCATAACCACGGTTTAATGCTGCAAAATCCTAAAGCACAGAACAACACATGACTAAAATGACTGCAGTTAACGTCAAATCGATCGTAATCAATGAAAGTCAAATCAATGTTACTGATAAGATTAGATCAATACCGTTGCTGTTTAGGCAAATATTGACACCTGACAAAGATTTTTCTAAAGTACCATCCCAATCTTTCTTCTAGATTCATCGTTCCTATCCAAACACAGTACTGTTTTAAGTAATTTTCACCTTTCTTTGTTAGGGGAAAAAAGATGGGTAGATAGAGGGAGAAAAGTTAATAAAGACTCTCTGTTATTGATTGCGGCGGAATAGCTTTTAGAGTATCTCGGAATGAATTCTCTATTTTTTTTAGTTAAATTTTAACTAAAATGATTAAAAAATTATTTTAAGTAATAATTTTTTTAATGTATCATTCTAATTATATTTTTTATTTTAATTAAACATAAATTATTTTAATATTTATTAAATTTAAATATAAATAAGTTTATTTAATTTTTAAAAAATAAAAGTGTTTGTGGTGTGTCTAAAAAAGTTAATTTTGCTCGATTTATTGCCTCTTTAATTTCTCTTGTTGGAACTCAGTACATGTGTTACCCTCTTAATCATTTTAATCGAATATCTACAGTCGTGGTTAAGTCGGTAAATACATTTGGCTCTTCCGCAATGTATTTTTATAATTTGGAATGTAATTCCTCTTTTTAAAAAAAAAAAAAAAAAAAGTATTTTTTTCGTATCATACTACAAAATTCATTGACTATATAATTATTAGCTGGCCATTAAAACTTCTTGTATTTTCAAGGATTCTATATATGTAGGAACGCATTTGAGCTGAGCTTTAACGTAAGTTACGTATTTTGTTATTATTTTTTCTTGACCATTAATCATCATCTATTTTGATGAAATGGTGCTAGTGTGTGTACATTTTGTGTGTATATAGGAAAATATATTTCATATCATGGAAATACACTATAAACACTATAGATACTACATGGAACCAGTAAACAACCAATTTCATGTCAGCCTAATATTGTAGAGAGGTTTGAGTATTAATAGTTGTTTTTTTTTTTTAATTTTATTGTCGTTTGTTCTAACTTTTTAATTTAGTTAAGTTTTATTATTATTATTTTGTTTATCTTAATTGTTATTTTGTTATTATTTTTTAAGTGAGCTATAAATAGCCATTTAACTATTATATTATGAAGATTTAACATTACATATCCTGTCTTCTGTCCAAATTTAACGGGTAAAATTCCGTTTTATCTATTCTGTTGCATCACATCCACTCAATCTCTTATTATGGACAATACATGGCACCAGTAAACACGAATACGCGTGCGCAACATGCCCAGCCCAAAGCAACCATTCAACACGATAATTCTACACTTTCGCCACTAGGGGTGAGACCTCTTTAACGATACCATGCAGCTGTTTTATACACGCACCAATACTGTTTTATGCCATGACTATTTTATACTTCATGATGGTCTTTTTTTTTTTGAAAAGGTTTTTTTTGTTTGTTATTAAAAATAAAGAAAAAAAAAAGGTCATTAGTGTCATCCCATCCCTTTTTTGTTTTGAAAAAAGTTAATAATAAGAGTAGAAAAGGTACGTCCGTTGTCAATGAACCGATTGTAAGAGATATTTAAGATCTTTTTATTTATTTATTTATTTTTTTAAGTTTTGAGGGTGATCATTGCACCTCTATTTCTAGATTTTGTTCCCTTAATATAATCCATTCATTTATATAAAAAAAAAAAAAAAAAAGGGAAAGAAAGAAAGAAAAGTGAGACAAATATCAATTTTTCATCTTCCAAGATAAAAGTACCGTATGCTACACGTAGTTTATGGCCAACAAAATTAATGTGGGAAAGAACGTTACAATCAAAATAAGCAACTGACGAAATGACACAAGAATTGAGGTGGTCCTTTCCCCTTGGCTTGGCCTACCCACCAACTATTATGTACGACAATCCTCAAAGTGTCTCAATTTTTCTATTCAAGATTTTTTAGCTTGCGGCTCATATGTAGAGAAAACTGAGCATATTATATATAAGCATATGTTCATTATCAATCCAAAGCAACAAGTATTTCAAGCCAAAAAAAAAAAAAAAATCCCAAGTATATAAAGTACTTTCTGTTTGAATTTTGACATATAGAAATATATGTGCTTTTAATGTTTTAAGGAAAAACGTTATGAGGGATAAAGTTAAGAAGAACATGGGGAAAAAAATTTATTACTAATTATATATATTTCCTACAGATTTCACTTTTTGTATCTCGTTTTATTTGTCTCTTTTTATGTTTTCTTTTTCAATAATGTTTTGCCGTGTTTATTATAATATCATCATAAAAACATAAAAAAATATGTTAATTGAATTAATGTTTTCCATTGCATGTTTTATTTTACGTGACATTTTAAATAATGCGATGTAATATTATTAGCAAGATATGAAATTGCTCAAGGACACGAGAAACATTTGTTTGCTACAAGAACTCCATAAGAAGCGGTTTTGGACCGCCGTTGGTTATTGGAGAGCATTGGTATGGTATTGTCGTACGTTTCTCTCCCCCCAGAAACGCCTCTGTCTCATGAAAGTCCAATCCCACACATTTTATTAAAATTAACGACACTGTTAATATTAAAAGGTTTAATATTACTGAATAAATAGGATGCACAGATTTTCTTGTTGTCCCTGAAAACTAAGTCCGCTATAATAGACTGTTCAACCTAAAAATAGTAAGTTTATTGTCATTAGTAGCTGCATAAAACTACACAAAGATGACGAATAATGTTTTGAAGTTATAACATTATGTAGGAGAGAGAAAGTGAACAATTTCATTGACTATAGAAATCCAACATGCACAAAAAGAAAACAGTTCCCATGGTTTTCAACTTTCATTCTTTTGTTTTTTTGTTTTTGTTTTTTTGCTTTTTTTATGATACTAGTTAAAGTTATGTGCTATGCACAGGGGTTAATTCTATAAGTTTCATCATTATGTTAAATTTTAATTTTTGAGTTATTGTTTTTATTTTTTTATTTTTTTGGATAATAGAGATCTTATAGTTAATTGTTAGTTAATACATAACTAACACAAATATCTTTATGAGAATAATTTTTGATATAGTAAAAATTGCCTAGGAAAAAAAAATCAGGACTCTTTTCAAAAATATATTTTAATAGGAGCGAAAAAAATAATTTAACAAACATGCATCAAAAAAAAATATTACACTATAGCGAATTTTTTGAAAAAAATGGAAATCGAGAGAACCCAAAAGAACAAAATCAAAATAAAAAAAAGAAAAAAAAAAATGTATACTGAAGAAAATGATAAGAAAAATGAGTGTCAAACAAAAAAATAAAAATGAGCTACTAAAGAAAAATAAAAAAGGAAGGAGAACGAAAAAAAGGAGGAAAAACAAAAAAACAAAAAAATAAAAACAAGAGACTAAAATGACAAGATCAAGACAAATGATTGACTAATTACATACTAGAAAGAATCGCAAAAATCTTTTGATAACACAGATTTCTATTTCTTAATGATATCCCACGATCAAGACAATTGACTGAGTCCCGTGAAACCATTTTTGAGAAGAAAATGGTACTATTTGACCGCTATACGTTGCTAACATCAGGAAATAGAATACTCAAAATTCTGAGGAACTGGTCGAGCCGCTAAAGTAGCTAAAGTAGTGATAAACCCTGTTAGGGGACAAAATGTTTCGTCCTCTTAGGGACTAAACCACGGAAGCCCCTTTAGATTTCTATATAGGGAGCGAGGGAAATAGGGCTAACAAAAAAATAAAAAAAAATAATAGGTCAATGTTTATAATTAGAAAGTAAATAGGCTTAATAGGGGCAAATCTAGATTTATATTAAATTAACATTCTAAAAATACCCTAAATTAAAAGGAATTGAAATTTTAAACACAATATGTATTTTGATAATAAATCATAGACATGATAAATCTTAGATTTACAAATAGAACTAAAAAATGTTTATCTTATATTAGTAAAGTTAATATAATTTAATAACAATAAATTCTTGATTTACACTGTAAATGTAAGATTTACAAATAAACATAATATGTGTTCTGATAATAAATTCTATCTTTATCGTATAAATTCAAGATTTATGAATGAATAAAAATTGTGTTCTGATGGATAGATTGTGTTATTTGTAAATCCAAAATTTACAAATAACACAATCTAGGATTTATTGCATGGTAAATTTTAGATTTATGAGCTGAACTAAAAAATGTTTGTCTTATATTAGTAAAGTTAATTTAATCAAGTAAATCTTAAATTTACACTTTAAATTCAGGATTTATAAATAAACACAATATGTGTTCTGATGCTAAATCTTAGATTTATTGTGTAAATTTAAGGTTTACGAAGGAACAAAAATTATGTGACCTGATGGTAAATCTTAGATTTACACTATAAATATAGGATTTACAAATAACACAATCTGTATTCTGATGGTAAATTTTGAATTTATCTAGAAAATCCAGTACTTATGAGCATAGTTGAAAAATGTTTATCTTATCTTATATTAGTAAAGTTTTGAATTTACCGTGTAAATCTAAGATTTATGAAGGAATGGAAATTGTGTTCTAACTGTAAATTTATGATTTACAAAGAAACACAATTTGTATTCTGATGGTAAATCATAAATTTATACAATAGAAAGAACGACTCATACTGAGAAAAAGAGAAGTGCAAACCCACAAATAACATATTGAGAGAATAGAGAAAAGAAGATCTAGATAAGAAAAGAAAAAAAAAAGTAGAAAAAGAAAAGAGTAATATTAAAAAATGAAAAATTCAAAACATACAAATGCCTACTAATTTCTATACATTGATTATTTACTAACATAAATTTGAAATTTAAACCTATTTTCTATAATTTCTCCTTTATTATATATTGTATAGATAGATGTCCAACAATAATGAGAATTTTATGGGCGAAATATGAAAAAACACGCTATAGATGGAAACAATTCTAAACTTTTATTAACGTCAAATTCATATTAATTAAAAAGTATAACAATTTAAAGAAATTTGATGAAAATTTGACCGTTTAGAACTGTGTCTAGATAGTAAGATATTATTTTATATAAACTGGTTCTATTCACACCATATTTTTTTACTCAATACACCTCTTTCTAACTATACATCTCATAAAATTTTTAAATAATTAAATTTACTTTTTACACACCCTTTGTATTTTAAAATTACCCTTAACTATTTACATAAAATTTTTAAAAATGGTTTTATTTACACCTCCTTTTTACTCTTTATACCACCTCTTTACTCTTCACGCCCCCTCTCACTATACACCTCAAATGAACTATTTTTTTTACTTTAATATTATTATTTATTTATCTGCCTATTTCTTTTTTGTTGAAGCAAACTATATGGAGCTTTTTCTTTTAGTTCAAAAACAATAAATTAAAAAGTAAATTAAAAAAGAAAAAAAAATGTACAACAACATATAAAGAAAACAGAAAAATATACGAGTGTCTGCTCTGATTTAGTTTTGTGCTCTCTCTCTGTTGTCTGTTGGTTGTTTTATTTTCTTCTTTCTTGGGGATGTGAGCACAAGCAATAAAGAAAACAACAAAGGGGGAAAACGTACAGAATCGACTTTGTAATAAATAAATTTTTTTTTTTTTTTAAAGCAAAACGGTTAGCTTTTAAAAAATGAAATAATTAGTAAATAAATATAAACATAAAAGAAAAGTCGTCATACAACATGTAACAAAACAATTTTAACATATTTTATGTAAGTTTTAAAATAATCATTGAAAATTGAAAATTAGAGTTCTCTTATAATTTCAAAATATAAATATTTTATAATTTGAGAAGATGACATGCATCTAGCTTGTGAAGATAGAAAAATTAACTCTATTATTAGTTTATTTTTTGTAATATAATTTAATTATTATCTAATTAAGTCATTTGTTCTTTTTTGTCATTTTATGCGAAGGTCTTTTTGTAATAAGAAATTTTTATTTAAAGTGTGTAGAGAGTAAAAAATAGTGTGTATATAAAACCAGTCTTTTGTTTAACTTAAGTTTATTACCATGGACGTGTGAGTTGAATTTGTGACCTCGATATTGGAGATTAATATCAACACCAATGAGCTTAACCATGTGTTCTTAATAATATTTAGTTTGATTAGAGAGAGAGAGAGAGAGAGAGAGAGAGAGAGAGAGAGAGAGAGAGAGAGATTAAACATGTGGGCCCAAAACCAGAAACGTTTTTGAGGGTTCTACTATTGATCTGGTAATGGCCATGGATTAATGTTAGATAAGAGATGCGTACATGAACTTCACGTGGATCTCACTAGGGCCCACAAGATAATAAACTTGAATAATCACGAGATTCACAAGTTTACATCTAAAACTAGAAAAACAAAAAAAAAAAAAAAAAAAACAAACATATACATATGTATATGATCATATCTTGATGTACAGTTGTTCTGCTCTATTTTGTTCCGTTTTGTTTGTTTTTTCAATTAATTGCTCTTGGAGGGACGGGCATAATGGTGGATTGGCGTATTAGGCCATAATAAAGGCTAGTCAGACCCATCTTTGACTGTGGCCAATTTTGAAATGCGTTACAATGACTAATAAAAGACTACTATGGTAGTCTAAAACACTGATAAATTAAATTTTATATCTGTTTAATTTATATAAAATTATATAAAAATTAAAAAATATGTTAAATCACACTAAATATATTAGAGAATTTTCATATTATAAAAAAGCAGTAGAAAATAGGAAGTACCTTAGCTAGTGCTAGTAGTAGTAAAGAAAATATATCTGGCTGCAGAATTGACCACTCACAAAGTGAGAGTTATATATAATATATATGTGTGTGTGTGTATATATAAAGAGAAGAAATTCATTTGTTTCAAGCTGTAAACTGAGAGGCAGTTCATGAATATTTGTCAGGTTAAAGGTGAGAAGAAGTAGAACATTTTTCAGCCTTCAGGGTCGCAAACGGGCAGATATATTCATTGAGTCGACTGGCTTCACATTTCAACAAAATAAAACTGTTATGACAACTAAAAAAATATAAAATTAAAAAGACAAATTTTAAAGAGAGAAATTAGAAAGAGTTTTATTAATCTTATGAATGTATACAAAATAAAAAGCTTTAGAGTTCTATTTATAGAAAAAATTTCAACATTATTCACGATTACTATTTATACAGTACTTACTATTTACGGTTACTATTTACACAATAAGTTTTTGACATGAACAATAATTTTGACTGACGTGCATAGTAACTTTGACTGAAGTAGACAGTTACTATTCATAACACTTTCCCTTAAATGTCCATTATTCATGATGTCTCATTAAAAACCTTAGTAGGAAAAACCTAGTGGGATAAAAATCATAGCAAAGGGAAAGAGAGTACATTTATCTATACGTATTTATGCTGGCTCGTTAAAAATCTTATCAGAAAAACTCAATAGGATAAAACTATAATAAGGGAAAAAGAGTACTGAAAACCATAATAAGGAAAAAAGAGTACAACCATGTAACTCCCCCTCAAGTTGACATGTATAGGCCTTCCTCATAAATCTCACAGGTGACGCATCCCGATACTGTGGATATGTTTTCTGAATGTTGTAGTGGGAAGTGCCTTTGTGAAAAGATATGTTGCATTGTCACTTGATCGAATGTATTGAATATCAATATTCTTATTCTTTTCGATCTCTTGGCAACATAAGAAGAACTTCAGGGGTATGTGTCCGTTCTGTCACTTTTAACGTAACCTCCTTTTATTTGAGCGAGACATGCTGCATTATCTTCAAATAATACTGTTGGATCTTTGCTGATAGATGGTCCGCAAATTTCTTGGACATGTTGAGTCATAGACCTCAGCCATACACATTCTTGACTTGCTTCATGGAGTGCAAAAACTGCGGCATGATTTGAAGAAGTGGCAATAAGGGTTTGCTTTTGTAAACACCACGAAACATCAGTACCTCCACATGTGAACACGTATCCAGTTTGAGACCTGGCTTTATGTGGATATGACAAATATCATGCATATGCAAAACCAATCATCCATTGTTTTGATCCTTTAGGATAAAATAATCTCAAATCAAATATTCCTTGAAGATAACGAAATATATGCTTAATTCAGTTCCAATGTCTTCATTTAGGAGAAGAGCTAAATCTTGCTAATAGATTAGTAGCAAAACCTATATATGGTCGGGTACAATTAGCAAGATACATTAGAGCTCCTATTGTACTTATATGGTACTTCAGGACTGATGACTTCTTCATTACCTTCGCAAAAGCGAAATGGATCATTTCAACATTAACAATCATTAGAGTACTTAAAGGGTTTTCTTTATCCATGTTAAAACTTTTTAAGACTTTTTTAGTATAGTTTGATTAATGCACAAGCATTACACTTTGAACGTGCTCAATCTATAAACCAAGACAATATTTCGTCTTTCCAAAATCTTTAATTTCAAATTCATCTTTTAAGTATATCACAACTTCTTGAATTTCTTTATGAGTTCCAATAATGTTCAAACTATCAACATAGATAGCGATTATGACAAAACCATATGATGTTCTGTTAATTAAAACACATGGGCATATGGGATTATTCACATATCCTTCTTTTGATAAATATTCGCTTAAGCAATTGTACCACATGCGTCCAGATTGCTTCAACCGATATAATGATCTTTGTAACTTAATCAAACATATATCTTTAGGTTTTGAATTTAGTGTTTCAGGCATCTTAAATCCATCAAGAATTTTCATACAAATATCACTATTAAGCAATCTGTACAAATAAGTTGTAACAACATCCATAAGACACATCTCTAAATTTTCAAAAATTGTTAGACTGATTAAATATCTTAACGTAATTGCATCCATTACAGGAGAATACGTTTCTTCATAATCAATTCTAGGTGTTTGTGAAAAACCTTGTGCAACAAATCTAGCCTTATACTTTACAATTTCATTTTTTTCATTGTGTTTTCGCACAAAATCCATTTGTATCCTACAGGTCTCACGGCTTCAGGCGTTAAGACGATATGTCCAAAAATTTTATGCTTATAAAGTGAATTCAACTAAGCCTATATATCATTTTTTTCATTTGATCCAACCATGTTTATGTTGGTATTTAGAAATAAATCTTGGTTCAGAACCCTCAGTTATGTTAATAATTTCACATGTCACAGGGTAAGAAAATATTTCATCAATATTTTTAATTTCATTTTGATTCCATAATCTTCCTATATTAATAAAGTCAATAGAGATCTCACTATTTTCAAAACCTTCAGAATTTTCTATGATATCAAGAATCTCTTTGTTTGTATTAGTTTGTGTTTCTCCTAGAACATTTTCCTCCAAATCAAGGTCATTATGCTCATTTGCTCCCTTTTTTTGAGGATTTTTGTCTTTAGAACCGATAGGTCTACAACAATTTAGGCGTGTTTTAGACCTATTAATGACTTTATTCTCAGATTGTCCTCTTGGGATTTCAATCTGAGTGGGTGTATTTGCAGCTGGTACATACGATTTAGTCACACTTTTTGTATCAGTGAACGCATTTGGTAAGTGATTTGCTAAGTTTTGTAAATGCATAATCTTTTGCACTTTCACATTGCTTTGTGTAAGGATCAAGATGCAACAATGATGGTTCACACCATGTAGTTTCATTTTCCAGTTGTTTATTTTCTCCCCTTAATGCTGGGAAGACTACCTCATTAAAGTGACAATCTACAAAATGTGCCATAAAAACATCACCAGTTTGAGGCTCAAGATATATGATGATAGAAGATTCATACTTAACATATATTCCTAGTCTTTTTTGAGGACCCATCTTTGTACGTTGTGGTGGAGCAATTGGTATATATACCGCACAACTAAAAATTCTTAAATGAGAGATATTTGGTTCTTGACCAAATGGCAATTCAAAAATAATGTGCGTAATGAATTTAATTAAAGTTACTGAACTGGGACACCCACACAATTTGATTTTCTGATAATTTCTGTTAAGTATAGAAAATCAAATTTGAGTCTATCGATAGTCATATAGAGAATGATCTTAATCTTGAGTTATTAGTAGACTCTTATTTATGGATTCGTGTTTTTTTATTTATTCGGTACGAATTTTGAGATCCTAAATCTTGTTTTTTGTATCCTGTAAACATGATGAAATGGATAATCGGGAGTGCTAATATACAAGATGGGAATCCATTCCTTCTTCTTTGAAGAAGTAGATAAATAATTCTCTTTGTCTTTAAGTTAAAACAAAGGGGTTCTCCTAATGTTCTATAAATAGGAGACAATAGAAAATTGAAAGAGAGAATTTTTTGCTCTTAAAATTACTAAGGTAACCGAATTTTAGGGAGAGAAAAAGAGAACAAAAGTTCTTCCAATTCTCAATTTCTTCACACACATGTGTTGATAGTGAAGAGACACAAATTAACGAGTGATTTAATATGACAGTTCTTTATTAGAGCCAACACTCTAGGTTTTGCAAATTTCAAAGACTAGACGAGAAAGATTCAGGTTTTTTAAGAAAGCTTGGTGCTTGGATTGTTTGTAGTCAAAGATCTCAAGTTATCCACCTAATCGTTCGCTAGGTATCTATATATAAAAATTAATATGATTAATTTATTATTGCATAAATTAATATAATCTATAGAGTATTCAAAAGTTATGAAAAATTTTGTTATATACGATCCGCACTACCATGCTTCCGCACAAGAAAACGTTTCAAAAATTAACACATACATAGAACATATCCAATTCAAAAACAAAATGCAATGCAAACACGTAAGAGCATAATATATCTATCTAGTTATCACCAATAATCTCATCTGTAAAGTCATATGTGAAGTCTGAGACATCAAGATAAGTTAAGTCATTTATAGGATCGTGGTATTCATTAAAATTTACTTCCTTTTCTTTCTCCTTCAAGGATGCCTTGTAAAGTTTACAAAAATGTTCCGGTATTCAAAAAATTATGGACTAATGTCCTTTAGTACTGCATTTATAACAAGAATTTTTAGGATTCTGAAAACAACTTACATTAGCATTTTTTCTTTTGTCATGACGCTTCTTCTGGATCATGTCATTTTGTGAAAGGTTGTAATAAGCACTCCTACCATGTCCTCAACTACGACCACGTCCACAACCACAATTTTGCCCTCATTCTAGATTCTTAGAGAATGTCGCATTTGCTTCTAGAAATGTTGTTGAACCAATTGGACGAGACTAATGATTTTTAATCAACAATTCATTATTTTTCTTTGCCATAAGAAGAGCTGAAATTAGCTCAGAAAATTTCTTATCACCGCGTGAACGGTATTGTTGTTGCAAGGTACTGTGAGATGCATAGAAAGTGGAGTAGGTTTTCTCTAGCATTTCATCATCTGTGATATTAACTCCACAAAATTTCAGTTGCGAAACAATTCTAAACATGAGAGAGTTACAGTCGTTGACGTTTTTAAAATCCTAGAAACATAAATTGTTCCACTCAGCATGAGTGGCGGGAAGTACGACTTCTTTCTGGTAGTCGTATCTTTCTTTCAAACTTTTTCAAAGGACAAGTGGATCTTTAACCGTGAGATATTCGCATTTCAAGCTTTCATCAAGATGTTTACGAAGGAAAATCATTACTTTCGCCTTTTCTTGTGGTGACTTGTTATTATTTGATTAATGATATCGGTTAATCCTATTGACTCTAGATGCATTTCGACATCTATGATCCAAGACATATAATTCTTTCCCGTGATGTCAAGTGCAACAGACTCAAGTTTGGCAAGATTCAACATGGTGACAACTATAACAAAACACCAATATAATAAGAATCACAGTAAGATTATTACTATAGATAGTACAATTAAAATTATATGCTAATCATAATAGCAATAAATAAAAGAGAAAATATTATAAGTAGTACAAAGAAAACATGAAAACCGTGTGGAGAATGATCTCCAATAAAAAGAGCAAAAATATAGAAAATGACTACTAAAATAAAAAACGTCATCATCATATTCACCATATCATGAAGTATATATTTAGAATAGTGAAAAGAATCTGAGAAGTGAAAGATAAAAATATTAAGAAGGGGGAAGAGAAGATGAGAAGTGAATTGTATGGGTTAAGAAACACTACATTTTATAGAGTAAAAACTAATTGTTTATAGCCATTATATAACCATTAATAGTGGTATAAAAATCTGTTATATTACCGTTAGAAATAAAAGAAAAATTGCAATTGTATACCTCAAATGATGTAGAAAAATAAACATATGAGAATAGTAATATGCATGCAGAAAGTACAACGAGAAATATTACTTGCATGCGCCATAACCGTCCATTTATGAGAATACAAATATGCTAAACTACTCAGTAAACCTTTCGAAGGGTGTATAATGACAAAATTATAAAAATTATAATACGTCAGTAGCATAGCCCTTCTTAATTTGTATGAATGTAAAATAATATAATATATTTACATATCTTTCACTTGAATTAATAAGGGTAGAAACTTGTAATAGGAATAGGGCTATGACCTACTTTCTTTTGACTTTAATGTAGATGTTTGTAATTGGATCAGAGCCTCATTTTTTGAGTTAATGAATGTAGACAATCACAGTAGGAATAGAACATTCGTGTTGATAAAAAAAAATGCAAAACTAAGAAGAAAAACTTTAGAGAGAGGAACTAGAGAGAGTTTCATTATTCTTGTGAAGGTATACAAAATGAAGAGTTTTAGAGTTCTATTTATAGAAAAAATTTTAACACTATTCATGGTTACTATTTACACAGTACTTACTATATATATAATAACTTTAATTGAGATAGACAACTACTATCATAGCAAAAACTTTTTTTTAAAGAATAATAGATTGGCCTCTCTCTATAAATTATGTACCTTTCCTTACCTATATGGTTACTACTAGTTATTATGCTCTCTTTGAAGTAAAATTAAGAAAACCACCTCATTTTTCACTATAGTTAAATAGACGTTATTTATGTCATGATAAAACACCTAAAATACCCTATGTAATATGTATTCTGTTGAAATATCGCATACCCTGAAAACATTTTTAGGGCTTAAAATTTTGAAATATCATTGGTAATTTATATAAAAATGCTATTTACATATTAACTCATCGAAAATTTAAATAAAATAATATTTAAACTAAAAAAGTTCTCAAAATAATAAAAAACAAACCAACTGCGAAATAAAATTAAAGCCTTAATCCATTTATCAAGCAGTGCATATATAGTTAAATTATTCAATAACAAACTAGCAAAATAAAATTAATGCTCAATATCCGGGAAAAATATTAACAGAAAATAACAAAAAAAAAAGTCACAAATTAATCAATATCTTTCAATCTCGAAACTTCTATAGAGAGTTCTAAATTTAGGTCGGGCTAAACTGATCAGTCCAAAGCTTGCCATTATTGATTCGAGCACGGCCCAAACATCAGGCTAAGTCAGACCAAAGTTTCGAGCCCAAATTTTTATTCTAACAAGGCTGGTCCGGTCTAAATGCCATCTTTTTAAAGATATTTTTTAAAATATCTTATAAAATTTCACACCGGGCTAAACTAACCCTAAACCTTTGGCCTTTATGATCGAACTGGGCCAGGCCGTCCCACTCTTATTTAGAGCCAGGTCGGACAGCCTAAACTTTCACTTTTACTTCTGAGCGACTAATTGAGTGAAGACAAAAATCTAACAAAGAAAAAACTTCACGACCAAAAAAAAAAAACACGAAGGCGATAGAGTTAACGACCTTTTATAGACATATGGACACGAGGGTCTAATGGAGGAGTATATCAGCGCCGAAGGGTCAGGGGAGAAGCGAGAAAAAGAATTTTTAAGTTTTAAAAATTATGTTGTTTTAAACTAATGTTTTAAATAGTATTAATAGATATGTATTCAAAATTAGTATTGAATATAGATATAGAATAACAAATGATTTTATATAGCATCTGAAAATGAGAATTTTATTGTTGGGTATTACCAGGATGATTACAGTTTTAGCATATAGATTTATATCAGAAATGAGAAGAATTATTCAGTAAACTGAATGTATCACGTTATTTTATTTATGTGGTATATCCATCTAATAAGAATATATTATTTAGACATTTTTGATTATGTCAACTTTTTACACTGATGCTTCTCTTTCCTTATTGGCATTACATTGATTGTTAAGTTAAAAATACCATAATTATTATTTTTTTAATTCCGTTATTTTAATCAATTAACTTTAAATAATTATTTTTATTTTTAAAATACTATTATTCCCATTTCAAAAAAAAAAAAAACTATTATTCAATTTTTTCTGCTTTGTAACACGTGCCTTGCTAAGCTGCTGTTTCTTTTTTTTTTTTTCTTAAGTTAAAATGCTGAATGAATGGTGTACACGCTGAACCTTTTTTTTTTTTTTTTTTTTTTTTTAGTTAAGTTGCTAAAAAAGTTATTTCTTCCCATAATATTAATTCTTTGGAACCAAAAAAATTGTTTATGAAACCGGATATATGGCCAGCAATTGTAGCGGAATTAAGGTTGTCTTTTTTCTTTCTTTCTTTTTTTTTTTTTTTTTTTTTTTTTTTTTTTTTTTTTTTTGCTGATCAAAGTGTGGCGGGTTAAAGTTTAAAAGTGAAATAAAGTGCTATATATAGTGGGAGGACTCTACTTTGATTGGATATTTTTGTATTATATGTTGCGTATGCAGTTCATTACAATAGTATTCCGACTCACAAGTAATTTTCAATAAAGTATATAAAGATAATTACAAAAAATCTCATTGATTTTCGTTTTTCACCCCACAAATTTTATCTTTTTTTTTTTTTTTTTTTTTTTTAAAGAAAAGAGGATATGAAAGGACATTGCTTGAACTTTCAGAAAAAAACAAAAAAAGAGAAAAAAAGAAAAAGAAAAAGAAAAAGACAAGTAGAAAAGACCTCCTTCAATTTCGATGTTTCTTCGTGTTTTTATCTCCTTGTTGTCTTTCCTTCGGTAAAATCTAAAGAATCAAACCTCTCTCCTTCTCTATGGTAATACATGATGGAAAGCTTGACTTCCCTTTGTCCGATGGAATGAGAAGGGACGCATTGCAAACTAAATAATGGTATTTTAAAAATAAAAATAATTATTTAAAGTTAAGTTATTAAAATAGGAGAATTAGGTAGAATAATTAAGGTGTTTTTGACTCAACAATTAATTCAATACTAATTAAAAAAGAGAAACATAATTGTAAAAAACTAACATAAAAAAATATTTAAATGATATGTTTTTATTAAACAGGTGTATTACATAAATAAAATGATATAATTGCTTCAAAATCTATTAGTTATATGTACTTTTTATTTTGATTTGATTCTATTTTTGTTTTGATTTGATTCTAAGATTTATGGTTAAAAAACATTGATTAATGATGGGATATCCCGTCATAGAAAGCGTGTTTGTGACTAAAAATAATTATAAAATTTGAAAAAAAGTACATGATTTGCTACTGTTTTGTTAAGACCATTATTCATGTTATTTTAAAGAGAAATCACAACATCATTATTTATCTCACTTCACTTTTATTGTTTAACTCATAAACTCTATAAATATAATATATTATTATTTAAATAAAAAATAAAATAGTAAATTTATGTGTAAAATAGTGAATACAGAGAATAATGAAGAGAGTAATAAAAAAATAATGATAACATTTCTCCATTTTAAATAAGGTAGTTTCTCTAATGGGATCAGAAAAAATAAATTATAAGAAGTTTTCTACTTCTTAACCGTTATGTCTATATTATAAATTATTTATTCTACATCTTTTTTAATTTGATATAATTTTAAGTAGATTTAACGGTCAGAAACAGATCCTACCTATAAGTCTGTTTACCGGAGAAAGTCCTATATAATTGGGCACCATGATATTTTTTTTCTTTTTTAATTTGATGATAATTATTTAGTTTTTAATGGAGTGAGATAGATGATATTTTTTACCATATTAAGTCAGAAACGGATCCTACCTATAAGTCTGCTTACTGGAGAAAGTCCTATATAATTGGGCACCATGATATTTTTTTATTTTTTATTTTTTAATTTGATGATAATTATTTATTTTTTAGTGGAGTGAGATAGATGATATTTTTTACCATGTTAGGTGTTATTTCTAGTTTTTTTCCCTTAAAATTTTTTAGCTACCAAAATTGAAACCTTATTACTTGAAAAAAAAAAAAAAAAAAAAAAAAGCTATCCTTACTGCTAAAATGTTGCTTATGAAAGGCGTAATATCAATGGAGTATGAAATCTAATTTAAGTAATATAGCAGCAGTAGAGTCATGAATTTTAAGAATTTTTTGGAGTAGTTGAACACAAATTGAAACATAAAAGAGATAAATTGAAGCATAGTCAAAATTCTTTGAATAATTTTCTAATTGAATAGGGACAGAGTTACATTTTTTTCCTAATAAAATGGGAGAACAATTTCAGTGGTGAAACGGTTACGGAACTCACATAATAGTGAGTTAAGTTATATGTGGGTCTTTTTCTTTTTTTATCAATTATACGTGGGTCTAATTTTTATGGCATATTTACTTATTCGTAATCGGAGTGGACATGAATCAGAGTAGACAGGATTCAGAGTAAAATAGAATTAAAGTCAAAATAAACTGTTTACTTAGGTTCCAGAAATTGGAGTCTGAATCAGTCACAATCTCATTCATATGTTTACTTACGCACATAATCGGAATAAACTGTTATAACTTTACTTATCTACCCTTTTAGTAGATTTTTGTATGTTGAACTTAAAAAAAAAAATTGTATATTATACTAACTGTCTTAATATTAGGATAACTAATTAGTAATTAGATTTTTTTAATCACACCTAATTAATCATCTAAATTAGGATGACTAATTAGTAATTAAATTTTGTTAAGCACTCTCTTCTTTCATGCTAAAAGTTGAGATATGGTTACTATACATTATTAACATAAAAAATTAAATTTAGTATTGCATTGCGTATTATAGAAAACAGAAATCGGTTTAAGATATAGATTGAAAAATGAAAAACAATAGGCATAACACAAGAATTAAATTAGAAGCATGAAAAAAAAAATCTGAGTTTCATTTAATTATTTGCATTGATATGAATTCGTCCATGGCACTAGAAAGAAAGAAAGAAAAGAAAAAAAAAATATCTGAGGAAGTGAGTAAGGAGATATGAGAGGCATAAAAGTAAATGAGGACATTTTTTAATTTTTTGTTTTTTACTTTTCTATTCACAAATTTGTTGGTAGAATTAAAGATAAAATCACAATTAACATTTATTATTAGGATTGGGAGTGTCAATCTAATAAGAGGTAAAAAAAGTGTTAATCTCATTCCTCAATCCTAAATTAATAGGAGACTCACATTTTCACTCCTATTCTAAAATAAAAATAAGTAGTAAAGATAAAGTTTGATTTGGATTCTCATTTCTCATTCGGCAGATAAGTAAACATGCCATTATTAAAGTGATAGTGCGCTGTGTATTTGATAATCGTTATCAATCAATCCTATGTTAACTTTGGTCAAAGTGGAAATGCTATATGGCTAATCATGGAGGATTAAAGCTAAATCTTGAAGAAATCATTCATTATGTCGACTTTCTTTTTCCCTGCTACAGACTTTTTAGGTATACCTTTTCTTAGGGGAAAAACAATTTAATAATGTGTAAAATGGAATCAAAGCGTTTTATACTCGTGTCCCCTTAGCAAAAATCATGTCATCTTTTATAAAAGATTTTACATTACAAAATAAGACTTTTTACAGTGCGATCCCTAATTGTAGGACACCGGTGGAGCAAGTAAAAAAGCCATTTAACTTGATAATTATTGATGGAAATGAGGGTTCATCACTGTTACAATGTACTCACTCGCATAAACCCATGTCTCCTCGGCTTGCTGTGATCTGAATGTGACTTTTACTGTGCCTGAGCATTTATTTACTTTGCTCATTTAGTTTTTTGTTGGTTTGTTTTGGCCCTTTTGAGCAGCTCCTGTTTTTGAACAAGCCACACCAATAGTCTATACAAAATAAAAACTTAACTAAGTTTGATGAAAATCTCACAATAGAGATGTCAATTTAGTTAGACCATCCATTGAATATGATGGCAAAATACAAATTTTTTAGGACACTGACACAACATCAATGATTAGTTTGTTATATTTCACTTTAAGTTGACATTTGATTCACAGGTTCAGAATTATGATTCAAAATTATTCTCAGTTTACGTGTGTTTTTGTAGAAAAAATACTGTAGTGAGCTACGAACTATAATCCGAATTATGGTATGAATTCTTGCTCCAAACGTAGTATATATGGTTTATTTTTAATTTAACATAAATCGTTGATAAGAGAATCAAATTTCAACATTCAAAGAAGTCTACAGAACAAGGACTCAAGGCAGTGAAATGGTTATGGAAGACTAATGTAAGCAAGTACGACATAACACAAGTATGAGACATAATAAAATACCACACGTATATTTTATTGGAGCTACTGATTAAGTTTTTATTTATATAGTCTACCACTCTATTCTCCTTTTTTGATAATAATAATAATAATAATAATAATAATAATAATAATAATAATAATAATAATAATAATAATAATAATAATAATAATAATAATAATAATATTAATAATAGTAGTAGTAGTAATGATGATGAGAAATATACTATTTTATTCGTGATCATCAAACTATATAGAAAATGGAGATTCTACATGCATATATACATGCATACATATACAATGTATACAAATATGCGATATATATACAATGTATATAAATATGGGTGTATTTTTAATAATTACTCTAATATTTACCCATTAATGAGTATTATTGTGTCCATATGTATGACAACCTCATAGAGGTCCCATATAGATAGTAAATTGGAAATTGGAAAGCAACATTGCTAAAATAATAGTATTCTACTTGGAATCTCTTATTGCTAAGATAACCATTGATTTTCATGCTCGAACTTATAAGGCTCCTCATGATCATGCAACTTTGGCAGCATATACATATCCTTTTCGCTATTAATATTGGTACTATTCTTTTTTCTTTTTGTTACTATTAAAATTTGTTTCATATATACCCATTAACCTAAATGTTATGTACTAGACATATGGTCCTTAACTTGATAATGTTGGTATTAAATTTGTAAGGTAGAAAGCTGGGGTTCTCCCTTCTCTCTGAGTGGGATTGGAGCATTGCCAGTATCTTCTGATTTATTCCGTAGGGTACCCTACAAACAATAAATGAATGGAGGAATAAATGAGAAAGACCAAAGAATTTCTAGAATTAGAATAATCCAGCTAAGGGAAAAAAAAAATCTATATATTGCTTTTGATGCGTTTCCCACATGAGGGCTTGACCAATCATTATGAAGGGGGATCCACTTAAACCAATCATTATGAAGGGGGATCCACTTAAACCAATCATTTTCTTCATCCCTTTGCATCTCATTAGGTTTGCTTTAGAATTTATGCCATTGGATTTTGCCAATCACCTAAGTTTCTAGAGTTCATTTAGCTCATTAATCATTATATACATATAGTTTGTTTATTCTTTTTTTTTTTTTTTTTTGCTATTATGTAAATGCTTTATTTTTCTTTATTACCAAAAACTATACAAGTATATATCATCTACGATTTTTGTGATGACTTCACTTCCTATTAATACAAGGAAAAAAAAAAATGAAGATGAAGGAAAAGTTGTATGATTTTCTACTCACTCATCTTATTTACACGCATAGTTTATATATATATATATATATATATATATATATATATATAATAAAGTCCAATAATTGGCATTCAAATAGAAGAAAACAGTAGGGAGACTTCTTTGGTAGAATAGAGCAACAATTAAATTTATCAATTTATATATATATATATATTTTTTAATCTGATATGATAACATTGTAATCTCATAATTAAAAACAAAGTTGTAAACGTGCTTTCTTTTGTAGCTATCTATCTCCACTTTGCAATCCAATACCAGAAAGTTTTCTCAAAATGATATCACCGGACTAGTGGATTTGCGCTTTGACCACTTTAAAGTAATATAGTGTACCTTTTAATTATTACGAAAATAATTAACACTAAAAAGAAATAATAATAAAAAACCTCGTGTGATTACCTTTTTTTTTTTTGGATAAAATGTGGATGAGCCTTTTGAAAGTTGAAACTAAAGGCCTATCATCAATAGCCAATTAAACTAGATTTTGGCCTTAGTAATTAAGTTATTATATATGGCTGCTTTATCTATCATTTTCCTATCATTTGACCACCTACTCAATCTAGTCCTGTGCAATTACTACATCACGCATGCCAGTTATCCTAACCCCACCGCACATAAAGTGTCACAGTTTATTTGTTATCTCAAAAGAGAAATATTGCTAATCACCGAAAGGGATATATACATAATTATTAGTCAATCTCAAATCTCAACACCCTGCGAGAATATTCGTCACTAGAAAATTGTTCTCAACTAGATACCCAAACTCCAAGCCAAAAACATTCTATTAGGAACTTCACTCGTTCACCAAAATGGGCCCATTTCATGGTGGATTATTTCGTTTTCAAAATAATGATGATAGAGATACCTTCTTTTTCTTTTTCTTTTTTTCTTTCTTCCCCCTCGACAATTCAGGTCGTATAGTTTACCAGTTGAAAATGAATCATGATTTGGAGATTTCACACTGAATAAATAAATTATTGAAAATGCACTCTATTTTCAGCCGTTAAATTTGTATAAAAAATCTGGTTGTTTTATAAATATTTTTAATTTGATCAGACCAATTATTTAGAGAAAGATTCTTATAATTATTTTTTCTCTCTTTTCGGGTATGGGCGATTCCTCATCCATAAGTTATGAAATTATAACCGAACAAAACTGTTTAATCAAATATTTGTCATCTGAATGGCGCTGACAAAGCTTCCCCACTTGCAACCCATGTGTTAAAAAAAAAGTTGGAAAAAACAGATATGACCTCGAAAGTAGTTGTCTTAATTCTTGGCTTCTTTTATAATTGTCACGGGATTCACAAACCTGTTATGGATCCAACTTAAAGAGGTGGCCCAAGAATTGTGCTCCCTTTGCAAATAATCCACGCACTAAGCTTTCCTTCTTTTTTTTATGCAAAGAACACAAAGGGGTCCCCTAACCAAATACTGTCAACTCCAAGTGAAAGGAGGGAAGAAAATGGAATTAGGTTTATATCAATATCCTAAGTTGGTAGCAGACCCCGAGAGCTGGCCCGACACCCCGGCAACCCTACAGTGTGACAACGGGGACGCACTAGCACATGGTTGGGCAGTTCGTATTTTGTGGTTGGATTAGGAAACTTAATGATGTGAAGTAGGGCTGTCCTATGCGATTTGGAATTGGAGTTGAGCGTAGGACAGCCGTGAATCTTGTGACCGCGTAATATTTTTCGTCCATTATTGTTGCGGCCCGAGATATCAAGTGAAATTTGCATGGATCCCATGATTATGAGCAATTTAGAGTGACATCATTAATTGACATTAGTATTAGTGTTTTCTCACGATTGGCAACAAAAAACTTTTTTTAGTTTTGGGGGGGGGGGGTCACAATAGTAAGAAACAGAAAAGAGATAAGTAGAAACATAGTAAAATTGTACATTATCAAATAGGGACACAACTATAATTTTTTATTAAGTGGGTGCAAAATTATAATTTTCTTAGTTAAGTGGATTGCACGATTATTTTTTTTTAAAACAAATTGTCTATAATGAAAAAAAAAAAAAAAAAAAAAAAAAAATTCTCAACGGGCATGTTCCTCCATCGAGATGTACCTCCCTCGCCTGTGACTGTAATATTTTTTTTTCTATTATAGTGGGATGTTAAGTGAAACTCGGATGGATCCCATGATTATAAGTGATGAGACAACACTATTAATTATCATTGTCATTTGTTTTTTTTTTTCTGACAATCAATAACAAAAGAAAATAGTTTGGGAGACAACAATGCATTTGTGTATTTAGTTCTGACTATGATATTTCCCCTTAAATGCCCAGCATGGAATTGGTTTAATTTAATGAACTTTAAAATAGGCAAGTCAAAGACAATCAAAGGGGTAGACCATCCCACTTCCCAGCCTGTCTCATAGTCTCACGTAAGGGTCAGATTCCATATTTTTCAACATTATTTACCTAATCTTATACCCCCCGACAGCCATATCGTTGTCGCATTTCGAGGCTCGTTGTTATAATTATTGTTATTATTTTCTCTATTCATTTATAACAGAAATTTTTAGATTTTTTTTTTTTTTTTTTTGTATTACAAAATACAAAAGTTGGTTGTACATTAGTAATCATGGTCAGAGTGAAGAAAAATGTATAGATATATAGATAAACAGGAGTAAGAAAAAAGGACCAATGATACCCATTAGAAAGGCTTTTTATTTAAAAACGCAAAGGAAAAAAAAAAAAAAAAAAGTGTCGCAAGATTTAGGGTTCTTTAATTCAAAGGTGGCTCCTTATAAAACAAAGAGAATCATTGGGAAACAAATCCTCGTTTTATTTTTATTTTTATTTTTTAATAATAATTATTATGTGAAATCAAAGACATATCAGCGGTTTTATCTCCCCCATACAGCAGTTCCAATCACATGCATGAAAGTCTACTTCATCGTCTTCCCTGCCTGGCTGTCCCTCTTTGATCCACCACCAACATATATGGGGTGTCTAACAAATATAATATTAATGTTTATCAACTCCTGTATACATGCATGCATATAGATAATAATATATACACACTAGATAAAATATAATAAATTATATATACACGCCAACATTAAATAGATCAATCAAACATCCTATATAGTCTGATATTTAAAATATCCAAGATCATAGGTGTTTTGCAATAAAATAATACTAGTGATACAAATAATAGGATCAAATTCTGATTATGGAAACATGTTACGGTTCACCATTCATTCACCATATTTTTTTAGCGATATTTGATTCAAATGTGCGCATCTTATGTCTTATCAATTTAAAATTAATTCCAATATCATATAAGTATTATTTTTACCGGCAAGGACGTTTGGTTGGAGGATTCAAATCATGTGATTTGAATCATTTTCGATTTACGTGTATGTTTTATGAGAGAAAATACTGTAGCGAACCACGAATCATGGTTCGAATCAGGGAACGAATCCCTCTACTAAAACTATACAAAATAATATAACAGAACTAAAAACCATGATCCTAAACTATACAAAATTCTTGAAATAAACGTCACCTAATGTTTACAAAATACTACTGTAATAAAGTTTTGAAGAATCCTCTTTCTTCTTCAAAGCTTTGCACTGCCAATAGAGTATTTAAAAAAATATTTTGGATTTCACTTTTAATAAACTTTTAGGGCCTACACATATAGGAGAAACCCTTGAATTGTAGAATCTCAAATTTTGCAAAGTCTTGCGGCATTGATAACATATTGGCAGAAGGGTCCTCCGAGGCGGTTATCGGAGCTTTTCGCTCTCTATGTTAATGTCAATGCTTAGTTGATTGTTCGAGATTTCTTATCCTACGAGTTTCCGTGGACATGATTCACATGAAAGACAGGAGATGGTGCAACTCAAAAAATTGTGTCATTGGGCTCTTTCGGTCCTAGAGAGTAGGATATTACCTGATTGAGACTCCTATAAACTTGGTTGCTTGTTTTTCTAATCGTTGTCCTTTTCTTTTGGCGTGGTTGGTTAGGTCATGGGTATAGTTCAGGGTCCGTTTAAAATGTATACTCAAATCGTGATTCTTAATTTTAACGTTTAAAACTCAAATTTTTCTGTGAGAGAATAACACTGTAGCAAAATTCATTATTTGAGTTTGAGCATATAAAACAAACAGACTCTTAATCTCCTTCATTGTTCTTTCCGTTGGCCTTTAAACCTTCTTATAAAGTCATTATGCACCCCAAAAAAAAAAAATAAATAAAAATAAAAGAGATTCTCTGATATGTTTGGTGTATCGATAAGTTAAATTTTTCTAACCGTTAAATTTACGTATTTTTTGACTTTTAAGTAATTTTATAAAATTTAACCAATAAAAAATTTAATTTATTAATATGTTAACATATTAAAATAAGATAATAATAATAAAAAAAAAAATGCCTATTTGAACCCTTATTCTAGTACACGCTTTTTGGGTTGTCCCGTTATCTGCTGGATCCTTTTCAACCAACTTAATATATAGACAGATAAATTGGGGAAAAAACAATTAAAAAAAATAGTTCTTTTGGACCGTTCCTTAAATGCTCTCTGTAATCTGTCCAAGCAGACCCGTGACAAGAAGCCCAAAGATAGGATAGAGAAGCACTGTGACATGATAATAGTAATCTAATCTCCTTCTCAAGTTAAAATTGGAAATTGACAAAATTTAAGCTCCGTTTGTTGTTTAATAGGTTTGAATTACTATTTAAATTTTATTATTATAGTGTTTTACTCATAAAATTTAAATTTTTGTTCACATTTTTTCCGTCTAAACCTATGAACCAAACATGCTTTAACTCAATTCAAGAATCTTCCCTCCCGTCACTATTTGAACGTCAACATGTAACACTCACTTTATCAGATAACATATAGATGCAGAAGAATTCACGTGTCGAGATTAGGAAAGAAAAAAAGTTTAAATTTTCTTTTAAGTGGACACTTGTCGAGATTAGGAAAGAAGAAAAGTTCAAATTGTCTTTTGAAAGACATTTCTCAAGTAGATGGACACTTGGAATTTGATCAATGGCCAAGATTTAGCCAAACACTTGTGATCCAAGGGTAGATATTAAATATGGAATCAATGGCTAGGATCTATCCACATAAGTTTTGATCCAAGAGCTAGAATGTAAGATGGCATACTATAAATAGGTTATGGATTCATTCCATCCTTCATATGGAGGAAGCTAGAGAGAGAAAGTTGGCAACATAGAGAGAAAGAGAAAATAGAAAGACAGAAAGAAAGAGAAAAAAAATTGAGAGAAAAATTTTCCTCTCTACCAGTAAATTTGTAAGTAGACTTTCTACTGCATCACTTGAAGATTAGTACATGAAAATTTTCAGTTTATGAAAATTGTCAATTTATATATATTTGACATGTTTTCATGAGATTTAGAAAGTGTTTTAGTTTTCAGAATACGATATGAATCTTGTATTGATTACGAACCGACTCAGTTAGTAAAAGGGTCAAATCCTTAAGGAACAAGAGATTTTGAGACAAGGGCCACCAAATGGAAGATAAAGAGGTTCTAATAACACAAGATAAATGTCAGACAGAAACGCCTTAAAAGTTTAAAGAAAAGTATTTTCAAAGTGAAAATTATTTTACGGTTTACTTACTGAGCTTTAGCACATATAGTTCTCGTGATGCAAATAAGCTCTTAGTAGAAGTTTCAATTGACTAAGCAAGAGCGGTTCAAGTCCCATGATGAGTTTAAGTTAAGGGATCTTAAGTTATGTAATTTGTAAATTTAAGAATTTGTTTGAGGATTGTACTTGATATAGAGATTATTTCTCTATTTAAGTAGTAATATAGTAAAGTAAGTTAAAGTTTCTCTAGAGTTGGCGTAATTATTAACTACTTGCTCGGGAGGAACGTTAAATTTTGGTATCAGAGCCATACGTTTCTGGAGACATAATAGAGTAGACATGTCATGGGACCAAGAACTCACTCAACCTAGGAAATATGTTTTGAGGAATGGTTAAGATTTTTAATTATTTTATGACAGTTGTTTAGTTGGAGAAATTAGAATTTTAAATTATGAGGATGAAATTTTTATAATGAGGGGAGATTGTAACACTTGTCTTATTAGATAACATATAGATGCAGAAGAATTCACATGTCAAAATTTGGAAAGAAGAAAAGTTCAAATTTTCTTCTAAGTGGACACTTGTTGAGATTAGAAAAGAAGAAAAATTCAAATTGTCTTTTGAAAGACACTTGTCAAGTAGATGGACACTTAGAATTTGATCAATGGCCAAGATTTAGCCAAACACTTGTGATCCAAGGGTAGAATTAGCTATGGAATCAATGGCTAGGATCTATCCACATAAGCTTTGATCCAAGGCTAGAATGTAAGATGGCATACTATAATAGGTGATGGATTCATTCCATCCCTCATATGGAGGAAGCTAGAGAGAGAAAGTTGGCGAGAGAGAGAGAGAGAAAGAGAGAAAGAGAGAGAAAACCGAGAGAAGGATTTTCCTCTCCACCAGCAAATTTGTAAGTAAACTTTTCACTACATCACTTGAACAGTAGTACATGAAAGTTTTCAGTTTATTGTCAATTTATATATATTTGACATGTTTTCATGAGACTTAGAAAGTGTTTTAATTTTCAGAATATGATACAAATCTTATGTTGATTACGAACCGACTAGTTAGTAAAAGGGTCAAATCCTTGAGGAACAAGAGATTCCGAGACAAGGGCCACCAGATAGAAGATAAAGAGGTTCTAATAACACAAAATGACTGTCAGATAGAATGGGCTTGAAAGTTTAAAGAAAAGTATTTTCAAAGTGGAAATTATTTTACGGTTTACTTACTAAGCTTTAGCTCATATAGTTCTCGCGATGTAAGTATGCTCTCAATAGAAGTTTTAGTTGACTAAACAAGAGCGGTTCAAATCCTATGACGAGTTTAAGTTAAAAGATCTTAAGTTATGTGATTTTGTAAATCCAAGAATTATGTTCAAGGATTGTACTTGATAGAGAGATTATTTCTCTATTTAAGCAATAATATAGCAAAGTTAATGTTTGTCTTAAGTTGGCGTAATTCTTAACTACTAACTCGGGAGGGGCGTTACACATCATTCAAGCTGAAATACTTGAGATGACAAAGCTCTGGAAAGTAGAAATAAAGGCTTTGCTCTTGTTTTCAATTGCAAAGACCCGAAGAAGAGCAACGGGACTAAAAGTGGAACCAAATTAAACAATTCAAGTCTGTTTGTTTTAAAGGTTCTGCATGGTTTAAATTTTGTTTCTTAGTTCTATTACAATGTTTTTTTCTCACAAAAAATTTAAATTTTAAAAATCAGAATGATGAACTATGATTTGAATTCGCCATTCACTAGAGCTTTGATCAAAGTGGTTCTGAAAGTTTAACAAAGCCATGGCAAAACCAAATATCATATCACTCAATTTACAGACCCAATAATTGTTTTCAAATGGTAAAGATACAATAAGAACAAGTGATATGAAATGAGCTCAATTGTATTCACTTAATATGGGCATACATTTTTCCTACAGACAAGGCACTCTCCATTAACAGCCAATATGATCGTGATTTCAATTATTCTTCCCGGTCATCCAACGATGCAAGGTCGATTGAGAAGTTGTCCCTTGGCTGTCTTCTCTAGCTGGTGACGTCTGCATGGGTCTCAAAGAATACAAAATTTAGGTCAGATTTGGTGCTTCCGAGCGACAATTCCACTTGAACCCGAACTTTTTACGGTTTTTCCATTTAGAGGGTTAGACTGTCTGGTATAAGCTCAATGAGTCTAGGCATTCTCAGCGGCAACCTTGGAGAGAAGACCCTTTACAGAAGAATGGGCTTATATCCCTATTAGCCATGATCCTTCCTGCTTATCTTCAGCATCGTAGACATGATTTATGTACCCGAGGCCTGCATGGCTTTCACCCATCAGCCACAGAAGAGCCTCAGCTGCCGCATCCTTTTAGGCCCTCTTTTTAATGTAACATGGTTGCCCAATCATTTGCATTCCGTTGAACTCCACTGTGAAAAAGACTGGACTGGTTGTTTTTGAGTTGCTTAGTTTTGTAGGTGGGTGCAGCATATCGTGCTCGCGTGAGCAGTGTTTGGAGCTAACTTTAGACTTAATACCACCAGCTTCACTTCAATAGTTCACTTAAGGTTGGACCCAGTGATCCACAGAGATCAAAAACTGTACTGCAGATAGGAGCTAATGAGAAGTATTTATGTCCAACCTGGGATTCAGAAGCTGCATTTTCCCGTTACTGAAATCAATAATAGGCAACATGTAGAGAACAGGTTTAATAGTCCACAAGGACACAAAGAAATTACTAACACAAATATAGACGAATTCCATTTCAAAAGCAGCTACTTTATTCAAATTTTCACTTTGTCCTGAATTAGATCGTCAAGTTCCCTCCTTAGCATAGGTACACATCTGCTACAGCAGGTTTCATGAAGAAATCCAAATATCCTCCAAACTGGTGTCCATCCTGCCCGACGATGAAAAAAGACCTCTATATAGTCATTGATCACAAGAACGCCATCACAAAACTTCATTTTCAGATTCCAGAAAACAATAAATCAAAACTTGTACGGAACTAATAGAACACAATACTCACACCATCCCCTTTAATTATGCTTCGACCAAACAGAAGTGCTGAATCAGTCACAGCTGAATCGTCATTGAGCAACAAACACAAAGTTGCGCCAACCAAATATTTGAACTAATGTATGAGAATTCTTTGATGGGGTACAAAAAAACCATAACGGTAGGGTACCGTTTCAAATCATTAGATCTTTATCAGGTTCCATCAATTTTGTATACTTTTTCATTTTGATGTGATTTTAATGTTGTGCAAAACATCCACTACTAGTAGAGATATAATTTACTATAGAAAGCTCCATACAAGAAAACCTGAGAATTTCATATTTTCACCCACCATTGACATGAAGTTGGCGTCTTAAAGGAGTTCTTGTGTTAGCAAGCCTATCCATCAATCTATTATAAGAAGCAATGTCAGGAATAAACCCCTTGTCTAACATCTCATCCACAAGCTTTTCCCCTTCTTTCCTTTCTCCTTCTTTTGTATACCCAGATACCAAAACATTATAGGCCATAGAATCCGGGACAAAGCCCTTGCTAGAAGCTAACAACCTCAGCTTGTCGGCTTCGACAGTTCTTCCCACATTGCAAAGATCTTGGAGCAGACAATTAAAAGTCAAATTATCCGGAAACAATCCCTCTTTTATCATCCTCTCCGTTAACCCGAACGCTTCATCACTTCTTCCTGGCTTCCTCAAACCTTCTATCAAAGTCGTACAAGCAATCAGACTTGGAATATTGCCTCTCCTCCACAGCTCATTCACTACCTCTAAAGCTCTCTCTGAATTCCCTTTTCTACACAGAATTTCCACAAGTCCAAAGTAATCATATCCATCAGGCAACACCCTTTTTCGTGAAAAATCAATTAAAATCTCGCAAGCTTCCGAAACCCGACCTTCCCTGCAGAGCCCATCAACCAAGATCTCACAAGTCACAGGGGAAAACTCACACCCAAGATCAATCATCTCATAAGCCATACCAATCCCTTCCTCAAACTTCTTTTCCCTAAAGAACCCCTTTATCAAACTATTGAAACTAACCACATTGGGACTACAACCCATCTCCCTCATCTCCCTAAACAACTCCAAAGCCGACCCAAACTTCGAATTCCGACAATAACTGTTCAGCAAAATATTGAAAGTAAAAACATCAGGCTTGACTCTATAACCACTCATCCTATTGTAAAACTCCAAGGCCTTGTCATGCTCACCCCATTTGACAAACCCATTAATCAAAGTATTACAAACCACAACACTAGGCTTCCCATCAATCAACTTTCTCATGGAATCAAAGGCAGAAACGGCACATTCCAATTTCCCAACTCTACAATAAGCATTAATAGCAAAACGAAAAATGGGTTCCGTTCTAGAGCAAGAGAAGATACCGTCGGAGCAAGGGCAGGGGTTGGCAGCAAGGAAGTCGAGGAGCGTGGTGAGCTCGGAGAAGCGGTCGGAGACGGCGAGAGTGCGGGCCATCCACTCGAAGGTGGCGTGGTTGTGGCGGAAGGAGTCGACGGTGGCGGCCCAGGAGAAGACGTGGAAGTCGTAGTGGGAGAGGTTTGGGTGGTGGTGGAGCTTGGATTTCAGGAAGTGGAGGAGAGTTTCGGGAGTGAAGGGTGGCTTGAGGTGGGCCTTGAGGAAGGCGAGGAGACGGAGATGGGTGTCGTTTCGAGTTTTGTTGTCGTTTGGGGTTAGAGAGAGGGAGAGACTGTGGGTGGGGGTGTCGTTTGGTGGGGTTGGGAGAGGTGGGTTTGGGAATGGAGATGGCGGTGGAGGTTTTTGGGAGAGTTTTTGGAGTAAAGGAATGGGTTTTGGGAATGGGAATCTCTTCTTCCGCTGGTTGTTGCTCGGAAAGTCGACGGAGACTCTCGCCGTCTCCCTCGCGGTCACCAGAACCTTGGATCCCCTGCATTGCGCTGGATTTCCCGGGAAAAACATCGGTGTTTGGTAGGCGGGAAAAGTGTTCCGGAGGTGCGGGAAAATCGAGGGCTTTAGGAGGTGGAGGCGAGCCATGAATCAGCTGTTTTTTCTCTCAATTTTTTTTTTCTTTTTTCAATTTTAGGTATTCGCAATGAGAGTTTCTTTTTTCTTTTTTTTTTTTTTCCGACGAGGCATTAGCAGTTTGACTGGCAAGCTAGAGGTTGGTGAGGATTTCCATGGCGACATGGGGTTGATACATTTACGATTTTACCCTACTCTTAGTACTAGAATTTATGGTCAACAATGTCATTTCATTTGCTTTTATTTTTTTTTTTTTTTGAGAAAATAGAATGTCAGTAGACTTTTGATCTAAGTTCATGTAAAGGTAACATTTTTGTCTTTATGATATACAACTTAGTGCTGAAATTTTAGATGGATTGTCTATGATTATTTAAAAAAATTAATTTTGAGTCTGACGCTTGATCCGAATTGTTTGAATTTTTCAGGCTATCTGCCCGAGTCTGAGAAAGCTCATGGACGTGCTGCAGGCCTAGTTTTGGATGCCCGAGCTCACCAGAATGGCTAGAAAAAAATATATTTTTTATTATATTTTTTAATTTTTATAATATTGTATATATATATATATATATATAATATATTATTATTTAGTAATTGTATTTGTATATACATAATTATTAAGTTATTTTGTGTTAAAATTATATAAAAATTAAAATCAACATTCAACACACATTATTAACACAATTTAATAAATTAATTTTATATATTAATTTTTAAATTCGTAATTTATAATTAGCTCATTAAAAACCTTACAAAGAAAAACCTAATTGCGATTTTTGTGTAATAAATTCATTAGTACGAAATTACCCTTCAACAAAAATACTACCATAACCGAACGAATCCATTATAAAAAATAAGAGCGATTTGAGAGAGAGAGCTTTAGGATATTAGTGATAGTTATTGAAAAATTTGTGATATAGATTTGAGAGATTAGGAGAGATGGAGAGAAATTGAGAGAGATTGAGAGAGTTTGGGTGAGAAAAATGTGCGGGGAATAAGGGATTTATAGGGAAATGTTTTTATTAATATTTAATTTTTTTCTCCTAAAATTCGGATTCAACGACTACTTTCAATTTTCAGCGGGTCGGGTTCAGGCTGAAATTTAGACAACGATCAAATGAAGAGATGTTGGAGTCGGGCTTTCGGGCGGCGGTTCGGGTCGGGCTCCAACAATCAAAAAAATTGCCGTTGGCCGGGCTTCGGGTTCGGCAATTCAGGGCATAGAAAAAAAAAAAAAAAAAAAAAAAAAAAAAAAAACTTCAACAATGTCATCTAAATTTGGAAAGCCCGAGCCCGAATTCTTTCTTGTACGGGCCACCTTATAGGCATGCCTGTCAAGCCCAAAAAATTCAGGCTTCAGACAGCCTCAAAGTTCCACCATCAAATGCAACCTAAACTAAAATGTGATTGAAGACATTTTCTTTTCTTTTTTTTCCCGACAAAGTGATTTTTGGTTAGAGACTTTTGGCCAAAAAAGAAAACAATATGTATATATATATATATATATATATATATGATTAGACTTCATTAAAAGCTTTTTGGATAAAACTCTAGAAACAGAAGGGCCTTTCTGGTGCTTTTAAATTGCACGGACCTGGAGAAGACAAAGGGGCTAAAGGTGTACTGAGGGCCCATTTGGCTCGATGCACGAGAGTTTTTACCAATTGAGGCTACCTCAACTATTGTTTACTGGGTTTGCGAGTTGCTTTCATTATATTGAAAGAAAAATAAAATAAAAATAAAAATAAGAAGAAGAACACCATCTAGCTCACGGGTTCTCGTAGTTTCAACCAGGAGCCCATTTCGAACCAGTGTTTGGATGCACTCATTTTGGCCCCAGTCTAAATCATGATGTGTAATGTTTTAAACTAACCAAACGAGAAAAGTCAACACTTAAACCCCAATAAATTCATCCATTTTGAACCCATTTTCCAAACCAAACTTGTAGACTTATAGTTCGCCACTCAGCGGAGCTTCTCTACCACCAAAGCAGTATTTGCAAAGATCAGCACTCAATTTACAGACCCCACGAATTGATACAAAAAGGTGAAAATTTAATAAGAGCAAGTGAAGTGAAATGAACTCACCAGGTACAAACAAATCACCTATGTTCACAAGCACATACGTACATATTTTTCTGGACCCAAGGCACTCACTACTAACAGCCAATCCATGGTCTTTTCATTATGTTCTCCTGGTCAGTCCAAACATTAGTGACCTCATATAAACATTTTATAGCTCCATGTTCAAATATGGTGAGTGCGTTTAAAATTAGTTGTAAAATTATATTTTTTTATATGAAATTAAAAATAAAAATATTTTTAATTTCAGACAAATCGTTTTTAAAAATACGTTTGGTAATTTTATTAAGAAATTATTTTCAGTTTAAGAAAAAATTAAAACTCCGTTTCATTATATAATTTTCACTCATCTGCCTAAAAAAAAACATCTACTAAAAATAATAGAAATAAAAAATGAAGAATAACTTCAAATCGTTTTTATTTTCTAAGTAATTTTACACTAAATTAAAAAATAAAATTATTTTCAATTTTTTTACCTTTTTTCCTCCAAACACATTTTCCTCCTCAATCTCATTTTTTTATCTTGAAAAACATGAAAAATAGAAATGGAATTGGTTCCAAACAAGCTAGATAATCCACCTATCTCGAATCGACAGACAAAATGTCCCTCAAATGTCTTCTCTTGCTAGTTACCTCTGCATGGGTCTAAAAAAATACAAAGAACGCATTTAAAATTCGTTTCCAAAATGATTTTATTTTATATAAAAATGAAAATAAAAACATTTTCAAACTCAGACATATTATTTTTAAAAATACATTTAATAATTTTATCAAGAAATTATTTTCAATGTAAAAAAACCTATTAATATATAATCTCTCTCTACTCGAAAGAAAAGAAAACGAAAACAAAAACTAAAAGACTAAAATTCATTTTTTATTTCTCTCATTTTACACTAAATTAAAAAATTATTTTTATTTTTATTTTTTATCTTTATTGCACTAAACGTCATTTTAAAAACGTTTTCATTTTTTTCTTAAAAAATGTGAAAAATAAAAATAAAATCAATTCTAAACACGGCTAAAATTTACATCAGATTTTGCGCTTCCAAGCGAGCCACCCAATCTTTTTGCGGTTTTTTAGATACAAGGTTAGACTGTGGTATAAGCACTGTGTGGAGGCATGCTCAGCAACAACCTTGATGAGAAAACCTTTTACAGAAGAATGGGCTATGTTCCTGTTAGTTATGATCTTTCTTGCTTTTCTTTAGCCTCATAGACACGTGATTTATGTACTCCTGGCCTGTACGGCTTTCACCCATCAGCCACTGAAGAGCCTCAGCTGCCGCGTCTTTCTCAGCACTCTTTTTGTTGCTACATGGTTGCCCCATGATTTGCATTCCGTTGAACTCCACTGTGGCGAAGAACTGGTTGTTCTTGAGTTGCTTAGTTTTGTATGTGGGTGCAGCATATCCTGCTCGTGTGAGCAGTGTTTGGAGCTGACTTTTTGAATTATCACCACCAGGTCCGCTTTCAGTCCTTGAAACCAAAGCTGGCTGTGTGGCAGCAACGAAGGTCTTTGAAGAAGACTGAAGGTGGACCTGGCGGCCAAATACAAATCTTCCATCACACTGATCCTCAGATATCAGCAACCGTACTGCAGATAGGAGCTGACGATAGGCATTTATGTCCAACCTGGGATTCAGAAGCTGCCATTTTACCCAGGATTGAAATTAGTAACAGGCAACATGCAGAGAACAGTTTTAATGGTCCATGAGTCCATAAAAGAGTTTTTTTTTTTTTTTTTTTTTTTTTAGGGTAATAAAAGAGAAACTAGTAACACAAATATAGAGAACTCCCTATTCGCAGGTAATTTATTCAAGGATTCACTAACTTTGTCCTGAATTAGATCGTCAAGTTCCCTCCTTAAGCATAGGTACATATCCGCTACAGCAGGTTTCATGAAGAATTCCAAATACCCTCCCAACATTTTCAAGTGTCCATGCTGCCGAAAGATGAAAACAGATCTTTATAAAGTCACTGACAAAAAGAACAGCATCATATACCTTCATTTTTACAGCCCAGAAAAGAAATTAAAACTTAAAATGCACCAATAGAAAACAATACTCACGGTATCCTCTTTCAATATGCTTCCACCAAACAGAAGAAGTGCTGAATCGGTAAGAGCTGTTGAATCCCGGAGGAAAACAGAGTTCACTTTTATCTTCTCATTAAAAACTAGCCATGGGTATGGTATTTTAGCTTCCCGAGAATTAACTGAGTTCTAGATAAACCAAATGAGCATAAATTAAAGGCAAGCATAATAAAAAGACGAGCCCAAGCAACAAATTCATTTATTGTATGATCTTACCGAGTATAAAAGCACCTGGCCATCCTCCATAGTTTTTAGTGAAAATGACTTCTCATTATTCTGCATAATGCATATACATCTATATGGCCTCAGGACAATTATTCAGCAGAAAATAAAATCATATTTACACTTCAAAGGGAAAGACAGAAAAATCACCCATCTAAATAGTTAACATATGAATACACCCTTCCAATATTATGTTACTTATCAGACAGCATATAGCAAAGCCATGATTGTCAAAGCACTTAATTACTTAATGTGGCTATTCTGGCCACGACATCCGTACTAAGATACAGAAGATAATAAACCAACAGAGGAAGGTGGTTGAATCATTAACAAGTTGGAGAATTGTCTGGAAGATAAGAAAACGCTTTCGCAATATAAATATAAGCGATCACTTACCACAATGGAGCAAACTCCAGGATATAGACCATAGCAAATGACTGCTCGTATAAGATGCTCGTCATAGCCCCATGCATTATAGCTGGTGGGATCGGCATCAACCAGACCAGTATCCCTGAGCAAAGAGAAGAACTCCTTCCTAAGAGCATCAATTGCTTTCATTGATTGTGCTGAAAGGAAATTTTTCCAGCAGTAATCATAACCAGCATAGTCTCTTTCAGCCTTTTTCCATCCCTCATAAGCTCTAATAAGGGCAAGGTGATCACTGTAGTCTCTAGAAAACTGAGATTTTGCAGCTTCTGCAAGCTACACGGACAAGCCAATTTAACTCAAACCAGAATCCAATAATTATAACCGACTATTTAACAGCATTAATAACAAAGACAGATATACGCTTCAATTTGTTTGCAACTAGTCGTCCCTAAAACACCAAAGATTACTCCAACCGAGTCAGTTGTAATTCAATGTAGCCAAGTGCATCCTATTCTTCAGGATTAGAGTAAAGAAAAAAGAATTGTAGATATACTAGCTAACCTTCCTTCCATAGGCAGGGACAAAACTTCAACTTACATGAATAAGATATAGATAACATAGACAATACATTGTACAGTGAAGTAATCTTTCTACTTGAAAATAATTCCCAGTCCATTTCCTAAGCTAATATCCAAAACCTATAGAATAATGATTGGAAAATGTTGTAGTAACTATTTCTATGACTTTATTTAATAAATAATGAATGGTTTTCTCGTGCCAAAAAGAAAGCTAACAACAGATGTAGAGAAGTTCATGTTGGCAATTCCTGAGCAATAATTGCTATAAAGAAAAAATGGATTCAGAGGGAAAGGGATTTCAACTTTTAGTGCAAGGTTCCTTAAAAATATATATACTTTTAGGTCCTATAGAAGATAGATGCCAACTTCTGAAAAGTGGGTTTTTTTTTTTTTTTTTTTTTTTTTTTTTTCAATACCTAGCTGTTCCCAACTTCTGAAAATAATTTTTCAAAATGACAAATTTATTAATTTTCATAGCAACACTTGGTATGTTTGTGAGGGAGAGAGAATATGTTTTTTTTTTTTTTTTTTTTTTTTTTGAAGAGAACAAGGTGGGGTGTGTGTGTGGATGTGAGAGTGAGAGAGATTTTGACTATACTCTATAGTAAAAAAGAAAAAGAAAAAAACCAAAAAAAGAAAAAAGGATTATCTTATATGTCCTAATCCAGAGTGTAATATAGAGGAAACTCTGTCGTTCTACGATCGCAAATCAATTTTCATAGATCGTTTCGTGCTTAAGCTTTGTTCAATTGGCACCAAAATCATAAAAGTATAGCCTTCAAGTCCTAATGCAACCCTATGAAAAAAGCTCAAAACCCAACAATTAGCCATTCCCCCCAGTGTTCACACCAGTTAAAACAAAATGGCTGCAGTCTATCATGAATGAACTGTAATAAGAGAGAACTAGTATCCCACTTACATCCTTCTTGTCCAATGGTGTTAAAAAAGGATCTCTGACACTGAGCCCAGAAACAATAGTCAGTACTGGATCCAGGCAATTTAATATGGCACCTAATAAGAGCATCTTTCCGAGTTTTGGCTCCACAGGAAGCATTGTTATATATCGTCCTGTCAAGAAACTCAAACAGCACGAGGCTTTTTGTTTAATAAACAGTTTACTTGCAATAAATTGTTAAAAACGAATATTAAATATCCATTCTTACCTAAAACAGTTAGATTTTCATTCTCATCCAATGCCGCAATCAGTTTTAAATATTCAATGGCATTTTGCACCTACAAACACGTATCAAGCAAATGAAAGAGGCAGTGGAATAATTGCAAAAGATAGACATCATAGTTGTCACAGGTACATTTCAGAGCATTTCTTATGAGATTTTAAAGTTCGATCCAGAGAACAATGATTGACCAAACAACAAAACTAAGGAAAGAGACTTCGATATTACAAGGACAACATTATATGTGCATATAACATGCATTTGCATGCGGGCAATATGATGTCTTCCAAATTCCAGTTATAAATATGCATGGAGAGATTGTTACCGCTAATAACTCTGGTGACTGTAAAGCCCTGGATAGGAACTCAGAAATACTTCCAAGTTTTAAACTTTTTATTTGGAGACAAAGAGACTGCAAAGGCGTCCTCAAAATTTCAGGCAATTGATACTCCACAAAAGCATCATACACACATCTAGGGTAAAGATGGTAACATTCTCCAGGTTGAACACGACCAGCTCTTCCTCTTCTCTACAAGACACGACAAAAACAAATAGAAAGTATTTAAATCACCAGAAGTTCAACATATGGTGAACAAAGCCAGGACGCAATTCAAAGTAGAACATAACCTTACTTGCTGAGCAGAAACCTTGGATATCCAGGAAGGAAGCAAACAAGGAGTATTGTTCAGTGCATCGTATGATGTCTCTTTGGCCTTACCGCAGTCGAGTACAAAAACTACATCATTAATTGTGATACTTGTCTCAGCAATGTTAGTCGCTAGTACAATTTTCCTCACCCCATCTTTAGGCTCGTCAAATATTAACCTCTGCAGTTCATCAAAAAAAAAAAAAAAAAAAAAAAAAAAAAAAAAAGAGTTAACCTCTGCATTCATTCCAGGAAATCAACAAAAAGCAAACAAAAAATTGAATCAATACACTTATGCAGGTTTTCGAAAGGAACATCTAGATACAGCCATACTTGTATCCTTTACCTGAAGTGGTGAGCACAAAGTAATTGAATCAATACACTAGAGCTTTAAGTTGACGGAGCATGAATTTTACCATTGCAGTAACAATCACATCATCTTGAAAATTCTAAGATCTATTCGCAGAACAAAAAAATAATAATTATTACCTGTTCAGAACTGGCCATAGAACCATGGCATGCTAGCAACAAAAATTGGGTTGAATCACCTAATATGGGATGAGCTTGGAGTTTTTCCTTCAGAGAACTTATGTCATCCCACCCAGTCATAAAAACTAGAATTGCACCTGGCCTTTCATTCTCACAAATATAACACAAAAGATTCTCGATGAAATTAAAACCAATAGAATCAGGATTCCAACATGATAGAGATTCCCAAGTCTGGGGGCTATAATCTTTTAAATCAGCAGCCTTGAGCGCATCCTGACCACATAGTTCACAGGTCAAAATAGGAAATAATAGTCCTCAAAGTAGAAATTTAATGAATAAGAAGTGTTTATACCTCAACAACACAAGCAATTTGGCTTTTCCTCTTTCTAGGTGCTTGCTTGCTCATCTTCCACATTCTTTCTTGACCATAATCATCAATTTGATTGTAAGGGGTTAATTTGTAACTCGTCATTTCAAGAATATCCTCCAGAAAATGAGTTCGAACTGGGTATGTAAAACCCTAAATTAGGGGGAAAAAAAGAAAATAAAAACCTTAAGAATTAAGCTCACTGCATCATACCATTATCATCATCCTATAAAGGACCAGTTCTTTAGCATCAGTGAAAGCTGATGATGGAGAAATGGACCACAAACAATTATAAAAGATACATTATACATCTTACAATCATCAAAACGTAAGAACATATAGTTGAAAACTTGAAATAAAAGAAAACAAAGGAAAAATAAAGAAAACCAAAGGAACGAGTAGATCAAAGGCACTAAATGAAAGCTAATTTTTTTCCCCAAAAAAATCTGATATTAGAGGAAAATATTGACGCATAAATATAACTGCTATCATACGTAACCACCAAAAATTAAAAGTAGAGGGGCATATAACGTTATACTTAATCTTGGTGGGGAACAAAATTTTTTTTTTAGAAAAAAAAAAGGTATATCTAACCCATAGCTAATAGTCATGAAAATAAAAGATCAAAATCATCCCTAATGAAAGAAAAAAGAAAAGGTAAAACTAAGATGACTGAAATTATAACTTACTGGAATGTGAATAACCCAAGAACTACCAAAGTACGATGCAAAGAGCTCCGCATCTAGGGTAGCACTCATCAAAATCAGTCTTAGTTCCGGTCGCCGAGGCAGAAGATCCTTAAGCACAATAAGCAGAAAATCTGGCATCCAATAATCAAAGTGAGAAGTTGCGTATTCCACATCAGAAAGTTAACTTTAGAACCAAGCTATTACTCACCTTCATTCATTCCACGCTCGTGGATCTCATCCACAATAACATGGCTTACACCTTTCAAACTTCTATCAACCAGCAATCTTCTTAACAAGATGCCAGTGGTACAAAAGAGAAGGTGGGTATCCCTTCCTTTTACACCTTCTAAACGAACCTTATATCCAACCTTTAACAAAGAAAGCCAAAAAAGTAACAGAGAAACTGAAATTTATTAACAAATAATGACAAGTAATAGTGCAAACATCACAAGGATTATGATAATAACTCACCGATTCACCCAAATTTTCGCCTCTCTCAGCAGCAACTCTTTCAGATACAGACATAGCAGATATCCTTCTAGGCTGTGTACATATAATACTACAACCAGCCCCACGAAGAGACTCTATCTCAGATTCCAAAATGAATTGTGGAATTTGTGTGGTTTTGCCACAACCAGTTTCACCTGAGATGATAACGACCTGCAAAATCAAAATTCCAATCATCATAAAACAAATAATCTATACAAGAAAATGGCGAAACATTGGTGGTATATATGAGCTGCTAACTAAATGATATGATTCGAGTCACAAACAATATGGAAATTCATCTTTGACTTTGCGCTTTCACCATCATCATTAGATAAAAGAATACCCAAAAATCAAGATTGAATTCTGAATTACCTCCTCGAAGAAGTAAGTACCACTTCACAAGAATAGACTATATGCGTATATATTTGTAATATATAAAATATTATGAAGTACCTGATTCTGTGAAATGGCAGATAACACTGCATCCTTCTCCTTATAAGCAGGAAGACTTCTACGAAACTCCAGCATTTCCTGACCTCCAGGAGATTCCTGTAGTTTTTGAATATATAAGTATAACTAAGTTTGTTTTACCTGTTAGATACTGTAGAAAGTAGACGATTTGACTTTCCAAATTAGGATAATGTTATTTTGTACATTAGGATTTCTGATTTAGTTTCCTAATAAATAGGATTAGTTTTTATTTGATTAATTCATAATTTAGTTACTTTCCTAGTTTGTTGAGATTCCTGATTTTATGGGATTCTCTGTTTACTTTCCTAGAATATGTGGACTGAGATGCCGGCCACTTAAGTATATATATTAGGGTTGTATCTCCTTTGATAAATGAGAATTCTCTTCACCAAAATCCTCATGGTATCAGAGCCGAATTCAAAACCCTAATCCTCCCTATCATCAATCTCTCATCATGACCAAATACGGCATGAATACTCAAACCAGTTCCTCGAAAGTCCAGTCAAGATCCGAGCAAAACTCTCCGGCCATCAACGCTGATAATCCCTCAGCCAATATCATCGAAAACTCACCTCATCCTGTCACCAATCCAACAAACTCGGTGCCCCACAATTTCCTTCATGGTCACAATCCGTCCTCATATATGTGTCCGGCAGAGGAAAAGATGAGTATCTAACCGGTGAGGTCCCTGTTCCAATGACAACAGATCCCAAAGTATCGGACGTGGAAAAAAAGAAAATCACATGGTTATGTCATGGCTAATAAACTCCATGACCACCGAAGTGGGAGAGAATTTTCTTCTCTAAAAAAACCAAGGAAATTTGGGATGTTTGCACGGAAACCTACTCCAGCTCTCCGAAAATACCTCGAAACTTTTGAAATTGAAACTCAACTTCATGATATGCGACAAGGGAGATGACAATCACTCAAGATTTCAACACAATAACCAGGTCTTGGCAAAGACCTTGATATGTTTGAAATATATCCCTGAAGTGTCCTCGATGATGCGACCTTATACAAAAAGATTGTTGCTCAAAAGAGAACATTCAAATTTCTCCTTGGTCTCAACAAGGATCCGGACGGCAAGAGGGAGAATCATGGAAGGTGCCACTACCTTCCATCCGAGAGGCATTTATGGGTTAGAAGAGAAGAGAGCAGAAAGAAACTTATGATGACAGAAAACATGAGCACCCCCGGTTGTCAAGGTTCGCCTTATACACACACAACTCATCTCGTGATAACAAAAAGAAGAGGAAGACCATGGTGCGACCATTGCAAGAAGCCTGGCCATATCGTAGAGAATTGCTGAAAATACATGGGAAGCCCGCCGATTGAAGCCTAACTGCGTTTCGCCAGACCGGACAAATGCAAGAATGCCGCCACCACGCCGACAACCCCAAAGACCACTCCCCGAAACCAAATTGCTCACCAGGGAGCAGATTGAGGTATCGCAGGTTACCGGACATGTATCGTGTCCTTCTCAATCCACATCATCCTCTCACGAACCGCATACCAAAGATGGTAGCACATCAAGGTACAGCCTCCTTTGCTTATATTGCAAAAACCAGAAATTGAGACCATGGATAATTGATTCTAGGGCTTGGATCACATGACCGGAGATATTAATGTCTTCCACAAGTTCAATGCCTATTCTAGTCCTAGCACAAGATTTAATAGCCGATGGATCACATTCAAACGTGGCGGTGAATCGGATCCATCAAATTGACAAAGGATCTCCTTCTCTCCTCTGTCCTTTATGTTCAAAATTAGATTGCAATCGATTTCCATTAGTAAACTCACGAGTGATTTGAACTGTGACTAAATTCTATCCAAATCTTTGTGAATTTCAGGCAATGGGGAAGGTGATTGGCGGTCTTTGAAATGTGTGGTGACCTCTACTTGCTCAAAGGGAATCCTCCTCCACATGGACAAGTTCATTCAAGTTGTTTTTCTGAGTCTATTTCCGATTCTGTTTCTGTGTCAAATGAGAATCAAGTTATGTTATGGCACTTTCGCCTTGGTCACCCAAATTTTGTGTACCTTGAAAAATTGTTCCCTCATTTATTCATCAATAAAAATTCCAAGTTTTTTCATTGTGAAATATGTCAACTTGCAAAGCACACTCGACACGTCTATCCTAGTATTCAATATGAGCCTTCAAACCCATTCTCCATAATTCATAGTGACATTTGGGGACCCTCAAGAGTAAAAAATATTAATGGGGCTCGGTGGTTTATATCCTTCATAGATGATCATACTAGAACCACCGGACATTTTTAATGAGAGAAAAATCAAAACAGGGAAATCTTCAAGTCCTTTTACTCTATGATCCTCACCCAATTCAAATGCAAAATCCAGTTCTCAAAACCGATAATGGCGGGGAATACTTTACATCAATTTTGGGTTCCTACCTCTTGGAACAAGGAGTTATCCATGTGAGTTCTTGTGTTGACACCCCTCAACAAAATGGGGTAGCCGAAAAAAAAAAAGCAGACACCTACTTGAGGTAGCTAGATCACTCATGTTTACCAACCATGTACCTAAACACTTTTGGGGGAAGCCATTCTTCGCCACATACCTTATCAATAGAATGCCAAGTCGAGTGCTAAAATTCCAGAGAGACCCCGCCAAGTCCTACTACAAGCCTTTCCCCATGCCAAATCTTTTTCTTCCAATCTCCCACTTAGAATCTTTGGTTGTTCCTCATTTGTTCACATACATCAACAAAATCAAGCAAACTTGATCCCAAATCATTAAAATGCATTTTCCTAGGATATTCCTCTCATCAAAAGGGGTACAAGTGCTACTCACCTGTCACTAAAAAGACATACAATTCAATGGATGTCACGTTCTTTGAACATCAATCTTATTTTCCCAAACCTGCAATTCAGGGGGAGAATTCGAGAGAATTTCAGCTTTGGGACATCCTTCGAGACACTCAGTCCGTGTACATCTCACCCCAAAGTGTCAATCCAACCTCCTTGCCCTCTTCCGAGTCCTCAAATCCTTCTGACACCTCAAATCCGAGCCTCAGATCTACATCAGGCTCACTGTCCGAATCTCAATTCCATGAGCCATCCAACATTCCAAATCACACCAATGATCTAACCGAGTCCACCCAACCTCAACTTGGTACAAATTGTCAGGAACTCCGTGTCTATTCTAGGAGGAGACGACCTAATGAGCACTTAGAGAACATCACTCAAGTCAGAGACTGTCAAGAGCTTGAACCGGATCCTACTGCTTCAAAATCTCACAAAGGTACGGATTCTGCAACTCGTGAGCCTCCTGTTCCTTTTATTGATGATTCGGACTTGCCTATTGCTAAAAGAAAGGGTGTCCGAGCATGTACAAACCACCCCATTGGAAAATATGTGGCATATGGAAAATTACAGCCAGCATATAGAGCATTTATTTCAGCTCTTGATAGTGCACAGATTCCTAATTCTATTCAGGAAGCTTTGAAAGATCCAGCATGGAAGCAGGCGGTAGAGGAAGAAATCAGAGCTCTAAAAAGCAATGAAACCTGGACACTTGTAGAGTTACCTCAAGGGAAGAAACCTGTGGGTTGCAAGTGGATATTTACCGTTAAGTATAAAGCATATGGAAGTATTGAAAGGTTCAAAGCCAGGCTGGTCGCAAAGGGATTCACTCAATCATATGGAATTGATTATCGTGAAACGTTAAACTCCGGTTGCCAAGTTGAACACAGTTCGGGTATTGTCGTCACTAGCAAAGAAAATAAAGATTGGCCTTTGCACCAACTAGATGTCAAGAATGCTTTTCTAAACGGGATCTTGCAGAGGATGTTTACATGGAAATACCACCAGGCCTAGAAAACTCTTCAAACAAATACCGTCAAGTGTGCAAGTTTTAAAAGTCATTATATGGCCTAAAGCAACACCTCGTGCATGGTTTGATAGGTTTGCCAAAACAAAGGTCACAAATGGGTACACCAATGCCAGTGATCACACTCTATTTATGAAATTCTCACCAAGAGGCAAGATTGCTATTCTCATCGTTTACGTTGATGACATCATTTTAACAGAGACGACTCGGAGGAAATTATCAAACTCAAAAGGTTACTAGCTTCCTAATTCAAATTAAAGAGATCTTGGTACTCTAAGATACTTCCTAGGCATGGAGGTTGCTCGGTCTAAGACAAGGATTGTTATATCCCAACGAAAGTACATCCTAGATTTGCTAACTGAGACCGGCATGCTTGGGTGTAAACCAAGAGACGCCTATGGACCCAAATCAAGTTAAGAAAAGATGAGGAAAGTGTTCCAAAGGATAAAGGACGGTATCAAAGGCTAGTGGGCAAGTTGATTTATCTTTCACACACGAGACCGTTCCAAGAAGTGTGGAAGCCGTGAGATAGAGGTTTACACAGATGCTAGCTGGGCTGGAGAACTGACCGAAAGAAGATCCACAAGTGGTTATTGCTCCTTTGTTTGGGGCAATCTTGTTACATGGAGAAGTAAAAAGCAGTCTGTGGTGTCAAGAAGCAACGCAGAGTCAGAATATCGTGCTCTTGCTTTGGGTATTTGCGAAGGAATTTGGCTTCAACGATTACTAAAGGAGTTGAGAATTGATTGTAAGGACCAGATTAAAATGCTCGATGGCCTAAGCCGCCATCAAGATTGCTAAAAAATCCAAAGACACCACGACAGGGACCAAGCATGTGGAAATTGATAGGCACTTCATCTCGTAGAAGATTAACAATGGAATAGTTCAACTCGCCTACATCCCTACACAATTGCAATCGGGCGACGTTCTCACCAAAGCTCTTCCAAGAAGAAGTTTCGATGAATTCAACTCCAAGCTAGGATTGTATAACATATACAACCCAGCTTGAGGGGGAGTGTAGAAAGTAGACGATTAGACTTTCCAAATTAGGATAATGTTATTTTGGACATTAGGATTTCTGATTTAGTTTCCTAATAAATAGGATTAGTTTTTATTTGATTAATTCATAATTTAGTTACTTTCCTAGTTTGTTGAGATTCCTGATTTTATGGGATTCTCTGTTTACTTTCCTAGAATATGTGGACTGGGATGCCAGCCACTTAAGTATATATATTAGGGTTGTATCTCCTTTGATAAATGAGAATTCTCTTCACCAAAATCCTCAGATACCCTAAACAATAGCATGATCATCAAAAACAGGTAATAACTATTATTAGACACACCTCATGACAATCATAATCAGGAATTTAAGCAAAAGATGACTCCACCAAGAGTCTAAAGCCCCATTTGGTTTTTGTTTTCTGAATCTTGCTTTCTATGTCTAAAAGTAAGGCAAGTGAATTGAAGAATAGTTGTTTGGATGATTGTTGGACGTTAATTTCAGGGAAAAAAAAATCTACAACTTGGTTGAGAAACAGCCTCTTTCTCAAAAAAGATATCTAGTCTTTTTTCCAGTTTTACTACCAACTGTGCCTATACAAAACTCAAAAACACCACAATAGGAGTCATATAAAACATATTACAAATACTAAATGATACCACAATGCATATCATATTTTATTTCCAAATACAATTTTCAAAATTCATTTTTAATCATGAACCATAAGTATCTTCCATAAACGGCCTTGCTCACAATAAGTGTATTGCATTGGTTGGAAACCAAAAAATATAAAAATAAATTAGACAAGCTAACTTTGTGAAACCCAAATTCAGTGAAACTTGGATTATGCTTTGAAAATTAGTAGCCTAAGAAATCTTGCATACCATGAGGTTCTTGACCAGCTAATCAGTATTCGACCGGGTTCCCTTTTTTTTCTCGAATTTAGTCAATCAATGAAATGTAGACAGAAAGAAGCAACTAATAAAATTCTTATGTCTAAGTGGAATAAAGAATCTCTGAAAAAAGAATATCGAGCAAAAGAAACAGAAAAGGATAGCAATAAAAGGAAGACCTGCCAAGATCGTTGCTGATCCCTTAATTGCATGCTTCTACGCCAATGAACTTTATCCATCACCACCTTAGTGGAAGCCAGTGGCTCAGGTGCCTCAAAAAGTCCATCATCAGTGGCAAGACTACAATTACTACTTGATCTTGAAAAGGAAACATCCGAAAAGCTTTGGTTAGTCCTAGACTTTTGAGATGAGAACTCAGAAACATGCGCCTCAACCCTCCTTAGCAAGCCAAGAGGCAAGGTCACCTGTAAAATTCTCAAAAACTTAAAACTCCTAGAAAACTTTTTCAAATGAAAAGAAAGAACCTTGAAGATAACCGGGAGTATAATACTTGAAATCATGTCAATCAGGCATATGGCGCTCCAACGGGCAGATTTACACAAATAATAGTGACAAAGAAACAATACGAAAATTACGGTGTTTAAAGCAAATTTAAAGTTAAAACAATGTTGCGAACTAATTGAAGTTTTCCGGAAAAGGAATTGATCACTTCTTATTGATACTTCACGTAATAGGTTACATTTATATACACAAGTATTGACCTAAATCCCTAAGAATTAGGATCTCTGTAATATCCTCTAGTAAATACAAATATTCGAATATATCTAGGAATACAAAATCGTGAAACTAACTTCCTAAAAATCGGGGATACACTTAAGCCTAGATTGATTTTCTACACTCCCCCTCAAGCTAGGCGATAGATGTTTTCTAACCCAAGAATTGAACCGAGTTCAATTAGGTTAGGCGAACAGGGCCTTGGTTAGAATGTCGGGTCGCTTGTTGCCTTGATGGGACATAGGCGAGTGTGATGGACTTGTTTTCAATTTTTTCACCGATAAAATGTCTATCAATCTCCACATGTTTAGTACGGTCGTGATGGACGGGGTTTTTGGCAATTGCAATTCTTGATCGGTTGTCGACAGAATTACGATAGGATCGTTAGTTCCAATCTTGAGTTCATTTAGCACCCTTTTCACCAAATTCCTTCACGATACCCGAAGCCAAAGCTCGAAACTCCGTCAAGACTACTAACCACGGTTTGCTTTTTTCGCGCCAAAGTTACTAAGTTTCCCAAATGAATGAACAATACCCGGATGTAGATTTTCCATCACTAGAGAGCCTGCCCGATTTATAAACTTCTAGTGTCCGATTGGTTTTTTAAGACCCTTCCTGTGATTCTTCTTTAGGTACCTCAATATGACCTCCATGTGATCCACAGAGGGATTCCCAAAAATTGGGACACGAAATGTGAGTGAGGTAGATTAGCTTACCCACCAAGCGTTGGTACTTGCCCATGACCGCCGCCGCCCATCGATTAGCTTGACATTAGGGTCCATAGGTGTCTCAAGGGCTTGCACCCACTCATTCCGGGTCTCACACAAGAGATCTAGGACGTACTTTACGTTGAGAGATTTCCTTTGTGGTCTGCCACCTCCATTCCTAAGAAGTATTTCAAATGTCCTAGGTCTTTGATCTCAAATTCCTTGGAGAGAGAAGAATTTTTATTCCTCTTCATGATTTCTCAAGGACAATATCATCAACATATACAATTAGAACTGTGAGTCTCCCATCGGTGAAGTGTTTCACAAATAGGGTGTGATCTTACTTGTGATGTATCCATCTTTCTTAAGAACCCGAGTGAATCTGGTAACCATGCTCTAGGTGACCTGTTTGAGTCCATACAACGCTTTCCTCGAATTCCCTCGTGTGTCCTTGGTCTCAAACCCACTCGGTATGTCCATGTAGACTTCTTCAACCAAGTCTCCATTCGGGAATGCATTCTTGACATCAAGTTGGAAAGATGGACTCCTACCAAAAAGGTCTCTTGAAATCCCATACGATTGAGTATACCCTTTAGCCACTAAAATACCTATCTATACTTCCATCCGCATACCTTTTAACCGAAAAATCCACTTACATTGTTTTCTTTCCCTATGGCAAAATTACCCAGTGCCATTCTTTTCCGGTCAGGAGTACTCTTCTAGAATCGCCTTGTGCCATTCGGTGATTGTCAAATCATAGAAACTAAATCTTGATCTTGTCAAGGAACTTGGCGCTTGAACTTAGGCGACAAGTTGGAGTATGAGATGCGAAAATGTTGGATGATCTCACCATAGGCTTTATCATAGGATCAAGTCTGCGGACTAGGCTCCTTTGGGGTTCCTCGGGATTGGCTTGGCCTGGGAAACATTCTTTGGGATAGTCATTTTTTTTCTCTCATAGACTTTTTTTCATTGGGAAGAAGGAGATGTTTTGGATAGACAAAGAGGGTTGATCATGCTCGGAATTAGATGAGGATGGTGATCAAATTTTTTGGGTTTGACTCGAATTGTTGTAGGTCAAGCTCGTGATATCGGGTGATGGATTTGGAGAGAGTGATGGGTGTGACTCAAAAAATGCCGCAATTCAATGATGTTATTCTCCCCAATTGCATATTGGAGTAGTATGGAGTATTTTCAAAAATGTGACATCCATGGTATTGTATAGTTTATTTAACAAAGTAACACTTGTACCCCTTCTTGTTGGTTGAATACCCAAGGAAAATACATTTAACCAATTTTCCCCAGTATTGAGAGTGAATGTGGACAAAGGCGGTGCAACCAAAAAGTTTAAAAGAGACTTGGAGACAAGTCGTGAGGCAGGGAAGAGAGTTTGTGTAATTTGTAGAGGGGTACGAAATTTGAGGACCCTAGAAGGTAGGCCAATCAAGTAGGTGGCGAAATTGCCTCACCCCAGAATTTTTTAGGTGCATGAGCTTGGAAGAGTAGAGATCGGGCCACCTCAAGAATATGACGATTTTTCCGTTCGGCAACACCGTTTTGCTGCGGTGTATCGACACAAGAGCTTTGTTGGACAATGCCATGAGAGGTAAGATAAGAGCCGAGACATGAATTGAAAAAATCCTTGGCGTTATCTGTTTTTAGAATTTGGATGTTGGTTTTGAACTGATTTTGGATCATGGCATGAAAGGTTTGGAATATTTGTTTGGTTTAAATTTTTCTTTCATTAGAAATGTCCAACTTAGTCTAGTGTGGTCATCAACCAACAATAAGAACCACCTTGCACCGGTAAGGCTAGGAATACTGGAATGGCCCCCAAATGTCCCCATGCAAGAGAGTAAAAAGGTGGCTAGGTTGATATTGTCGAGGTGCATAAGTGTTTCGAGTGTGTTTTGCCAAATTGACATACTTCACAATGAAAGGAATTCGGATTTTTATTGATAAATAAAGAAGGAAACAAATGTTTCAAGTACATGAAATTGATGACCTGACGAAAGTGCCACATCATGATTGCACTTTCCTTATTGGATTGACTACTAGACTTAAGGCTATAGGTTGACCGATAGTTATGATCAACAAAGTGACTCGAAGGAAGGCTGACATCCAGAATATAGAGGCCTGCACGGTATTCAGCACTGCCAATCATCTTCCCTGTGCTCAAGTCCTGAAAAACACAAGAATCAGCCAGAAATTTAGTTTCACAGTTAAGGTCCCGGTTTAGCCTGATGACCGAGATAAGGTTGCAGTCAAGGTCAGGTACAAATAACACAGAGTTGAGAATGAGAGTGTTTGAGAGATAGATGATTCCTGTTCCGACTACTTTGGTGCGTGTACCATTGGCTATAAATTCTTATGTTTGTGGAGTTTTACAAGGTGAGAAGTTTGAAAAAGTGATTTGTCACCGTCATGTGCTCGATGCAAGAGTCCACAACCCAACGGAATGAGGAGATGTTATAGCATGCATGGTCACCTAGGATGTTGTTGATGTTTGCCCTTTGTATAAGTTGTTGGAGCATATTGATTTGTTCCTTTGTGAAAGGAGTGTCCTCTTTGATTGTGGTGCGTCAAGATTTGCGATTCCCTCTTGCTTCACGATCTCGATTAGGTTTCCATCTTTTTTACCATATATTTGCCAAAGATGCCTCTTTGAGATGGCCACCTTCCCAAATGATCACACCAGGGCCGGCCCTTCCTTGTTCGGTTGTCATTGGTGCTCCTGAGTGGTCAAGCAAAAAGGGCACTTGAGTCGGCAATAGTATCCTTGACCGCTAGGCTCAATCATGACCCTCTTGCGACTTTCTTCCTTCGCACTTGGAAAAGCCTCTCGCAGACTTGGCGGGGGTTTGTTCCAAGAATTCTACCCTTACTTCATCAAGAGATTTGTCAAGTCCCATTAAGAATTTAAAACTCTCTTAGTCTCCACTATCCTTTTAAAGTATACACGATCACTCGAAATCATAGGTTTCAAACAAATCTTAGCGAGTAAGAGTTGTGTAGTAGATTGTCACTAGATTTTCACCTTGTGAGGAGGTCTTGGAGGGTACTTTCCACATAGAAAAGTTCAGTGTTCTCAACCGTTTCACGACCTTTCTCTGGCGGTTGTGTCTGACAAGGAAATTTTCTCCTATCTCGGTTGTCATGGAGCTAATTAACCAAGACATTACTAGATTGTTTTCTGCTCTCCAAACCCTATATTCGGTACTACCGGATCCGGTTACGAAATAGTGCCAAAGGTATTCATCCTTAAAACATCATCATTGATTGTGACCATTGGAGATAGTTTTGGCCATTGAGTTTGTTTTATTGGGGTGAGACTGTTTTCTAGGGCAAAGACGTGGAGCACCAGTTGAGATATTGGGAAGGGATTGGCCGTTTGATGAGAAGAGATATTGGGATCCGATGTTGAAGAGTCCCGGGATGTTTGCTCGGTTTACGCCATGAGAATCAAAGTAGAAGAAAGAGGGAAGAAAGGCTTGAGAGGATGCCGGAATTTGAGTATATGAGGTGAGAGGAAATCCATAGGGTTTTCTAGACCTAAAGCTCGATACCATGAAGTTTTCCGGAAAAGGAATTGATCACTTCTTATTGATACTTCACGTAATAGGTTACATTTATATACACAAGTATTGACCTAAATCCCTAAGAATTAGGATCTACAGAATATCCTCTAGTAAATACAAATATTCGAATATATCTAGGAATACAAAATCAGGAAACTAACTTCCTAAAAATCAGGGATACACTTAAGCCTAGATTGATTTTCTACACTAATTGAAAAAATAATAGAATTAGAATTATGAGAACATACCTCCCTCTGTGGGCGCCTATCATCCAGATCGAATCTATAGTTTGGAAGTGGGACCTTACTGACAACAACAACTTTTGCATACAGATGGCTGTCAATGATAATACCGATCAGATTTTCAAAAATAACCAACTACTTCGCTGTTACTACTTAAAAAAGCATTTCTCAAAAGTTTAGAACATACCTATATAACCCCATTCTGCTCGCCAAAATGGCTATCTGATCAAAGTCAAGTCTATCCTTTTTCTCCCTGGAAATCAACTCTTGCTTATCCTTGTCCCGTGAAAGCATTGTTAATTTACTTTTCCACTGCTCGATGTTATCAGAGGGACCAGCACCCTGAAAATCATAGCCAAATAGCTTAAACAAATGACTATAGACGTTTATGTCGAAGTAAAATAACACCTTAATTAATCAACATGCTCTATATATCTTCAACTGGTGAATTATTAAAAAAACGAAATTTAGCAGTAATCAAACAGCGGCTTACTTAATCGAACAACCATTTTCAATCAAATTTTGACCAAAGAAATATGTATAATTCTATAATTTACTGCCTAAAGAATAGATCACACAAGTATATAGTTAAGCCTAAAAAGTAACGCAAAACCAGATTGCCTTATCACTTCCCCAAGAACTCTGAATTTCTTCTTCTCTAGTAATCAACCTTCGCAACTGGCGAATTATTGAAAAAAAAAAATTTCGAAATTTAGCAATAATCAAACAGCGGCTTACTTAATCGAACAACCATTTTTTATCAAATGCGGCAAAAACGAAAGAGTCTTATTTGTATAAGAGGAATATAGACTTATAATTTCTACTCACAATTCAGCAAAAAAAGTAAATTCAAAAACCCTACTTCAATCTCACATTCCACAAGCACGTATCAATGAACCCAGAGAAATTGAAAATCAAACTGAAGAACGAGAGAAGAGAACACATGCAAGTGAGGCTCACCGGATGCGAAGACAAGTCGAAGTCGCGATCAGAACCTTCCTCGGTGATGGCATCGTCGTAGGCGGAAATGTAGGGCGAGTTCTGCCTCGGGAAGCGGTCCCGGTCCTCCTGCTGCTGCTGCTGCGGCGGCGGAAAACCGGCAACGGTTATCGGATTCTTAGGATTAGCGTCAAAGGAAGCGGATGAGGTGTAGTTCTGGCAGGTAATGACGGAACGGAGGCGGTGGTGGGGAGGGACGTAAACGGCGCCGTATGAGGAAGGAGGCCGGTCCTTCATCACGGGTTTCGGGTTTAGGGTTAGAGTTTTGGGGAGGGAAGAGGGAAAGGGAAGAAGAAGAGGAAGAAGAAGGAGAAGAGAAGGTGAGGGCATGCAACGGAATACGACGTCGTATTGGGGGCGTCGGGTTCTTTTCTTTGTTTGATATTGTTTTTGTGCGACTGAGAAATGAAAAATGGTGGGAGAGAAGGGAAGAGTATTTTAGACTGGGTTTCTTCTTCTTCTTCTTCTTCTTCTTCATTTCTTCATTTTTAGTTGTACTGTAGAGCACGTGCTTTCTGGCGTGTGAGAATGTTTACGGGGAGGGGCCCCACGTCAGCGTTCCAATATTTGGTCACGCGCACATTGAGACTCACGCGTCATCGTTTAAAGCGTTTAAAACTAGGGGTGTTCATAAACCCGCACAACCCGCAAATCTACTCCGCACCACTCCAATTCATCCCCGAAAAAAGTAATCCGTAACATTATTTTTTATTTTTCGGGCTATTATACCTCCAATCCGAGTGTTTGGGGCGGATTATGGGTTGAGCCCATAACATCCCGCAGCCCCCAACCCAACCCGCACAAAATAGGCTTATGTTTCGGCTATTAAGTTGTCGTATATGTGACTGCAGGGATCACTCATGTTTTTTTGATCTTTTAAGTGTTTCTCCATTCTGCAAACTCATTATGCCTAATATTTACTTAGAAATTAGAATTCCTTTGTCAAGTAGTTAGTTCACAGAGATTTTTTTTTTAAGTTCGGTATGTGAGCTAAAGCCCTTGTTTGATTAGAAAAAAAAAAAAAAAGTGAAAGAAAGGAATTGGTTGGGAGAATACTAGTTAAGTGTCCAGCCTCTATGTTTGTTTTGCTTAAGCTATTTGTTTTATATGTTTAAGACTAATTTATAAGTGTAGACTAAGTTATGTTTGTTTTGTATTTGATATTTGATGGACTATTTTGCTTCATGTTTGATGTTAGATGGACTGATAAAGATGGTTGTTATTTCGATTTAATGATAAAGTTTGAATATTATATTGAACTTTAAGTCATTAATTTTTTGAATGTTGAAACCGACCACCCCGCACCACCCCAACCCAACCCGAACATCGTTGGGTTGTGAAAATTTTCTAACATCGTTGGGGCCAAATATGTGCACCCCGCACCCTTTGGGGCGGAGGAAAAAAATTTCTACCCCGCACCAACCCAACCCATGAACACCCCTATTTAAAACTCGTTGTAAAATAAATTTATTTTTTATATAAAAATAAAATATTTTTAATTTTAAAAAGAAATTATTTTTAAAAATATGTTTAATAATTTTATTAAAAAATTATTTTTAGTATAATAAAATTTATTAATGTCTTTTTTTTCTTTCTCTGCTCGAGAGAAAAGAATACGAAAATAAAAAATAAAAAACGATAAAAAGTCATTTTTTATTTCTCTCTCATTTTACACTAAATTAAAAAATCATTTTCATTTTCGTCTTTTATTTTCATTAGAAAATGTTTTCATTTTTTCTTTCTTAAAAAACGTGAAAAAATAGATCAATTCCAAATATGGCCCTAATGTTCACGGTGGTGCCCGTGGCGTCTTTTGGATTGGGTGTAGTTTACATTATAGTTTTTTTTTTCTTTACATAAAATTATTTTGATGTCCTATATTTTTTGATAAATCACTTTAATCACATCAATATGTTTATTTTTTTCAAAAATTATAGTAAATAATTGTTGGGGCCCAGTCGATTCAGGAGTACTACGCGCAATGTTGTACACATAGAGGTACCTGGTTTGATGATGAAGCTCCTACGTGAGCACAATATTTAGTACTTTCGGATGTAGACACAAAAGCAGGACCTCCAACGAAGATAATAGGGTCAGCTAGGCCCAAATTAGGCTGAAGAAAACAGATTCTAGGGACTTTTCTGTTGTTGAAATGATAAAAATAACCCTGGGAGAAGAGTTAGAAAATCCACAACAGCAAGAAAAAAATCATGTAAACCGAAGTCAGTGGGAGGAGTAATCAAGTAGTTGATGGAGAGATGACTCGGGTTAGATAAGGCATTTTTAGAGGAAAAATATGACTCATGTTGTGGACAAGGCTATGATAGAGAAAACGAGACTGCTCTATGTGTTGAGAATTGTATCCTAAAAATATGAGATATAATAGGATATTTATTATTTATTTAATAAAAAATTTATTCATTATTTTATGTACATAAATTATTGAATATTTATGAATATCATTAAAAATTCTACGATTATTTATGTGGCCTTAAATATTGTATATAAGTGTTATATACGAGAGAATAATATTTAAGGATAATAATCAAAACGATATTCGTAATGAATTTATTTAAAATTCATAATCTTTAATTAAAACATTAAGAATACATGTCATTCTTATGTAGAATGGAACAGTGTTATTCGCACTATTAATATGACAAGATATTGAATAAATGTATTACGCATAATGAGATTATGTGAAACTTGGACACAGACACAATATGAATTTCTAATAATTTTCGTTAAGTATAGCAATTCTAATTGAGTTTATCGATGGTCATCTATAGAACAGTCTTAATCATGAGTTATTAACAGACTCTTATTTGTGGATTTATGTCTTTTGTCTTACTCGGTATGGATTTCCAGATTGCTAAATTTTATTCCTTATATCTTGGAGACATGATGAAGTGGATAGCTAAGAATGTTAATATACGAGATGGAATACATTTTTTCTTGAGAAATAAGCAGATAAATAATTATATTGAGGGTTGATTCGGTACTTAATTTAGTAGAGCTCCAATTCATGAATTTGTTTTATGAGTCACTATCCATTAGAGAATAAATGGTACTCAAAGATAAAGATGTAATTAGAGAGGTCAATGGATTTTACTAAACTCTAATTATGAATTATTTATGGATGATTGATCTATATGTAATGATTATATCAAATGGACACTTTATAGTTTGGAAGTAAATTATATCTATAATTACGGGAGTGCAATTCCAAGTTTATAGTAGAGTAACTTTAGAATTAATTAATTAATTAAAGAGTCTTAATTAATTATTAATTTTATTGGAGTTCAAAATTATAGGTCCATGAGTCCCCGCATCATCTTTGTAATTCTACAAGACACTAAGGACAAAATGAAAATTTTAAAATTATAGAATTCTAAATAAAACATTCAAAAATAATTAATTGAGAATTAATTGAATATTAAATAATGTGATTATTTAATTTGAATTTTAGAACACACATGTGATGGAGAACACATATTCATAAAACAACTCTAACAGAATGGATGGAAATAAACAAAACTGATATCAATGCTAGAAACCTAACTTATAATGAATTTTTGACTAAATATGTTTGAAATAGTAAGTATAAATATTGGTCTTCTAGACAAATAGGACATACAATAGGCCGATCATATTATATTCATCCAAACTCAGGAGAATTGTATTATCTAAAATTATTACTAAATCATCAAAAAGGAATAACAAGCTATGAAATTCTTCGAACTATTGATAACATAACACATAGAAAATATCAGGCAGTATGTTATGCATTAGGTTTATTAGAAGATGATAGAGAATGGGAATAATCTATATTAGAAGCATCTTTTTGGTCTACATCGTCACAACTACGACATCTATTTATTATTATATTGTTATTTTGCAATGTATATAACCCACTGAAATTACTTGAAAAAAATTAGAAACTTGTGACTGATGATATCTTACACAAAATTAAAAAAAAAAAATTAACAACCCATATTTTGAAATACCTCAAAATGAATTATATAATTTTATATTATATGAACTAGAAAAATTATTAAATCTAAATTCATCAACTTTAGCTCATTTTAATCTACTGCTTCCTATTAGTTCACTAATAAATGATTTAAACAATAAACTTTTAAGAGAAGAACTTAATTATGATATAAATAAATTAAAAATAGAAAATTATTTATCAGAAGAAAATTTAAACAATGAACAATGTATTATTTACCATAAAATTTTAGATTTCGTTATTAATAAACAAAACAACTTAATTTTTATTTATGACCATGGAGGAACTGGAAAAACATATTTGTGGAATACAATTATAACAAAAATTAGATCTAATAATGAAATCCTTCTAGTTGTCGCATCTTCAGGAATAACATCATTATTATTGCCTAAAGGAAGAATTGCACATTCTAGATTTCGAATACCACTATCAATAGATAAATTTTTAACATGTCATATAAAAAAGGGAACTCAATTAGCACATTTAATTGAAAAAATATCATTAATTTATGGGACGAAGCACCTATGACTAGTAAATATTATTTTGAAGCATTAGATAAAACACTCCAGGATTTACGAAACAATTTTGATCAACCATTTGGTGGAATGACAATTATTTTAGGATGTGATTTTTGACAAATCTTACATGTTTTACCGACAAGAACAAAAGAACACATAATAGATGCATGTATAAATAATTCTTATTTATGGCCACATTTTCAAGTTTTAACATTAACAGAAAATATATGATTAAAACATTTTAATACAACATCAGAAGAAAAAAAAAAGAAATTGAAAATTTTTCAAATTGGACATTAGATATAGGAAATGGTATTGCTGAAGGAATAAAAGATTTAGAAAATGAAGATATTACATGGATAAAAATACCAAAAAAATACTTTGTAGATTTTGACCTAGATCCAATTGACAAAATGACAACATTAATATACAATAATTTCAACAACAATTTTAATAACATTGATTACTTAAAACAACGCGCAATTGTAACGCTAAAAAATAAAATTGCTGATGATAATTATATATTATCTTTAATACGTAATGAGGTAAAAACTTATTATAGTTATGATACAATAATGCCTTCATCAGAAAACATAGAAGAACTAAATCTCTTATATCCTTAAGAATTTTTACACAATTTAAATTTTAACGGTTTACCACCACATGAACTAAATTTTAAACTCGGAACTCCAATAATGCTTCTAAGAAACTTAAATCAATCTGCTGGACTATGCAATGGAACAAGACTTATCATAACACAATTAACAATTAAAATAATAAAAGGACAGATCATTACTTCAAATAATATTTTTGAAAAAGTTTATATTCCAATAATAGAAATGACTGTACATGAATCTAAATGGCCATTCACTTTAAAAAGACGACAATTTCCTATAAAGATATGTTACGCAATGACAATAAATAAAAGTCAGGGACAATCTTTGAATAAAGTTGGACTATTTTTAGAAAATTAAATATTTAGCCATGGTCAATTATATGTTACTTTACCCAAAGTAACTAATCCAAAAGGATTATATATATTACTTAATGATTCAAACAACAATTATCCTAATCATATAAAAAACATTATCTACAAAGAAATCTTACATAATATCACATATACATTAAAAATATATACTATATTATATTCTTTATAATATTAAAATTTTTTAAGTATGACATTTTTAACAATAAACTTAAAAAAAATATTTATCATTATAACAAAATCTTATTTACTTTTTTTAGGACTTACAGAAAATGACAACACCTATTCGTGCACTAAAACTAAATGAAGTGTATGAAACAATACAAGCACAAGTATGCAGAATATGGTACTACAATTTTAAAATATTATATGACATATTATTTTATATAACGTTTGTTAATATTGAATAAATTTTAATATTTATTATTTATTTACAGCATGAAGCAATATAGGGAACAATTCAAGCACGTGATTCGGACTACATTTCTCGAAAAATTGAATAAGGCAATATATACAATATTAGTAACTTTTATGTTACTGAAAATAAACCAACATACAAAGTCGTTCCACATAGTGCTATGATCCAATTTGCACGAGCAACATCCTTTACTCCAATTATGGACGACGCACCATATATCCCATTTCACAAATTCTACTTCACAGAATTCGATCAACTATATCAAAGAATAAATAATACTGAGATATTAACAGGTAATATATGTTACTTAACTTATTTTAGTATTATTATAAATATTTCTTGAAATTTATTTATAAAATTTCCCTGTTTATATATAATATTAGATGTTATTGGAGTATTAACAAGTGTCCAAGCACTCAAACATACACATGTCAGCACTAGACTAACAACAAGACGATCTATAATGATACAAAACATCAAGTACAATAAATTTATGCATTTTTTCCTCACATTTACTATTCTTTACAACTATTTAACGTGAATACAATATTTTTCCACTTTTATGATTCAATTTTATTAATCATTTTTATGAACTACATTTTTTCAATAGAAATGAACAACTATAGGTAAGCTTATGGGGACATAAAGCTGATCAATTTGATGAGAATGTACTTAAAATACTTAAGGCACCAGTTGTGGCAGTTTTCTCAGTAATGTTGATGAAGCAATATCTAGGTATTTTTAACATTACTTTATTATAACATTTTTATATACATATATATAAAAAAAAATATAGCATACATTTATTATTTACTCTATTATATTTATAGGTAACACATATATTTCGAGTACATCAACAATAATTTTCTATATTGACCTGGATATCCCAGAAACAACAATGTTAAAGACAAGGTAAACATATATATATATATATATATATTCTAATAAATTTATCATATTACATAATCATAAAATTATTTATATTTTCCTTAACTTATTCGTAATTTTATACATATAGATTTTTCCATCAAAATCAATAAATTGAATTCCTACCACCACCAAAAACACTTATCCAGACAATTGAAGAACAAATATCAACAAACAGAAGAACAATAAACGAACTCAAAACATTGGATGCACAAAATAATCTAGTTAGTACTATTAACTTTCCTACACTTAGTAAAAAATTTAAAACCACAATATTCTACTTTTTTATGCAGGGTAGAAAATTCACTGTAAGAGCGACCATAGTAAACTTTTCAACATCTCAAGATTGGTTCTACAATTCTTGCCCCAAATGTTATCAACAACTAAAACATGCAAGAATAGGTTGGTGGTGCGATAGTCATGGCCACATAAAGTCAACACCATCTCCATGGTAATTAAATTTATTACCAAATCATTTTTATTTATTATATATCTTTATTTACTTTAACAAAAAATTTATAACATTAAAAAAAATATTTATATATATTTTACAAGTATAGATTAATAATCCAAATTGAAGATCATACTAGAGACATGGAAGTTATCGCTTTTGGCAGAACCGCTTAGGCATTAATAAAAAAAACCATGTTCTACATTAACAATTGATGAAGGCTTTAGCGATCCATTTATAATACCACCAGCTATTGATCAGATCCGAGGACAATAAAAAATCTTCCAAATCTTCTTTCAACAACGAGGCACCCAAATGAGCACATTAAAGCCCCGTTCATTTCATTGATTCGAGTTTAAAATTTGAGTTTTGCTACAATAAAAAGCTCTCACAAATAATCATATCTAACTTTTTTACTACAGTAAAAAGCTCTCACATAAAATCACATTTCAACTTGAATTAAAAACTCGAATCAGCGAACTAAACATGCCTTAATTTCCAAAATATTTGAAGACATCCATGTTCCATCATCACCACCAAAACAGTTAACTGCAAGAAAAGAAGATCCACAAAGGTAAATAATGTTTTTTAAATTTTTTATCAACTATACATAAAAAATATTTATATTATATTGATCACAATTTTGAAAATCTTCTCATTTTTTAGCCCACAAGTAATACCATCATCACAGCTATCAACACCAACCACATTTGATCCACACACTCCAACACCGAAAAAACCTAGTACAAGGTAAGCCACATTCAACACAACAAAAATTATCAACTAATTTAAAAACATGTCTACAAATTATCTCATTTTTTCAACCCTGAATCAATAACAACAAGACAATCTGCAAAACGTCCAAAAATAAGGTAATATAAATATTTTTATAATATTTATTTCATACTATATAATTTAACCATCTTCATTTTTCTAAACACTTATATTTACAACTAATTTTCTCTTTTTTATATTTGCAGCTAAAAGAAATGAAATGCTTAAGAATCACAACAACGTTATTTTTTATTTTGTACAATCTGTATATATATATATATATTATAAATAATAATATTATATATGTATGTATAAATATATTTGTACAAATTTTATATTTATCATATAATATAATACTGTATAATAAATGTATATATATAAATATATTTTAAATACAACTATCATATAATACAATACTGTATTTTGTAATACAAGCTCGTCAGATCTAAAGAAAAAAAAAGGGAAGGAGAAGGAACGCCGCCCACACAGATTCCACCACATCACGGCCGCATGGGGTGAATCTTCCTTGAGTCACCTCGCTTCGACTCGGGGATTAAAGTATGACATGATTGGGAATTATTATCCTTGTTTCAAGACAAATTCTAAGTATACTAAAAGATTTTCACTGAATTATTTTTACACATTTTATGTAACAAGGGCGTGCGTGGAACTGGGCATGCATGTGCGTTGTATCTGTTGTACTTGTCAGCGTTGTAATTCCAGCAGTTGAAGGCTGTGTGTAATAGTATTTGTATTGCCCTTTCATTCTTTGAAATATAATTTTCCCTTTTTTAAGAAAAATAGCGGAGGCGTTAAGCATATATAAAAATCAATGATTCTCTAACGAATGTATTCTGCTTAATAGGGGAAAAAAAAAAAAAAAAAAAAAAAAACAAACAAACAAACAAACAAATCCCAAAAACATATCACAACTTATATAAATACTGAAAAAAAGCTCATACGTTTATCGCTTTGACAACTACCACAATCTTTTCATGCAGGCCAAAATTATTAGCTAAAAAAAAAAAAATAAACCAACTTCTGTTACAAGATGTTTTGAGTGCCAACAAGCCATGAAGTGCTTAGAGCTTTAGTAGGTGTAGCCCTTGACAAACATTCCTTTTTTGGCTTCTTCGTTTTCTCCTTCAGCCGAATACTTCCCAAGCTGCGCCATCGAATTTGCCTTTGCTCTAACCAGCAACGCCTTTTGTGCAGTGTCCACATTCTCGGGACGTCCTTGCCATGTTTTGAGGACAGAGTTCTGCAAGGCTCGAGCATAAGAAAACGAGACATGCCATGGGTTAGGGCTTTGGTTCATGGCATTCAGATTCAAGGTGGCTTCCGCTTCAGATTGGCCTCCAGATAAAAACTGCAGAAACAAGAAATATAATTGGAAACAATTAGTTATGCATTAAGGATTCACTACACACACGGATCAAAAGCAGCTACACAAAAATCATGCAGAGTTTCAAGTCAATAACTAACTATGAAGTACAAAAAGAAAGATAATAATTGCTCACTTAAAAAAATTATTGGAGGTAGGACAAGGTTTACCATAATTCCTGGAACCGCAGGAGGAACTCTCCTTCTGAGCATTGTGAGTGTGTATTTGGCAATGGTCTCTGGAGAAGCCTTCTCCTTGTGCTCAGCCCCAGGGGTTACCATGCTCGGCTTGAGAAGAATTCCTTCAAATGTCACATTGTTTTGGGCCAAGTAGAAGAAGACTTCAGCCCAAACCTTCTCAGCAACTTCAAGGGTTCTCTCTATTGGGTGGTCCCCGTCAAGAAGAATCTCAGGCTCCACAATGGGCACAAGGCCATTGTCCTGTATGATGAAAAAGACGCAAAATTATATCAATAAATTCTAACGTCCTTATCAAACTACCAGCAACGGCCAAAAGCACAAATTTTCAAGTGAAGCGGGTATGTTAAATAACCAACAAAAGATCAAGATCGGTTTGATAAGTGATGGCTAACTAAACAAAGATATGCTGTTCTGACTCAAAATATTACTAGCATCTTGCATCACTTCTAAAGCATAGATCAAGACTTCCTATTGGAAAATAATGATAACAATAATGAACTACTGCAGATAAATTCTTGTGTCTTTATCAAACTAAATGTAACGACAAATAACACATCTTTTCACGAAAAGCTGAGAATAACCAGCAAAAGTTCAAGATTGATTTGACAATTAATGGCCGAAGAAACGAATTTTTTTTTTTTTTTTTCAGAAGTAAAGATAAATGCAAATATTAATAGCATCTTGCAGCACTATTAAGCATTGATCATGACTTCCCAATGGAAATCACGAAAAAAAAGGACTTCATATTTGAAGTCACGGGCCCTGATAATAAAACACAAGTCAATCAAATATGTTTTCAAACTATGGCTTCTTACCACAAGAAAAACAAACACAATTCAGCTTCCCCCTCTACTCACGGCCTTGTTCCTCAGTAAATATCATTTACCCAAATTCAAAAAACCTTGCTCTTTTTTTAGATAAATATTAATCATACAATTCATACCTGAGAAATAGCGGCATAACGGGCAAGTCCCCATGCAGCTTCCTTAACAGCTAGAGCAGAAGGACCATTTGGAATGCTCACAACTGTTCGCCTGAAACGAGAAAAACACCAAAGTATAAGCTTCTTTGCTGCTGCTAAGAATTTATCGACTGACATAATACCTAACAAAACCAAAGTTGACATAAAGAATACATTAAACTTACTCACCATTTAGCAAACCGGGCACCTTGCTTGTAGTATTCAGCAGATCTTGAAGCCAATCCATCTAAGCCTTGGCACCAAGATTCATTGTTTGATCCGGGCAGAGGAACCAAACCCTGTAACCCAAAAGTATTACCCATGTAAACCATAAAAACATTAATAAAAAGTTCTTAGCAAAAATTCTCAAGGTGTAGAACTAATAATGCTTCATACCTTGTCAACTTTGATTCCAGGAACAATTTTCTCCTCGCGCAAGCAGTCCACGAACTTCTTTCCATCAGTAGTTGATTGATAGAGCGTTTCCTCAAATAGAATAGCACCGGAGATGTATTCACCGAGTCCGGGAGTGGTCAAGAGCAGTTGTCTATAGGCTTGTCTGTTTGCCTCCGTGTTGTCCAACCCTATGGATGCCAATCTCTTGCCACATGTGGCATTCGACTCGTCTATAGCCAGAATGCCACGTCCAGGAGACGCAATAGATTTCTGCACAAACATAAAAAGAAAACTTGCAAACATGACACGGTTGAATCCTTACAAAAGGTCATCAATATATTGGACAAAAATAATTCTCATATCACAAAATATGGCTCCAAGTCGTTCAATGAACCAAATTTATAATGCATTTAAATTAACTATTAACATTAGGATGAAAAACAAATGAAAACAGACAACAAAAATCAACTCAATATACGATTAATTAATATACCTATTGATATGTAAATATGAGGCTCGGAATCTCAACCGGCAATCAAATCAACAATATAATGCATGGAAGAGGAGCGACAAATACTAAAATCTGTATATTTGAACCTAAAAGCTTATGAATTTAGGGTGAAATAGAAGAGGACTTTCGCAATTTAACAAAACTACATCACATAAAAATCAATCAACCAAAAAAGAGATCGTTGAATCAGAGTTTCAAAGTCCCAATCGGCGATCAAATCAACAACACAGTGCAATTGCTTATCAAATCAGTGAACAAATAAATAAACAACACAGTGCAATCCAAAGCACCGATTCATATCAAGAAATCAAAACGGATTTCAAGGTTAAAAGCTAAAGTAAAAGGTTAGGAACTCACGGCTGTTTTGACTAATTCGTCCGTATAAGCGCCGGCGCGGATCGGGGAGGCGGCGACGCGGCGAGCGGACAATCCGCGGCGCTGAGAGAAGGACTGCTGTCCGATCCACAACGAAGAAAATGAGTTAAGCTTCACTAAGTTCGCGCACGCCATTAGAGAAGACGAACAAGAAGAAGAAGAAGAAATTGCAGAAGAGAGAGGCGAGAGAGAAGAGAGAATATGAAAGTTTTTTTTTGTTTTTTTTTTGTTTTTTTTTTTTTTGGAAGGAAAGGGAATATGAATTGAAAACTTTTTTGTGCTTTGGTTGAACGGTTGACCAATTTTGGTAAATTTATAGGCAGAACAAAATCGAGTGTCTCGAGGACTCCGCTGTTGGACACTGGACACAACCTAACACGCGGAAAAACCAAACACAGTCCTTTTAAATGACCATTTTATCCTCACCGTGTCTATGAGATGAGTTTGTAATTTTCGTTCCGTTTATTTTGTTAATTTAAATTTATAATTTAAATTAGATATAATTTTATATGAAAATTTTTTATTATAATAAAAAAATTAAATATAATTATTTAAAAATTTTTTATCTTAACAAAACTTAAATTTTAAATTTAAATTAATAAAATGAATGGATATTTTAATTTAAAAAAATAATAATATTTATGAATTAAGTTATCCAAAAAAAAGGTAATTATGTATTAAATTCTAACGGCACGAAGTCGCTTGCATATCTTGTTATTTTATTAAAAAAAAATTAATAAAACATATTATTTTAGCTCGTTTATTTTTTGTATTTATTTTTGAATTTTAAATCATAATTTGTGATTTTTTATAGTGTTTTTCTCTCATAAAAAATATACATAAAATAAAATAATTTTAAATCATAATTCTGAATACACGAATCAAACGTCCACTTAGAAATTGATATGGATACTATTACATCACTAATTTACTAGATACCTATCTAAAACTGCATAAGTGAAAATAATGATAACTAATCAGGATATATATATATATATATATATATATTTTGCTGGAACTAATTAGGATGACGTAACAACAAATCGAATAGTCCTTATCGTATGAGAAGGGGATTGTAATTGTCGTCCTACAACTGAAATATTTCATTTTTGTATTGTTAAACTGTAAGGATAATTTAAATTTTAGCAAAATTTAAGATTTGTGCTATATTTTTTATGATCTAAAAATTATATATATGTTTTTAAACTATTCTAAAATAATCTCGATAAAAGAAGTTTAAAAGTATCATTGCTTTCATTACATGATTCTATGAATAATTAGTAAACTTTCTGGATTGTCTACGAGTTGGAACCATATTGGGACTTTTCTTTATAAAAAAAAAAAAAAAAAAAAAAATATTGGGAATTTTTGTCTTTCTATCGTAGAATCTTAAACTGATAGTGCATGTTTTTTATTTGCTTAAAATAACATCAAAACAAAAAGTTATATAAACACATAACAAATAACTTCTTATGCATATTATTAATGGTATAACTTTTCAAATCGTATAATAGAAATCTCCTTTTTTTTTTTTTTTTCTCTTAGTAAAAGGTAATCTCCTTCCTTCCGGGTATTTTTAACGTCGGTTTAATGGTGTACAAGTTTTACAACATCAGGTTGCAACCATTGCCATAGTTTTGGCTTGAAACGTATTGACCCATGTTATAAACTTGAAAATTTTATATTAAATAAATTTAGACATCGTTTAGTTCGTAAATTCGAGTTTTCAATTTGAATTGAGATATAATTTTATGTGATAATTTTTTATTATAATAAAAAAATTAAATATAATTTTTGTGAGAACTTTTATTTACAAAAATTGATACTATAAATTATTTATAATGGGATCACACTAGTACTTATAAATTTTACTTTGACATTTTCGTTTCATATTTTTTTTTTTTTTCTCACTATGTCAATTTATGTTACGGATGGCCTCCCACTGTTACTACATATTGCTAAGTAAAAGGTCACACTAATTTACTATTATGCAACATTTTCATTTTCTTTCACGTTTTCATATTTTCTTAACGATATAAATTCTTTTTTATTCAATCAAATTTCACACTTATATATATATATATATATATATATATATAATAAACGGCACATTGCCTGCATATTTGACCTTGACAACATCTATATTTTTTTTTAGAACTGATAATTTTTTCTTACCAAAAATTTCCTCTGCAATGTACTATGCCTAGATAATATAGGATTTGTTTTTTAAAATCAAAAAATTCTAACTGTCGGACTGAAAAAACAAAACCATCTTTTAATAATAGAAAATAGTATAAAATAGAACAATATGAAAAGCTTAAGAAAGTAAATAGGTTAATTTTTAATTATAAAATTAATATATATATATATATATATTCATAATATATATATAATAAACTTGTCACATGGTTCCTGCACCTGCGCCAAGATATGAGACAACGTCTGAATAATCCCTTCCCTCTCTGATCAATAGTTGACCACCAAAAATTTCCTGGAATGCAAATAATAATTTGCCCTATTAATTAATTTGTTTTAACTATTGGCCTAACTGTCGGACTTAATTCATCTCAAATTTTAACCTATTTTCCTCTTTCTCCCATAATAATATTAAACATGACAAAAAATTTAATGTTTTACCAATAACAAAACATTAAAATCATTATGATAATTATTATGTTATTGTGTATAAAAACGTAACAATGGTTATAATAATTACTAATAATTATGCTATTTTTATGGTACTTAAAAAAAAAAATGTTATATTTTAATTTCACGTCTGTAAATGTGTCATGTAGTGTTATTTTTACTTCTTTATTTGGTTTTTGTAATGAGCTCTAAATTATAAAATGAACAATCTTTAAGAGTTTGTTTAGTTTGTTAACTCGAGTATTTAATTTCACTTGAAATGTAATTTTATGTAAAAATTTTTTATTATAACAAAAAAATTAAATGTGATTGTTTCTCTGAATAACTATACATTTCTTTTTATTTTTCACTTTATCTAGTCAAGTTTGCATATCTATAGTTAGAGATACAAATGTTATGTATGTTCAACCCAAATTATAATTAATTAGCATACTTATATATATTTTTATAATGAGAAACAATTAGAATATATATATATATTAAGATATTATTAATCATTTTTGATAATAATGGTCTGAGATAAAACTTTTTTAAAAAAGTAAATGATAAACATGCAAGATAAAACTAGTTTGTTTTTTGTTTAAGTGAATTCAAGAGAATGTAATCACGGCATAACTTTTAAAATAGTAAATAAATTAAATAAAACTTTTTGCATAAAAGATAAGGAGATTTTTTAATATAATTTAAAAAATAAACTAGCGATAAAAGGAGAAGTCCGTACGTGGCTGTTTTAGTAAATGTGCAATTGTGCAGTGTGACGACTGACGAGTGTTGCATACGGGGTTGTTGGTGTCAAGCAATAGTTCATCAGCCGTCACTCTCAACCTTTAGTCCTCGTGTGACTTAAATTTAAAATTAAAAAAAATAAAAAATAAAAAAACAACACTTTCATTGTGATTGACTCCTTTTTGGACTTTTGCAACATCGCACTCACAAGGCTTCTCAATTTCCACGGTTTTATGGGAAAATATTTTATTTTTCTGAAAAACTAAAAAAGCCTGTTTGGAGTGTTTTAAAATAATTTTATTTTGGATATGAAAATAAACGGAGAATATATAAGACACGGTGAAATTGCATTTTAATAAGTAATAATTAATTAACAATTAATTAGTACATAGTAAATATACGCATCGTTCACTTCACCGATTTGAGTTTTTAGTTTTAGGTTTTTACAGTAAAAAGCTCTCAGAAAATGTCACATCAAAATTTTTTACTACAGTAAAAAGCTCTCAGAAAATATCACATCTCAGCTCGAATCGAAAACTCGAATCCACGAAGTGAACGAGACCATAATAGGTTAATTCTTCTGCTGGTTCCTGATTTTTACTTTTAATCTCAATTTGATTCATAATGTTTACAACATTTTGCATTTAGTTCTTAAAATTTTACTCAGTTTCATAATCATTTTATTACCTAAGTATTAAATATTTAACAGAATCTGTATAAATTATATATCAAAATTAAAAACATCTAAAATTTAGAGATTATTTATGAAAATCAACTTTCTTTTTTTGTATTATTTTAGTCTTAAACTTTAAATGTTTTTAATTTTTGTCCTTAATTCTCACATATTTCGTTAACACTGATAACAAAGAACTGCGACTAAGTAAAACTTCAAGACCAACTTTTGGATGTTTTAAAAGTCAACCACTGAAATTGAGAATAATCTTCAGGACTATTTGTAAGATTAATTCAAATATAATTAGTGTATTAAAAAAATTATTGCATAAATTGCTAAGAATTAGTATTTTTTAATTTAAGATGAATAATAATTAACTTCTTAATTACTAATTAGTTGATTGCTAATTACTTAATTAATAATTTGTTATAAAGATAAATTCAATTATAATTATAGGCCTGTTTAGTAGAAGGGTTATAGGAAATGGATTGAGGTTGAGGAAAATGTGAGGAAGGATTCAGCATCTCTTTGTTTGGTAAGAGGGATTAAAATTTGAACCAAAGGAAGAATAAAGGTGGGGGATTGGCAATTCACCTTTTACAATCCCCTGTAACTAGACTGATTGACAGGGAAGAACTCTTAACACAATCATTGAATTATAGGGTGGTTTTATTCACATATATTTTGTGTTTGTTTGGTGTATGGATTTAAATTATGTGATTAGAATTATTTTTGATTTATGTGTATTTTTTATGAGAGAAAATACTGTAGCAAACTATGAACTATGATTCGAATCAGGAAACGAATCTAGGTACCAAACGGTTCATCTTAAATTTTCTTATGAAAAAAAAAACCCATAAAATTATAAACTATTGTTATTTTAAAATTTATAAAAAAAACTTATAATTTTCACCTTTCAAGGACTATTCCAAAACGTTGCATTAATATAATGTTAAATTTTCTTTACTATTGGTTGTATGACGATTTTTATTTTGTCTTTTTTTTTTTTTATTTCATGTTTGTATTTTTTACTTTTTTTTTAAAAGACTAATCATTTAATTTTTTTTATTTCATTTTTATAAAGTTTGATTGATTTGTTTTTCCTGTTTCATCTTTTTTTTTTTTTTTTTTTTGTTTGATAAAAGGCTTCACACTCAAATCTTCAACAAAAAAGAACAAAAAAAAAAAAAAGAAGGGATAGAGAAATAATACTATTTAAATAACAAACTAAAAATAAAATGGTGGGTGTGAAAAGAAAATTGAAGTGGACAATAATTAATTTAAGGGTAATATTGAAATGATAAGAATGTGTAAAAAGAAAATTTAGGCCTTGTTCATTTCGCGGATTCGAGTTTTCAATTCGAGCTTAAATGTGACATTTTCTGAGAACTTTTTACTGTAGCAGAAAATTTTGATGTGATATTTTCTGAGAGCTTTTTACTGTAAAAATCTAAAACTAAAAACTCGAATCAGTGAAGTGAACGAGGTAATTCTTTTAAAATTATGTAAGGTGTACATTTAAAAAGGAGTGTAGAAAAAAAAATGTGAATAGAACCACCTATTATAATATTACATCCATATCTTTTTTAACTTTAGATTTTAGTTTCTCTCATTTTTTATTATTAATAATCGCTCCGGTGTAACAACCTTTATTTGTTTTGTTTATACAAACTTAAAGCAGTAATATTTAAAATTTCTATTAGTTTATACCCGCCTATACTTAAAAAAAACGTTTTGATATAAATATGTATATATATATATATATAATTAAAATTTGAATTTACAAGTTATTATCTATGTGTTATATTTTTTTAAGGATGATGCTAAAATAAGGCATAAGATGATAGTAAACGACATTATAGTTAATCAATTACGTGACTTGGCCTTATTAGGAGTCAAGTTATACGTTAGATTAAATATACACAGTCGTTAAAAGATTAAACTATAAAAGACTACTCGATAAAATTAAAGAAAAAAAGATAATTAGAAAAAATAAAACATACAAAATAAAAAAACAAAATAAAAAAATAAAAAATAGAAAAAGTAAGAAAACAAAAAATGGGGAAGAGGCTGCCACATGACAGTTTGGAAAGTGTTATGTAAGAGTATCATAAAAAAATGTATAAAAATAAAATTTGATATGACAGAAATATACATAAAATGAATTAAGTAGAGACGTACAAGTCAAGTCCCGTCAATTTGACCACAAGAGTACAGTTGTGGAATAGTATTTCAGATATTTGAATAAAATTATTTTAACCATTGACAAAAAAATACGTAGAAATAGATGCATGCAAAAAAATATCACTTTGATAGGAATAAATTGAAGAAAAATATATTTTAAAAAATACATATAAATAGTTAAACTGCAAAAAAAAAAAAAAAAAAAAAAAAAAATAAAAAACAAAACAAAACAAAACATTCAAAAAAAGAAGATAAAAGAAAAAGTGAAAAGAGTGAGAGAGAATAAGGGGACTATCACATGGCAGATAGAGATTGACTCTTAAGATTTGTTGAGTTTATTGATTCGAATTTTAAATTTAAGTTGAGATGTGATTTTATGTGAGAATTTTTTATTATAGTAAAAAGTTAAATATGACTATTTTTTAAAATTTTTTTACTGTAGTAAAATTTGAATTATAAACTCGAATCAGTAAAATAAACGGGGACTTATATATTCTTAAATTAGATCATACTCAACAACTTGTAAAAACTTTTAAAATTTATCTTTTTCTTAACATTCTCCCTCTTTTCTATTCTATCTATCCTTCACTTCAATCTCTCATACTACACACCCTGGGTAGGTTTGGTAGAACGGAGAGGTGGAGGGAGGGAGAAGGGTGGAAGGGGAGAGATGGAGAGAGGAAGAGGGGCGGAGGGAGAGAGATTGAGGGAGAGTCCTAATCTCTTGTTTAAATGGAGGGAGAAAGAGGAGAGATAGAGAGAAACTCTCTCATTTTAGACCACCACTCTTCTAATAAATGGATCTATATAATCTATCGATTAAAGATTATAAAATACCATTTTATTCTTAAAAAGCTTAGTGTAAAATTAATAAAAAAGACAAAAAAACTAATTAAATAAATATTTATTTATTCATCATTTTAACTTTCCCTCTCTTACCGATCAATGTAAAAGATTGCCATAATCTTCTCAATTTCTCACATTTTTCATCCCTCCTCCTCTCCATCCAACGAAGTCCAAGAGAGAGGAGATTGAATGGTTGAGGCTGCGGTGGTTATGCTAAGAGAGGGTAGAGAGAGAATTTCCTCAACTTGTCTATTTTCTCATATACTAATTCCCCACTGACAAAATTACCCTTCATTGGTGCTCACCTCACATGCAAAGCGCACGCCAAAATTCTGTTTATTATTCCTTTTTTTGCTCATGTTGTCCGTTATTTCCTTTGTTATTAACGGAGGGGGTACTTTGAAACATCGTTAAAAGCTTGACAACCAAAAGTGGTAACTCCGGAATACGAAGGACCAAAGTGAAAAAAGTGTAAAATACAGGGACCGGGAATGAATTACGTCGGACAGATAAAAAGCTAAAAACCCACTCAGCAGCAGTGGCACCAGGAGTAAATTTCGCGACAAACAAAGGCCAAGATCGAGACAGGAGAGTCTTTCTCGACGTGGTTTTTGCTTCATGGCTAAGTTGGCAACCTATAAATAAGGACCTTCCCAAAACTAGAACGTACTTGGAAGTTTTTTCCGCTTCCACTAGGGCAGAGAGACCGGACTCCTCTCTCTCTCTCTAGAAACTTCTAGACGTTGCTCCTTTGATTTTCTCGAGAAAATTTTTTCTATGAAGTGAGAGAAACATGGGGGTCTCCTTCAAGGTTGCGAGAATGGGGACGAGGTACAGGCCGAAGTCGCTTGTGATCGAGGATAACAATGGCGACGATAATGTTTTGTTCGAGTCTCATCAGAGAGCGAATGAGGTATGAATTTTTGATTTTTTTTGATTGGCCGTAAGTTTGTATTGCTTTATTTCGTAGTGTTTTGATCAGTGCCTTTTTTTGTTTGTCAAGCTTTTTGCCTTTGGATTTCAATGGTGTTTTGGTGATTCCGGGCCTCTTAGGGCTTGTTTGGTAACATTTTTATTTTGTGTTATTATTTATAAAGTGAAATAAAAGCTGAAAACCTTTTGAAAATGGTTGCTATGAGAATCGTCATATTTTTTCTCTCATTTTTTGAAAAAAAAAAAAAATGTTACCAAGCAAGGGAATTCGAAATTTTATTATCGAATTGAGAGGTATATGGTAATATTTTGGGGATTTTGTTTGTATGTTCTTTTTCAATTCTGATTAGAGTTTTTGATTTCTTAGGTTACAAGTATGGGTTTAATTATTTGAGGCTAGCTTTATGGAATTGTTTACTCTCTGACTTGGGTTGAAAATTAGTGCGTAGAGTGTCTAATTTACGTTGCTTTGTTATTATCCTGTTTTCTATTACGATTGAGCACGTGGAAGTGCCATTTCCCAATTATTCTCGAATCCGGCAAAGTTTTAAAAACGTCTGTTTTTTTAGGTAATATCTTCCATCTTCGGTGGTCCCCTCACTTGCAGTCTCAATTGGCTCTAAGATTTTTCTATGAATTTCTTTGTGGTGGATTTTCATGACCTTAATTGAAGAATTGTCTTTAGCATATGTGATGGGATTATTTTATGACAGGGAATCCTTAGTAAAAAACTGTTAAGACAGGGAAAATTAAGCCTGGAGTTTGTTGAGTTGTTGCTGTTCAGTCCTTGTTATTTATGATTCCAGTCTCGAAACTGTAACTATTGTACTTGCGAAGTCTTGATTTGTTCATATTGAGTGTTAAATCTCAATTGCAAGTGCAAGTGTCTGTGGGTCCAAGAGACCAAAACGTGACACGTTTTGTATCTCCTCGAGGTGAAATGGGCTTTTTACTTTTTTGCTTTTGAGAAACTGTAACGATTAAAACCGCCCAATAGTTAAGGTTCGAAAAATTTTATGCTATAATTGAAGCAATCTAAAATTTAGTATAGAGTTTTGATTTAATGAAAAACTCTGATTCTGACAAAAAAAAAAAAAAAAAGCTGTTACGGATTATGATTTTCTAAAATACTGAAGTGAAGATGACACATAGGAGGGTGAAAAAGATGTATCCTGATTTATTTATTTATTTTTTTGGTTGCATAAATTGAAAAAGAGGTTCTTTTGTTCTCTCTTATAAGGCCGAGTCATTTTGGTCGTTAATATGGGATTATGGACTATGGATCAAAAGGCCATATAAACTAGGCGCATTTACCCACTGCAACCCAACACGGCACGTAGTAGATGATAAAACCATAATATTTAATTCGCTAATTTCCACCATATCTGAAAGTGCTTCTACTTTCAATACGATAAAGTGTTGTATGTAGGCTTTTTACTTTTAACTTTTACATATAGTTTTGTAGGTTCAGTCTTTTGATTCCATTTTTCTTATTTTTGTGTGTACTATGGAGACACACTGAACAAATTTGTAACCTGAAATATATTTGGTGCGTGCTTTATATGCTACTTGAGCGGATTTCAAAGATCAAGCTGTTTGGCGTAGGGAAATTTTGCTGAGATTGGTGAACAGGTTTCTGATCTTCCAAATGTTTCGGTCAAACCTCGACGGCAGCACTTAACTTCAGATGGTAATCAATGACAATGTTATTATTGAACTGAATAATGTGCTGAGAAGCTACTCATGTACAATGTGCTCTTTGCAGACATTGAGGTGTCCTTTTCATTGAATCTCTTTCCAAATGGCTTTTCTATTGGAAAAGTGTCTGAGGTTAGCTACTGTAGAGCAGAAGAATCTACATACTGTTTTCATTTTTCCCTAATTTACTCCTTTTTACGGATTATTGGATTTTTGCTTGATGATGTTGCAGTTATTCAATAATATACCAGAGCAACTGTATCCATATGATAGGGAATCGGAGACACTCATCTCTGTAAGCATGTTTACGTTTTCTAAGCATGATTTGTGCTGATATTTTGTTGGTTTCCGTTTGAGATTAATTGTCAGGAACTTATCTTTTCATAGATCTATTAAATGAAAAAAAATAGCATATTTTGAAGCTTTTAGGTCCAACATTTCTTCCAGCTGGTTTCTTATCAACCAGCCTTGTGAGTTAGATGCACATGAAACAACAAAGTATGAGGAACAAACAAGGGAAGATGGAAGGCCTACTTCCTTGCTCAATTACATATATTATCTTAAAAAGAAAAAAAGAGTCCCCCCACTGCCCGCAGAATGGAGTGAAAAGATACCCTTATCCCGAGGGCATTGGCAATGCTTGTCATGTTGAGAATAAATTTCTTTAAAAGATTAACCTTTGGTAAAAGATGAGTACGTTTAAACTAGTTATTATTGAAGGGGGAGAATAGTGTATCATTGTTGCTAAAACTCATCATCAGTGAGGAGGGTTTTCTTTTCTTTTACTACTGCATGGACATGAATGAAGTGTAACTTTTGAAGCACTAGTTCTTAGTTTTTGTTGGCTCAATATGTTGCTTAGGCTACAAGCTACACTCTCAATGAGATGCCTACAATAAATGTGGCCTTATTACTAATATGGAAACCTGTATAAGGGTTACTGCATTTTTTTTTTTTTGAACGACTACAAGACAAAGTTATGTATATGTTGTGCTTATTTAAATAATTGCATATGTGTATGTCACGGTTATTTAAATATTGACTCTGTACTCAAAAGTAAGTTGCAGGTTTTATGATTATTTTTCTGTTCTATTTTTCTTTCCTGGGTTTTTATTTGCCTTAGGCAATTGAATACGGTTGGTTACCTGGAGATACACTGGACAATTTACCCTTCAAATATGTTAATGGATCCATTCTATGTCAGGTGAGGTACTCAGCGGTATTTCTATGGTAGTTTTGCATTCTAGGAGACTATGATACATATCTCTGTTATGTTCCTATATATGTATGAGTAATTTTATATTATTGAAATAATAATATTATTGGTGCCAGTGCTGGTGCCGTTGTTATTGGTGTTTTATTTGAGGAGAATTTTGTTTGTTTGTTTTTTTGTGGTTGGAGAATGAAATCGGACGAGTAAAATCATCTATGGATATCAACTTTACTAAATATTCATCCTTTAGACAAGTATTTACATATGTTCACCTGTTTACAAAGTTTGAACACAATGTTATAATAGCGAAAGGTGGTTTCATCAAATATACACACAGGCTTTCCTGTAAATAGTATACAAATATTCAGAAACGGTTTTCTTTAATGTGATTCATATATCTATGAGATTTTGGATAATTACCTTATTCACCTTGGCTAGCTATTTACACCAATCAATAAAAATGTTTTCCTTGCAGATTCGAGATTATCGTAATTGTTTGTTCCATGAAGGAGGTATCCGTTCTTCTCAAAACAATCCTATTGTTCATAGAGTGATCCTACAGATGTGTATGGAAAATGTTGTCAAGGATATTATGTCAATATCAGATGATTCTTGGACCTACAAGAATCTCTTGGTCAGTTAGCTTAGATTGTGAGCAATTTGAATGATCCTCAGCTTTCATCTCTATAATAGAGCAATCTCATATCATTTCCTTGTTCAGGACTTTGAATCCCGCATTCTCAAGGCTTTGCAACCTGATCTTTGTCTGAATCCATTGCCATTTCCGTACAAACATTATAGAGAACCCCTAGCTAAGAAGGTATGACTGTTGTGTTGCATTTTTTTGTGCTTTTAGAAGTTCTGAAGGGGACGAAACATACTACAACTGTCCACACAATGGAATCATGTCTAGATCATTTGTGAATGTTGGCTTTAAGAGAACATTACGGCTTTTGATTGACACCATCTGATTTTGCTTCTCTTCTCTGGTCTTACAACAACAAATTTTGTACTGGTTTCTTTATTAGTGTCATGGCTTGCTGTATTTATCTTATTAAAGCCTTTTTTTTTTTTAATTCAGAATCGCTCACAGATTCCACTTTCCAAGTTTAGAGATTAATGTATTAGCTTTAGCTTGCATTCACTTTTTTACTCCATTTGTTTTTTCTTCTTGGTTAATATTTGAGATATTTGATAGGTCAACTTGGAAATTGCATGGAGCTGGAAAAGGAGAGAGCAGCATAATGCACAAGCTTCGAATCAGGTGTTCAGCTACTCATCTCATGTAACTGAAGTGCCAGACAATTCTGCTCGACAGAATCCCAATTTTCAAACCAGTCTTGTGCATCAGGACAGAGGAGTTATGTGGGCTAAGGAAAATATTCCAACTTCAGTTCTGATTCAAGAGAGCAACCTTCTACAAGAGACGAACTCGGATTCCTATTTGTTGACATCACAGCCAAGCTGTCAGTATCAAGAGAATAGAGACCTGTGTGCTTTGCAAGAGCTGCCCACACCCAATGTTTTTGCGTTTGAAAGAAGTTCAAGTAAGAGAACTTCTGAGCTGACACCCAGTTCGTCAAATCGCGGTGTCAAGGGAAGATGTCGAAAACAAGCAATTCAAAGCTCTAAGAAACAAAAGAAACAGACTCTGCACTGTTCTTTCCAGCAGTTGCCTGAAAAAACAATTGAATTCAGTGCTCCACTTCAGCTACGGTGGAAGGATACTTCGTCGCACCAGCATGTTGAAGCAGGAAGAGATCTTCAGGAAATATTTCAGGGCAAAGCTTGTCACTGGCAATTCATTAAAAATGGTCAGCATGCAAATCATGAAGATACCCCAAGAAATTCACAGGCTGGATCAGCTACTTCTACTGTAAAGCTTGAGCCTGCTGAAGCTTGTTACCCCAGTCCGGAATTGTGGAGGATAAAGGATAACTGCGTTGGTAAGGACAAGAGAATTAGACAATCTGATGGCTTACAATCACAAAACAAACAATCATCACATTTGATAAAGACCAACAACCCTCTTTTGGATACCTCGCGGAATGCTACCAGTAAAAGGAAAACTTTGGAGAATCCTCAGTTAACGTATGATGGAGGTGCCCTGGCAAGTTCTCAAAACGTTGATTCTCTGCAAGCAGAGGCATCAGCTCCTTCTAGGTGGAAAACAAATCCTCCCAAGGGCTTCAGTGGAAATGTAGTTGATTCAAGTGTTAACATAAGTAATGCTAACATGGCCGATGCAAAGAGTCTTTTAGAGGGGAATCATCTTGTATCCCAGTCTTTAGAAACTAAGAGTGATCCTGTCTTGGAAAGGTTACGAAAGATAGGAGGAGTGACTCAGAGGTACTCTTAACATAAAAAATTACTGGCGTCTTTTTGTTACCTTGCTGGTTGTAATGTGTGAATTCTCTTTTTAACGTATTCAGGTATGAATTGAGCAAGAAGCGCAAACTGGATCGGAATTTGGAGAGGAAACCATTTTCTGATGCAATTCCAATGATTGCATTCCACCTCTCAAATTGTGAGGATGGTATGAGGTCAGAAGAGACGGCAAAGGATAAAGTTTCTTTGTCCAAGCACTCCATGGGTAGAGATAATGTGTCTAATTCTAGAACATTGTTGTTTATACGTAATTCGTCTCCATGCTACCAAGGTCTGGGTTGGATTCATTCATCTTTCTTCTAATGTGTTCGTGTGTATTGTTGTATGCTACCTTTCTGCACCTGACAGTTGTTCTATTCTATCAGGAGATGACAGAGTGGATCAGGTGAGATTTGTCCTAAAACAGAAGCTTAACAAGGACACGGTGGAAGCAAATATTGTGCATGGATGTGAAGATGAGACAAATTCCATTGTGTTCAACATCTTGCCAGCCTTTCCTAATGTTGTAAGTTGTCATTAGATATTAGTTACAAGTTTGTCCCTCATCCCTTTCTCAGCTCATGCAATATCTATATCTATATATATATATATATATATATATATATATATTATGATGGCATAATAATTACTTGACAAGTTGACCCTTTTGCTTATAGTTTATAGTTGTCTGGAAAAACATTATTTTCTGTGAACATGTTGACAAAGTAGCTAGGAATTTTATCATTTGTTTACCCTATGCTCAAAAGCTGCGTTACTTTCTGTTTTGTATTGGTGCTGGTGCAGCTTGTAATTAATGTGTGTCGTAAAAGAACAAGGAGGAAGGCATTTACATGTTCGAATCCTGGATGCTTTTTGTAGAAGACATCATCCTGTTATTGTTCTGCATGAATAACCTTTTCTCGTAAAATTTAACTTATATTCTGTTGGCACCTTTTAGTGCAGCGTGTGGTTTATTTATTCTGACATTTGTGCATGTTCTTTTTTGACAGCAAACTGCGGACCTTTTTGCTTCCCAGTTCACTTCCGTGGTAGGTCCATTGAATGTGGGATTCCTTGTGAAATAGTTTTTGGTTTTTGATTTTGGACCATTTTTCTAAATTTTTCCCTTTCTTTCTATAAGATGGCTCGTGAAGGATATGACCTATACAGTGACATAGTAGGGCCTATGGCTGACAACATTGGATGTAGCTCAAAAGGTCAACAGCCGAGCAATACTGTCCATCAATCAGATGCAATATTTGGGCTACCATCGTCCTCATCGAACCCAGGGTTGACACATTACATGCCCCGTCCCATGCCAGCAAACATGTCAGCTCATAACTCCCGGCAACTACCATTGAAGAAAACTTCCCCTGCAGCACAGTTGCTCCTTCCGGGAACTATACAGTCATCATCTCTAGAGCTCACAAGTTACTGTCAACCCGACTCAAACCTTGACATCGCTTCACAATTCAGCTCCATGCCGCTGCAAATGCATGAAATTATGAGAGGACGTGCCCATATACAACCGCAGGTACAACAATTAGTGGCACAGCAAGAGCAAGTTCGGCTGAGGAAGGCTATGTTGGGAGATTCTGGCACGAGTTTTGGTGGATCGGGTACGCTTCAACTTGATAATGGAGTTCAGGGCCTTGGCAATTTCTGGCTTGCTTCCTCTGATAATCTTACAGGCAACGGCATGGCTTCCAGACCTAGAGTATTAGGAGGTCGTATGCCTTCGACTGGCAATATAGGTCCAGAAAACAACCGTTGCAGCATATTGGGTATAAATGACGGTAAGCAGCTTATAGGTTCAACTTCAGACTATATGGCTGTAACTTCCTTGAAGCCGGGGACAGCGGAGGGCATTCTGATCCAAAGAAGTGACCTCTTGGCGCCAATGAACAACATGCCAGAAGCGCCAGAAAAACCATGTAACTTAAGCAGCCAGCAACAACAACAACTGCTACAGATGTATCAGGCTCAGCAAGAAATGAAGTGGTCACATCAATGTATGCTGCTGCAGCAACAGGATATGAGATTGTCAGTCCAGAATCGCGGATCGATCAACTTAGCTAAGCAAGTGGGCTCATCTTCAGGTCAAGTTAGCCCGCAGCGATATGCTCGACGGCCTCAAATCAACCATCAAGAACCAAACCCTGGATCAGTTGTGTTGGAAGAGATGGAGAATAGGGACTTTATGGGGTCTCATGGAATAGTGAAGAGAGGCCATGGATGGACGTAAACAAAATATAAATTCTAGTGTGAAGCTTTCTGGTTTGACAAAGGGTTGAGGTAAATACTAAACTCAGGAGGTAGTGATAACACAGACCTTTTTATCTTACATTTTTTATAAGCATTTACCAAGCAGAAAAGATGAATATAAATATATTTTTTTTATTTTTTTTTTAGCTCAGCTTTAACGCCATCCTTGTTGATTAAAAAGCCAAGATCGGTGTGTAAATGTTGTGTAGTATTTTGCTACTAAGTCCATGTAAATGAGCGATGGGTTAACTTTGAGGATGCATAAAGGATGTTAGTCTCATGCATGTTCACTTATGCGTAATCAGACTGGGTAGGATTTAGAGTGGTGAATTAGACTCATAATAAGTTGTTTACATGATTATAGGATTTGAAAACGGAGTTATTTTGAATCTTATTCATGCGTTCACTTACTTTCAAAATCGAAATAAATTGTTGTAAAAGTACTAATATACTTTTAAGTAAATTTTATATCTTTTTTTCAACAAATAAATTATGTACTTATTATATTAATAATTAAAGGGATGTTTATTTCATGTATTCTGATTTTGAATCATGTTTCATAGTTTTCTAAAGTGTTTTTCTTCATAAAAAACACGCGTAAAATGAAAATGATTTTGAATCATGATTTTGAATTCATAAAGTAAACGTCTACTGAGTATAATTAAGTGGGGCTCATTTTTCAATCTTACTCCCATTTCAGGATTAAAAAAAAAAAAAAAAAAAAAAACTAAACATTGGATCGAGTCGGCCCCGTTCACTTCGCCGATTCGAGTTTAGAATTTGAGTTTTGCTACAGTAAAAGCTCTCAGAAACAGTCACATCTAATTTTTTTGCTACAGTAAAAAGCTCTCACATAACATCACATCTTAACTCGAATTAAAAACTCGAATCAGCGAACTAAACGGGCCAAATTTCTTACTCCCATTCTCCAATATTGATAAGTAAATATCTCATCATAGCATTGCATAATTTTTTTAAAAAAATCATGTCAATTAACCACCAAAAGTTTAGAATAAGAATTCATATGCGTATAGTTCTTATTTTATTATTAGTCAGGTTAGGAGGGATAAAATTACGTATTATTTTTTAGATTAATTATAAAAATTCTCCTCAATTCTAGTACTTGTAAAATGTGTCCCCAGATCTTCAAATGCAACATTCATTCTCCTGCCGCACCCAGTCTTGCAAAGCCACCGCCTCCATCCACCCAGCCCCATGATAGCTGTTGCACTATCTCTGCCTTGCGAAGCCACCGCCCATCCCTGTGATCGCCTATTATCGGTGCTGCCTAGAGATGCGCTTTTTCTTTATAGTTTTTATTTATAGCATTTATTTACTTGATTTTTTTTTTAAAAGAAATTTTAAAATTTGTTAAGAGTCTTCTTTTTTTATTTACAAATATATGTTTTCTTGAAAAAAAATCTAAGGTGCTAAAATTATAATACCCAATTTAGTAAAAAATTTAATTATTTTCATAAGAAGATATACATTACATTATTGTTACATAACTAAGCATAAAAAATAATATTATGTCAATATGAGAACATATATATATATATATATATATATTTTTTAAGAGAATGAGAAAAGATTCATATATATATATATATATATATAACTAGGTGTGACGATATGTGCTTTCTTGGAATTTTTCTCTATACTTTTCGCGATAATTTGATCCTTAGTGATAATTGCATTCTAAATGTCTCCTTATTCCATTTAAAGAAAAGGGATGATACTTATTCATCCATCCGGGTTAATTTGTGAAAAGGAAGGTCAAATTGTTTGTGCTTGGTGGATGATTGTTTTTTTTTTTTTTTTTTTTTTTTTTTTTGAGTATTATGTTCTTTTTATTATTGTTGATTAAAAGACAATTTAACAATCATATCATAAGAGTAATTATGAAATTTTAGTCTAAAAAGGAGCAATTGTATAATAAAATAATATTTCGGGTGATTGTGTCATGGTTGAGAATTTCTGGCTGTAAAAAAGAATTTTTATGTTATTTATAAAACTAAGAATTTTTTATTTTTTATTCTTAAGGTCAAAACTTACATTTTGTAATTCTAAAAAAATATAATAATAAGTAAAATTAGTACAACCCAATTCACCATCACACCAAGCATAAAATAATATTATGTATAATTCAACTAATTTAATTTAAGCTATAATTTCATTTTATTTTATACACCAAACACGTCCTAAAAGATAATTTATGACAGTTTTTTTTGGGGCCGCATATCTTTTCTCATGGTTGGCTCAATATGGATTTTTTTTCACGTGTGGGTGCTCCTTGAGGGTATGTTGAGTAGGAGGGAGAGACGGAGGAAATGAGAGGGGTGGAGAGAGATGGTAAATTCTTTGTTTGGTTAGAAGGAGAAGAGGAGGGAGAGTAGATATGGAGAGAGAGAGTCTCTCTGAGCCCATCATTTTAAATTTTTCTATTAATGAAAAGATCCAATCAATTCACTTTAAATTAAAAAAAAATTATCATTCAAAAAAAATTATTAACAAATAGTAAAATAGATAATATATTAATAAAATAAATAACTTTCGTCTATCTTCTTAACTCATTTTCTTTCTTACCAAACAACATAAATAATTATTATAATTTTTTCATCCGTCTCATTCCTCATCTCTCCAACTCTCTTACCAAACAGAACTTTACTCTCGTATAAATAAAATAATTACGCTTAATTGTGTTTCTCCGTGGCTTAATTGTGCTTCTCCGTATCTTTTATTTTCTATCATAGACACTCTGTCGGCCTTGGCCGCATTTTTATTTTTCGTCATAGACCAAAACTATTTAGCCAAAAACATACATGTGCACATTTATTTGTTTGGGCGTCATTCTCTTCCCAAAAAAAACAAAAAAGACAAAACTCATAGCTGATTTTATAAAACAATTAATGTTAAGGTTTATTTCAAGGATGTTTTTTTTTTTTTTTGGCATAATTATTTCAATGAACTTTCTTTTTTTATGGCTGGGAAATTATTTCAATGAAGTTGGCGTTGAGGAGAAGTTACATCAAAGAGTTGATTAGTTGTCACGTATTTTTTCCCCTTAAGAGTACGTCCACATAACACACAGCGCACACATTAACAAATGCACGTAACATTAAAAAAAAAAAAAAATGTACGTAAAAAAATTCAGCACAAAAAACAAAAGCAACGTAACGAAATTTCGCTCCAATACTCACCTCACCCACGTCATTCATTCATCTTCTTACACGTGGGCATTTGTCATCTTCGCACAAATACGAAAAAGAAAATAAAATTAACAATCATTACAAACGATAAGTCTCCGTCTGCCACGTCATCGGAACATTTCTTAAATAACCGAATGTACATCCTCCACGTCATCATTCGTCCACGTCATCATTGGGTCCCACTTTCCACGTAGATCCCGCTCGATAGCTGTCATTTCTAATCAGCCAAACAAGTACCCAAACCCTAACCTGTGCTTTGCTTCTCAACGTTCTTCTTCTTCCTCCTTCCTTCTTCTGAAACCTTAATTCCGGACAATTCTTGAAGCTTCTTCTTCGCTGAGCCATGTCCGGGAACGGTTCTCTGGAGCAGAGGAAGCAGAGCAACCGATCGTCGATCGTCGGAAACGGGAACGGCGTCGTTTCCGGGAGCTTCGGACACTACGCGACGAGCAGGCTGAGGCTGAACCCTAACAAGGATCACACGCCGGAGAGCTACGACGATCTCCAGCTGGATTTCAGCCCTCTTCTTTTCAAGTCGCTCGAGCAGTACCTTCCTCCTCCAATGCTCGGCGTTTCGCGCGACTCCAAGCTCCACTACATGAGGGACATTCTGCTCCGCTACTCCCCCGAGGGCGAACGCATTCGTGTGAGTCTTGTTTTTATTTGTTATTTGTCTGTTTGGGTACTGAGAAAATGAGGGAAAGAAGATAAAGAGAAATGGACGTGAAAGTCCTCGCTTTCAACTTTTTTTTTTTTTGGTTCTCTCGGAGACAGAGGTTTTCTTTTTTCCTTTCAATAATTGCGATGTATTTGGTAATGAATGATTTAGTCTGCTATTATTTAGATATATTGTCCAAATTCCAATGAAGGAGTTTGACTAGCTGTTTCTTAATTGACCAGACTTGAGAATTTCGTTTTGAATCGCTTATTCTGTAATGTTTTCTCATGTTCGTTATGCGGCTTGCTAAAAGACAATAGAGAATGTTTTGTTGATTCTAATTTTATTTTTCCTTCACACACACACACACACACATATTTATATGCATGAGAGTTTGTGGATTAAGTAATTTTCTTTTTGTGACTAATTTCTATTCGAATAACAGGTGCAAAGGCATAGAGAATACAGGCAGAGGATCATGTCAAATTACCGGGTGTGTCGTTATGGACCTTATTGTGGTGAATGCTTGAATTGATTTTTTATTCTGCACATACACTTATATATATGTGTGTGTGTGTGTGTGTGTCTATATATATATATATATATATATATATATATATATATATATATATATACAAATTGGATTTGTGCGAAGCATAATTGAGGTGATATTGTTGGCAATTGGGTATTGGCATTTACAGACATTGTTTGGCACTGTAATAATTTACAGTTAGACCATTACGCAATGAACTATTTCTAAGAATTTTGAATTGCCTCCTTGGTTTGCTAGGTCCTCCAAATAGGATTTGGATTTTGTAACTGGTACTATCCTTTTTTGTAGTGTATAACCATTTGCCTCCTTTTACCCTCTCTTTATAGCCTTTGCATAAGGAGCTCTATACTATGCAAGCTTCAAACTTCTTTGTACCTTCATTTCTCAAAGCAATTACTGAAAATATGGAGGAGAGCTTTAAGAGTATAACGACTGAACTCACTCCAGGAGTTTATTCCTTTGAGATGCTTCAACCGCATTTTTGTGAATTGTTGTTATCTGAGGTATTGTCTTTCTTCCTCTTTTCTTCCTTGCATTTTTGTTTCCCATTATATATTAGTTTATATTATCTTATCAGGTTCTGATTGCTTAGGTCGATAATTTTGAAAGATGGGTCCATGATTCCAAGTTCAGAATCATGAGACCAAACACAATGAACAAATACGGTGCTGTCCTTGATGACTTTGGCCTGGAGACCATGCTTGATAAGTTAATGGATGACTTTGTACGACCTCTGTCTAGAGGTAATATATTGTCATTGATTAAGGATGTTTGTGGTTATAAAAATATGGTGATATATGGCAAAGGCCTGATCTAAGGTTTATATTCTTTTTCTGGTTTGGAATTTTGTAGTTTTCTTTTCTGACGTTGGTGGATCCACATTGGACTCACATCATGGTTTTGTTGTTGAATATGGAATAGACAGGGATGTCGAGCTCGGTAGGTTCTTACTTACAACTTTCCCTAAACATTCTCTCAGTTTCTTGAATAATCGTGTTATCCAGCTCTCCTTGTCCAAGTGATAGTTCTAGTTCTGTAGTAAATCGAGATCTCTTCTTATTGTTTTATTAGTCTATACTTATACTTTAGCACGCTGTATTAAAATTGCAAGGAAACTACTATAGCTTACTAATTTGCCTATGGCTACTTGATTACAAACGAGCTTACTAATTTAACTTAGTCCTATTCTTTACTTGCCCTTCTTTTACCCTTCTTCTTTATTGTTTAACTAGTAACTTCATCTTCAGCCTTTTGTTTTTAAATTCTTCTGTTCAGTTAACATTGCGTTAATCTTTCATTTGATTACGTTGCCAGCTAGTTGAGTTTTTTTAAGTTTGTAAGGTCGCTTGGTGTGAAATGCAAGAACATAGGATCAAATTCAAACTTCACCAAGGTGGGGAGGGATTATGGGTGAGGGAGAGGGTCACTAATTTTTGTGAAAATTCCAATGAATAAGGGTCGATGAGTTGTGATGCTTATAAAATATTAGTTTCAGACTTCAGTTTGATGGTTAGTGTAGACATGTGCAATTTTCTTCATTCTATTCATCTTTATTTTTAGAATGTTCATTCTAATTTCTATTTCTATATCCTGTTTGTACATCTTAAAGCTCTCATGCAAAATTTGGTTTTGTAATCTTTTATGAAATCTTAGCAGCTTTATGTTTGCAGGCTTCCATGTGGATGACTCTGAAGTTACCTTGAATGTTTGTTTGGGCACAAAATTCTCTGGTGGAGAATTGTTTTTCCGAGGTGTCCGATGTGATAAGCATGTCAACTCAGAGACCCAGCTAGATGTAATTTAATCTTTAAAATCAGTTTTTCCTTTATAATTGCATTTATTGATTCACGGCCTCCTTTTTTTGTGTGCTAAGTTTATAGTATGGAAAGACCCGATTTTATTAAGAACAGCTAACATTTTAAAGAGGTATAATTTACTGGATGATATTCTAAAAAAATCGTAGTAAAACAAGAATATTTTGAATTTTTCTTCAAACAATATTTTTTTTCTTTTTCTTTTTAAAAAATTAGGGCGTTCCTTGAGGTGTTTGATAGGATCATTTCAACTCAGAGAGCCTATCTGGCGTATATTTACTTCTTAGATCAATCTTTTCAATGCACTTTTTGGAGGCCAAGTTTTCATCATTTGTGGAAGAGCTTAGAATTTTATTAGAACTCAAAATTCAAAAATATTGAATATTAAATATGTGGATGTTATTTTCCAGTTCATGAGAAATATATCAGAACTATCAAGTTAAATAAATAGCTAAAATCCTGAATTCTGGATTATGTCTTCCTCCTGCTCTGCTGAATCACATATTGAATGGCATATTCACTTATATGATGTAGAAAAATTACTATACCCTTGGAATTTGATATTGAATATTAATTCTATGGATGCTATTATCCTATTGCTTCCTTGGTGTATTGCTGTTAGTTTTTAATAACTTATTTGCAATTGTTACTTTCTTTTCTGTTTTGCTAATTATGTATTTGCAGGAAATTTTGGACTATTCTCATGTTCCAGGCCGTGCGGTTCTTCATCGCGGTCGCCATCGGCATGGTGCTAGAGCCACAACATCAGGGCACCGAGTGAACTTGCTTTTATGGTGTAGAAGGTATCTTTATCTCACATTTCTTCTCTACGAAAATACGGAAATGAGAATACTAGCCCTAAGATTGAACTAATAAATTGCGACCTCTGAAGCTATAATGCCTCATATATCTCGTCTCTATGTGAAGAATACTGGCAGTATTAGCTATTGGTTTATCCTTGGTTTGAATGTCAGTTCATAATGGTTCTTTGAGAATGTTCAAAGTTACTGCTTCAGAGGACTGGCCTCAGGATAGAGTTACTCAGTATCTCCAAAATGATTACAGTTTTTCGTGACCATTCTTATATTACTTCCATCTCTAGCAACCCTACAAAATGCACAACTCCATGAATGACATTGAGGAATATAGCACATATACAGAATAAAACTTATGCTTAACAAATTAACAACTGAAAATGCCTAAACCGTCCAAAGACCTTTTTTTTTTTTTTTTTTTTTTTTTTTTTTTTTTTTTTTTCAGCGTACCCCCACTTTAACTTTAAACTCCTCTAAGCTTGGGAACAGAGAAGTGAATACTGAATTCTAGTAAGTGGAAGGAATAGGTTTAGAATCAATGGTAGCTTAAGAAATATTGATTTCTACATGACAACAAAATGAAAGGAAAACCAGAAAGAGCACGGGCTCAAGCAAGCATCTCCCCAAAAGATAATCTTCAAGCATCCCATCTCTAATTTAGCATGAAATATTATTGAATACCTCAAAAAATTAATTAATGACTGGGAGTTGCTATAAATACGTGATGTTTTACTTTATGCAATTTTGTCTACTGTCTCGTAGTTCGGTCTTCAGAGAACTGAGGAAATATCAGAAAGATTGTTCTAACTGGTGTGGAGACTGCAAACGTCAGAAGAAAGAGAGGCAGCGTCAATCGATTAATGCAACCAAACTGGTATGTTAACCATAAATGTGAAAAGGAGAGATTAGTGAGTTTATATTGTTTAATTTGTTTCTTTTTCTTTAAGGAAAAAAAAAAAAAAAAAAAGGTTTGATAGAGTGTTGTCTGATTTCTTCAGGAATTACTAAAGAGGGATGGAAAATCTACTTCTTGAGCTGATTTATACATGAGTTTTGTTTGTGGAGTTGTAAATTTGCAAGAGCCCATCCTTGAAAGTCGACACGTAGCAGCTTTTCTTTTCTATTTTTTTATATCTTTTTGTTGCTTGAGGTCCAATATTGCCTTTTAGCTAGTATTCCTATGGGGGAATATATGAAGGTTGGCAGGTGTTGTATGTCTCTACCGCTGATCCATCTCATAAGTTAGCTGTACAATAAGATATATTCTCAACTAAATGCGATTCTGATTCTGTCCTGCTAATGAGCTAATCACAACTAACATAATTCATCTTTCATATCAACTATGAAGATTATTCCTTGTAGTAACACGCACTAGCTTTTAGCCAGTGTAAGTCATTTTCAGAATGAGAATGTACCCATTACTGAATTTTCTGCAACATTTTTCTTGAATAAAAATGAAAAAGAAATCCATTGACCATTATCTATATAATATTGACCAACCACAATGGGGTGGTGGTTGGAATTGTTAGGCCTTTAGTTTGCTCATATAAGGTTTGGGATTCGAACCACCTGGGTGCCTACATTGGAAGGTTTGGTGGAAGGCTCCAGTTTTTAATTTTTGTGAGCTCGGGAGATTTCTGGGTAAATATTAAAAAAATATTTTGAAGAAAGAATTGTAGTTTGACCATGTAGGCTATCATGTTTACATTGTGAAATTGACTCACATTTGCGAGTCTTGGGGACCATGATTGTTCCAAAGTGATCTGTGGAACTGAAGAAAGTTCTGTTACTTGGGAAGTTGGATGACCAGCTTTTAATGAAGACTTTGCCTTTTGACGATATGCAAACATGATTCAGTAGAAAGTGGATCCAACCACTCCACTGAAAGCGAATCTATCTGTTTCCATTTTCCAAAATCTTCTTGAATCCCTGTCGTGGTTTGAGCAAGTAAGATGTATCAATTGTTTTGTTTCGGATAAGAGAAAATGAAGTTTTGGCTAAGATCAAATGACGAGGTTTAAGGTCTTGTGGTAAATCTACACTTGACTGCCTCGATTGATGAGGTCTAGTGATGGAATTCTCCAATCCTGAGCTCAAAAAAAAAAAAAAAAAAAAAAAAAAAAAAAAAAAAAAAAAAAAAAAAACCCTACTATTTCCCCTCAAAGTTTGTTTAATGCATTTGCGTCTCGGCCGTGTAAATTCAAAATTGCGTCGTGTTATAATTGCGTGAATCTTCAACATACAAAAAATTGTGCGGATATTAGCAAAATATTAAAAAAAATCTTCCATTTTTCAATTTTTTCACCTTTTCTCTCTTTGGCGGCGCGAACAAGACGGCTGGAAAGGACTTTGACGCTGCAATGACATGCAGCGTGCCAGCCCTCATGAGGGCTTGTTAGTGCTGTAACGAGCCTTTGCCTCGTGAAGGCTCGCGCCACAGCGTTTGAGGCCCATCGAGAGGCATCTCGCCAACACTGCAAGAAGCTCCAGCTCCCCTTATCTTGTAAGTGCTAGTGTTGTTGCTAGCGCTTAGATTCGGCTAGATCCAATTTTGGCTGAGTGTTTCTAGCCAAATCTAGTGAGATCTGATCTGAAAAATTATCTAGGCAAGTCTTCCTTAGAAATATACGTGGGTGTTTTAGTTTTTTAAGAGTTGTTCTTTTAGAATAAAACTAAAAAAAAAAATTTAAATTTGAGTTACAACTTTATTTAAGTTCATGTTTACTTTTATAAAATTTGAGTTTGAATTCGAGTTTAAACTCGAATTTAAACTCGAGTTTAGGGCTAAACTCGAGTTCAAGTTTTTTCTTCAACTCAAGTTCAGAAACTTGAACTTAAATTAATGAACAATATTTTTTTATTCTTAAAAATGCCATAACTTTTTCGTTTTAATTCTGATTGAGATAATTTTTTTCTATGCATTCACAACGAAAAGACAAATAAAACCCCACCCATATACCCTATTAAAATTTGTCATCACCATTGAGTTTTTATTAAAATACTATCTAAATACAAATTTAAGTTTTGATCCACCCGAATACAAACTCAAAAAAAAATCTCAATTCAAATTATAACTCAAATGTGCACATCTAAACACAAACTCAAGTTATAACTTCAACTCAAGTTATAACTCAAACTCAACTCAAAATCATTACTCAAATCACCTTAACTCAAAAATGCAAAAAGTTGTTCTTTTGTAATAAAACTCAGAAAATATTAAAATTTAAGTTACAACTTTATTTAAGTTCACGTTCTTTTAAATTCTAACTTTATTCAATTTTACTTAATTTTATTCAAATTACAACTTCAACTTAAATTATAATTTAAATTTAACTCAAAAATTATATTTAAATCACACTCTAAAAAAAACATTACTGTCGTAAAAGTAGGTATAGACACTAGGTCGCGCTTTTATTCCACTTTTGAAATGCCCGAGATACCAACATTGAACTATTAATGTAACTGACATTTGTAACTCAAACGTTCCAAAAGTCAGAGAAAGAAAAAAAGAAGAGAGAGAGAGAGAGGCATATGCTTTTGAGGTGGCTTAGGTTTTCATGTTAATGTTAATAGACGTTCTTTACTAAATGTCTCCTTTGTGTCATATCATGTACGTATGAATTGGCATGTCTTGTGTACCTAATTTCCAAAGCATCTTCTAGGCTCTGAATCCTTTGGTATGCTTGAATAGGTATTTTGTAAAATTTCTTCTTTTGACTATTAGGGGTTACTTATCTATGAAGAAATATTTTTTTTATCGAACAAGATTGCCATTAATTTAATGAGAAATCTAAAATAAATACTCTTTAAAAATACGTGTATTTTGATTTTAATTTTTTTTTTTAATTAATATTTTTTAATTAAATAATTATATTAATAAAAGGATATTAATTAAAAATAAATATTGAAAATTTAAACTTAAATGTAAGTTTAATAATTTTATCAATTAAAATAATTATTATAAATTAACAAGCAATGTTTTGGCCCAATGAAATATAATACGTTGCTTATATGTAGTCTAATCGCTGTCATTTTCCTAATTGTCATTATCATTATCATCAATCAAATTCTATCTGGACCCTTCTAAGAACCTTCATTCATTTTAAATGTGTTTTATTGGTTCCTTGAGAACCACTGTGAATTTCGATGGTGACAAATAAGGATTATAATAAATACAAGATTAGAGGGGACCATTTTTTCTTTCGCACTTTCTCTGGGACATTCTTATCTTTCTATATTGAGGTAATCGATGCTATTTTGGGACATTTATGTAATTTGTTTAATATGAAAAAAATGAAATTTGGTAATATGTTAATATAATATTTTTAAAATCTCCCTTGATCATATCTTATAGAGACAAACTTAATATTGTATAGCTGCAAAGTTTCTAGACCGTTCAAAGGGATTAAAGATTAGGAGAAAAATAAATGGCTAGAAGTATGGTTGTTGTACCTAAGAATTAGGCGACGATTTTCCTAATGATGACTTTTTTGGTTGAGAAGTTTTAATATATATCTTGTCTCCTTCATATATGTGTGTGTATGTGTAAGTTGAAGAAACGAGAACATTCGTCAAAGAGAATGATTAAATATATATCTTTTATTTTTTTTTTTACAATTTATCTTTTCGCTTTTAAAACCTATAAAGATATATAGATTGAATTTGAAAAACTTTACAATACAAAAGACAAAGATATTCTTAAATAGGTTCGACAAATACTTTAAACAGAAACAAATTTAGTCTCTAATTAAAGGTATCTTTATCTTTTACCTTGTTTTTTGTTCACAAAATGCGAGAGAGATGAAATTAAAAAAAAAATTACAAAATTAAATTTTCTTCTGGTAATTATTTCAAAAGGCAAAAGGAATAAATTGTGAAACAATTAAAATTATGAGAGATATCTGTGTAATTATCCCTTAGGATTAATACTTGAAAAGGTGCCTTTTTAATTTAAGTATCATCCGACCAATATCATTATATAAAGACTACTAATAATTAATAAAAAGAGAAGTTCTTAGCAAAGTAGAAAAGTCAAGCTATATATGGCAACTTACTGCTTCACTTTAGTGTCACACGCACACACACATAATCCCTCAGCAAAAGAAAATGATAGCCAATATTCTTTGCTTAATTTTTCTCATCAATTTATAAAATAATAATAAGATCGTTAACCGGTTAAATTTTATGTGACAGGAACTCATCATTCTTTAAAGACCTTTGTCTAGTTTGGCTATAAGATGGTACCTAGGGGCTCTAAGAGCCTAAAAGTTAGATGTGATTGATTCGACTTTATAATTTGAGTTGAGATGAAATTTTATGTGAGAGCTTTTTACTGTAGTAAAAAAGTTAAATGTGACTGTTTCTGAGAACTTTTTACTGTAATAAAACTCAAATTTTAAATTCGAATGGGTGAAGTGAACGAGACCTATAAATTAAAAAGCTTATAGCTAAATGAACTTTTTATATTTAAAATAACAGGGTCGTTTGAGTTTTGAAATGCGAAGGATTGTGCACTGTTTAAGTACTTTATAGTTTAAACAATGCGCGCACACACATATAACTTATAGTTCATTCAAGTATGAAACATGTACTAATTAATGAATAGTACCTAAACTTATGATACATATAAAATTTCTTCAGCCATTATTTACACATCAAATCATGGCCATCATAGCCTTATTTGGCTTTGCAACAAGTTTTAAGCATGTAAAAGTAATAATGCATAATTCAGATTAAAAAAAGGAAAAAAAATGTGATAATTATAGTGCATCATAATTACCAGATACCATGCATATAAAACTCCTAGGGGCCATAGGACAGAAGTTTCTTACGGAATACTATGCATATAAAACACCTAGAGGCCGTAGGACAGGAGTTTCTTACGAAACTTGATTTTCTTTTTCATTTATTTTAGAATTTAGATAAGGTTTCTGGCTTTTCGTATTGCAGATGTTCGTGTGAACTGGGGCTGTAAAAAATCACTCTGAACCTGATAAACTCAGTCGAGCTGAGCTGATCATACTCAAAAATTACGAGTTTCTAATTTTTTATTTAATTTTCAATTTTAATTATGCCTAACCCGCACTGCGCGGGTAGGGACGTAGGGTGGGGTTACATGAACCCGAGATAACCCTACCCGGCCGAATATGTTCAAAGTAGGTAAAACAATGTCCAACACTTCAAATTCTTACTTTCATAAGTTTATGGACTTTATGCTTTTAAACTGTTAACTTATTTATGTTTTGGATTCACGATTTATGTAAAAAATGTTTGTATGTCATAGTTGTTGAATTAGGACATTCTTTATTTATATTATAAGTATTTGATTTCAAAGTGAGTGTTTTAATTGTTCACCTTGCATTTAGACCCCCTCTTGAAGGAAAAATATGTTCTGTTTGATAATGATTTCTTCCGTAACAAGCACAATTAATTGACTAAAAAGTGATCATGTGGTCCTTGAGATCACTCTTGCTTTATGCATATTGTGATAATTGGAAAGGTTCGGTCATGCTTACATTTGGGGAGAAGATGGAAAGTATTTTCACCCAGTATGAGTTATTAGTCTTTATATTTATTATGCTGCAATTTTGTTGTGTAATTATTTACTACAATAGTATTTGCATATATCATTTATTGCTCATTTACTACAATAGTATTTTATCATTTAGTTGCATATAAAAGCCTCTTAGATTAAAATTGATGAAGTCATAGATTAAAATTGGTTTTCACCAACCCGAGTAACCTGACCCTACCTGAGGTCACTCGAAAAGTTGCGGGTTTGTAGACTTAAGAAAGTGTCGTTGCCCAAAATTTTCTCAACCCGCACTAGTCGGGTAGGCTCAATTTTTCGGCTCAACCCTACCCTACCTGACCGATTTACACCCCTAGTGTGAACACAAAACCTAGAAGATGTACGCATGCAATTAGGGGTTGCAATTCATATTAGTAGGTCGTGTTTATGTCAATTCGTTTATTAATTGTGTCATAAAATATCAATTTAAACATGATCTATTTATTAAATGTGTTAAATTTGTCAACCCAAACATGATTTATTTAGTAATCGTGTTAATCATGTCAACCCGTATAACTCATTTAAATTAATATTTTAAATAAATAATTAATATAATAATGACTTATTTAACACAGTCATAACAGGTTTAACATGTTTATTGATCAATTTATCTTTTCTTTTAAGAAGAGTAAATGAGTTTTACCTACAAATATTAAAATTCACATTATTTGTATTTAATATGTCATATAAACTTTCATATTGTATCACATATTATTAAATTACAGATGACACATATAATTCGTATCACTTCGTATTAAAAAATAAATTTTAATTTAATTTATTTATTAATCACGTTAATCTAATTATAATTCAAACTTATTTATAATAAATTCAAATTCACTAATTTTATTGTGAATTTTAAGTCTTGTAGTGTTGATACCCCAATTGTCAACCCTATAAGTAATCATATAGATAGAAGTTTCACGTTCACACCGCATGTATAATATACGTTACACGTAGGTACATAGGCTATAGAATATATAGACTATATAGACTATATAGACTATAGACGATCAGGAGCTGGCAACAATTTTTCACAACATTTTGAATAGAGAAAAAGGCAAATGTTAAGCCAATTAGAATCCATGCAATTCTTTTGGGAAAAGACAAAAGAGAGAAAAAAAATAAAAATAAAGTGCGAAAGAGAGAGGTCTAGCCATGTAATGCAGAGAGAAACAGTAATTAAGGGCCCACCAACAAGCCCACGAAAGGGACATAAAGGAGAGAGGGGGGTTGGTGGGGGGGAGAGAAATGGCAATTCACGTTGAAGCTCTTTTTTTTTTTTTTTTTTAAATGTACATGTTTGTTGAATAACTACAACTAGTGAGTTTTCTTAAGACCAGAAAGTGGCCGGTGGATACGCGTATCTTGATGGACGGCCCAGATTCCATCAGGTGATCCATAATCTCTTTTGTGATGCTCTAATTTTAAATAATAGTACTTATCAGCAGCGAAGATCGCGGAAAATCTCTCTAATCTCGAACATAGAGAAAAATAATAATAAGAAAAACAAGACGGCTTATGAATGTGTGTTTGATTATTGTCTAATCCTCATCCACCGCCCAAGTCCGAACGCGTATTTTTGCATTTAATTTGTTAATTACGTCCTCTATAATATAATTTAGTCACTCACAATCACATGGTACGTTTGTTGGAAATCTTGGTGACAAATTCCTACTTCCAAATTTTGTCGAATATTGTATTGCTTTTAATATGATAGTCCCATTTGATATTCGAGTAATTTTGATCCCTTATGTAATATCCCTTTATTAAGAAATTAAAGTAATTTTTGTTTTTCAAAAAAACTGTCTTTTATGTACAAAATTAAAATCATCAAGCAGTCTGAGGAATATTGCTTTTGGTTGGATGACTATATATTTTTAATTGTATTCTTTATTATTATTATTATTATTCTTTTGAATGATACAATGAATAGGAGCTAGATAATATACTCTCATCTTAGAAAAAAAAATGTTAAAGAAATTATAATATGTCTGGATCAAAATTACAAGTTGTTTGAGTGTTAAAATATGAAAAACTTGTGTTAAAGGGATTTTAAAAGCGCAGCAGCAGGTTTATAAACGCTGCAACGAACAAACTGCACAAAACTGTGCAGTTTGGTTCGGCTAATATTTCAGCTGCAGCCAAAATATTTATGCTGCAGTGGAAAATCTTAGGCTGCGGCGCCCTTTTTCAGGCCTTTCAGGTCCGTTTGCGCACTGCAGAGGAAATTTTGTAGAAAAATAGTGTTTTCATGAGGTTATGTGATCTCAAACGTCTCGAATTATTACATTCATTGGTGATATGTTTTCATACATATTTGTACACCAATTAGTAATAGATATAACTATTATAATAAGTGTATTGATTTATGAAAAGATACATTTACATTGAAAATATACTTTTATTTGAATGGTTGTAATGTTTAAAGATGACGCATTTATTCATGAAATGACACATCTGTCTTTATTAATTCTCCAGAAAATTTATAAACTTAATTTATGTTCTGAAATTCAATATTATTGTTAGATATTGTATTCAAGTATTTGTTGTATTTTAGACGTAATTTGTCATTAAAACTTATTAGCAAACTTTAAGAATGAGAATAAATAAAACTTAAAAAATATATATTATTATACGCCTCAAATCCTCTCATGTTTTCTGTATTCTTTTCACTCTCTACGTTCAAATTTTCCAACTAAAAGGTCAAGATGATCCAAGTTAACGTTACATAAATCAATTTGAAGGTGTTTTTTTTTTTTTTTTCATTAGACAAGTAACGATGTAATGTCCCCTAGAAAAACAAAGTCACTAATTAGTTGGTTAATTATTGTCATTTTTTTTTTTTTTTTTTGCTGTTAAATGTCTTAATTAAAAGTTATTGGAATTACTATCCTTCCCTGATCAAACCATTTTGATCCTTTTTTTTTTGTATGATGTACTTTGCGTTCATTTTCAAAATATAAGAACGAAGCAGGCCTTGATATGCCACTATCGAGTTGTATTTTCCTTGCTTTTCTTATATTTATTATGCCGTTTCTTTTGTTTTTTCTTTATTTGTTCTTAGTTATGCCAGTTTTATGTATTTTTTTAGGCGACGGTGAGCTTTTATATAGAGCTTAAAATAACAGAAGATTCTCTTGTATGCTTAGCGTATTGATAAGTCATTTTTTTAACCGCTAAATCTATGTACTTTTTTAACTTTTATGTGATTTTATATAAATCTCATAGACAAAAAACTTAACATATCGATGTGTTGACGTATCAGAAAATATCTCATTATAAAATTAAATGTCGGCATTTAGTTAAAAAAACACAAACTTACATAAAGTTAAATGTTGACATTTAATAATACAAAGGGAGATTCTCTGATACGTCTAGCGTACCGTTAGGTCAAAGTTTTTTTGACAGTTAGATCTACGTATTTTTTAACTTTTACGTTATTTTATGCAGATTCGACGAACATAAAATTTAACTCACCGGTATGTTGATGTACCAAAGAAGGTCCCCAATACAAATTGCAATTTAAGAATAAAAAAATAAAGGCTAATGCATGTTTGAAGTTTGAACTCAGTTTAATCATAAATAATTCTTTCTTTAATTACTACCTCCTATAATGTAGCATCAGTACTTGCAAAATACTAATTTATAAGTCTCCAAATCATTATAATATAAATTTGTTTTTCCACCAATAAGAGAAATGGAAACCCAATTATTGTCTAAAGCAATGCAAGTGGATCACCCCATCAACGTCCATCTAAAGTTAATTTTACCCAGGATTAGGGTTTCTTTTATATTTCAACGATCCACCTTTATTATGCTTATAACAGGAAAACTGCTGGTGTTCATAATTTAGACAGTGTTTTTATTGGTTGAAAGTTTAAACAATATTTAATTGTCCAATATCTGTGGAGCGAATCACTAAGGATGTAATAACGAGTATATTGTGTGTGTGTGTGTGTCTGTGTATACACCAAATTCATTTTTCTTATTCCATACAGCACATATATGTTTATTATATATACAAAAATATATAAATATTTTTCCTCGCTACTTTATGGCCAGATTCGTTGTTTGTACTTTGATCCTCATTTGGAATATCCCTAAATCCGAAACTTTTCTTCACTTTTTTTTTTTTTTTTTGAAGTTTTTAGTTTTTTTCCCTTCATTGAGCTTGGACTAGTTTGAAGTCTTTTTGTTTGGTTTCTAAGAAAATGAGGCGTGCAAGAAAACAAGATGTCTCTCATGCATTGAATTTTTTTCAGGGTAATTCTCCGATACACCCCTTCTTTTTGGACAAACCGTAAACCACGTAAAAAAAGGGTTTTGACTCGACTCTTATTGGACAGCAATATGAATGTGTACAGTGTCGCACCACACAGGAACATAAAATGGCCAAATAGATTGAAGTACTCACGATCTCATGTGGCACTTATAAAAGCGGGCCCCACCTATTTGTTGTTTTCCTTATTTTTTATACATCGGTTAAATAAAATAAAAAACTAACCAATGACTTTCGTTCTCCTTTTTTTTTTTTTTTTTTTTTTTTTTTTTTTTTTTTTTTTTGTCTCGCTCCGAGGGAGAACTACAGAAAAAATATTAATATACGTGAAAATTTGTTAAAGTAAATTTTTGATTTTCATCTAAATTAAGGATTTGTTCATTTGCACTAAAATTAAAAAAAAGTTTAAACTCAATTATAATTTTATTTAAGTCTATAATTTTTTTATAAAATTTAAGTTGGACTTTGAGTTTTAACTTAAATTTAAAATTAAAATATGAATTCAAGTTCCATTTTCACCTCAAGTTTTTAAATTCAAACTAAAATTAATAAACACTATTTTTTCTATTCTTAAAAATGCCCATAACTTTTTCATTTTAATTTCGATTGAAATGATTTTTTTTATGCGTTCACAATGAAAAGACGAATAAAATCTTACCCATATATCCTATTAAAATTTTCTATCACTATTGAGTTTTTATTAAAATACTATATAAATACAAATTCAAGTTTTGACCCATCCAAACACAAAGTCAAACCATAACTTAAAATGTGCACATCCAAATATAAACTCAAATTCGAGTCCCAACTCAAACTATACTTAAATACACCTTAACTCAAATTAAGATCTAAAACTTTTATGAATAGTTTCATCACCATTCTTGTTGTTGGGCTAAATGATTTTATTCTTAGAACAAAAAGTGGAAATGAGATTATTTTGAAAATCATTCTGTGACTAATTCTAAAATTGCATTTAATTGGTTTTTTAAGATATTGTGTTTTAGTATCGTAATGAAATTTTGTGGCAGATCAATTTTCCACAGCAGCGTCGCTAAAATTTTTGAGAAAACCCTAGCGAAACTGGCGCAACCGTTAAGATTTCCCACAGCAGTGCCGCTTTGATGATAATTTTTGACTTCTATATGGCTGAATTAGTGTTTTGTATCCTCACAAAAATTGTAGCCCTATCTCTTCTCTTTACAACGCCACTAAGATCATCTAATTTAGACTTTAGATAAGAGAGTTATCTCTCAAATACTGAAGTATATTTCGAAGTCAAATGTTCACTCATTTTATTTCATTTTAACTTCAACAACAACAAAAAAGAAAAACACATTAAACTAATAAAAATGTTTGAAAATTTACAAATGCTCAAACTCAAAAGTAATTAATTTATGAATAAAATACCCAATCATCACTAAATAATTAATTAATATTTATTATTTATCCTTTTTATTAATAAAATTTCAAATTTAATAATAATTAATAATTAAATAATTACTATCTATTTATTAGTTATAGTCATATCTATTTATTAATTATTAATTAATATATTATATAATTAGTAAGTAATAATTAAATAATTTAATGTAACATTATTGGTAAGTATTAGAAAATGAAAAAGGGAAAACAACTTATAATCATTTTCTAACTTCCTTTAGAAAAACCATTTTTATTATTTATTATTTTTATTTTTAAAATATTTACTAAACAAACATGATTTGCAAACTGTTTTTACTCTCGTGCTTCAAAAGACATGTGAAAGCATTTTTAAAAACAACTAAAATACAGTTCCAAACGCACCCAACAAATTTTGAAGGAAGGCCAAGCCAACAAATGAATGCCGAAAATCGGAAGCTGTGAGCAAGGTGAGAAAGCTGATGGGGTGACGATGATTTTTCTTGGGCAATCTTCCAAGAGACACCGTCAAGTACCGGAAAACGCCAAAGACCCAAAGTCATCTCTTCTTACTTAAAGTTCCACCCCGCGTCTACTATTGAAGAAGCACATAAGTTCATCAATGAAGGTCTAATAGTTTGAAGATGTCAAAATTTCAAATTTGATTTGGTTAGAAAAGCCATGAGAACTTCTGACAATTTTTTGAAAATTATGGATATTCTTACACAATCAGCAAAGGAAAAAAAAACAAACAAATGAATCCTAAAAGAGGCTCTTAGAAACAGAGGCAAATGAATCTAAGGTTTCATTTATTTTACTTATTCGAGTTTTCAATTTTAATTTTACTAGAGTTAAAAACTTTCACAAAAAATCAAATTTAACTTTTTTTGCTACAGTAAAAAGCTCTCAAATAAAATCACATCTCAACTCAAATTAATAAACTGAACGAGGTCTAAATACCTTTCTGATTTAATTTATTTTGCTTGTTGGAATTAAAGATTCAAAAAGGAGTGAGGACCTTTTTTTCCCTCATTTTAGTTTTTATCTCATCTTTTTTTTTTCCACTGGAAAAAACGCTCCACGGCCTGATCAGGCACAAAAAATCAGAAGGCACTTTTTATTTAGCAACACATGTATTGTCCTCAACTATAAACCGCACAATTCCAATTGAACGGTTACTTAAAATGTGACCTACCCGTAGGCTTAAAAGATGGGGAGTATGTGAGAAGTTGCATTTTTTTAATTACTTTAAAACATAAGGAGTTTTTATGAAAATTTAAGGGCTTATTTAGTTCGTTGATTTGAGTTTTTAATTCGAGTTGAGGTGTGATTTTATGTGAGAATTTTTTATTGTAATAAAAAAGTTAAATATGACTATTTGTGAGAGTTTTTTACTGTAATAAAATTTAAATTTTAAACTCGAATAACCGAGATAAACGGAGCTTAAAAGTACTAAAAGAAATCCTATTATGAGCAACGCTTTCATCGTTAGTGACGTTAAACAAGTGTAATTGATTGGTATTAATTTTCTTACGCATCTCTAATGCTCTCGTTCACTATTTTAGAAGTTATAAAATACTTGCTCAAAAAACCTTTAATAATCTGACATCATCATGCTTAATTTCAGCATAATTAAGAGAGCAAAACTTTTCCCCATTATTTAATTTAGAGAATGTAGATGATTTGTGGAACTTATCTATATCATGATGGCTCTTTTACTTATGAAGTTCCCCTCAACCACCAAAAAAAATAAAAAAATAAAAAAGAAGAAAAGAGGCTCCGTTCATTTTGCTTATTCGAGTTTAAAATTCAAGTTTTATTACAGTAAAAAGCTCTCACAAACAATTACATCTAACTTTTTTACTACAGTAAAAATCTCTCATATAAAATCAAATCTCAACTCGAATTAAAAACTCGAATCAGCGAACTAGACGATAATAAAGACAAATTTTAAAAAATTTCCCCGAACCTTGAGTCATGTGGCAATATCTCCATTCTTTCGAAATTTAGAAAAGCAAAGAAAATTCCCTCCCCTTAGACGTAAAAAGCAAAACTTTGTTAGTTTTTAAAAATTCTCCTGCCCCCTTCCCCTAATATCTCTCTTAATTTTTAAAAATAGAAGGATAAATTAGAAAAAGTCAAAAGTAAGAGGTATACTTATGGAATTTACCCATTAAAAATAGTCAATATATGAGGCAATTAGGATTTTGATAGTCAAAAAATTGATTCATTAGGGCAGCCTATAGTTGGGAAATCACCTCCTTCATTTTCACATCCCCCATACGTCCCAATATTTTCTGTCTTAAATTCTAACGGGATAATTTTTTTTTTTCAATTAATATAAGCTAAAATTCAGGCCAACATTGTTATAAGACATAAGAGACGTTTGGTTCATAAATTAGAATCATGAGATTATAATTATTTTTAAATTACGTGTATTTTTTATAAAAAAAATACTATAATAAATTATGAATCATGATTTAAATCATAATTTGAATCTTTAAACTAAACGCCATCTTAAAATTTGAGGATGAAGTTTTAAAATTTATCATATCATATAAATGTACTCCACAAAACAAGTGAAGAATCTACTAAAGGGATCTGGATCATAAGAAAAGAATTTCTTTTCTCTTTTTCTTTTTTATTTAATTTTTTTTTTCCAAAAAAAAAAACACACTTCTGAAAAAGATGATCTAATGGAATCAGTAAAGCTAATATTCAAATTGGGCATTGCGTCATGTCCTGTGAGAAGAATGAGGTCCACAACCATCCACGCCTAGTGCTACAGTTTGGAGAACAAGAAAACATTTTCTTTTCTTATATACATATAAAACCAAATTGGAAGCTATATATAAAAGATTTGGAATATTCCTCGTAAATATATAACTCTTCCTTCAATGTTAAGATTATACATTAGCTAGCTAGCTAGCTCCACATGTCTTTGTGTGCTGTTCAGGCACCGCCATAGGTTGGGATGGGGCTTGGTGGCCCAACCCCATCCCCACCTTTTCAAGTGATGATGAAAGGTGTACCGTGTACTTGGAGGGTCCATTCACTTTGATTCGTTTTAATTGATTTGAAAGGTGTACTATAACAAAAAAAGTTAGATGTGATTGTTTGTGAGAGCTTTTTACTTTGTAGAAAAAAACTCGAATTCTAAACTAATAACCGGGTACGGTAAATCAACTTTTTTTTTTTTTCTTTTTTTTTTTTTTTAGGGAGACTCTTTAAAAAAAAAAAACTCATCAATAAAACATTTTGTTTTGATATTAGATTACTTTTTAACAGTTGTATTTATAGAGATAGTAATTTTATACTGTGTGTTTTAAATTTTTGAATACGTATTTATATAAATTTAACTCTTAAAAATTTAATATAACGGTAAAAAAAAAATGTTTTATTAATAAGTATTTTTAAAAAGTCTCACCTTAGATGCTCCTTTTTTTTTTTTTTTTTATGCAACGTCAACTGTCTTTTTTTTTTTTTTTTGTGTGTGGAATTTTTTTAGTGTTTTTTCTTTTTAGGAATACCGGTATTTTTTATTTATCAACTATTAGATTTATATTATTTTTTTAATTTGATTTGACTTTTAATTAAATTTAATACATATCTGACAGTTGATAAGTAAAAAACACTGGTATTTTTTTTTTTTTTAAAGAGAACAAAGTCATTTTTAAAAAAAAAATAACTTGAATTAAATCTTGAACTTTTAATTTCCGCATTTAAAACTTCAAATTAGATAATTCTTAACAATTGCACTCCAACAGATAACGAAAGTCATGAATTAATAAACAAAGTGCGACATAATTTTTGCATAAATGGACCCCGTACTTTTTGTCGATTGACAAATTAACCCCCGCACGTTTTAATTTTGACACTTATAAATTAATTCGCACATGGTACTTGTACCTCATCCTCATCCTTTTAAGCTGTATACATCCATTGGGATGGCAATTTGGCTAATGATAAGTTCATAATTGTACATAAACCTCGTTCTAAGTAGAATGCAATCCAAGTCTTCAAAACTTAGAAAACGGACAAAAGATAATTTTAACTAAAAAATAATAATAAAGAAATTAACTAAGAGAAAGAAAATGGACTGTGATTTTGTACAAGATTCCATGCCTGAAATCCACATTTGCTTGGAGGGTGTTACAAGTTCTAAAATGTAATTACAATGCAATCTATTCTTTGAAAATATATCGGGCAGGTACTGAATGAATTGAATCCATTTATAAGTTGGGGCGTTTGTTTTTATCAAATGAAACATAATAAGATCATGATGTTCAATGCAAATTCTCAATATAGATGTACTACTATAATTTATGCTTCAATGAATAATGTTATCTTAAATGCCATTTTTATTTTTTGTCAATATTTTTAAGTTTTAAAACTTATAAAAATAAAATTTTAATATTACAATAATTTTAAAAGAACAATTGTGTAATGATTGAATAAAAATTTAATGTATCAACCAATAAAATTTAAATGTTAAATTGACAAATGTTATACTTAGTCGCATTATAGCATATATTATAATTTGTTAAATTTAAATAAAAATTAACAATCTATCAAGACAGTGTTTTTCTTCACTCAAAAGTCAAAATTTGACAACACATTACTGTGACATTGTATTGAAGATGTTTTAATTTAACATAAACCTTTAATGATTTGTATTACTTTTGAGAATTAATTTCATAAATATCTATTTAAATGTAACATAACAATATATCTTTTGAATTTAAAAAAAAATAATTCAAAACGACCCCTGAATTGACATACTTTTATAAATGTCCACGAACTATTAATTTTATATCAATTTGTCCCTCGATCTTTAAAAAGATCAGGGGATAAGTAGACACAAAATTAATAATTCAGAGAGTAAATTGACTTAAAATTAATTGTTTGATCGGTATTTATGAAATTATAAATAGTGTCGCAACATCTTTTATTATTATTATTATTATTATTATTATTATTATTATTATTATTATTATTATTATTATTATTGTGACTACTAAAAACAATACACGGTAGACTCTAAATAATAAGCATATGAGTTTCATATTGATGGATGAAGCGAGGAACTACAATTTTGTATTGCCTATGAGTTTCATAAATATCTAATAATTCAGAGGCAATGTTTTACAAGATTTCAGGAAAGTCTAGTAATTTAAGAAATATAACAAGAAAATGAGAAAAAAAGAAGCAAAATAGTAAATTAAAAAAAAAGAACAAAAAAAGATCTATCTTTTATCAGTTTTGCATGTTTTTTAAAATCATATCAAAATTAAAAAAATATATTGCAACATTTTTTATGTCACTTCACTACAAAATAAACAATTATCATTCAATTAATAAAAAAATTAAAATATTATAATAACACTTAATTATTTAAAATAACATAAATAATAAAATTATATAAAACCATAAAAACCATATAATTTTGTCTTGTCACAAAAATCTCCAATAAATAAAAACACGTCACTCAAAGTTTCAAACCATGTGTCGTACGTCTATGGCTCACTTAGCTGTTAGCTCACTGTCGGCCCTTTCCCTTTACCCACGCAGTGCTTCTCTCGTTACTTGTTACTCATTGGATTAATTTTACTCCTCAAATTATTGTGTGAAAGTCTAAAACCTCAAAATAAGACGATTAGCAACAAAACAAAACCAAAAAAAAAAGACATTTAAGTCCCTCAACTTTCTCAGTGATGTTTTGGAGAAGAATGTGGAGTTAATATTATATAACAAAAATGTTCACGTCGGCTTCGTGGTATAAGTCAATTCGGCCTGGGGTAAATTCGGAAGAAAAAGATTCCGAATTCAAGTAAATGAGCATAAGATGAGACAACTCCTTTGAAATATGTAAAAGGAAAATAATCTCTATCGTGTTTTGACTTATCTTCAGCCACTGATAAATTTTCAGTACTTACACGGTTTCATGCGGCAGCCACTCTTTTAAAATTAATTTCTTAGCAAAATTCAAGGACTAAAAGTAAAGTCTACATTTACATTTTATGGATAACTCTTAGAAAATCTTTTGGTAGGGTGTGAAAAGAAAAACTCTATAAGTAAACATAATTTTTTTAAGCTTTGAATTTCTTCGAGTTTCAATAAACTATCATTCTTTTATTAATGTAATGTAATTCTTACAATATTATAAATTGTTTCTACAAAATTTACTTTCATACAATATCATTATTCTTTCAATTATTAATTCACTTTGAATATAGTATATAATTTAATAATTAACTAAAGAGTATATAGCTCTTTTCATAAAAAATAAAAAATAAAAAGCTAAAGGGGTATAGCACTAGCAAAAAAACACAAAATCCATAGAGTAGATTACGGCCATTCAATGTTTACCATATACAACCTTTGTTGTTCAAAGTTCAACTTAAAAGCAACTATGGAAATTGATCACTATTTATTGCTACTGCAAAATTCTACCATAGTGTGTACTTTTAAATTATCAAATCATGTAATTTCATTGAATTTACATACTATTTAATTTTAAGTTAGTATAAAACTATCTAGTACGCAAGCAAATATACAGGAAAATTTTATGGTATAACATGAAAACAAACACTAATATGGGCGCGTTTGAAACTCGTTTTAAAATGATTTTGTAAAAACGTTTTCGATTTCAAATAAAATCATTTTTTTAAAATGTGTTTGGTAGTTTTATCAAGATATTATTTTCAGTATAAAAAACTCATTAATGTCTCTCCCTCTCTGCTCGAAAGACGAGAAAATAAAAATAAAAAATTAAAAAATTAAAAATTATTTTTTATTTCTCTCTTATTTTACACTAAATCAAAAAAATCGTTTTCATTTCTATTTTTTATTTTTATTGCGTTAAACACTATTTTAAAAATATTTTTATTTTTCTTTATTAAAAAACATAAAAAATAAAAATAAGATTAATTTTAAACATGACTTAATGAGTTACTGTTCTGAAATGTTCAGTTCACTATAGAACTGTCTTTTTTATATAAAAATATAAAATAATAAAAAAACTACTTTTCAAAAAAAAAAAAAAAAATCGGTTAAAAATATAATAAATAAAAGAAATTTAACTGTTCTTTCCCATCTCTTCTTATATATACAAACCTCTTTTCCTTACCCAAATCCTCTGCTTCTCTCTCTTCCCTTTCTCCTCCTCCTATTTTCGCATCTCTCTACCCTCTCTAATCTCTACAAACAAAAGCCACCAGAGACTACGACCAATTTCGAACGGAAATCGGAAGAAACGCAGACATGGGATTACAAAGCCAGCTAAACGACGTGTCGTCGGATTCGATCCCTCTCCTCCTGGTGGCCCTGATCGCCAACTGCGTCAGCTACGTCCGCTCCGTCCTCTTGGGCCTCCTCCCTCAGCGATTCGGGCCGGAGCCCGTCGACGACGGCCTGTTAGGCTCGGGCCTCGCGGGCCTAATCGTCCTCGCCGAGCAGCTCAACCTCAACCGCGTCTTCTCCTACCGCTACTCCGACGGCGGCGCTGGTGGGGGCTCCGATTGCGTGGTCTGCTTGTCCACCCTAATCCCTGGGGACCAGGTCCGGAGGCTCTCCTGCCGCCACGTGTTCCACAAGGATTGTTTTGACGGCTGGCTCGGTCATCTCAACTTCAGCTGTCCCCTCTGCCGCTCGCCGCTCGTCTCCGCCGCCGCCGCCGACGAGAGCGTGGAGCTCACCCGGCGCCGCCGCGTCGGCTCTGACCTTGTCGCCTGGTTCTCTTTGCGGTGAAATGAAATGAATGAAGGAAGGAATGATCTCTCTCTAGATTTTTGTGGTCAGAGATACCGATTAGGCTAGTCATCACGATGGACGGTGATTAGCTGTGTCGATGACGATGACGGTGATGATCGATGGATCACCAAGCATGATTCTGATGATTGCTGGTGGTTTTTATTTTTCATTTTTTTTTTTTTTTAGGAGATTTACAATTTTCCTTGCCTTTCTAATTTTTTTAGAAGGTTTGTGGCAGTTTTGATGGAGGACTTCTCCTTTCCTCTTTTTTTTTTTTTTTTTTTTTTTTCACATTTTTCCTTCAGTTTCCCCCTTCTCTTTTTGGAAGAGCTCCTTGGGTTGGACCTTTTGTGACTGCTGTAAATTCGTCTTTTACCTTTTTCTTTTTAGTCCATATAATAAGGAAGTTGGATCTCTTCTTCGTGTATACATGATTATATAATAATCTTTGTTGTTATTAATACTTTCATTTTTTTTTTTTAAATTCTAAGTTTTGTAAAATTAACTAACAAATGATAATATTACTAGGAAAGTGGGTGTGAGAAATGGATGTGTTAGGTGGTGCAATTAATTGATGATGCAAAATTACAAACAACAACTAGTTGGGAAAGGATGTTTTGGATTGGATCTTTTTATAAGAAAGTTTGAATGAATAATCGACCAGCCATTGACATGGTTTCGCTGTCTAAATTGGCAATTAGTTTTTTCTGAGAGCTTTTTGAAAAGTCACATTAGTTTTGGGCTGTAGTAGTAGTAGCAGCAGCCCCAATGCTTATCTTATTTTCAATGATGCAAATTAATAAATTAATAGTTATTAAAAATGTATTTAATTAGTATATTCATATTATTATTTAAATTATAATTTATTATTTATTTTAATATTTTTTTACATAAAAAATATACGTAAATTAAAAATAATTTTAAATTTATAAACTAAGTGACTTATTTTATTTTTTTTGAAAAAGGGAGTTATAAGTTATTACACCCCTGGTATACAATCTTATTCGTGATAGAGCTCGATTCCCACTCAAGATGGGGTCGAGTTTCTTGACCTCTTAGCGACTCTATTGGAGATCTTAGTTGTTGACCTCTAGTCTAGACTCTAGTACCTTGTTGTGAATAGATTTGGTCGCTAGAAGGTTAATTGAGATAGATTTGAGAGGATGGAAGGTGGATGGCTCGCAATTTGTGTGGACTGTTAGATCTAATGTTATGTATGATATTTTAAATAATGTTAAAATACTATTTAGAATATGACTTGATTAATTAAGATTCAGATTTTTTACTATTTAAATTGTTTGAGTAGAATAAAATGCATAAATAAAAAAAACACACAATATGATATCACAGTTCGGTGCTTATACTTAGTCTGCAGGACCACATTTAGACAATAAACAGTTCACTATGTTTCAAAAATTACTGACACTGGACGAACTTATTCACTCAAGGACTCCTTCCTAGACAATGATGCCATTGTGACGAATCTCCACAGTGATTTGTTTAGCGTACATCACACGTCTTCTTAACTGCATGATGAACTCCCTTTGACCGACAGAGCTTCCTCCCGAAAGCAACAAATCCCTCTTCCGAAGGACGATCTCAATAAGTCATAAAAACTCACAGATGTCGCTCTGAATATTTTCTCAGTAGTAAGCTCTCAAATTCACAGACTTTTCATCTGGAGATATTCTATTAAATCCATATCTCATAGAGCAACCATGAGGCCTTTTATTTTATAAAGCTTCTAAAACCTCCCTTATTTCACGTTAATCACATAGCCCCGTAACGAATCTCTTAACCCACTAAGATAACTTATTCAAATTCTCTCCACGATCTTCTCCAAGTAATATGCATGATATCTTATCTACACAAACAATTTTACTTCATTATCTCCTTAATTTTTCAAAAAAAATATGCACTGAGTATTGCATGTAAGGCAAGTAGATAATGCCAAAGTAGATTGAAAACATCCAATTGCTTCCAGCCCATTATTGCAGTATAAACATATTCTTCAAATATAATTCAAACTTCAAATCTCCATGTCCATAATATCTTCACAATGGCTTAGTTATCACATTGACTCCATGTGGATAACATCACGTAAATTTCAAGTGCCAATATATATATATATATCCCAAAGATAAACTAAACTTGATCTCTACTTTAAATTTAAATCTATATCTATTTTCTCTTTTTTTAAAATCACATTTAAATTTAAATAATCAATGCACTATCTTTTTTAACTAAGATCGTCTATTTATTTCTTTAAATCTGATTTTAAATCTTATTCTATAATACGAAATCTTTTTAAACTTATTTTTTAAATTTTTATAAAATTACCAATAAATTATCAACTAATAAAAGTACCTGACACGAACCATGAGCACAAACCACCTTCGTTGGTAGGCGAGAAGATCACTCACTCGAGTATGGTGATGGCTCCTACGAACGTCACCAAAGCTCATGTGCACTAAACTCTAATGCGTCCATCGTCTGTGGCTTAGTTGCTCAACATCTCATTGTTGGTCAGCGGTAATCCGAGAGGAACGAGACAAGTAAAAGACAAGAAAAAGAAAAAAAAAGGAAAAAGTAAAAAAAAAAAAATTTGGCATTTTCTTTTAATTGTCTAGATGAAGAAGAAAAAATAAATGGACACCTAAAAGCAATAAAAAAGTAAGATTCTAAGAACTAATTCAGTCTAAAAATAAACTCAAATTCACTTTATTTGAGTGTAATGCACAAAATAAACGGACTAAACTATCGTAGCTCAACACATTATCTTCTAATCTTTTTACTTTTACTTGGATTGGATTATTTTTGTGAGGCTTTATACTTATCCAAGTCCTTTTTAGTAGTTGCACTTTCAGTGGATAAATCAAAAGTCAGTGAGTGAAATAATGGCAATATTAGCAAATATTAGCTGGGTGAAGTAGAGCCTTTTTTCTTTCTTTCTTCTTGTTTTTTGCTTTTTTTGTTTTGTTTTGTTTTTTTTTTTTATATTTAAAATTAGAGAAAATAAAGTGGACATGTTGCGACATTGGACCGTCTCTTGACTATTAATTGGGCTTAGAACCAATGTGGATTTTTTTTTTTTTTGAAAAATAGTAGAAAATAGATTAATATGAAAAGTTTAAGAAAGTATATAGGTTAATTTTTAGTTATAGAAATTAATAAGTCATAATTTGTCAAATTATAGTTCATAACTAAATAAATTATGAATAAACTTATCAAGTTATGATTCATAACCAGATAAGTTATGAACAATTATAGATAATAACTACCAAATTATGATTCATAATCAGACAATTTATAAACAAAAACAATAATTTAACCTATTTATTAATTTATATAAACTATTAACCTATTAATTTTAATTCATCTCAAATTTTAACTTATTTTCTTTCTTCCTCCCCTTTTTTTTTCAGTGTCTAAGGGTCCGTTTGGTTCAAACATCATTTGAATCACACACCAAACCCAAAAATCATCAGAAGCGATCATGAATCATGATTCGTTAGCATAAAACATCATCATCACACACCAAACCCAAATGCGGTTAGCATAATTTCTCTGAACGCGAGATATGAAACGAGTTTTTAGTACTTGGGACCCCCAAAAAATGTCCTCTTTTACCTCTCATTTTCAGTCTTGTTGTTAGCGATCAGATGGAGAAAAAGACAAATTTCGATAACTTTAAGGGTCCGTTTGGTTCAGAGATTCGAATCATGTGATTTGAACCATTTTTGATTTACGTGTATTTTTTGTGAGAGAAACTACTGTAACGAACCACGAATCATGATTCGAATCGGGGACGAATCCCCCAACCAAACATCTCCTAATAGATTAGGGACAGTGGCGGAGGGAGGTGGGGCCCGGGAACATATGCACCCTCTAGATTTTTGCTTTTTTATTTTTCATATATAGTTTTTTTTTAAAAACTTTTTCATATATGTCCGTCTTTTAAAATTTTTAAATATATATCCACAAAATCTAATCTCAATTATTATTTTTTATTGTTATTTTAATCTTTTTCTATTAAATCTTATACCTTTTAATGTTTTTGATTGATTTTTTTTTTTTACTAATTTACTCTTATGAGACATTTTTTTATTTTAAATTGGTACCATTTAAAATATATTTGTTTCATATAATTGTTATTATATTAAAAGTGAGCCTTATAAAAAAAGTTTATATGATCCATTAAAATAATTCTTGTCAAATTAGGATTTTTTTCCCTCTCAATTATTTTTTTCATAAACATATTTTCTCTAGTTTTCTCTTCTTGAAGTAGTTTTTTTCCACCTTCAAATGACTCAATACGTACTTAAATAATTTTTTTTATTATGATACTCTCAACTACTATTTTCTCATATAAATTATATACCTCCTAAATGATTCTTTAATCTACTTTATTTGCTTCTACTTATCTATACATATATAATATTAATCCAAAAGCATATTTTGATTGAAAAGCACATTTCAATCCATTTTACTTAAATATATTCTTTTTATTAAACTAAACTTTTATGAGAATAATAAATTCAAACAAGAAAAAATTTAAACTCTTCAAAATTTTAAATTCACATATCAAAAAGTTCAATAAACTAGTCAATATACACGTGCATAACAAAAATAAAAGTAAAAACTAATTTCAACTAGTCAATATACACATGTTTCCAACTAATTAATAGTATGTTGAAAAAAATAAATAAAAAGAACTAATAGTATTAGGAGTTGATTTTGTTAAGTATTTTTTCTATTTTTTAACATTTTATTTTTCATATATAGTTTTAAATTTTATTTTTCATATATGTCCCTCCTTTATTAGTAAAAAATTTAAATATATCTCCACAAAATTCAATCTCAATTATTTTTCTTATTGTTCTTTTGATTTTTTCCTATTAAATCTTATACTTTTAGATGTTTCTAATTGAATTATTTCTTTTTTCTATTTTACTCCTATGAAACATTTTTTTATTTCAAATTGGTACTTTTAAAATACTTTTTCATATAATCTTTATTATATTAAAAGTGAGCCTGATTAAAAAAGTTTATATGATCAATTAAAATAATTCTTGTCAAATTAGGATTTTTTCCCTGTCAATTTTTTTTTTTCTCATAAACACATTTTCTCTAGTTTTCTCTTGAAGTAGTTTTTTCCCCCTATAAATGAGTCCCTACCTACTTAAACAATTTTCTTTTTCTTATGGCACTCTTAACTACCATTTTCTCATACGTATTATATATCTCATAAGTAATTCTTTAATCTAATTTATTTACTAAAATCTTTATTGTTTAAATATGTTCTACTTATTTATACATATATAATATTCATCCAAAAACATATTTTGATTGAAAATCACATTTCAATCCATTTTACTTAAATATATTCTTTTTACTAAACTAAACTCTTAAGAGAGTAATAAATTCAAACAAGAAAAAGTTTAAACTCTTTAAAATTTTGAATTCACATATCAAAAAGTTCAATAAACTGATCAATATACATGTGCATAACAAAAATAAAAATAAAAACTAATATCAATTTGTCAATATACACATGTTTTCAACTATTTAATAGTATGTCAAAAAAAAAAAAAAAGAACTAATAGTAATAGGAGTTGATTTTGTTAAGTGTTTTTACTATCTTTTAACATTTTTAGTTTGTGACTTTTGAGGTAAAATCTTAAGCGTTGTTCTTTTATAACAAAAAAATTTAACTAAGTTATAACTTTATTTAAATTCACGTTCTTTTAACTTTTAATTTTATTTAACTTTACTCAATTTTATTCAAATTATAACTTTAACTCAAATTATAATTTAAATTTAACTCAAAAATTACACTCAAATTACACTCTAAACAAATAATCCTTAGCTCCGCCACTACTTTGGGTCTCATTTTGGGATGTTTTAAAATCAGGAACCAAAACTAATTTCGGCCAATAGTTCGGGAACTATGAAGATGATTAACCTTGCTCTAATTTGTCATTGCCTGACAAAATAGGATCATATAGAATTTCTTACTCCATACTTTTTCTTGGTCTCCAAACTTATTATAAGGACGAAAGAGCATTCTTTCCAGTGATGGATTTCTCCTTAAATGAAGGTTTACTATGTTATATTATTCGGCAGGAAAAGTTTTTCAAAATTGCGTTATCTACGCTTATTCATCTGCGTTAAAAGAGAGAGAACAACGTGAGAGACTCACGACGGACGGAAGAAGAAATGTGCCGCCGTCGATTCCGACCACCTTCTTCCAACCCACAGTGATCCGAGAGCGATCCAAGAAGCTCATGAGCTGATCTACGAAACCTCCATCACCACGCCGCCCGATTCCCCGCCGATCGGCCGGAATTTCAGTTTGAAATTCCCGACCACGCACCTTCCAACGCAGTTTCCGGCTCCTTCCGACGTCTAATCCTCCGGAAAGTGCTTTCTTTGGACTCCTCTCATCGAGCTGAACAAATCCATACCAAGTTTGCTGCCATTGGTCGCCGGAGTAGTTTCGACCACCTTCGGAATAGTTTCTGAAGTTGAATGCCATTTGTTACTTCATTTGCCAGATTCACTTGTGCAAAAGGCAATTCCTCCTTTCTCATGGAATTTCATTCAAATTTCTTGTTTGTTTGTTTGTTTAAGTTTTGAACAACCAAACAACAATGTGATTCACGGTTAATTGATTTAGTCAGAAAAGTATTTTTTTGGGTTCCAAAATTAGAGATAATTGTTACGGTTAATGTTAAATTTTGTAGCTTACAACAACTACTGCATTACAATTTATATTGATGTGACAATTTTGACACCGCATGCCATTGCCATTTGCCATTAGCAAGGTAGAAATCGAGGAGGAGAAAATTGTAAAGAAATGATACTGAGTGCTAGCAAGTCAGCTTCAGTATCTTCTTGATTGAGCACTCTTTAAGAATTAGCAGCATAAATGATCCACTTTTTTCAACTTTTCTTCTTTTCCTTCAGTTCAGTTGTTCTCCTTTCTACCGTCATTTTCCGCCAAATAAATTGATGCAGGTTTTTTTTTTTTTTTTTTTTTTTTTTTTTTTTTTTTTTTTGAGGAAGAGCAATTCCAGCTCCAGGAGATAGATTGTCAGAAACAGACCAGTCCTCACTCGTGGTTTGTTTTGGAGAGTTGTTGATTGATTTCGTCCCGACTGTTAATGGAGTTTCATTGGCTGAAGCACCTGCTTTTAAGAAAGCTCCGGGAGGCGCACCTGCTAACGTTGCCGTTGGTATGGCTCGTCTCGGTGGTTCATCAACTTTTCTTAGGAAGGTTTGGTACCATTGTTAACAATTCAACTTTTATCTTCTTATTATCATTATTGGTTCTTAAACTTACAGAAGAGACGCGGGGCCGCTGCGAAGTTTCTTGGGCCGCAGCGCTGTTGCGAATTCAGGACGTGGTTTTGATCGCCACGTCATCAGAGCCGCGGCTCTGTTTCAAGTGCGCCGAGGCGCTATCGCGAAAATCTAGCCCTATTCGCTTAAAACCCGAGTTTTTCTTTCCACCTTCTTTTATATTTCTGCCCCCCGCCCAAACACCCTTCTCTGCCCCTTCCTTTACCTTACCCACCTTCCAACAAAACACCCCACCTCTTCACCCAATCCACCTTCCTCACTATTGCTCCACTATTATTAACTTCACCTCTTCAAGATAAGTGTGGGGGACGTGGGTGCTTTGCAAAGTGAGAAATTCTTCCGGTTTTCTGAACTCTCCTTTCACAAGTAAGTGGATTGTTTCTTCCCTTGGCTTCAATTTCTTTGTGAATTGTAGGCCTAAGGATACTATGTGCTAGTATTGCGGGTGAAATTTTGAGCGACATTTGGGTAATTATTGTGCAAAATTTTGAAGGCGTTTTGAGGGAATTTGGGTTATTTGAGAAAGGCATTGTGTTGGGGTTTGATCTAGTGACTGTGGCTTGGTTACATTTGTGATTGCTATGGAAATCCTTTGGAGTAATTCTACATTCATACTTGGAATTGGTTGAGTAGTTCATGTTATCATGCCGAAGCGCCAACGGCCAGCTCCAAACCCTCCACCGCCACCCCCTCCTGCATATGACGCGTCATTGTTTGTGAGTGCTGAGGCTGAGGCCCGTTATCAGCGCCTGAGTAGTAAAAATTGCATAGAAGAACGTGGCCTACACATAAGGAGGGGCCATATGCAAGATTACGGTGAAATTACCAGCAACATTGCCCAACGCCAATGGGAAACTTTTTGTAAACAACCTGAACCGGGCCTAAGTGAGATGGTTTGAGAATTCTATGTTAATGCACTTGAACACTGTAACTACAAAGTTTATGTTCATGGCAAGTGGGTCTCTTTTGATAGTGCTACCATCAACAAGTTTTACAACTTACGTGACATACCCGAGTGTGATGAATGATACCGGAATTTCCGTGCAGGGCTGGTGGATCTTGATGCAGTTATATCCCGGCTTTGTCACCCAGGTACGGAATGAGAGGTTAAAAGAAAGCAGAAGGTTCGGTTTGCTAAGTAAGCCATGACAAAAATTGCTAAGGCATGGATGTATTTTGTGGCTGCCAAGATGATGCCGGTTACCTACTTTAGCTCCATGACAAAAGACCGTGATGTAGTTTATCTTTTTATTTCGTTATTTTTTTTTTTTTTTTTTTTCTGTTTTTTTACTTTTCATTTTTGTCATTATATAGTTATATTTTTAGGTTTTATTTTTATTTTGAGTTTTAGGATTCTTTCCAGCTTCTTTGATGAGAATTGAGCTTTAATGTCATGACTTTGATTGATTATGCGGATTGTGTTGAGTCTTGAGGTTCTTCTTTGGTTGATACGTTTTTATGATGACTATACTCATACTTGTTACACCATAGCCATGTGACTGATTGTGAGATGAGCATGTCAGGGGGAGTGGATCTTTGTGCCCTTGTTTTGATGATTGGTTGGATTTCTATATGCAGGGATTGAATGTTAGAACTCTCCCGGAGGTCTTTCGAGGCGAATGGCTGATTGAGCATCACTTGGAAAATGAGAAAGGCACTAGGATTCCTAGCACCAAGGCCAAATCAACCAGTTCCCCGATTGATGTTCCAAGAGAACATCCCCCTAGTAAGCCAACTTGAGTCTTCATGTAGACCTTTTGTTGGTAACCACATCTTCTCACTTAAGCCTAAACATATTTTTATCTCTACCCTTGTTCTAAGATGGATTGGAGCGTAATGACATATTTCATGAATATGGAATTTATTGCAAATTTGGGTTAGGAACATGAGATAAGTGTGGGGGAATTTGTGTATCAAATGAGAGAAGGAATGAAAAAAAAATAATAAAAAAATAATTTTTGGAAAGCGGCCTAAATAGTTTTTGGGACAGGTCTCAATGGAGTTGCGTTCTCCATCAAGAGGAGATTGAAATGGATTATTCATACACTCAAAATGGATATTGAGTGAATGAGAAATTGATGTTCTAAGTATGTCACTTGGAGTGGTTAAGGTAGTTGGAAATTTAAAAAATCCCATATTGTCTAGGAATGAAGCCTTGGTGGTGTTTATAAGTGATTGCACTTTAAAGCCTAGGTAAACATGTATACCAGAGAGGCTCTCTCACGCACAGAGGGGTGTGCGAATCATGGTCCTGGCGGGTTAGGGGCCCAATGTGTGCCCATGACCTACGGACACGAATGTTGGAACAGAAAATCCGCTCCGTGCGGGCTTTGTTTTGCAATTTTTTATTTTTTGATTCGGCCCAAGACCATACACATTCAACCAAAACCGTTTGGAGCTTAATGGTGATTAAAGGGGCTTAATGGGATGCTTAATGCCGAGCTTAATGGTGGACTTAATGGCTGATTATGGCATTAGTTTTGCCTTCATAAAAATTCAAACTTACTATGAAATTGTGGCTAGGTTCGTCATGCACGTTTTGCACTATTAAGATGCGCATTTAAGCCTCATAATGCCATGCTTTGTAACCTCTCTTTAAGAGCCTACATAAGCCATGCACCACATGAAGGACACACACTTTTTCGAATTCTCTTTTCTTTTCTCTTGGGTCTCTCTTGTTTTTTGAGTTCTTTGTGCGTTTTCTTTTGTAGTTCAGTTTTGGTGATAGTGTGAAGATTCAAATTCTAGTTCGCCGGATGGTTCCGATAGTGTTTCGAGCTACCGTCGTTGTTGTTGTACCCTGGGAGACGGACGTCTAACGTTACCTCAAGCACTCGTCGGAGCGGACGAATCTGTCTTAAGGAAAGCGTAGTTCATGTGCCTCGACTTCCTTACCAATTCGTTTTTCCAAATTTGATAGAAAAGGTTAAAGTTATGTTGTAACAATTTCATTATTTTGTTCTTACAAAAGTTGTTATATATTGTTCTTCTTTGTATTATTTATATTATTGCTAACAATACTAATAGATTGTCACAACATAAAAAAGGAGTGATCGATTTAAATGTGATTATATATGTACAATATAGGGGAATAATTTTTATAGGATACACTATATATTGAGATAATGGTGCTTGTAAATATTGAGATATTTACGGTTGGATATAGAAAAATATCCTATCTGTAGGATTTCGTTTTGAATGTCATTATTCTATTAGGTTCTTTCAGTTTTACATACACAAATTTTTTTTATTAAAAATTTTGATATGAGATTTTGAGAAAATACGTAAGTATAAAAACATACATTATGTACGAATATTCTACCTCATAGAACTCCCATATCCTAACACTCACTTTGCCTACCCTCAAACCTTTCTTGCATCCATAAAACAAAACAAAGCAAAAGCAAACAAAAGCCTTTCTCACCTCGCACACAGGCCTATTGACACACTATAGAGTGCATTAATTACATACCAACATTTGGCTGCCAATTGACAAGCTTCCTAGTACTTGCTGACTTCATCGTCAAACTAGTTTTTGGATACGTGGTATTATACTAACTGGAAACAGATATAACCGCTTTGACAGCTGGATGATAAAGAAAGAAAGAAAGGCAGTGAGCTGTCAGGGTTGCGGAAATACAAGGGCAATTTCTCACAATAAAATGAAAGGGTTGATGGAAATACTACATGAAAAATGCATTTTAATTTGTCTCTAAAAGTTTTCGGACAAAGGGATGTTCAGAGATAAAAAAATTTCGCCTATAAAAATGGTTTTTGTTGTAGTTAAAAAAAAAAAAATAATAAAAAAAAACACACACACACTATCACACATATCAGAAGCCAATAAAGATCAGTGGCAAATTCGTTAACTCATAACTGTTCATCGATCCTTACATATATATGCATATTTATTAAAAATAAATACAAGTGCGTGTAAAGAAAGGAGAAAAGTAAAAAGAAGGGCAGAAATTAAGGTGTTGGTGACAGAAACATAGAGAGCACAGAAGGTAGAGATGCGGAGTGCATTTAATAGCCTCGTGTGCTCTCTATCTTCTGTCAACAAACTCACAAATTGCCTGTATTTATTTTTTAAATTACCTCTCTTCACGTGTACCATGTACTCCACAAATTGTTCTACAACGCACCATTTTATTTTGGCAGACTACTGTTCTCTCTCTCTCTCTCTCTCTCTCATATATATATATATATATATATATATGTATATGCTACTGAGGATTGGTGCTCAAAGGAACGAAGATGCTTCCAATATATTTTGTATTGATGCTTATATATATAAATATATGTATGAATGTAATAGAACTGCATTGTTTAAATAGCCCATATATCTGCTCAAAAGTAGCGATGAATTGCAACCCGTTCTACACGTTCCGCCCGAATGAGCACAGTTTGTTGAGAAATAGTAAAAAATAAGCTAATATGAAAAGTTTAAAAAATATATAAGTTAATTTTTAGTTATAAAAATTAAAAAGTTATAATTTATCAAGTTATGATTCATAACTAAATAAGTTATAGATAAATTTATCAAGTTATGGTTCATAACTAGATAAATTATAGATAATAATTTATCAAATTATGATTTATAACTAAACAAATTATGAACAAAAATAATAATTTGATTTATTTATTAATTTATATAAACTATTAATTTATTAATTTTAATTTATCTCAAATCTTGACTTATTTTCTTCTTTTTTCCTAGTTTGTCGGCAGTCAGAGAAAGATATATGGAACTTTTTTCCCTCCTATATATGGGCTTAATTTGCATAGTCCAAACTTGAATAAATCGCACTGTGAATTTACTTTTTATATTTTCTTTTCGTCCCATTTTGGCACATGGATTAATCTCACTATAATCTTTGACGAATATTGTGTGACGTTGTCGTTTTTCTACATGTGGCTTAAAATGAGTTAGCAGACAGATGAATCACGTTTTAACTTCTTTTAGTAACTTTATCGATAATATTGTGGGCATTTTTATAAATTAACGTGCTATTGCTTTGGTTTGACTTTCAAGAATGATTAAAATACTCTTGAAAGAAAAATTGTATTCCATTCTATAGGAGAGTACTTTGTAAAAATAGTCTAATAGAAAAACATTATTCATAAAATGATTATTAAATAATAAGTAATGAAATTTAATGAGATGACATGACAAATTTAATTTTTTGGAGAAAGAAAAACGACAAAAAGGACCTCAAACCCTCCCTCGAGCTCCTTTCTCCTCCCTCACGTACTGTCATGGCAAATTTTCTTGATTTCTTCACATTCATTCTCCTCAGCCATCATAGATCCGCAAGATTGAGAAATTTTTGTCATATTTTATTTGATTAAGTGTTTTGAAGAAGAAGAAATTATTAGAAGAACTTGCTTGGAGAACAAAATTTGAAAGGTTAGTTTTTTGTCCTAAATCTCTTTAAATGTTTGTTTTGGACGACATTAATTTTGAATATTATAGGTGCATTTAGCCAAAAATTTTACTATTTGTAAAAGAAAAAAAAGCCTTCGGGTTTGGAAGCTGTCAGATGGTGAGGTTGAAGATGACAGATCGTGCGCAACCTCTTTGGCCGAAACTTGGTCGCGCAAATGACTGAGGTCGTTCAAAGTAGGTCGCGCGTAACTATCATCTAAAAGGAACGATATGAATTTCTTTTCACGCGACCATAGCATAATGAGGGTCGCGCGTCTTTTTCTTTCCAAAACGTTTGAGCAACCTTAGAAATTTGTTAGTCATTCAAAGTAATTCGGGGTTGTTCAGAGTAATTTGGGGTCGTTCGGACTCGTTGAATTATTTTAATATTAATGTTGTTTATATTTGTGATATAATTTTTGAATTTATGTTTTTCTTTTAACAATTATATTTCAAAATTCATGCTCCAATCTACATCTTTCTAGAGTACGATGGTGAATGGAAAAAGGTAGAGAGCGGATCTTGGGATTGGTTTGGAAGTGGTTTAACCAAGGGCTTTTTAGTTGATAGAAGCACCACATTTGTTGAACTAGTAGATACAATCTATGAAAGAACGAGTATTGATCGAAGTAAGTATGCAATTGAAATTACACATAAGAGCATTGGTGACTCATTTAGTAAGATTGCAGCAACTCTTATTTTCAGTGCTTTGGATGTCATGGATCATAAGAGCATTGGTGACGATAATATTAGCAATGATAACAGTCTTGTGGGAGACCTCCGTGATGATTATTTTAGGTGTCCAATGCCACTGGCAGTATGTGCTCAAGAGGATATTTTTGGTCCTAATATACGTACATTATAGATAAATAAACAAAAACGACATAAATCCAATGCCGATCACCGATTCCAATCCAACGCTATTCACTAGTTCCAATCTAACTCTAGAGGAAGCAATGCGGGAGAAAGTACTTGACGAAGGTGATGATTTACCTGAGGGAAGTGATGATGTAATTGATGAAACAATTCATGATAGTCCTTGTCAACATTTTGACTTGGAAAATGATGGTGCACTGATAAGTTTTGATAGCGGAAGGCATGATGGATTTGATTTAAGGGTGGGTCGACACTTTGAGAGTAAGGAAGAATTGAATATTAAATTAAGTCTTGTTGCCATCAATGGAAAGTTTGAAATGAAGGTAAAGAAGTCAATAAAAACATTGAAGGAAGTTATTTGTGTTAATAAAAATTGCTCATGGAGAGTACGTGCAACAAATAGATCCGGTTCAAATTTCTTTGTCATTCGACAATATAACGACATTCACACTTGCTCTTTGATGAATCGATCAATCAACTAGAAGCATCTAGTCACATGATTAGAGCTAGGTTGCAGGGACACTTTAAGGAAAACAAAGAGCCCCTCAACCCAAAAAGTCTCGTAGGATTCATGAGTGAGGAATTAAAAGTTTACATTAGTTTTTAGAAGGCATGGAGAGGAGGAAAATTTGCTCAAGATTTGGTGATAGGGACCCCGGAACATGGCTTTGACATGCTCCCATCATATTGTCACATTCTTAAAAGGAAAATCCAGGCACAGTTATGCACATTGAAGTTGATGCAGAAAATAAGTTATGTATTTTTTATGGCTTTAGGAGTGGCAATAAGAATGTTCAAATACATGAGAAAAGTGATTGGTATAGATGCATCTTTTGTCAAAACAAAATGTAGGGGCATATTAATAGTTGCATTCACGCAAGACAATAAGTATCATTGCTACCCGATTGCTTGGGCCTTGGTTGATATTGAGAAGAATGCATTGTGGACTTGGTTCTTAGAGAAGTTAAAGGAGTTGATACCTGACAGTTCAAAGCTTTGTTTCATTTTTGATAGAAATCAAAGTATCCAAAACTTAGTTTGTCATGTTTATCCTATGGCACATCATGGAGCCTGTTATTATCATGTCACTCTAAACATTAAGTTTAAATTTAAGAGTTGTGCTCCACTTTCAATGTATAAGAACGCTGCAGAAGCATACTGTGTTGAAATGTTCAGAAAGCATTTTGACGAGATTCATGAAACATATCCAAGGGTTGCCAAATATCTAGAGGAGGAGGTCAAATTTAAAAAGTGGTCTAGAGCTCATTTCAAAGGCAATAGGTATGAAGTTATGACAAGTAACATAGTTGAGAGTGTGATAAAGAAGGCGGGAGAATATTCCATAACTGCCTTGATCGATTTTATCCTGAGCAAGATGGGCGAGTGGTTCTATATTCGGTGTTGGGAAGCATTGGCAGTAAAGACACCACTTACTCCAAAAGGAGAGGAAATACTCAGAAAAATTAGGATGAAGCAGGTTCATTAATTGTATGCCCGCTCAATGAGAATGACTACTATGTGATGTGTCAAAATAGTATTCAGGACGTCGATCAATAAATGGATGCAATAGTGAATTTAAGGACAAAGAGGTGTGGGTGTAGGGTGTTTGATATTGACAAGATTTCGTGCATCCATGCTTTAGCGGCAGCAAGACATCTTCAACCTCTAGACATTGGGTCTCTAGTATATTCCATTTGTTATGAGTACTATCTTGCATATAGATGATTATTAGCATACGCTGAGACTGTGTATCCTGTTCCTCCAAAATCACAATGAGATGATGTCCCTGATGATATTAGAAAGGTTGTGGTAGTAGAGCTAAACATAGATGTTATTAGAGGGAGGCCAAGATTGACTTGCATTCCTTCAGCACATGAGGTTCTAAAGAAGAAATACAAATGCGGGATGTGGGCCAAAAAATACATAATTCAAAGATATGTCCTAATTGAGGTGATCCATCCAATGTGAGAAGTACCGCCTAGTAAATGTCTCTTATTTTTTAAGTGTTCTAACTATCTCTATTGTACTATTTAAAATATATTTGAGTATTAAAGATTGTTTTAACATTCCAATTAATTATTGGCATGTGATGTATGTGTGTGTGTGTGTGTGTGTGTATATATATATATATATAGATGACATTTTAATTATAAAATAAAAAATAGAAAAATCGTAGGAAAAAAGACAGCGACGACAGAACGACCTAGGTGTCATTCTTGTTTAGGTGGGGTCACTGGCGAAAAAATGCATGAACAATCTTATGGTCATTCTTGTTCTTTTGGTGGTCGCTTGGTGTCTATCTCGGTCGTTCCAGAATTCATCATGCCTTTAAAATGATAAGTTAATTTAATTTAGATTTTCATCATTTAATTTTAACTAATTAATCCAAGCAATTCAAACTCATAATAATTATGAGTACTTTGGTCACGTACTCCATTACCTATGCTTTGGGAAATTTAAAGTATTACTTAAATCATTTAAATCAAAATTAATAAATGATTATTTAATTAATTTTGACAATATAAGGGTCTCATAACCAATGACAAGTCAATTTCTATTTGAAAAAAAAAACAAAAAAAAAGTGTCAGAGAGCCTTAGAGCGATCAAGAGGCAAACCCGAGCAGCCTGGGCATCGTTCTTATTTAGGTGGGGTCGCTAACGAAAAAATCCCTGAACGACGTTATGGTCATTCTTGTTCTTTTGGTGGTCGCTTGGTGTCTTTCTCGGTCGTTATAAAATTCATCATGCCTTTAAAATGATAATTTAATTTAATTTAGATTTTCATAATTTAATTTCAACTAATTACTCCAAGCAATTCAAACTCATAATATTTTTGAGTACTTTGGTCACGTACTCCATTACCTATGCTTTGGGAAATTTAAAGTATTACATAAATCATTTAAATCAAAATTAATAAATGATTATTTAATTAATTTTGACAATATAAAGGTCCTGATAACTCTAAGAAATTAGAGTTATCCAATGGTTTTATAGCTCAAAATTGCGTGGCCATGAGTGATTGTTCTCATTTATTGTATGTTTTAAGTTAGATTTGTAGAGTTGCATTTACTTTGGCCTAATTCCGTATTGCTGCGCCTCTTGAAGTGAAAGTTGGTAATTTGAAAGTAAAATGAGGTGAAAAACTGGCTAATGTTGTGTGAGTACCTTGCGGGAAATTGCTGGGCTAAAATGCTGCAGCATTCTGGGCGACATTCTGGGAATAGCTGGCAGATGGCTGATGTCAGCGCACTAGCTAGAGAAAGCAGACAAAAAGGAATCTGTGTGAGCTGGCTGAGTAGGTGTCATTGTGGTCCACTGTGCACATCATCAAGTGACACCTCAGCCCTATTGTTGCCCTAGAAAGGAAATGCTTTTTGAAAACAAAAGGCAACCGCCAGGGGGAGAAAAAAATAGAGAGAGGAAATAGAGAAATAGGTATTCTGGGGCTGGACACACAGAGAAAATACAGAGAGCACCCCTCTCCAGAAAACATAGAGTACCTATATCCAGAAAAGAGAATATAGAGACGTGAGAGAAGGGAAGAAGGCAAGAGGTTGAAGGAAGCAAGGCCGGACAAAGAAGAATCCTAAATCGAGCTGAAATTCTTTCTTCTTTATGTTAGCTTAATTCTCTTTTGGTATTTAGTTACTAATTTAGCCATGGCTTATTCTGGAGCTTTGAATTCTGTAAATCTCATTATGAACTAATTTGTTTTAGCTAGGTTTGCTAATGGAACCAATATTGTAAGAATGATAAGTTGTTTTTGAGATGCTATTAATCTACTGTTCATGTTCATTCATGTGAGCTAATGTCTATTTCTATTCTTGACTGGCCATCAATTTTAGGATACAAGATTAAGATTAATACTGGAAAGGTTAGTTTTAGTCGGATTAGCATGAATGATGCTTGTTCAATGAACTTGCTGAGTTATTGATTAGTGGATGGTATAGGAATATATTGTTCACCTTGCACAACTTAATGAAACCTGAGCTTAAATCTGCAGTCCTATAGTTGGATCCACACAGGAATGTGCTGGAAATAGTTTGAAGGACCACAGTCATAATCAATTCGGAAGAACTTTATGCATCAATGAGTTTTTGTTGACAGGATAGTAGAATGCTGTAGCATTCTTGGTAACATTCTAGTCAGACTTGTAGTAGAGGGGAAGTTAGCAGGCCTAGCTCATTTTCACCATATAAAAATATATAAAAACAATCCTAGAAGCTAATCAATATTGGTATTTAATGAAAGCTAAACACAATCCTCGTGGGATCGATATCTGTACTCTTGTACACTTTATTACTTGTGCGATTCGTATTCTTGCGAGTTTTCACGTAACAGGTCCCATAACTAATGTCAAGTCAATTGCTATTTGAAAAAAAAAAAATGAAAAAGTGTTGGAGAGCCTTAGAGTGACAAGTAGGCAAACTTGAGCGACCTAGGCATCATTTTTGTGGTCGTTTAGTGTCTTTCTTGGTCATTCCAGATAATAAAAAAGATGTCAAAATGTAGGAAGTTGTCATATTAATCATCAATTATGGATCCGCATTATTAGCATAGAGCTGAACAGCGTAACACTTTCTACCTTTAAATATGTTTTGGTCATTAAGGTACTCTTGTGCTTTTTATTGCATTTTCCATCTTTAACATGTGATTCCACAATCACTCATGTTAAACAAATTTACATATAAGCTTAGTGGTAAACAAGAGACCATTTTTTATTAAAAAACTAAAATGTAAATGCAACTTACGTCTTTTTGTTGATAGGGACTGTATTTTTTGTTGGTTGCGTTAAAATGCTAAAACCATCGAACACTTGAATTTCTCCTCGTAGCTTGAGAATTTCTCTGACTTCTTAAGCAAAAAGGGACAATACTCAATAAATGGTTTCACATAATCGTTCAAATCCGTGAGTGAAAGACAAGTAGGAACCGAGTCATAAACTGTTACGATTCAAGTTGAAACATCAACAAAAAGTAATATCCAATGGCAGTTGAAATGATTACATGGCACATAGAAATGACTAACTCCCGCCCAATCTCTTCCCCTACTTAGCTTAACCCTTTTGTAATAGTCTTTCATCTTGTTAGTAATGTTAAAGTCTTTCTCCTCGTCAGTAATGTTAAAGTATTTCTCCTCGTCAATAATGTTAAAGTCTTTCTCCTCGTCAGTAATGTTAAAGTCTTTTTCCTTTGAATTGATAGTATCCTCATATAATACACACAATGTCTGGGAAAAACAATCACTAAGAATGCATATATCTTTAGGAAAAATGTCAGGAAACTTATCAATCTGTTTTCAAAACAAATACAAAATTTTATCCACATGCTGCAAAAATACAAATTAATTCAATTGATAACTAAATCAAAAAATATAATTAATAATTTAAAAAGAAGAAACATATTTGATTATTTAAATAAAATATTAACTTACTTCATTGTCAATGGAAGCACCATTGCACAACATAATCTAAAAAAAGTGTTGATTTTGCATAGTGAGGCCGCATCGGATGGTGGACCTGCCTTTGGTATCATTATTAAACAATTTCCAAAAAGCTTGTTTGTCCTTTTTGTCAGACTGCCTGTGTTGGAAAATAATAGCATCGAGTGTGCAGTGGAATTCTAAAAAATTTAAATTAATGCCAAAGCCAATCAAGAACATGTTCATGATGCTATATAACATAAATACTAAATATCTAAATCATACCTTTTGAGATTTAGGAAACTGCACGTCTGACAGATCAAAGCGTTAAAAACAGCAACCGAAAGAGTCTCAACCAACTGGTCTTCTTTGCTATTCACGTTTCCACGATCAGAGTGCGGGTGGGCACACGTCGTTCAATCTCCTCTTGGTATTCTTGATCTCCTTCCAATCACAAGAGAGCTAAAGAAAAAATTATTCTTGAGAATTAAACAATTTTTTCTCTCAGAAATCTTTTGTCAATAGCCTCTAAAAAGTCTCTCAAGTGATCTAATAAATAAAGTGGCTTAATAGGCTATTTATAGTGTTTAGCAAGTCATTCTTCTATAATAATTAGGTTTCCCAAAGTTCTAATCGCATCCAGAGTCGATTTTGCCACGTCAGCATGCATTTTACCTTACAACCGATCGACCGGTGACAAAGACGTTATAACTCACCGGTCGACCTGTTTTCACTAATCGGTCGACCGGTCTGCACTGACGAAACTTGTTTTCCTAGTTTTTCAACACAAAAAATTGTATAGAGCCTCAATTTTGATTCAAGCAACCCAATAGAGAAGTTGTCTGATCAAAATAGTCATATAATAGTCTTCCCATATTAAAAACTCTTAAAATAATAATTCAACCAACTTATCGAGAATTAATTTATCAATTAATTCACCCGATAAATCACTCATGAATTAATCAATCTCATATTAACTTTGAACCTCTTTTACGGAAATAACACAAGTTACCAATATGTAGGAAATACGCTGTATCATTACAAAAAATTATGTGAGCTAGCAAAGGGACCCGATGGATATATATAAATCAAGCTCCTATAATCACAACACTACTTGTAAATCAACAAGTCGGTCTCATGATTATAAAACTCTAGCAATATTTCACTTAAAGCCTAGAGTTGCACTCTCGATTTATATAACGTATTTACAAAGCTTTGATTAGCTTTAGTTCATGACTCAATATATTAGTGTATCATCCCCATAGGATTTCTATAATCGACTTGAGGTCAAGTTCCGTTTTAGCTTCCCGATTACATTTATCTTATGTTACATTATCAAACCATCAGAAAAACACTATTCATACCATTACAAACAGTAAACCATTAGATAACATAGAGTAGTCTAATGGCCGAGCGATCATATTTTCTAATCTACTGATAATGCATAAGAGGATATCGTTGACTCTTTATAGGGGCTATGGATTCGACTATCTATGAATAACAAATCTACGCATACACGAGTCATACCCTCAATGTACCGGCAAACGTACCTTTACATAATGTCAAGGCGTCTCCCTTTAGTACATCAAAGGATACAAGTCAAGCATACAGGTTCAGCATCCATGTCAGGATTAAGATGATAACATATAATTCGTCAAAAGTAAATTGTTTTATTCAAATAGAATTATTAGTTAAAACAATTCAACTTTGGTCCGACCTAATATAGATTTCACCATTAGAAACTATATCAATGTCTCTACCCATGGAGTCCCACCTCTGATGCGTAAGACATGCCGTCTCCGTTAGGAAGTAGACAACATAACAATCTTAATATGAATAAAGCGCCCAACTTTATTCCCTTGATTGTAGATCATATGATTTAGACTACCATCTTTAGATTCTTGTCTTCCGCATGTTCTTCACATTACATGCATGACCTAAAGATTTAGAATGACAGTCTCAGACTTTCAGTTTACTTATCATACATTCAACTAATATGAACATAAAGGGAACAATACATAGATATATGAAATAAATAAATCTTTATTAATAGTCAAAATGTCTCAAACAATATTGTTACATTTATTCCTAAGGGCATAAAAGCTAACAACCTGAAGGGTTCAAAAGTAGGTCATTTTGACCTCATGAATTGAACCCTCTTTGGCCACTCTAGATAAGGTGATACCAAGGCTTAAGACCACCTTTTCCACCTTAATTGTCGACCATGATTCTTAAACTCGTCACCCTTTTTCCGTAGCTCACTCCTTTATGAATAGGTGTAGGTGGAGTCACATAAGAACAATCTTGTCCTAGTGTGGGCTGTTGGTTGGTGGCATCACCATTATTATCTCTGATTTTTTCACCTTGTAAGGGTTGTTGTTCACAATAGGCACCACCACTACCACCATTATCACCATATATGATGTCTTCACATCGTGAGAATTATTTCTCACACTCAGCATAGTGAGGATGGGGATGAAAGATGTTAAATAAAGTATCTATTCTAGCCATAACTAGATTGATCTTCACCATAATTCACCTCATTTTCACTGGCAATAGCTAACTGAACGTTGGCCAATATTGACTCCTCATGATTTGCACGTAATGATCATATCCTCTCCTCATGGCTTGCATGCAATGATTGTATCATTTTCTCATGGTTTGCATGTAATGATTTAATCCTATCCTCATGTTCACTCAAACAACAATCAAGAAGATGAAACAACTCTAAGGTCAGGCCATGCATCTGGATGGTGACATGGGATGCCTGTGGGTCATTTAGAGGATGTAAGTGGTCATGAGAGCCTATAAGGGTTGATGTTGCAAAGGTTAGGCCATGCGTTTGGGGGGTAACATGGGATGTAAAGGCTGCAGAAGTCATGCCATGGATTGGGTTGGCGGGGGTGATCTCGAGGGTGTAAGGGGATAAGGAGAGGGAGCAATAGGACTTGGTCTACACTCTTCTTGCTCAACTACGGTACTATGTAGGATGACATCTCCTGTAAAAAACTTAGTGAGGCGATCAATGATTCCATCCACAAGATCCTCATGTGTACTAAGACGTTGATAGCAGTCTTGTTCTCTTTCCTTCGTCAAATGAGCTAGAGTAGGTTGTACAATAAATTAAAAAAGAATGAAATGAGTAAAAGCTATTATACTAAAAAGGATCAAACTAAATATAAAACTGTAAAATGTCAGTTACAATTATCTCGGTGACTTTATCAACTGCAAAAATGAACGCCACAAGGACCCCATAGTGGTTTCCTTTAGCTGCTAACGGAACCACCGTGGAATATGCTTACCTTAAGCTTTAAATTTGACCAGACTTTTTTCCAACTCAGGCATAACATCAAAAGCCCATGCTTAGAATGAAAAATATAACGAAATTACTAAAACAACCAAATAGTAAATTATATTTAATTAAAAAAAAGATAAGCCTAGAGTGAAAACCTTACCTGATATATCCATGGGCATCCAAAAAGGTTATATTGTTTAGCTCCCTTCTTCTTCCCTTGACACCTATGCTCCCACCTTTCTGCGAAGTTTATCCGCTTCAGGCTTGTGAGTGTCAAATTATAACATTCGATTCCCTAGGGATATTGATCAAAGAATTTAAGGTCAATGATGTATTTAAATGAAGATGAATTAATTCTTCAAGTCTCCAGGCATCAAGAAGCCGACTAACATGTAAACAAATGCCAATGACACTCTATCCTTATTTTTGTCCTTTCCTTTGCTCAACTCTTTAAGTTTCTTAGAAACATCATCTAAGGTAACACCTTTTGCACCAGGCCAATACTTATTCATTAGTGTTGCTTTATTCTTGCGTGATTCAATTTCTTCTCTAGATAGACCACCACTTGTGTACAAGCTGAATACTAAGGCAAACACAATGAGAGAGAACTTTAATGATTTGCCATCCGCTGAAAACCAAACCTCATGGTTCTTCTGACATTCCACTCACCTCAACAGTAAATGATGCATTAATGCTCTTGAAAAATTGCCCATCAGTAGGCAAGTCTAATAAGTGGCCAAGTTGAGGGAACCTCCGAAACTTAGCTTGTTCTTTCTTTGTTCGCCAATTTTGAATATTGTTTACGACATTCAGGTGTAACCGAATCGTGATTTTACCCGGAAAGTCTTCCATGGTCAAAATACGTGGAGGTAGTTCAGGCAGCTCTAACGTGTGAATTGTTCTCGATATCTATATTAATATAAATAAACAATTGGTAGAGATTATAAATATCAATCAAATCAATAAATTTCAATTACTCCGTTGTCTAATGTCGCACGACCATCATTCAGATAGAATGACTATTGTGTTTAGCGTGCGACCAGAGCTTAATGTGGGTCGTGCGCCTAGTGAGAAAGAACAACCTTGAACGACCATCTCATATTGATTGGTCGTTCGGGGTTGTTCAGACAACATCGTTGGATATTAACAGCTTTCATCTAAATGTAAACCAAAAATGCTGACATATTCTCAAACGCTTTGTAGATTGCAGCAATAAAATTTTTAATGTCTTGCATACTACACCACAAAATTTCTAATGTCTTCAAATTTGGGCATGCCTGATATAAAAGTTAGAAGCGTAGAGCAATTTCAAGGACAAGAGAAACAAGTTATTATAATATCTATTGTCTCATCAACAATAAAGCACAATGAATTTGACAAAAATCATTGTTTGGGATTTTTGACAAATCCGAGAGGGTTTAATGTGGCTATCACGCGTGCGATATCTTTGCTAGTCATAATTGGAAATCCATTTATTATCTGTAAGGTATGTCTTTCCTTCTGAATGCGTTGCACCTTAATACTGATTCTTCAACAACATTATTCTCACAATGCATGTTTCTTGGTTGAAGCATAATGATCAGTGTAGTTAATTTAAAAAAATAAAACACAAACACACAGAATATATTGCATTTGCGATTCTTTTGCATTCATCATTGTACACTGCGTCATGAGTAAAAATCTTCACCTTCGAACTGGAGGAAGTTTGGTGTTCAAAACTACATTTCTGCACCTGGTTTCTTGGTGTTTCATTGTTTGGGTGTTAGACTGGCAATCAAAAACATTAAGGTGTCGACATTAAAACCTCCGGCATGGTCGTGTCCTCTTCTTCGGCGGCCATGAACTCCGGCACTAGCGTCGTAGGGGAAGAGGAGATCTCGGAGGTTCTGAAGGGAGAGAGAGAGGGGGATGAGGATTTTGGATCATTCTCTTGACTTCTTACTCGTTCGTTTTTTTTTTTTTTTGAGCGCTCGAGTTCGTGAGGGAAGAAGGGAGAGAGAAGGGCTCCTCTGTTGCTTTATTTCAATTTTCTAATCGTAATTTTTGTTAAAAATACTCAATTAATAGATAAATACCCATTAATTATATTATTAAGAGTTTGTTAAAATAAAATAAATAAAAATGAAATTAGAAAGTTATTTTCCTAATTTCACTTTTTTATTTGGCTATTTTAGCCAAATTCTCTTATAGAGGATTGAGTCTCCAGTTCTCATGAATAGTTGCCTCATCTACTAGAAGAAAATGAAAAAAATGAAAAATAGATTTTCATATAACTGTTAAGTTGTAGAGCTTAATATTGTTATCCTATTTATTTATTATAAAAAGGGAGTAGTATTTTCAGATTAATTAGAGATGGATATTAGAGAAAATAATGAGAGTTGAGAGGTATGAAATTTTTTCTTCTAAACTTCTCTTTCATCATAGCAAAAAAAGCTACAGGGTCACATTGAGAAGAACCTATTTAAATTTAGTGTATCGATTTTACTTGATTTTTTTTATGTAAATTTATTACTTACAATTACGTAGAATTAAGGCGTTCTAGTTATTGACAATAAGGGTGACAATTCGTGTTAGTGGATCGTATTCGTGTCAACCCATTTATTAATCTCGTCAAAAAACATCAACCTAAACACAATATGATTATTAAACATGTTAAAAATGCCAACCTAAACACGATCAATTTATTAATTGTGTTAATCGTGTCAGCCCCTATAATCCGTTTAAATTAATATATTGAATAAATAACTACTATAACAATGACTTATTTAACACAGTTAAGACATGTTTAACATATTTATTAGTCAATTTATCTTTTTCTTAAAAATAATAAATGAATTTTACCTATAAATATTAAAATTCACATTATTTGTATTTAATATGTCATATAAACTTTCATGTTATATCACATATTATTAGATTACAGATAACATATTATAGTTAATCATGTCAATTCGCGTCACTTCGTGGTAAATCTTAACCTAACTCATTTATTAATCGTGTTAATTATATCAATCCAATTATAATTCAAATTTATTTATAATAAACCTAAATTTATTAACTCTACGAGTTTCAAATTATATTATCACGTCGCTACTTAAATTATGAGCCGTAATTGACAATAACTTGTCGGATTCGAACAAATGGGGTGAAATCCTATCAAATCTGGTTGTGATCATTGTGATCAGTGAGAGACCTGTGTAATGCTGGCATGAGGCCTGACAAGAGAGAGAGAGAGAGAGAGAGAGAGAGAGAGAGAGAGAGAAATATTCTTGGAATCTTTTAAAATAATTGGTAAGTCTGCGCTATAATATATAGTAGTAAATTTTAAAAAGTGAGGGACACGAAATTGAAGAGAACTAAAGAAAGGCAAACTAAATGGACAACTAGAGGGACATGTTTCCTAGTTTGCTTAAATTTCTTACATAGTTATTCCGTTTACCTGTCCTTTTTACTTCAATACGGTGCGTTTGGTGCGTATTGCTGGATATAACTTGCCAGCAAAACAGGGCAACCTACTGGCGACCGAAAGCCACCTGGTAGAACACCAGGAGTTAGTAGTAAAAATGTTCTTTTTTTTTTTTTTTTGGAGAAAGTTAACATATACATATGCAATGGAAAGAAAAAGTTTTAGCAGTAAAAAAATTGTTATGGAGAAAGGTGTCAGAACTCTCAATTGTTAGATGAAACTAATGAAAGTAAACCAGTCGTTCACTTGGTTCACTTTATTCGGTATTAAAAACAAAGAGCAATATAAAAACTAGGTAACCATGGGCATGGATTTACTTATTGGATAAAAGGTAAAACGCGATGAGCAACATGCCGGAGAAGCGGCATCAACGATCAATTACTTTAGCAGGATAGAGAGGCAGTTAATGAAGGATGAAAAAGAGAAATAGTTAATCAATAGTTTACTAACTAATTGTAGAGTAAAGTGAAATTTTTTAGAATGTCATAAAAAAGATAACACTATGTTATTTATGTCATCAATTTTAAATTTATCATTTATACCATTAATATTTTAGTAGATATCTTTCATATTCTCTTAGATTTTTTTTTCTAACAAGATTTTTTTTTTATTCTATCAGAATACATTTCATATTGTGCCTGAATATTTTTTAGTGGGACATTATACTTACGAGGGCTACACTAGAATTAGTGTTCTATGGACTCTATATCTCACAGAAAAAAAAAAAGTCATAAAACGAACATCTCCTCGCAAAAATTATATATAGCCTAATTATTTTGCAATCCGTTCACCTATTTCTTATATTCTATTCCTCAAAGAGCTTTCACTAATTTTATTCCATCGAACTAGACAGATCTTACTGTAGGGCTAAAATTATTAATGATCAAGAATGGATAATATAATTGCGAGCATGGCTATTTAGTAAAATCACAATATGTTACTATTATGGTAAGTGCAACTCCATAGGCTAAACTCGACAAAGTTAAGAATAGAAAATATGCCATTTAATTCTCTCTTTTAGTTTCGTGTTTTTATCTTATGATTTGTCCTTTCCAAAATTGATATATGAAGAAAGAAAGTGAAGATAGAATCTAATGGCATTTAAAATATAATAAAAGTTTTTTTTTATGACCCATTGAGGGTCATTCCTCTGAATTTGTCGGATAGAATTTAGCAGAGAGAGATTAAAAGTTTGGATAATGTTCCTTAGTGTCGAGGGCACTTTACAGGAACACGGAAGGCTCTATGTTTAGATTGACATATGACAAGAGACATAAATTATTGTAAAAAATAGCACATTCACATCATCACACTATATTTAGAATACCAAACATATCCTTAAAATATTGGTAAGTCTCCGGCCACGATACCTGTTAGTACTCGGCTACAAAACTGATATCCAACCGAGATACCCAGCGTTATCGACGGTCAACCGTCAATATTGGTCACAGACTCACAGTAGTCGTTGACAATTACCACCCATCGGCACAGATGGGAAAAAAAATGTAAATGGTGTGGGATCTTCAATAGCGGCCATGAGAGAAAACTGTCACGGATCTTCGGCCTTAGCGCGTGGTACTGCATTTTTGGTTCGTCGCAGATTGGGAGGCGACCAAGCAAATATTGCAGATCTCCATGGCGGAGTGGATATACTCCTCAGAGCGATGACAACGTCGATATGCTTCCCATTATGAAGGCTGTCAATTTATTTGGCGAAGTGATATCTCGATGGAGTAAGAGGCGAGGTGGGAAGCTTTGCGCCATTAGCAGGTTGCTCGAAATTCCCTCGATCAAAAATAAATAAATACCAAAATTAATTTCTTTGTTACACACATTTGACTTTTTTCATCTATTTGTTCACATATATAACTTTTATAAAGTTTTGTTTAGTGATTATAATTGCCCCACTATATTAATAAATTTTCTCTAATTATTATTGTCAATAATAATCTTTAAAAATAAATACTTTTATAAATATCTTTTGTATTACACCCATTGATATCCTTTTATATTACTAATCTAGCATGCTAGCTGTTTAAAAAAAAAAAAAATCTATAAAACAAAAACTAAAAACAAATTTAATTCAAAACAAAACAAAACATTGATACCTAAGTACCTAACACATTCAAAATTCAACTAAGAAGACAATGCTCATATATATTTACCTATTCGAGTTCAGCACTAAATTAAGGAAAAAAGATTCTCCAAAGAAAGAGTAAAAGCAATTAACTGCAAAGAGTAGTCCACAATACTCTAAAGTGTATCGACAATTATTTTATGTTTTTTAGTTTATCGTAACCAAAAATAAAAATATTTTTATTCATGTGGGGTTATTTAAAAATTTAATGGGTATAAATAGAATCACTCTTTTCTTTTTTTTCTTTTTTTAATTTAGTGACTACATTGATACAATTTCTCATATTTAATTTTTTTTCATCTATTTGTTTAACAAATTACCTAATTTTGACATATTATTACTATTTTTTAGTTTAGGGACTAAATTTAATACTAATTTTAACATGATGACTATTTATAATAAGAGAATTATTCAGGGACTTCTTATGAGATAAAGATAATCATTTTCATCTAAAATTTAACAAAAAACTATTTACAAGACACTTTTTAAGTTCATGAACTATTTATAAGATAAAATTAACGGCTATAACTAATTCTAAAGAGATAAAAAGAATTCAGAGACTCTTCGGATTTAATTCTAAACAAGGCTGCCAAGAAATAGACTCAACTAATAATCAAATATTTCATTGTTCTTTTTTTTTCTTTCTTTTTTTTTTTCCCGTTGCTTTTACTTTTGTCAATTAAAGCTTTCGATCAGATAAACATGAAAGTCCAAAAGTTTAGAGCAACAAACGTAAGGAATTTCTATGATGCCTAAATCTTACTTTGGATCAACCAAAACAGCAAAGGACAACCAAGAAAAAGACACATAACAATACCTAAGAAGAAACCCAAAAAAAAAAAAAAAAAAGAGAGGAAAAATAAAGTAATTTCTTTAATCTTTAATTCATTAACAGAGCAAAATACAAGATAGGTTGTAAGTTATGCATGCCCAGCAGGATTCATTTTTACACAGTCCTCAGCCACAAAATTCCGTCCAAAATTTCCCCCTCAGCTCTCACCAAATTACAAAATCCCCATGTAAATAAAACTTTCTACCACGTATGCATCTCTTACATCCCATGCTAGCTTCGTAAAAGATTGAAAAAAAAAAAAAAAACAAAACAAAACTAAGGGCAAAGGCGTAATGGAAAAGGAACACGAGGTTGAAAAAGGAAAAAAAAAAAAAAAAAATGAAAATGAAAGACTAGGTTAAGGTAAAATTCGGACCGCAACCCTCAATTCCCCTGCGATGCAACAATGCGCTCTCCCGATTCTGCCCCTAGTGGAGGTTAGAAACTCAGGAGAGCGCAATTGCAAAGCCTTCTGTCTTTTGGTTCGTTCTTTTGCCATCAACTTTTGGACATATTTACAAAAGAACCGTCCTCCGTTGCGCTTCCACTGCCGCCTCCGTCGTCGTCGTCATCGCAGCCGCCACTCGGGGCTCCGGAGAGTCTCCGGCGTCCGGCAATCATGGTAATCATTTGTTTGTTAAAATGTCAATGGAAGAAAAGAAAGATAGAATCCAAGCTTAAAGAAGCTCTCTCAAAGTGACAGTAGGTGTCTAGTAGTACTGGCTATAGTAAAGAAAGGAAAGAGTACTAGAAACTAGAAAGAGGAGGTGATTGAGTATAGGGCTAAGAGGGGACATGATGGGTCATATATAAAGGCGTAATTGTAAGCTTTTTTGGTTCAACATGAGTGGGTGGGATATTTTTCTTTTCTTTGTTATTCTATTATTTTTTGATGTGAAGTTTTATATGATATGGTATATATTGGCCGGTAAAGTCTCAAATCCGGCACAATGTTACAATGACATTATTACAATTGCCTAACTAGTTATGAGGTTGGATTTGAGACAATTTCTATATTTGTTATAGTACATCTTTTTAAACGTTATTTTTTTTTATCAAAATAAAAGCAGTATTCAAAACTGATAGAACATGACATAAACGGTTTTAAAGAAAGAAAAAAAAAAAAAAAAAAATTATCAGTTGAGTTTTCTTTTAGCCCTTCAAAGATCTCATATATATATATATATATATATATATATATAGTGTTGTTTATACCTTTTGAGAGTAAATTAATTTGTTTTCGTTAAAGTGAGGTTGAAAATTCTTGGTCCAAGGAGGGGTGTAAGGGCATGTTTGTGGGGAATGCAAATAACTCCACTAACTCGGTTTCCAAGGCTCTTGGAATTTTCATATTTATTCCCACGGAGGAGAAGAAATAGAAAAGGTCGGGTTCATGGGATTTCTTTGTCTGGCTATGTGAACGTGGCTTTGTTTACTGTATACAGGAAAATTGGTGCAGTTGTATGACTAAGGCTGTGTTTGCTTTCTTTCTTTTTTTTTTCTCACTCAGCTCAAGACAAAAGTTTTTATGGCCAACTTTTTAGTTTTATTACCTTATTATTGAGGGTTGGGAAAGAGATGGCAGTAGTGAATTGTGGGGCATTGCCTAGAAGGTTGTGCAGCGATTTGGGGCTTTGGAAGACAGAAAGGAGAGAGAGAGAGAGAGAGACCATTGGAACCAAAATTTTTGGCTACCACCACCATACCCACTTGCCTGTAAATGTGTGGAAGGTGGAGTATGATTAAGCAATAAAGCACTGTTCATTTGGAAAAACTAAAATGAAATCTGAGTTGCAGTTTTCAATGATGCATGCAATGATGAAAGATGACGAAGAAATGAACATTCATATAAGTAAGAATGGGAATTGTTGGATATTGTTAGTAATGTACAACTAATATTACTGGCTCCTAAACGTGTGAATCTGATCAGTATGTCATGATGTTTATTTTTTGTATTTATTATTAATTTTAAATTATAATTTATAATTTTTTATAGTATTTTTTTTATAAAAAATACACATAAAAATAAAAATAATTTTAAATTATAATTATAAATTTATGAACTAAATGTCTACTGGACATTAATCTCAAAACATATCTTAGTTATGATAAATGTTCACACTTTATTTTGGAGAATTCTACAGGAGAGTATGAAAATCATATAATAAGGAGTTCTCTGTTTTTAGTGTAGAATTTGTATCAGTTTTTTTTTTTTTTTGTAACTTTTTTTTACGTTTTTTCATTTTTATATGATTTTAATGGAACCTAACATTTAGAAAAATGCACCGACGATAGGTATTCCTATTGTAGAAAGCTTTTTTTTTTTTTTTTTTTTTGCGTTCTGGAGTAGAAAACTCCTTATTAAACGGGAAAAGTTGGAAGTATAGTTGGGAAATAGGTCCAAGAAACCCATGCAAGATAAAAAGACTACAACCAAGTTCTATCCTTATAGTTAAACAAAAAAGTTATATTATTTTGAATTGTTCATGCAAGAAGGTGATATAATTTGAAGTGTTACCTTTTGTTAATATTAATTATGTGAGCGACTTTCAGAGAAATATCATATGAAAATTAATATATATATATATATATATATGTGTGTGTGTGTGTGTGTGTGTGTGTGACGGATATGTTAAAATATAAGTCTATCCTGGATTCAGATATACTGGTAATCTGATAGCTAGGGATAGGAATATTAGCCAATGAACTGTGGCTGTGTAAGGGTATGTGAGAAAAAGACATGAGAAAAGAAAGATGTGTATTCACAAACTTTTCTATATTTTTAAAATGTTAATTCTCATAGAAGTTCCTTAAATCACGTTAAGAAGGGCCTCTACCATATTTTGAAATGAACTTCTAATGTTTACTTTCCTAAAAGAAAGCTAAAGAAAGAACTAATATTCGCTACAAATTAGTAATTATGGTTTCACAATTATCTCAATTTGAGTTTCACTAATGCTTAATTACAACATAATTGACTAGATAAATTCCAACGTCTTTAAAAGCTTTCTAGGATAACTTCAAAAGTTTAAACTAATTCGAACTTTTGTCAATATTAGGTAGGGCATACTCACCCTTATAATTTTACAAATAGTTGCACACTTTATTTCCTTGGGTCAGAGTTGTTACTACACATGGCGGCAACCTTTTGGTTTTGATGGAGGAAAGAAGCTTAGAAAATGTCTAAGCAAATAAACAAACAAACAAAAGAAAACTGAGAGAGCTACAATTCACTTTAAACATGGACATGTCCATAGCATGAAAAAAAAAAAAAAAAAAAAAAAAAAAAAGGGGGAGAAAAAGCAAAAGATATAACATAAGTCAGCGGTTGGATTCTCACTTTTTATCTTTTGCCATTCACTCACTCAGCCCATTATTGCTCTTCTTTTATAATAAATGAACTATTGCGTTGAAAGGAACTTTTTATACTCTAGTGTAGTGGACGTTTTTGTACGTTAAATCTAATCGAATCAAAATAAAAGTATAAGTAATAATTCACAGATCTTATATAGAGTTGACATCTAGAAAGAGAGTCATACTAATAAGTTTTTTTTTTTCATTATCGTTTTTACATCTTAGGGTAAAATTATCTTTTTTAAAATTATTAAATATTAATAGACAGAACTACTTGTCTTTAATTACAACGTAAAATTTATAAATTAACTCATTCCTTTAAAACTCATATTCCTTAAAAATTCATGAATTTATTGTACGTAACTTACATAACTCTAATGTTTAAACTTTATAAGCTCCAATATAAAAGTTATAAATTATCATATTTCTGAAATGGTGTCGGAAAATTCTCTCAACATAAAAAAAAATTCCTTAAAATTATCCTCACTTTTCTTTTTTCTCTCCATCACAAAGTTGGTGAACAGTCTTGATAATTTGGTGTGGCCGACTTTGTCCCATTTCTTTTTGAACACGACCTAGTGACTACAGCCCTTGGATCTTGATCTAACGGTTTTGCATGTCATTGCAGGGCAATTTTGATGGGTTGATCTGTTTGAAGTTGACCTCGTACGCTGCTGACATGGCAACCGTGATAGGGCAATAATTAAGGTCTCATTTGTTTTGCTGATTTGAGTTTTCAATTTGAGTTAAGATGTGATATTTTTTGAGAGCTTTTAACTGTAGTATAAAAAGTTAAATGTGACAATTTTTAAGAGTATTTAACTGTAGAAATCTAGGATTGAAAACTTGAGCCGGTGAAATGAACGAGGCCTAAAGGAATCTATCAAGAACGAAAATGCCAAGAAATTCAATACATGTGGCATGTATACTTACCGTGGTTGAGGATCGGGAGCATGGAATAAAAGTCAATTCAATGTTTACTTGCTCTTTTTACTTGAATTAGTTTGTGTTATTCTTTTATTTTATTTTATTTTTTTATAATAATAGTTCTTCTTACATCAATTAGTTTGTGCTATTCTTTTATTTGTTTAGTGTTCGGTCATGTTTTTCATCTACATGATTTTTTTTTCGCAATTTTTTGTGTGTCCTTTTGTTGCTTCGAGTTCTTCATCACCGCTTCACTGAATTTATTTTTTGTTTAATTTAGTAAGAAATTCACCATTTTAACAAGTGAAGAATGGGATAAAAGGCTAATAAAAAAGAGACAAAAAAAAAATAAGTCAAAACATTTTTGCGGCTCAATTTTCTCATGATAGACAACTAAATTAGATTCTTCGTTGAATTATAACCAACGAAAAACTCCCTAAAAAAAGAAAATATAAGGTGTAAACTTTTTTTACCTGTAAGAACTGTTGAATTAACTTTGGCTTAATTTTTCATTAGTTTGTTATATAATCAATCAATAACAGTTTTGTATTGTGCACAATAATTTTTTTTTTTTTTTTTTTATCATGAACGCACAAATATCATAATAAATTAATTAAACGGTCTTACCTATAATAAAAAAAAATTCAATTTTTTCTACCGTAGAAATTTGCTAAAGAAAAACTAATGAGAAGAAAGATTGTCACTCATTTTAAGAGCAAAAAACTTAAAAAATATGTTTAGAAGGTATATTTATACTCATAATTTTTAATTTTAACATTTAAAATTTAAATTTATATAAAAATTTTATACAATAACAGAATTAATAATTTTAATTTAAATATATAAAATAAACTATCCTAAACTATTTTACTCCATAATTTTATTTTAGAAGAAATTATGTACAAATAGACAAAACAGTATTGGGAATCTGAATCACAAATACAATCTCCAAAAGCAAAAGACGATAACAAAAGGGAAAAGGAGAAAAAAAAAAGCACGTGGAGATAGTTGATGCACCATGTCCATACCGATGATCACTAAAGAAAAGTGAAGATTTCTAAATTAAATTAGTTTTATATTTAATAAATTTATATAAAATTACGTAAAATTAAAAAATATATAGATTTTATTGTTAAAAAATTTTAAACCTATTAAACGTATTAAAAAATTTCTTTTTTTAAAAAAAGAAAAACAAAAAAGAAAAAACAATGATTGGATACTTCTTGCAGATAGCTCCGTGGGGAAATCCCATAAAGCACCATGTGTGAGTACGCTGTCAGGTGATTGGCGGACACGGAGCGGCGCGTGAGGCCTCGGTACGGTATCTCAGCCGGCAGAAAGTGGGACCCACCGAAAACACCACAATTGAGCCGTTTCAAGCCTCTTTTCTTCCTCTCCGTTTCTCATCAGAATGGCTGTCCCTCAGCCCCACCCAAAAAAAAAAAAAAATCACATCATTCAAACTTCAAAAAAGTGTGAGAAAAACAAGTCAGAAAGAAAAAGGGCAAAGAAAATTAAAACAACAAAAACAAAAAAGGTGTGGGCGACAAATACAGCTGAGAGGATTTTGCACGCCTTCGCATTGGATCCCGTTTAGGAATTTGCTAAAGTTTCGGCTTTAAGCCTTTTGTATTTGACCGGGCTAAAAAAAAAAAAAAAAAAAAAAAAAAAAAAATTTAAAATTTAAAATGAATTTTTAATAGGTTAGATAAAGTTTAAATAGTTTAAATTATTTTTTTATTCATAATTTTTCCGGTTATAAACTATAACTTAATAAGTTTGTTTATAAAAAATCTATTATAATAAGTTATAAATTATAATTTAAATTATGAAACTTTTTCATATTGGCTTTTTTTCTACTAAAAAAAAAAAAAAAAATTTAGATAACGTTTAGTTCAAAATTTAAAATTATTTTTATTTTATGTGTATTATTTATAAAAAAAAATATTGTAATAAATCACCAATTATAATTTGAATTATGATACGAATCTTTCTTTTAAACGCACGTTTAGTCAACTGAGTATAATATGTTGTTTTATATTTTTATTTATATGATACACCCGTTAAATGAAAAATATTGATTTAAATATAATATTTGTGTCAGTTCTTAATTTATATTTTTCTCTAATAATGTGTATTTTATTAATTAATGAGCTAAAATCATTATAATTACTCCACCTAATGCTCTTATATAAATTAATTAACATTTATTTTACGTTCATTTTTTATTTTTTTTATTAAATAAGTGTAACATATAAATAAAATGTCACGGTACTAAACCTAATGTACTAAATAATTCCTCGTAAAAAGTGGGATTATAAACTTATGAAATTCTTTTTATATCTAATGGGATTGGATTGGTTTTACTCTGAGATGTGCGGAGTTGAGGGCACATGGAGCCTCTAATTAATTACGTTTTTTTTTTTTGGTAAAAATAAAGCATCACGCAAGATTGATAGTAACGTTATACGCGTATCAATAAATTCTAGAACATTGCAACGCAGCCTAATTGGACATATATATATATATATATTTATATAGGCCGCTCAAAAGTCGATTCTTTTAAAATGTTAATTGGATTATAAAACCATATATCGATTTTCAAACGAAAGACATGTATCGAGTCATAACAATTTGACATTTTAATATTTTTATGAATTTAATTTATGCAATAAGAATAAGTTGGTAAGTTACCTATTCATGTAACTATTACAAGTTTTTTCTATTCCTTCGAAATTACTCCACGTTTGGGCGGATAATTAAAATGATGTGTCTCATGAATAAATTTTTTTCCCTCCCTTTTTCTATTTTCTTCCCGTTTCTTTCCTACCAAAAAATAAAAATAAAAATGCACAAGACAATATTGTTCTAAAAGATCTCTCAACTATTCTCTTTCCTTCAACTTTTCACTTCTATCAAACATAGTGTTGAAGGGATTGTGAATTTGAATATATTTTGTGACTAAACCAAAATTTGAGATGAATTAAAATTAATAGGCCAATAGTTTATATAAGTTAATAAATAGGCCAAATTATTATTTTCGTCCATAACTTGGTTATAAACCATAACTTGACAAGTTTTATTCATAATTATCCATAACTTGTTCGTTATGAACCATAACTTGACTTTGTCCAAACTTATCTTTTGAATCATAACTTGTTTATGGCTTATTACATTAAAATTAACTTATTTATTTTTTTTAAGGTCTTTTACCATAAAACATTAATGGTTTTACTTTTCTTTTATTCGTGCATCATTATTATACAGCGTATTATTTTGTGCTTAAAAGTACTTTTCCCTGCACTTTCAAGTGCATTATTGTGGTATGATTAGCTACTTAATTTAATTAAATTAGTTTTGTCAAATCTATCAAAAAAAAAAAAAAAACGAAAGAATATTGCTACGCCATTTTAATATTGGCTCATGCATTTCAATGTCCGATGCTACATGTGTAAATATTTGTGAAAGTGTTTATGTAGCGGTCGTGATTTTACATCTATAATGCTATTAAATATCTCCTTTCTAAGAAATATACATTCGAAGTGATAAAGAAACAAAATCATATTTTTGTGCATATGAAGATGCCTTATTTTTCTTCTTGGAGATTAACGGGGCGGGAGGAATAGAGGTAAATTACGGTTTTGTTCATTTTGTCGATTTGAATTTTCAGTTTTAGATTTTTACAATAAAAAATTCTCAAAAAATGTCACATTTAACTTTATCTGCAACAGTAAAATCTTTTTAAAAAATATCACATCTTATCTTGAATTAAAAACTCAAATCCGCGAAGTGAATTAGACCTACATATTTCCTTAAAAAATGAGAATTTCATATATAAACTATTCTTAGGTGGACTTGTAATTGAACCCTTTATATCCCAAGTTCGTTGATGTCACAGAGATAATTTGAGTACTAAAGCAAGAGAAGACCAATCGCATGATTATGAGAATTTACTTTTGTTATCTATTATTATGTTTGATTCTATGGTCCCAATTCGGTCTTTCATTTCAGGATGAAATATGTCGCCATGGATTTTCACTTTATTATTCGTAGCAAAGTTGAAAGCAGTGCTCTCCAGTCTACGCGTCACTCATGTCTCGTCGCAATATCAACTTGCTGATACACTCACCAACCTACTCCCTTGGACTTAATTTCTCTTTCTATGGTGTAAGATCAGAATCTCTTATCGAAGCACATAAAAGAAATGAAGATAAAAGTGGGAAAGGCTTTGAAATAAAAGACATGAACAAAATAAAGACGGAAAGTATTTAACTCTGTTTTAAATTAGCTCAATTTTTTTATTTAATTGGTGTGATTTTATTTTCTTTTAATGTATTTTTGTTTATTTTTATTTTTTATTTAAATTATTTATAGTAAAAAAAGACACAAAATAAAAGCAAACAAAAAGGGAAAAATATTTGAAGTAAAGATAGAGAAAAAAGATTTTAACTTATTTCCTTGTGTTTTAAATTTGTTCTATTTTGATTTCTTTAATTTTTTTTATTTAATTTAATATGATGTTATTTTATTTAAGTGTATTTTTATTTAATTTTATTTTTTTAGAATAATTTAAAGTATTTTTATCTAAGTAGTATGTGTTAAAATAGACAAATCGGTCTACCAATGAATTCAAAACAAATAAATACAATTATATATATAATAATGAAAATAAAATCAGAACTAATTTAAGACCGTCGATCAAATCCATGAACGGCCGCGATTCGCGCGTTTGGAGCACGCTTTGACAATTGCACGTGCAACTACAACCTCGTCAAGTGTTGCAGCTGTCCAGCGACAGTGGGACCCGCCACTATCTCCCACCAGCCAACCAACGTACACCACGTGGAATAGGATGTCGGCCCACTACGTAGCCATGCAGGATCCTTTGTCTTGTGTTTTTGTGAGCGCGGTTTTAATAACAAATACGGTAGTGACACGTGACCATTCGTATGATCAGTGGGCCATTGATTGCCACGTTTATCTCATTACAGAGTACGCGGAATCGTCAAACGCACTAGATCCCCCCTTCTCTAACAGCCCCAAAAAAAAAAAAAAAAAAGAGGCCAACGAAACGTTTCGTTGGCTATACGCAAAACTCATTCTTCTTTATGTTGTGTGTGTGTCTACCCATTTGTCTCAGGATATTGTTACCTTTTTGAACAGTTTCATAGAGAACCCAAGAGTGCGTGGCTGGATTACATACATACATACATTTATATTGTTTATGTAAAGAAGACATAAAAAGCTTTAAGACAATAAAAAAAGTAAAAACAAAGAAATAGAAGGGGCATAAAGGGAAACAAAAATTAAAGGACAGCTACTAGCTTTAAGACATTTTTATTATGTAGTAGATAAATCTTGCATGAAAGAGATAGCAACACCTTCGGCTATTAAAAATAGTTGTACTCAAACGACTCACTAGTTAGTAAGATATTGTTCATTTTATCAATTTGAGTTTTTAATTTTAAATTTTTACAGTAAAAATTTTTTAAAAAATGTCACATCTAACTTTTTTTGCTATAGTGAAAAACTATCAGAAATGAACAGGGCTTAAAAAATGTTTTGGTTCAAGTTTATTTATACAAGATCATGTCCTTCTCTCTCCCTCGAATATATACACACACACCCGTTGAAGTTTGTGATTCTAAGACGAAATTGAGGAATGTTGCACATCTATCAATTAATTTATGTGAATTTAGTTTTAAGTCTATAGGATTTACTTTAAAGAATACATTTGAATATTTTTATGATCAGAAAATGAATAAATCTTTTAACTATGATTTTTTTTTTTTTTCAAGAAAAGTTATCAAGTGAAAACAAATACATGAACAAAAAAAGAGCTCTAATGAACCCAAAAAAGAGCTCTAATGAACAAAAAATTGCAAAATCTTAACATCGAGTTTAATTCCCACCATGCAAATCTTTTTATTTCCTTATTTCGTTTACCCATAGTATTTACACTGCAAAATACTAAGTCTAGATTTGGTTCTAAGACCAAGGATAAGATCAGAATTCGTGGCTAGAGTCGCGTTGGGCTCCAGAACGGTGATTGAGGCTGAAAGTTGGGTTTTTTGAATCAGGATTGGGGTCTGAGATCATAACATAGGTTGAGCTTGTGTTCCAAGACTAGGGTTAGGTATCGGGCTCAAGTTGGGTTCTATTACAAAGTTGGGGTCTTGGGATGAGGTCCATTTTAAGGATGGTAATCAAGGTTAGTTTTAGAGAATATGGCAAAAATTAGGTCGTATGCCCTGGTTTGGGTTTCGTAATCTAGGTCGATATATGAAAACCATGGTCGGGTGATGCGGCTGCACCTAAGGTCGGGATCTGAAACAGCTGCTGAAGAGTATTCAAGTAGATTATTTATGAAATATACCGAGTTATTTTTTATTTTCAACAAAGAAAAAAAGTCGAGCTTTAGGTTGCTGAAGAGTAATCTAGTAGATTATTTTCAATAATCTATCTTATTGTTTTTCCTTCTCGACTAGGATAGACGGTCGTCATTGGAATTGGCTGCCAATATCGATTACAAAATATAATATAATAGATTATCACTAAAAATCTATTAGATTACTTTGAAAATCTATATAAAAGAATATCCTATGACAAAAAAATGATTAAAAAATTGCAAAGGACAAACATTAAAAAAAATATATTACAACATTGCACCTTAATTATTAAAAAAAAAATAGAAATGGAAATTTACTTTAAATGTATTATCCAAAGTAGGACGAATAAAAGAAGAGAATACTTTTTGACAAAGTAGATTTTAAACACTCATAATGAATCCTTGTTTTTAAACAATTGTATATGTAGTAGTTTTTATCAAGGGATTTTTGATGCCATGAGTGACTGAACTTTTAATATTTGATACATAGGTCCTCATTTTAAGAATTTAAATATTTAGAGCATCTTTAATGCAAGCTGTAACTTATAATTTATATGCCAATTTTTAACATTTTGATATCAAAATTACATAAAAAAAAAAAAAAAACATCCCCATTTATAACAAATATAAAGTTATTGTGCAACTTATTATTAATCATACGTTGCCATAAACTTTGACAAAAGTGGACAACCATTTCTTCAATCTTTTTCAACACTTTCTATTAGATGTCCACTATTCATGATTTTCCTATGACAAAAGTTGACAACCATTTCTTCAATCTTTTTCAACACTTTCTATTAGATGTCCACTATTCGTGATTTTCCTAGCAGAGTTTAAGGAGAGTATTGTAAAAGATGAAGATTGCTGTCTAGTAAGTTGAACAGTAATTTTAAATTCGTTATAAATACATTTTTTTTTTTTTTTTTTTCTTGAATGTACTTCTAATATAAGAACTCAAAATAAGAAATGTTGTGGCGAATTTGTCACTGAATATAGAATATGGTAAATATGAAATTTGATTGCTATTAATTAATACGTTTACTTTTTTTTTAATTATTAACATTTGTATTTTTAAATTATTTTAAAATTAAAAGTATAATTTTATAGCTTTTAAGTTTAATAATTATGATGAAAAAATAATTTAACATTTAAAATAACATTATTTATTAGAACACAAAAGATAATTTAACATTTAAAATAAAACAGTATTCATTGGAGCACAACATATTAAATATTATCACTTTTTAGTACTAAATATGAGAAATTATTTAATAGACTGGATGTACCAAGTCTTTTTTTTTATGTAGTATACCCGATTAATTAAAAGTTGACACTTAAATGAGTTTTCCATATCATCTCCTTGTAATAATATCTATCTTTTCTATTGTTTTTAGTATCGATTGTTTAATAGATATTGTTGTTATTAACATACATAAACTCTTTTATTAATTAATTTTAACGTTTAAAACAAATATTATAATATGATTTATTTTCTACACGTAATTGTTGTTTTTTTTTAAATACAAAACCCGTTTAGTTTACTTATTCAAATTTTTAATTCGAATTGAGATATGACTTTATGTAAAAATTTTTTACTGTACAAAAAAAATTAGATGTAATTATTTCTAAAAACTTTTTACTATAATAAAATTTAAATTTTAAACTCAAATCGATGAGATAAACATGCCATAATCTACTCAAGAAACTTTAAACGTTTAATCAGATAAAACAAAAAAGAGAACACTTAACACTTGCTTTTCTTGTCAAAGCTGTAGCAAAATACTCATTCCTTCATTTGTAAAAGTAACAAATTATGATAAGCACTGTTAAAAAAGAATTCTAGTTAAAAAAAAATAAAAAATAAAACTAATAGTACGTATTAAAATAAAACTGAGAATCAATCCTTAAAAACGATATTTAACTCCAAGTATATCCAACATAGTTTACCATTTTCTTTCGTATTTTTATTTACTAAAAAGTCTAATTTGCTTTTTTTTTTTTTTTTTTTTTTTTTTCGTGGGCTTCTTCTTTTTTTGCCGATCCCGTGGGCTTCTTCCTTTTCGGCTGATCCCGTGGGCTTCTTCTCATCCCTTTCAACAATATTTTACTAAAGAATTAATAAATAACAATATACCAATTATTTTTTCTCAGATATTAAGGTCCCTTCTTAAAATATATATATATATATATTTTTTCCCTCATAGATGTTGGGATGTTGCTTAATCCTCAATTCTTTTATTTTTGTCTTGGTAAGCTTCGATTTTAGGATTTCTTTCTGGACTTTTTTTTTTTTTTTTTTTTTTTTTTTTTTTTCAAGGTTTAATGAATTCCCTCTTCAGAAAAAAAAAAAAAATTCCATGAATACATAACGTGTGATTTTTTTTTTTTTTTTAAAAAAAGAATTATTGTGTAAACATAAAACTAATTAATAGAACGAGATTCGGTTGAGAACTTTGTGATAATTATGAGCAAGCAATTAATGTAGAATACACTAAGGGAGAGAAAAATTGTTAGTGTCTATCTATAGAGAAAGCATCCATATGCAAACTTTTGTACTATGTAAGTAAAATAACGTTTACTGAATAATTTCTTGTGACATTAATATTTGCATGAGAGATGGTCATATCCTCAAACTGTTAATTTGCTTTTATCGCCGGTTTAAAGACAAAACATAGGCGGTACTTATTAGAAACTGTTGCATCTGAAAAGAAAAATATGACAAATTATAGAAACTGTAATATGGATTAGCAAAAGGCAGGTGCATAAATTTAGAGGGTTAAAAAAAAAAAAAAAAAAAAAAGAGCAATACCATGCACCTAGATTAGGTTAATCTTTTTTTTTTTTTTTTTTCTTTTAATAATAAGATTAGATTGATCTGATACCAGCTTGGTGCGTCTTACAATGTAGAACCCACGACTATATATATGCGAGATGGTCTTTTATAAACTAATGAGCAATCATATTAAATCTTCTTTTGCTGGCGATGATTTAAAATTCTGAACAATATATAAACGCATACCCAGGAAAAAAGAAGAAACTTAAAAGATAGTGAGAATGATTTACCTTACTGAGTCCAAGTGGAGCATAAAGGCATAAGATCAAAGTTGGGATAAGTTTGGTGGTGGGAGAAACAGCAGGAAATGACCGGTATGGGAGGTCTCGGCAAGAATTATCCGCTAAAAACACGACAGATTTAACACTTACCGATCCCCCCACACCTATAACTTCCTGCTAAACCATACTCCTTTTCTCAGCCGTCACTCTCAGTTTTACTCACTCATCAAACTAGTATCTATACATGGGCTTTCAGTGACTTGGGTTTTGCTGAATTTTTGGGCGAGAAAAAATAGATAGGAAAAGGAGTGAAAAAGCATGGGAGACATTTCCAAGATGCCAAAAGTCTTCCATCCTTATCCCTAAATTTTGAGGGATTGAGATAGCCCTTAACGCATATACAAATAAGCGGCCAGTAGTAAGTGAGATAGCACTTTACTAGTGGGGTAGCTTTGGTTTAAAGAGTATTTGCCATTATCTTTATCAAATGTGGAGGAGCAGGAAAAAGGGCGGAAAAAGGATGAGGATATCACATGCATTTTTGCACTATCGATAAAAATTATTAAATTAGTTTTTTAATAGTTAAATTTATGCATGTTGCGTTAAAAAATTTATAGTACGCCTATAGAACTGTGCTTATTACATTAAATCCGTTTGGTTTATAAATTTAAATTATGTGATTTGAATTATTTTTAATTTATGTATATTTTTATAAAAAAAAATACTGTAACAATCATGAATCATAATTCGAATAAAAAATTTAAATTTAAGAACTAAACGAACCCTTAACATTCTACCGTGTAAACTTAAATATAACCCTGAAACCACGGTAGAAACAGTAAAAATAACTTTCTCCATTATATATACACTAAAGAGACGTTTAAAAGAAAAATTCAACCTGATTTAAATAATAATTTACGATTTATTATAATATTTTTTTAATAAAAAAATATATAAATTAAAAATAATTATAATATCATGATTTTAATTTATGAACTAAATATTTAAAAAAAAAAAAAGAAAAAGAAAAACTCTTTTTGTTTTTTTGAATTTATTTTTACAGATCTAAAAATATAGATTTATTTTTTCACTAATTTAAAATTTAAATTTTTATTTAAAAATTTTTAAAAATTTCATATTAAATAATTCTAAATAATTTAAATTTTTAATAATTTAATAATTTTTATAATTTTAAATATTTTTTCTGATTCTAAATCATAATTTATAATTTAAATAATTTTTTTCTTAAAAAATATTTTAAAAAATTTTTAAATACACAAAACAAACAAACACTAAACTAAGGATTCGTTTATTTTAAATGATTTTTAAATAATTTTTCTAAAAAAACACACCAAAAATAATTTAATTTTAAATTCCTGAACCAAACAAACCCTAAACGTTTTTCTTACGTCTCATCAGATTGCGGTGCTCGGAAAAAGAAGTGTGCATGGCCTATTGAAATTTGCAAAAGATTCTCTTTCACGTGGGTGCGCATCAATTCAAGGAGAAAAAAGAAAAAGTCAAGAAAAGTGGTTGAAAAGTTAAAGTCTTGAAAATGGAACCTCTATTATCTCTGAAAAAAGTCGGAACCCGGTAAAATTAGAGTTCATTTGGTTCATATTTTAAATTATGTAATTTAAATTATTTTCTCTTTATATATATTTTTAAAAAAAATATTTGTCATTTATAATTTAAATAAGCTAAAAAACTCAAATAAAGTTAGGGTCTGTTTAGTTAAGAGATTTATTCTCTAATTTAAATTATGATTCGTAATTTATTACAGTAATTTTTCTCATAAAAAATACACGTAAATAAAAAATAATTCAAATCACATGATTCGAATCCTTAAACCAAACAGATCCTTAATTTCTTTTTCAACAAGCCCCCCACCTGTTTCTACGCTGCTTCCTCGCACTTTCCCCAACACTAACAGAGCCTTATCTCAACTCCAAACCAATTTATATTATTTGCCCCTCATATCTCCTCTTCAACCAAAGTAAACAAAAAAAAAAAAAAAAAACGTATACTACTCTCTCTGAGAGAAAGGGAAAGAGAGTTTGAGCTTTATGAAGTTGTCGGGCCTGGGAGGTTTGGTAGGAGTAATAAGTAATTACCATTTAGTTTTTTTGTTCACTTAATTGATATTATAATTGTATGTTTTAATTTAGTTCTCCTTCCAAATCCACCCATGCCCACAATTTCCTCAGGCTTCTCTCTTTCCCTTATTCATCTCAGTCAAGTCATATATATATATATATATATATATACACACACACACACACAGAGTAATCTCAAAAGTTTTGATCTTTATGCAAGGAGACTGAAGAAAGGAATAAGAGGGAAAGGGAAAGAGATTGCTGGGAGTTATAGGTGTGGGGGGTTTGGGCAAATTGTAAATATATATATATATATATTTCTAATAATTTTTTTAGGGAATATATATATATATATATATATAAAAAAAATTTTCCCAACACCACCCATACCATTGATCGCCAGTTCTTCTTCCCTTTCCCTATCTTGTTTCCATTAAATTTGGCTTGGAAATATTGAAGTCCTTATTCAATCAGGTAGTGGTATCATATGCCCATCTTTATTTTAATCTCTTATTTGATTTTCCTTTCTTTTTATTTTTCTCCTTACGTATGTTGTTCTGCAGATCCAGTAATTATTAATTTATTTGGCACCTGATAAATAAAATAATTTTGCTGGTTTAAAGATAGAAATGATTATCATAGTATAAACGTATCGCTTTCCAATTTCCATAATTTATTTTCCTAATTTTGACATTTTTGTTAAGAAAAAAAGAAGGAATAGAGAGAGGAAATAGAAAACTAAAATAATTACCTATCAATATTTGATCTTCTTATGATCAAGATGTTGTACGATCTGTTACAGATCCAGAAATTAGTTGACACCTGATAAAAAAAAATTAGGATCCGTTTGGTTCAGGGATTCGAATTATGTGATTTAAATCATTTTCGATTTACGTGTATTTTTTTAAAAAAATTACTGTAGTGAATCACGAATCATGATTCGAATTGAGGGACGAATCCTCCAACCAAACGGACCCTAAATATTTATGCAATCAATTGTGATAAGAAATGTTTATTATGGTGAACTTGTATCCTTCCGCATTTAATATTTGCTAAAAGAAACAACAAAAAAATCTTTTTTTTTTTTTTTTTTTTTTTTTATGTATCAAACTTTTTAATTTGATTTTTTTTTTACATATTTTATTTATGTATCAAACATTTAAATAATGAAGAAATTTATAGAAGTGTTAAAAGAAAAGAAAAATCATCTTTATTTATGTATATAAAATTTATAGAAGTGTTACGAAATTTATGAAATGGTTTTTTCTTCTCTTAACACTTCTATAAATATCTTTATCCGTCAGATGATCAAGTAAATTGCGGGGAGCGAAATTTGTAGAAGTCTTAAGAGAAGAGAAAAACCATTTCTATATCTAGATTTGAAAATACGAATGTTTCAGCGATTGCATTATTCTTTAATATCCTAACTTCTAATGTTTTTAACCCCTAATGTCATTTCAAACTTTATGACTGTTTACTTGTCAGATTGATGAATTTGAGTTAATTTCATGTTTACATATTTATTTTTATTTTTATTTTAAAACGAGAGAGATTAACGGGCTTCATTTAAATTTAGAATTGAAAGGTTAATTAAAGATTATAAGATCATAAAAGGTTAATTAACAGTCTTAAGTAATTTTATTTGGTACGAGAATTTAAAATCAAAGTAATTTTAATTATAATTTTAAAATTAGGTTTATAATTTATGATTTTAGATTTAAATGATAATTTTAAAATTATAATTTAAAATTAAGGGTTTGAATTATTTTGAATCAAGAGGGAATAGTTTTAAAATCATGAGTGATTTTAGTTTAAAACATCAGATTTTAATTTATAATTTAAAATCATTTAAATCATAGGGACGTTTGGAAGGGGAATTTGGTCTTTGATTCGTGATTCATTATAGTTTTTTTCTCATAAAAAATACACGTAAATTAAAAATAGTTTTAATCTCATTATTTTAATTTATAAACTAAACGTTTTATGATTTTAAATCATAATTTTGAAGTATGATTTAAATCACTGTAAATAAACATCGATTTTAAATCAGATGGATTTATCTATTATTAGGAAGAGTTTCAGAGTCTGAGGTTGATCCATAGAAATGTTAATTAAAGATTATAAGATCATAAATATTTAAGGGAGAAATATTCACAATAAGCGAAAGGAAAAATTAAGTTGTATGCTAAAGACCAAAAAGGTGCTGAAACGTATAATGCAGAATAAAACTAAAGTGGTGAACATTTGATGAGGTTAGGGGATCCCATTCTTGATATTTCACTAAGGTTAACTTTAACTCTTTTTATAAACTAATTGAAATTCACATATACAAAAGGTTCCAATAGGATTTAACAATTGAAGCATAATAAATGTTGTATTTGATATTTTATTTACTTTATAACGCCAACACTTGCAAATAGATTCAAGTATTCATTATACAATTTATATGTCTACAACAAATCAATTTACCATTTTAACACAGCCGGTAAAAACCAGGCAAACGTCTAAAATGGGACCAAGTATTTGTTATGCCAACAGTCGTCTATGATGAATTAAGGCTCACCACTGTACAAGGAGGGTATCAAAGAAAGTAAATACAACAGATATAGTAGCAACAGCAAATCATTATAAACGTTAGAGCCTGTTTGTTTTTTATATCTATTCTTGATTTTAAATCATAATTTATGGTTATTTATGGTATTTTTTTTTTATAAAAATATATGTAAAATGAAAATAATTTTAAATTATGATTCTAAATACATGAATTAAACATCTATTTAGTCTCAAATTAAGAGAGATAAGTTTTGTTCTTTTACCAAGAGTTTCACCCTATCGCCTCAATAAAATCAAATTAAAAGAATTTATAATAAATAAAAAGAACACTACATGTGAGAAGTAAATAACCACAGTAATTGAATTGAAAAGAAGAAAAGATGACAACTAAAGGATCACAAAAACAAGAGAGAACGAGAGAATGATCTTAATATCTAAACCCACATGATTTACAAGCTTAATCTGAGGCTTATTCATAGTAGATTTTGGGAGGCTAAATGTCAAGAAAGTTAGGCAAGGGGGTTGCCGTCTAAATTTGATTTATGCATGGAGGCCTCACTTTTGCATGGAGGAAGTTGAACACGAAATTTTATGGGTGATTATCTCATTGATGCTGCACAAATATGGATTAGTGATCATCTACTAAGTTGCAGATCTATCTCATAGCTTTCCATAGCCTCCAGAATCACAACAGTTGCGTATATATTGAGAGAGATACGGTCTAAATACTGAAGCATGTAGAGACTGGATTTTTGTTTAAGACATGTTTTGTTGCATTAAGTTTTGGCAATGAAGGAAGTCGATCCACTCTTTGGTTAAAGCATGAAATTGTACTTCTTTTTCTCCTCATCCAAATCCATATAAAAGTTTCTTCAATTGGCCCACTATAGCTCAGGTTATGCTTGTTTTATCGAGCCTGCATCAAAATGATCATTTATCACATATTAAAGACAACATTAATTTTTTCTTGGCCTAAGAAGGCAAAAGTGCCTTAATTAGGGGATGTAATGACAATTTAAGTGTGAAATGATGATGTTAAATACCTATTAAATGTACACTTTTAAGTGTTCATCATCTTATAAAGTTAGAGCTTTAAAAACCAATAACAAAAATGAGAATTTTTCGCTAACCAAACTCGTCCAGAGACTATTGTTACGTACTTAAAAGTATCAAATATGAAAAAATCACTCTTCCAGAGAAAAGGGATATTCCCGGGGCTATCCCATCAAAAACTTGGAAAAATTTGAATTTAGATTGTGTTGTTAAATACATATATACGAAAGTTGTGTACTAGGGATTGACTATTTGGAAATAAAAATATATTATTTATTTATTTAATGTGTTAACTTATGTTATTTTAAGTTTTAATTATATGAGTTATCTATTATGTGTAGAAAACAATAAATTGATTTGTGAAGTTGTGAATGAAATTACTGAAGATGTTTTTACTTTAGATATCAATGAGCCCACTACTGATTCATTTCAAAATTCTCACAACCTCAACACCTCAAATGCAATGGAAGGTAACAAGAATTTTCTTGTAGCATGCCCAAACTATAAATTTCCTTTCATTAATAAAATGTTTTCTTTTTTCATGAATAGGTTAAAGTAACTAGAAATTAATTTTGGTTTTTAGAGCGTTGTTGGGCATTCAACCTCAAGGCTCAAAGAATACATTTTTCTATATTTATTTTATGTTTTATGCACTTAAACATTCAAATGTTTGGTTATGTTTTCAAACTTATTTAAATGTATTGGGTTATGTTTTCAAACTTCTTTAGATGTTTGGTAATTGGTATGTTTTGAAACATATATACTTGATAATCTAGTAGTATAATATATGTGTGTGTGTGTGTGTGTGTGTGTGTGTGTGTGTGTGTGTGTGTGTGTGTGTGTGTGATATTTGGATATTTTAATGTGTGTTGGCTATTATGCATGATTTTAATTATAAGTGATATTAAGTAGTCAATTAATATAGTTTTGAATACAATATAAAATTTCACTATTTTTGCTAGTTGGGTCGTAAACGTGTTTTTTTTCGTGTCGGCCCGTCACGGCATGTTTAGTAATCGTGTTCGAGCATCATGTCGTGTTAACCATGTTATTAGCGTTTCGTGTTCGTGTTTGGGTTTCTGACACGTTTATTAATCGTGTCGTATTCGTGTTCACTATAATCATATCGTACCGTAATCGTGCCGGCCCAAATACGACATGCAAACACTAAGGGGGCGTTTGGTATGGGGTAATCATAAGGGTGGGAATGAGAATCTTTCAGATTCCCATGTTTGGTACAATTGTTAGACTTTTTTAAAACCCAGGAAAGTGAAACCCCCATGGGTTTCACATTACCCCATTTTGGGGTAATCCTAATCCCACCTAATAGGGTGTTATTCAAATTCCCAGGAATCTCAAAATCATGGGAATCTCATAATAATAATAATAATAATAATAATAATAATAATAATAATTAATATTAATTATTATTATTATAATATTAATTATTATTATAATATTAATACTAATAATAATAAATTATAATATTAATTATAATAATAATAATAATTATTATAATTATAATAATAATAATAATAATAATTAATAATTAATATAATAATAATTATAATTATAATAATAATAATAATAATAATAATAATAATAATAATTATTATTATATTAATAATAATAATAATTATTATTATTATATAATAATAATAATAATTATTATAATAATAATAATAATAATAATTATTATAATTATAATTATAATTAATTATTATAATTATAATAATAATTATAATTATAATAATAGTAATAATAATTATAATTATAATAGTAGTAATAATAGTAATAATTATTATTATTATAATTATTATAATTATAATTATAGTAATTATTATTATTATATTAATCATTATAATTATAATTATAATTATAGTAATAATAATAATTATTATTATTATAATAATAATAATTATTATTATTATTATTCATTTAAAAAAATATTTTTTAATTCACAACATTTCCATGCACAACCAAACACAGTAATGTAATATTCCTAGGAATTTGAGAAAGATTCCTGTATAGAACTAAACACAATAATGTATTATTCCTAAGAATCATATTACCCTCCATCACTTTCCTGGGAATATGATTCCTTATAATTACCCCATACCAAACGCCCCCTAATTGTCAACCCTATCAATAGGTGTTTCAGCTACATGTTTGGACAGAGTTAAACAGGCCGACTAAAACCCATCTCTATTGGCCCTATCTCAGCCCATTAGAGTATTTAAAACAAGAAAAAAAAAAAATAAAAATAACAAACTGTTTATCTGAACATCAATATTATTCATCTACAATAACTGTCACGGGACTATCATGATTTCACTTCAAAATGGCTCTATAAATAGAGCACCAAGAAGTTTGTTGACCACAACTCCTACATCAACCAAAAACACAACTCCTATACCCGAAGAACAAACGTTTCTAATGCTTCTTGTTCTTACCATTTTGTCCTATATTTTTCGATCCCTTATCTCTCTCACCTTTTCTCAGAAAAAATCGTAAGCTTGCCTTGAGGAATCCCAAAATTTTGTAAATTTTATTTAAGCTTATTTGAGGAATCCCAAGTTCAGTGTAAATGAAATATTGGATGATCATACTATTAATAATAATAATAATAATAATAATAATAATAATAACAATAATAATAATAGTAATAATAATAGTAGTAATAATAATAATAGTAATAATAGTAATAACCTTAACCTTTATCTATCTTCCCCTTGAGTCTTGAATACATGTTAACACACATTGTATTATTATGGTTTCAAACAACATGTAGCTATAATTTTTAATGTTGTCGTTGAAATGTTTTAATAGTCACTCAAAAGAGGTAAGAATATCCCTCTAATATTGGTATGATACAATTTATCAGAGCTTGCATGCGAATCTAGCGTACAGTGAGGAGGATTGAGCTGAATTGCTGATCATTCCATATAACACTTAATATGGATGTCCATATTGGTCATTTCATTTGTTGAAAAAAGTACATGTGTGTTGTTTCATTTGAAAAGTGAATGTTGATATTAAGTGATTTATATACATGTAAGGACCTTAAACCCAATAGTTTAACATTTTGAGTCAAGTTGGGTTCCTGAAATGTGTTGGGTTAGTTTCGCATGTAGAGTCTTCCTAACGAGTGATATTAGAGCTAATGAAAGCGATTACACTCACTTGCAATTATCACGTTGCCTCTTGTGGAGAGTTGTGTTCCCACAGTTGGTGCTGGTGCAGATGCAGATGGTGGAGCAAGCTTGAGTTGGCTTCCTTTTAGAGTGTGATGCTTAGATTTACCGGCTACTAAAAACTTTAATCCGAGAGAAAGCTTAGTGAAGACACACATAAAGGGAATAATGTTTTTTAATTACATTTTCATCAGCTTTTTTTTTTTTTTTTTTGCTGAGTTAGCCGACGAAATTTATGCGGAAACTTAACTCGCTAGATTTGCAAACATATATGGAGTTTTTAAAGGAAGATAAAATAAAAATTCTTTAAAAATAATAAAAAAACACTCGTGGGGTGAGAGAGGCTCGAACTCTCGACCTCAGGATAACTCAACAATGTAGCTATGAGACCTACGCGCTAGCCAACTGCGCCACCACCCCTTCTTGAGCATTTTGAAACTTGGAATATATCTAACCTATATTTTTGATCTACATGCACTTCTTTCTTATGCAAAAGAAAAAACATAAAATCTAGAATCACGATCGCGATGGATGCAATTTAGATTGGACGTCAGAGCAAAAAATAAAAATAAAAAAATGAGATTGGGTATCTCTACGATTGGGGAAATTAGAATTCCCTACCGGTGGACTGCAATCCAACGGACACATCTAGATGAGGATCCACCTACTTCTCTCACATCAAATTATAGCTGAAATAAATTAATTTCTTAAAAAAAAACTTATTTTATTTCAAAAATTAAAAACTTGGAAATAATCATAAAATTAAACATTTTTTTATAAGTAAAATTAAACCTATTTCAACTCTATTAATCATATCGATTTTCAACAAATATCAAAATAATTATCCAAACTAATTCCACAAATCGAAAATCAAACTTTTTATTGGTAATTGAAAATCAAACTAATTACACAATCTTCACATTTTTTCCTAAAATAAAACAATTTCCAATAATGATAAACACAACTTAAATTTCTTTTTACAACTTAATTTCGTAAATAATAAAAACAAATCATAATTAACTATTTAGTTAAAGATTAATTATAAAGAGTTTATATTAATATATTAACAGTTAATAACTAATGATAAGTTATTAAATAAATAATTAATAAGTAATATATCAATCATATAACATAAATAATAATTATGTTGAGATTGTCAACGATTTTGTAAAGATAGCCAATTGATGTTATTTTCTTATATAGAAGATTGTATAAGTGTGTATAGATCATAGAGATTGAATAGGAAATTGTATAGGCATATTTCTAGGGAATTAATTGGGGATTCTAACCCTATTCATACTATGTATTTCATCAATCTATTGTGAATAACAAAAACACCACTTTATCTTCGTTTTCATGGTATGAGAGCCGACCTTCGGTTCTCTCAAATAGTTAGAATCCCAAAACCAGAAAATACCAAAACCAAAAAAACAAAAAAAAAATCCTTTGTAATTTCTGAATTGAAATCAAAATTGAAACAAGAAGAAATCTTGTTCTGTATCGTTACAAGACCCACCGCTTAGACTCGTTGTGACAAGACCTAGTCAGACTCAGACCCGTCGCTTAGATTCACCACGGCGCTCAGACCCGCGCCCTCTGCCAATCTGCTCGTCGCCTCTAGACCCATGCCGCTGTCACTGTGGAGCTCTTCCTGAATACAAGTTCTCTCACCGAGGAGCTAAACTAATCATTTGAGGTAAATAATTCATCCTCAGCAAACAAAAGCCGAAAGGAAAAAAGGACGAAAGGGAACAAAACTCGTTGCCGTCGTTCACCACTATGCAAGTTGATTTCATATTCTCTTTTTTTTTTCTTTTTTGTTTCCGTGTGGTTTGTTTCAGCCTATTAATCTATTTGAAAAAAAAAAAAGAAAAAAAAGGAAAACAAAAAAAGGGGGAAAATGATTGAACACATTGAATCCTCTGGAACCAAATATGTTCTAATTCTTGTTCTCTGATGGTGCCTTTAATGTAGGCATTCAACTTACCGAAACAAATTACGGTGTGTGGTCTCAATAAATGGAGATGCATATTGCTGAATGAGAAAAACTCTCCTACATCATGGGCAAATCTGCTTCACCCGTTGTGTTGGATGATGGATATGAAAAATGGTATGCTAAAAATCAGAAGGTGAAGCGCTGGCTTCTGATGTCCATGACTCCTGACATCATGAAGCGCTATCTTCATATACCCACTGCTCTGAAATCTGGAGTGCTCTATCCAAAGCCTTTTATGATGGTAATGATGAGATGCATGTGTACTCTTTGCATTAAAAAGCCTTCTCAGCCAAACAAGGTGCCAAATCACTATCAATATACTATTAAGAGTTAACAAAAATATTTCAGGAACTCGATCACCGTGATAAAGTGGTCATGAATGATCTTGATGATGTTACAGCGATACCGACAGTCCATTGAGCGAACCCGAGTACACATATTTCTTGCTCAATTGGATAAAAGTTTTGATTAACTTTGATGAGAAATATTACGTCGTGAGCCACTTTCTTAGTCCGTCGTGAGGTCATACAATCTACTACTTTGAATGAGGACATTGAGAAACCTGAAGCTTCTGCTATGGTTTCCTGCCATCGGCCCAATCAGACATCCCAAGATTAGCCCAAAGCCACCAATCCAAAGAATTCTAACAGTTCAGACAAACCTACATACAAATGCATTCACTGCAATCAAACAGGTCATTCAAAAAGTCGTTGCTTTGAACTTATTGAATATCCAGATTGGTGGGACCTAACACGGCATCAGAATTCCAAACAGCCTTCCACTACTGCAGTTGCTCAAACAAAGGAAGATGATGCCCCTCCCACGTCATCAGCATTGCTAACCACTACAAACACTGGAGGTAAGGTCTTCACCGCTTCTATACCTGTTTTGAATAGTGCATGGATAATTGATTCTGGTGCTACTGATCATATGACATTTGATGTTAGACAAGTCACAAATCTTAACCTATCCTCCCAAAATTGTGTCTCCACGGCCAACAATAATACCGCCCCAGTTTTTGGGGAAGGGTTATCACATCTTACTAATACTTTACATCTTAATTATGTGTTAGTTGTTCACTCCTTAGATTATAACCTTTTGTCAGTCTTTCAGATCACTACTACTTTATCGTGTGTTGTTACGTTTTGACCTGATCATTGTGTGTTTAAGGACATTCAGACTCGGCAAACGATTGGTTATGATGTTAAGAGAAGGAAGCTATATTACTTGGACTTGGAGTCAGAAACTTCCAGCATATTACAACAGGCTTTAGTAGTAGAGAGCACTGGTTCACCAAAGAAGAAAGCTAAGATCTTGCTTTGGCATCGACGTTTGGGACATGCCTCATTTGGTTATTTGAAAAAGTTGTTTCCTAGTTTGTTTACGAATGTAGATATTTCTATTTTCAAATGTGATGTGTGTGAACTTGCAAAAAGCCATCGTGCCTCATTTCCTTTGATTTTAAATAAAAGTCATGTTCCTTTTATGGTTATTCACTCTGATGTTTGGGGACCATCTAAAATTCCCACATTGGGAGGGGCACATTGGTTTGTTACCTTTGTAGATGATTGTACTCGGATAACTTGGTTGTGTTTGATGAAATCCAAATCAGAAGTTAACTTGTTGTTTCAAAAGTTTTATAATACCATTCATACACAGTACAATGCATGAATACAAGTGTTACGTAGTGATAATGGCAGGGAATACCATAGTTCTGAACTTCATCAATTTTTGGACTCTCATGGTTCAAATCCATCAAACTAGTTGTCCAGATACACCTCAACAGAATGGTGTGGCCGAACGCAAATATAGACACTTATTGGAGGTTGTTCGCGCTTCCCTCATCAAGGCTCACATGCTTTTATGTTACTGGGGTGAAGTTCTTCTCTCTATAGCATATCTCATCAATCGTGTTCCATCTCGTTCTATCAACTTCAAGACACCCTTCGAGGCACTTGCTGAAGCTGTTGTTGCTCCAACAGTCCCAAACCTCCCCCCTCATGTCTTCGGATGTGTTGCCTACGTTCATCTCCCCAAACACCAATGCAATAAGTTAATGCCTCGAGCCTTGAAATGTGTCTTTATTGGATATGCTATTCATCAAAAAGGATACATGTGCTATCATCTCCCTACTAAATGCATGTTTATCACTATGGACGTTGTCTTTTATGAAGATACTATGTATTTCTCCAAGTCTGACTTTCAGGGGGAGTATCTTGAGGAAATTTAGACTCTTATATATAACCTTGAGGAAGATGTTGTGGAAGTATCTGATCAAAATGTAGGTGATTTGGATCCTAGTGGTCAAAACTTGGATTTAAGTGGTTATACCCTACACAACGACACAATAAGTATAGAAGTGGATGAGTTGGAGCCTAGTGGTCAAACTTTGGATCAAAGTGAAAAATGTAAGGATCATTTTTGTAAAATTTCATAATTTTTTGATATCGTTTTTATTTTATTTCACTTTTTAATGATGAAAAATAAAGAAAATCATAAAACATAGAATATTCATCAAAAAGTGGTGCCGCATGTTACATTAATTCCTTAAAATCGTATATTAATTTTAGAACGCAAAACATAAATAAAAATGTAAATTTTTGACTCATCCTGGCTTCCGGGCACCCTATTATACGGGGCATAGGCTTTTTCACAACGTTTTACTTTTTTTTTTTTTTTTTTCTGAGGCCATTTTTGGCAGACACTCCCATAAAAATGTAAGTATTGTGTTTGCAAACTTTCATTTTTTTGACGTCATTTTTTATTTTATTTTTCAAAGATTAAAAATAAACAAAATCATAAAAAATAGAATATTCATTAAAAATTGGTGCCGCTTATTTATTCTTAAAAATTGTATATTAATTTTAGAATGCAAAGCATAAATAAAAATGTAAATTTTTTACCCATCCTGACCCTTGGGCGCCTCACTTCAAGAGCCGGGACTTTTTGACAGCGTTTTACTTTTTTGTCATTTTTTGAGGCCTTTTTTTTTTTTTTTTGCAAGCATGCCCAGAAAAAAGTAAGCATTATGTCTACAAAATTTTATAATTTTTTCACGTCATTTTTATTTTATTTTATGTTTTAAAGATGAAAAATAAAGAAAAGCATAAAAAATTGAATATTCATCAAAAATTGGTGTCACTTGTTGCATTAATTCTTAAAAATCGTATATTAATTTTAGAATGCAAAACATAAATAAAAATGTAAATTTTTAACCCATCTCAACGCCCAGGCACCCCACTTCGCGAGCCGGGAGCTTTTTGACAACGTTTTACTTTTTTCTCATTTTTTGAGGCTATTTTTTGCAGGCATACCGAGAAAAATGCAAGGATCGTGTTTGTAAAATTTCATAATTTTTTTACGTCAATTTTATGTTATTTTATTTTTCAAAGACGAAAAATACAGAAAATAATACAAAATAAAATATTCATTAAAAAATAGTGTGACTTATTGCATTAATTCTTAAAAATCGTATATTAATTTTAGAATGCAAAACATAAATAAAAATATAAATTTTTGACACATTCCGACTCTGGGCGCTCCACTACATGGGCCGGAGGCTTTTTGACATGGTTTTCAAGAACCATTTTTTACTTTTTACAAATAAGCAAATGTTTGAACCAAAATCATTGTTCCTGGTTCTAGAACACTCGTTCCAAACACAACTCAAGTGTTTTATACATTTCAACCTATGCTCTGGAAATAAACCATGAGTGGAAAGTGAACACATTAGAAATTTATAGACAGATTTTTTTACGGTAAAAGTGAAAAATCCCAAAATTTATGATTACTCTCCCAATATCAACAGTTTTTTAAGCATCAATGAGTGAGTGAAATTACCCAATGTCACCAGGCTCTCAACTTTCGGCATAAAACTGTAATCCAAGTATTGTGTGTAGGTGCCATTCGTGTAACAGAAGAAATAGCCTGAAGAAAAAAGAAGCAAATTTACGGGCAATGGCTGCTTCATCAACATATATTATAACAATTAACAACCAATTAAAATTATAGAAGCGTGAGCATTAACAGGTTCAAATTTCATGGTTTCCACAAGAATTTATCAGCTATATTGGCACAACTCTCAGATGTGAATTATTGAAATCTATGTTCTATAGAGCTTATGAGGCATGATTGAAGTTTGAAAGAGGGACGGCGGCACTCGAAATCTTACCTCGGGAGCAATTTTTGAACATCCAAGGCAGGAACTTCCGACCTTGTTATTTCGGCAGCCATCCCTAATCTCAAAAGGTTGATCGTAGTCCGGCTATGTTCTCTCCAACCTGGGATTTGGGCGTTCCGAGTCAACAAGCCGATCCGTTTCTTTGTTTTTGCGTTTTTTCTTCCCCAATTTGGAGGCCAAATTTGTTTGGTTCTGCAAAAATTTGGTAAACGCGAGAGAGAGGAGTGCATATTTTGGTTGACTAAAATTAAACATCAAAGTATCCAGTTAATACTTTAAATCTGCAATGTAGTAGAAATTTGAATGAAGTAGTTTTTCGAAACCATCGTTCAAGTATTATTCCCTTGACTGCACAAAATTAGAAATAAACTACTGCATTGTCCTGAGAGAGATTAGCAGGTGTCTATGTCCTTTGTTTTTAAATGACTGGACGAGAAAATCACATTTCAAGTTATTATCGTGCAAGGACACTCGTACCTTCTTGGCATATGGGGAAAAAAGCACAAGGTTCTAAGGGCAATTTCACCTGGTACAGTGTTTTGGGTGGAGGATGATGCATAACCAGAGACATCATTTTCCAGGCCAATAAAAAAAATTTAAGGAATCGGTCTCTTCATAGGAAGATCCTTCATAATTGTCATCATCAGTCATAACTCGTGCCATGGTCACCACCACATGCATAAGAGACTTATATTAGAGATACATTGAATTTGAGTTCTTTAATGACTTCTGTCAGATACAGAAAACAAAAGGGGTAATGATCTAAACATACACTACAATGTTGAAAAAGAAAGTAACCAAAGTATAGAAGATGCTATATAGAAATCTCTAATCATGTCTTGTGCGCTCAGCACTGGGTTCTGGGTATTTTATTTTAGTATCATATTCTTACGTCTGTCTTTCTAGCAAGAGGTAGCCCAATGGTCCAAAAGCAGCCGATTTCGTGCAACAAGCAATAATGTACACACACACATATTATAAGAAAAAGAAAAAAGAACTTTATATTGATGACATCCAACACAAAGGTAAGAGGACAAGGAGTCCTACAAACAATCAAATTTCCCACTAACCAACTTAATTATGCAAAGATTCTCATGAAAGCCCAATTATAAAGTTTACATGTTCCAAAATGTAAGACATTCCTCATTAGTTTGGCCAGAACAAACAATCAGGCCAATTCATCACTGCAATTCATCGTTCTATAAATTGGTAAAAAAAAAAAAAAAAAGAAAAAAGAAAGTCAACAAACAAGAGAAGCCCATGGTAATTTTGTCCAAATCATGTTAATTTGTAAGAATTACAAATTAAAATTGCAGCACAGTCCTAGTGAAGGCAAGTTTTGGCAACTTTCAAATCAAAAATCATCTTTGTTTTATGGCCAACCCCTAGTTTTTCTTGCTCTGGGAAGTAACAAATAAGCAAAAATAAAAATAGAGAAATTAGGAATGAGGGGAGCGTTTGTTCCAAAAGTCCTTACAATATTGGCCATGGTGTCGTTGGTGCTGGGTCTGAAAGCACTTCTGTGGTAGGACCCAGAGCATTTGACTAGCTCAAATCCAACGACCTGAGACTCTTTTAGCTGCAAGATCTTTGCAATGGGAGGCTGCTGAAGGTGAGCAGCGACAGTGGCCCGAGTGAAGTAATATGTGGCAGTTGAAGGTGTGTCTGCGTGGTTGGAGGTGGGTGAAAAGAGACGCAACGACCGAAGCAGAGAAATCTGCACCAGCCGGAGTTGCAGCTTTGCTATTTAGGGAGCACGAAGAGGAGTTGGAATGAAAAGGTGCCTGAGAGAAGAAGGAAACGATTGATTGAAGAGGGTATAGGAAGAAATGAACGAGGGAGGGGGGAAAAAAACAAAAAAGGCCGACGTGGGTTAATTTTGGGGGTAGAAACGGATACTCCCTTTAAATATGTTAAAGATGTATATACAATTAAAAACAATTTACATGATCGTGGCAATATTTTTGTGACAGCCGGTGTAGTATCTAATAACACAGTAGTTACATAACACACGTTTCCTTTCTGATCAGTGATTGATCCAAAGCGGTTTAGAGGTGTCAAATGTGGACGGCCCGGCCCGGCCCAGCCTGTAATAGTGTCGGATTTGGCACACCCCGGTCTGTTATTGTTACAAGCTGTGCCAGCCCGGCACATGTAATGGGATAGGATTGGGCCTCAGCTTCTTAGTCCGCGGCCCAAGCACGTGGAGGCCCGCGGCATGGCCCTTGTTTGGCCCGGCCCAAGTCCTGATTCGACCCTTGTTCGGCCCGGCTCAAGCCCCCGAAACGGCCCCATGAAACAGCCCATTTTATTTGGTCCATAGGGCTCTTCGCGGGCCCAACGTGTGGCACGTGACGGGCCTCCCGTTTGGCCTGTCACATGCTTCGCGGGAACAATGAAAAAAAACCAACCCCAAAATCCACTATAAATACCCCTTAATTCCACCATAAATTCCACACAACAATTCACTCTCATTCTATCGCTCAACTTGTCTCTTTGATTTTGATTTTAAGTTTTTTTTTTCTCGCGTTCATTCATTTTCTAGCTCTTTCATTTACAAAGTTCAATCAAGTTCAATCAATTTTCAGAAAATAGCCGCATCAAACTTTCCTGATTTCACTGCTCTTCCTAAGTTTGGTGATGAGAGGTAAAAATTCGGACTCATGCACTCAAAATATATTTGTCTTATTTTTCCTATTTTTCTCCCCAAAAAAAAAAAAACATAGAGAAAATTGCATAATTTACCCTTAAAAATGTATGAGTCTGGATTTTTACTTCTTATTATTGATCATTACTCTTTTTCTAGTATAGTTATTTGACTAGAAAAGTTATAATCAAGAATAAATAGTAAAAATTTTAACTCATACACTTTTAAAAGATATTTATCTCATTTCTCTTTTCTTATATATAATTGGATCTGTCTTAAGGGTTTTATATAATTGGATTTATATAATATTTAAAAATTTTACTAAATTTTAATTTAAGGAATGAAATTTTGTGGTGTCATGAAAATAATGACTAGATCATTATATACTAAAAATATACTATCATTACAATAATTATCATGTCATTTTTGCTATATTTATAATATTCTAAAATTTTTGCTAACAAATCAATGTATTTTTGCCATATGGTGTAATTATCACAATAAAAAATGGGATAAGTAAGTAAACCTTATTATTAACTAATGTGACAATCTTTTAAACATTTATCAATAAAATTATATCACCTCATAAGTTGGTACACAAGTTGAGATTATTGTTAGTCTCTCTAACATTATTCTTTTTTGCTGATCTCCTAATATATTTTTTTAAATAAAATAAGTTGCTCTTATATACGTTCTTTTTCCCCTAACTACCTGGTGGAATAGTTTCGCTCCATTTATCTCATGGCTATTCGAAATACCTTTTTTTTTTTACTTACCTTTAAATAATGTAGAATCTAATTTTTCCTTTTTTTTTTCCTAAAATAAACTAACTCAACTTTTAAAAATAATATATTAAGGTAAAAACTAAAATTTTTAAGAAAATTTTATATTTACAAATTCAACAAACTCACACAGCACATGTCACTTTATGAGTATGTCGCCACCAAAATGAGATGTCGTTTTCTGCTCAAAGTTGAAACGATAAGTAGTTTGTTTATGTTAATGGGAGGTTTCTCATGAAAAAAGGATGTTTGCATCTCCTACTAGGACATATGTCGTTTGTTTTTGGGTTCTTTTTTGAACATGCGAGGTTGTTACTTGATAACTTGCATGCTGTATAGGAGAACGACATGTCTCCAAAAAATAATATGGATGTGGATATGGACAATAAGTACTTATAATAATAAATGAAAAATTCCTAAAAAATGATAAATCTATAATAAATGATTAATAGTAAATTGCTAAAAAATGATAAATCTATAATAAATGATTAATATGAATTAAGAGTAATAGGGACTAAATAAAATATTCTAATAACTAAGATTTTTTTTTTCAATCAAATAAGAATAATAAGAAATCTGAATGTATTAGGAGAAATGCATAATACAAATTTGGATTATTCAAGTAGAAACAAATGCCTACTCCTTGTATAACTTCTTGGGTTTCCACCTTATTGACTCTTAATTCCCACCAAAAGAAAGGGTTAAAATAAAATAAAAAATAAAAAACATAGAAAATTAGCACGTATCTACATGGGCTCATAAAAATACATATAAAAAATGGAACCAGTTGCCAGTTCCACTTATTAATGTCATGTAAAACTCATATCCGTTTATAATGTATTTATGTGGTGTTTAAAATCCATTTATACTGGGTATGACATCTTTTCACTTCAGTAATAATTCTAAGATTTTTGTTTTTGAGAAAAAAAAATATAGTATTGGTAAATCAAGAACAAAAAGAAAGAATACCAAGAATTCAAGGTATAGCATGAGTTTAAGAAGTTCTTTTTTTTTATTTTTTTATTGAGAGAGTTTAAGAAATTGACGTTTTATGAGTGTATCATTTTCTTTCATTATTGTCCTTAATGAGTTTTAATGTCATTATTAGTTTAGTGTCGTTTGTCTGAGTCTATGATAGCAGTACCGCTATCGTTTGAATACGTTTTCTTATTGCTGATTTTGATTCACGTGTGATTATCATTTTCAGTTGATGATATTCTATGATATGATATCTGTTGATGTTGTCTCTATAATTATTGTTGGTTTTGAGGCTAATGTTGTTCCAAGAAGATCTTTTTATTTTTGCTGTTACTGTCGTTTGAACTTTGTTATCTTTTCTTATTTGATATGGTTCTATTGCTTCCGGTTTTCAGTTGATATGGTAATTTTATTTTATGATCTGATGGTCGTTTGATAGTTCGTGTCGTTTGTTTAGTTGTCGCGTTTCAAAGTTGATGTTGCCTTGTAGTGGCGGAGCTAGCGTTTTACGTTAATAGACAGGTCTATATATTTTTTCTAAAACAAAGATAACATAAAAATATATACGATAAATTTTATTATAATATTTTTCATGAACTATTAGATACATATTGTGAATTTATTATATGAAAAAATACCCCACTGTAGGGTTTGTGTTGAAACTTTAGATTTTTTTTTTTATATAAAAACATTTAGTTTTGTATACCTCTTTTTTTTTTTATGTAGTTTTGATCAATTTAACGTTTAGAATTGTGCATTACTAATAACAATACTCTACCATAGATTTTTTTTTTTTTTTTTCATTTCAATATCTTGCATTTCAAGGAGATAAAAAAAAAAACCACACTTTATATTTTATATCTATGACATTTATAGCTTATGATTTTAAAATTACACTTCATCTTATATTTTCTTGACCAATGGTCAATTTAACTATAAAACAGATCTTAATTAACGTCATCAATAAAATAAAAGTATTAGGAAAAAAAATTACAAAATGTTTAGAATACTCAGGTCTTTTTCATAGTCAAATTCAAGCTTAGATTAAAAAAATGTAAATTTAACGTAAATTTAAAATATGATACTATAAATGTGATGTAGTAAAAAAATATAAGATATTATAAAAGGTATTACAATTGCTCTTGAGTAAAATGAGTAAACTTGCTTATAAATGAAATATAGGAATAAAATGAAGAAAAATGGTAAAAATCAATTGGAGGTATATATGAGAATATTAATTTTTAATTGGAGCAAAATAAAAAGTTAGAATATTTTAAAGGGTCAAACTTTTATTTTTAAAAAGTGCGCCCCCACTCGGCACCATGTTCGTCCCTCCTGTTGCCTTAACGATATTGTTGTCACTCTATATTCTCGTTTTAAAATGGTCTTGCGTTTTTTTTTATTAGGCGTTGTTTTACTTATTTATTTATTTATTTTTATGCGTTGTTTTCAAGAATATTGTCGTTTTTATGATTGATGCTATCGTTTCAAGTGAATTATATAATTCACTGTTGTTCTTCCCTTTGTTGTCGTTTTTAGGTTAGTGTCGTCTAGTCCTTCTTGATGTGGTTTTTCCATTTTCTAGGTCATTTTTATAATTTTTCTTCTTACTTCAAAACCAAACCATCAATGGAATCTCTATAAATTGTACTTCTTACTGAATGTTAAGTTTTGTCAAGATTACATCAATATCAACAAGTATTGAAAAACGGAACTAAATTAATTTGAATTTATCATTTTAAAGTGCAATACCATTCTCTAACCACATAAAACATAAACCATAATATTTACTTAGCCCAAACACATAAAACAACAACTTTGATCCAATAAACTAATTTGAGTCATATATGCCCAACAATAATATATTGACATGCATATAAAGTAAGGATGAAATGTCAATACTTAAAACTCAACAAAGAGAACCCAAGACAATGTAAAAATAAAATGATGAATGTGAGACATATAACATATTAATCAAGCACTTACCACTAAGGGCTTATGACGTATAACATCCTCTGATCACTTGCTCAAATCTAAATAAAGTACTCAAATCTATGCATTTTTATGGCTTAATGCTATATTCTAACATTTTCAACCTTTAATTAATAAAATTAAAAGTTTTATGCGGGGAGTTTTTTTCACTGTCAAATTTTGTACATCTTATAAGCAACTCACACACACTCGCATATATAATTGAGGCACAGTTAATTAGATTGCAGCATAGGATATTATTGTTATCATATATATATATATATATATATATATATATATATATATCCTTCAATTGCTAGAATGGAACAAAAGTGTGCTTTTCCCGAACCAAAAGGAGACAAGTTTGAAAACCTCAAAATACAAAAAGCTTTGACGAATTTAAAATGTTATCAGTTTTGGAAAAATTAAGCTACTGTTTGATTCACTTATTTGAATTTTATTAGTTTGAATTTTTTAATTTAAATAGAAAAATTTAAATTGTGTAGTTTAAATTGTAGTTTGAATTGATATTTAATGTGTAGTTAAAATTTTAATTTGAACAATGAATAAAATTTACATTTGTGTTTAGAATGTGTAAAAAATAAAGAGAGTACGACACTTTAAATTGTTTTAAAATAGTTTAAACAGATGAATTTAATGGGAAACTAAACTCTAAATTTAACCATTTAACTCAATTTAAACATATAATATAATTCAGACTGCATATATACAAAATATTAATTTAAATTATGCTCACTATTTAAATTGAGTTAAAAGTAAACTAAAGAGGTAAATAAACTTTAATACATATATTTAAAAGCAAAACAAGAAGGATTGTCATTTCAAAGCTTTTTTTTGTTACTTTTTACTAATCTGTAAAAAGAGTCACTTTGGTATTAGAGGAAGAAGGCAGCAAAAGCCAAAAGGGTTCCATGAGTGAACCTTTTTAATTGCTCTTTTTACAATCTTCAAAGCTTATATATTAGCTTCATTATATATATTCTGATTTCAAACTTTTCCACGTTGAGTGTGAACTTAAACTTTTGGGAAAATTAAAAAGACTATCCTAAAATTAAGATAAAAGCTTTCCAATATAATGTCTTTCATGAATAAAGTCCTTAGAAACTTTACTATCCTCATTTATTATGCACAGGTCTAATGTCAATGATTTTTAAAAAAAAAAAATATATGGATGAAAATGAGATTTCCCATGAAAAGGATGACAAAAATAGAGGTTTTTTATTTTATTTTATTTTTAGTGAGAGATGACAATATATAGAGTGTGACTGTCAAAGATAGACACTAGGCTTTTGAAGCACAAAACAAAAAGGGTAGAGAATCTTTTGAAAATCATTTGAGTTTGGAAGAACAAGCCCTGACCATGGGGGATCCCAATGGATTTTTTTTGCCTCACCTTCGCCCTACAACTTCTGAATATAACCTCATATTTTCTCTTGACATAGAAAATTTACCAACTTCTTGGACCCAGATTTATGCTTTTCTTCTCTGATTTATGAATAAAAAATTGGGGTTGGTATGACAAGGAATTTTGTGACTGGAATAACTAAGATTAGCATCCTATTTAATGTTTAATGCAATTAATTAGGTTGTCCAATATCAACTAATGGAATTCAATTATATGCAGCACTTCAAAACAAAAAAGACGTATTTATCTAAGAGGTAGATCCACCGAAATGACTTGTCTATATCACCATTGAACTTTATTTTTTTTCTTCACTTTTTTCTTTTGTTGTAATTCTTTTTTATTGACTTAAGAAAACCTAAAAGGTATGTTCACAAAGGAAATTCAAGATTAGTACCCAATTAGAAAATTATTTTTTTGACACAATAATTGTCGCTTGCTATCATACCCCAAACCTAGAGGTAAGCTTTGAATCCAAGTATCCGCTTCTCTTTTTCTTTCCCTAAAATTGTGGGCAAAAGAAAGGTACTCTACTTACTAACTTCTAACCCTACCTCTATTGAAACCCTTTCACACTTCCCTAATCTTTCATATAAATAATTTAAATTAAAGCTAGATGGCACCTAAAGTTGTTAGAACCTAAGCTTTGCGTCTTTATTTTTTTTTTTATAAGCTGTAAAATTCTCTAATTACTTGCAACTTGGATAAAACATATGAATTTATGAACAAAACAAGTCTTCGGGAAATGAATATATATATATATATATATATATATATATATATTCTCATGAAGAAAGAGATCAATGATATCTCATGTTCTCAATCTAACGGCTACTTGACAACCCATTGAGGTCACATGTGGGTTCATGCTTTTATCAACTAGTGTCTAGTGAGTTCAAAATCACATTAGTTTAAGCATACATATGGGAGATATCATTTCAATCTCATTTAGGACAATGAAAATCGAGGGGGGGAAAAGGCATCAAGTGTAGACTTTCATTATTAGACACTACCCACCCAAAAATAATTGTTCCTACCAAGCATTGAACCTAATCACCACAAATACCATAACAACACAATAATGCTGCCAGGGGAAATTTTAAGAGCAAAGCAATTTGTTTGCCATCAAAAGCAAAGCGCATTGAAACTGCGGGGTTTTTGGAGATCATCTATGATTTCTTACACTACAAAGACCATGATTCTCCGTCTAGTTGCATCCGTGTTTCCACTTTCCAAAAGATAAGATAGTTCATAAACTCAAAAACCAAACTTCTGTATCATGCCATTAACTTATTTAAGCAACCAATGCCACAACTCAAAAACCATCTTAAAACTTCAAGCTTTATGTTAGGCATCACGAAATGTATTGTTTTATGTCATATTGGAAAGACCATTATACCCCTTGAGTTCTATCACGAGTGTAATGTTAGGAAATTGCAAGGTTTATTTCTTGGAGACCATGTAACATTATTTCTTAACATCGGAAAGAGTCGAAGGACCATGACAAATCCCACTTTCTAAAATATTAGATATATAATTTCATATTCACAAAATACACCCTATCACCAACCAAGTACAACCGCATCATGCCATTAACCCCATATCTTAAAAACATATCCTTTAAGAGCATGACAGAATAGGCTAATTATAAGCCCCAAGTGAAAGACAAAAGATGATCAAGAAGAAGATGAAAAATCACACGGAGAAAACTAACCATGTGAGTGAAAATCTTCCTTCTTCAAAACTCATTATCACAGAATTCAAAAAAAAAAAAAAAAAAAAAAAAAAAAAAAACCAAAGCCAACCAACCAACCAACTAGACCCTAAGCAAGTAAATACTAAGCTCCGGACCACCGGACCCATCAGGGTTCATCATGTAAAACGCCTCCGAGTCTTTGGACCCAACAACTCTCTCAAACCTTGCTCTCATATACATAATCTCCCCTTCAAACCCACCACCACCATTGTCACACCCGGGCAAAACTCCGGCACCCATGGAGATGGGCCCCACAGCCCTCAGGACCTTCCACTCCTCGGGCCCACACTCTATTCTCGAAGCGAACCCGCACTTCTTCCCGTTGCAGTAAGTCCTCCAAACCGGCTCTTCGATGAGCTTCACCGGCTTCATCTTCTCTGTTGCCATCGTCGTCGTTTTCTTCTCGCACTCCAGCGCTATTCTGACCAGCCCCGACGCCATTTCCCGGACCAGAACGCTCGTGGGCATGGCGAGCTCGATCAGGAACGCCGGGCTGAGCTTGGCCTCCTCTTGGAACGCAAAGTGGACGTGGCCGCGCCGGTGGCCGAAGAGGGTTCCGACGACTTTGGTCCCTAGATGGCGGTGGTGGTGGCTGCTGTGGTGGTGGGATTTTCGGTGGCTGAAGATGGAGAGAGCCGAGAGGAGCTGTTTGGAGATTTTGTTTGTCGTTTTCTTGTTCTTATGTGGGACCGGGAAGTTGAGGTGGTTTTGTAAGTCTTTGTCGTCGTCGGAGAAGTGGTGGGAGGAGGAGTTGAAGGTGGTGAGGATCTCTACTTCTTCTTCATCGTTGTTGTTGTTGTCGCTTTCATCGTTGTTGGTGTCGTTTTTCTTCCAGTGGAAGTACCGCCGGGAGAAAGAGAAGGAAGACTCGTGCGGGGTTCTTGCCATGATCGTCTTCATTTTGGAGAAAAATGAAAAGATATGGGTTTTGGCCTTGATTCTGTTTTTTCTTTCTATTCTATGAGTGAAGAATGTGATTTTGTTTTGTTGTTGGGTGGTGATTTATTCTTGTGTCTTTGGGGTTGTGAGTTTTTTTTTTTTTTTTTTTGTTGTCAGAGATTGTTGTATTTCTGTAGTGTGGGACAGTGAGACTGAAAAGGGAATGGAAGGGATAGCATGGTGACAAAAAGACGGTGAGCAGCCCCCACCTAACTATATTTCACCAACAAAAGGAAAATAGAGATACACATGTACGTGTATAGCATGTCAAAAGTGTGTATCTAAAAGGTTCACTTTTTATTAGAGACAAGACTATAGTGTTAATTGGTAAAGGAGACAAAGGGCTCAAAATTGGGACAAAAGAAATAGGAGATTTTAAGGTCTCGTTTACTTCGCGGATTCGAGTTTTTGATTCGAGCTGAGATGTGACATTTTTTGAGAGCTTTTTACTGTAGCAGAAAATTTTGATGTGACATTTTCTGAGAGCTTTTTACTGTAGAAACATAAAACTAAAAACTCGAATTGGTGAAGTGAACGAGACCTAAGATAGAGAAAGAGGTGAGGGAGACAATCGCTGTGTTACTTCTCTATCATTTTTGTTTGTGGGGGCTGAGGGAAATGTGCCCTGCCGTAGGGTAGAGAGAGGGAGAGAGATACAGATGTTTGACTTGATGAGTTAGAGAGAGTTGTGAATTGCATTGGGAATAGTTTTTAAAGGGCAGGTAAAAGCCAAAACCAACCGCACCCAACTAGGACCATCATTTTGCACTATGTGTGACTATAGTCCTCTTTATGGCTATACGCGTGGGACTTTAGTCATTTCATGCTTTCCTGTGGCTCGCAACAATGGAACAGTTTGGCATGAGCTAGCCACCCATTAGCCACCTTAGTGTTTTGTGACTTAAAAAGTCCGTGTAATATGTTAATTTAAATTTTTAATTTGAATTAAAATATAATTTTATATAAAAATTTTTTATTATAATAAAATTTAAATTTTAAATTTAAATCCATAAAATAAATAAAATTTTAACGTCTCCTTTTATCATCTTTTTGTCTTTCGGCTGAGTAGAAATCATTAGCAATCAAACCATTGTGGCTACAGATAGTGCCGCTCTACAGAAAAAATAGATAGGCCTTTAAAAAAAAAAAAAAAAAAAAAAAACTTATCTGTTGTGAATTCGTCGACAATGAAGTAAGATAAATTGCTCTCAATCAGATGTTGTCGTTAAATTAGCAAATAGAAAATCAGATATTGTCGTTTATGATGAAATCCTTTACACACTTTACGTATTAAGCTGTCACCATCTGTCACCATCAGTTCATACAATTGCAAACTCAACTATATACAACCCATCAAATTATAAATGTACAAAAAAAGAGAGAGGGGTTCTACTGTTCACTCACTTAGCCTGTTTATTGTACAGTAACTCTATTTTTCTGAGTTTGTCATTTGCTTTTCTTCTCTTTCTTTTTCTTTTTTTTTTTTTTTTTTTTTTTCTGAGTGTGTGGGCAGTTTTGTTTTTTTGGCGCATTTCTTCTTCGTTTATTTTCTTGTGCGTGGGTGATTTTGAATTTTTTCCGGTTTAGGGTTTCATTGTTTTGCTTCCCTATTGTTTTGCTCGAAGTTGTTCTCTGTGGCCGCCTCTTTTATTTGGCCCTCTGTTTTGGCTCGTCCTTTGCTTTGACTGCTTCTTCTGTTCTGATATTCTTTATTGTTGTCGTTTCTTAAGGTTCGTTTAGTTTTTAAATTCGAATCATAATTCATAATCGTTACGGTATTTTTTCTCATAAAAAATACACGTAAATTAAAAATAGTTCAAATCACATGATTTGAATCTACGAACCAAACAGAGACTCTTAATTTTTGTTTGGTTGATGTTTTCAGTGCAGATATTTTTCATTGGCCTCTGCTCCTTTTTCTTCTTTCTCGATTAGGGATTTTGCTTGGGATTTTTGTTGTTTTGACGCATGTTTTTGTTCTTTCCATTAGGGATTTTGGTTGGGTTTTCTACTCTGCTGTTTTGATTCGTGGTGTTCTTGATCTTTTTCTGTCTTCTTTGTCAAGTGAATGTTGTCGGTTCTGTGTAATGTTTTTTATTAAATAAATTTGTGCCCTTTTTCTATGTTCTTCGTGGGGGTGATTGTCGTGAGTTCTATGTAATTTTTTTTAAGTTAAAAAAATTATTTAGATGCTGATATTTTTGAAGTTTGGTTATAATTTACTGTTATTTTGTGGATTGGAATGTTGTCGTTGCTTTGTGTTGTTTTTTATAGTGCTTAGAAAGTATCTTCTTATTGTTGATAAATGTTAAATGTTGTTTATTTTATGGATTTAAGTTTTTAATTTAAGTTGAAATGTGATATTTTATGAGAATTTTTTATTGTAATAAAAAAAGTTAAATGTGATATTTTTTAAAAAATTTTATTGTAAAAATTTAAAATTAAAAACTCAAATTCATAAAGTGAACAAAATTTTAGATGTTTTTTTTTTTTTTTTTCACCAGTATATAGTGCTCATGTATTGATTTGTTATTCATTTATTTCATATGCGTACTTTTATCCAATACATGGTATTTTCGATTTGTGTCTTAACACGTTTCTCTTTTTTTGGCTGCTGCACTTCATTTTAACCTACTTATTGCTCGCTCTTTTAAGCTTTGTACTTTTCACCTGTCTTTGATTGGTTGATATTCTCCAGTTGAGGCAATGTTTGTAACATTGCAGGTGCGATTATTAACTATTGGGCATACTTTTTTAATGTCTGTTATTGATATTAAATCCTTTCACTGAGAATAAATTGAGAATAAATGGCTAAAGACAAGTAACATAACTACTTCTAAATTAAGACATTTTTAATTTTCTCAATTATTAATACTCACTTTTTTAAAATTTTCATTTTGCAGTTGAAAAAAAAAAAAAAAAAAAGTCCACATAATGAGAACTAGTATAGAGGATCTAATCATAAATGGCTACACCCACTGAGCTAATAATTCTATCCACAAAGAATGTGACAGATAGGTTAGGTTTTTTTTTTTTTTTTTTTTTTTTTTTTTGAATATTTATATTATAGACAGGTAGTGATTAGTGAAGGTTCTTTTAACTGTTAAATTAATCTTTTTTAAACAGTTTGCTCTATTAAAGAGGCACTTTTATGTCATGCATATTTTTAACTAGGATATTCGACCAAAACACTAAAACTTAGTCCAACTGCTAAAATAACATTCACTATCGATAATGGAAAAAAAGCCTTCCCTAATATAGAGAAAAAATATCTCATTTTTAGTACGTTGGTTTAAATTTTATTAGTTTAAACTTTTAATTTGAGCAAAAAAATTTAAACTTTGTGGTTTAAATTATAATTTGAATTGACGTTTGAATGTGTAATTAAAATTTTAATTTGAACAAAGAATAAAATTTAAATTTGTGTTTGGTATATGTGAAAAGTAGAGAGAACACTTTTTTTGTTAAAAAATAGTTTGAACTATTGAACTTGAAGGAGAGAGCTAAATTCTAAATTAAGTTGTTTAACTTAATTAAAATAGAAAATATAATTTAAACTGAATACTAACTAAACGTCATTCAAACTGTATTCATTGTTTAAAAATAAATTGAATTGAATTAAATTAGTACAACAAGTGGGATAGTAACATTTTGATTAAAAGGGACGGTGACATCACAAGAAATGGGAACAAACGAAGAAACAATATCCAACCGAACAACATAATGAAAATTTAATGATTGAAGAGCTGGAATAAGACAGATGAAACTTCATAATGAAAAGTCTCAGTAAAAAACCCTAATGATTGAATCGAAATAAGAAAGATGAAACTTCATAATGAAAAGTCTCGTTCATTTTAAACCCGATTATTTTAAATTTGAGTTTTATTACAGTAAAAAAATTTTAAAAATAGTTACATTTAATTTTTTTCATTATAGTAAAAATTTTTTACATAAAATTATATTTAAACTCGAATCAATAAATTAAATGAGTCCTTAAAATCCTTGGAAGAATAAATTTGATTGTACTGACAAAAAGAGGTCTTAAAAATCGATGGTGGAGAAGGCTACAAGAAGAATCTCCGCAGGGATCACAACCTATAAGTAGAGAAGACGACTGGTGAATGAGACTTTTTCTCTGTTCACCTTATCGAATTGATTTTTGGATTTAGAGAGTCCTAAGAACATCACCAGCATTTTCATTGTATTGTGATTAGAATTTTAAAGTCTCAGAGAGTGTTAAAAATTAGAAATAAGAGGTGATTAATCATGATTTACTAATTTTACACAAAAATACACGTCTCAGAATGATTTTAAATCATGATTCTGAATGTTAAAAAAAATTAGTTAATGTCTGGAGTTAAAAGCAGAAAACCTCTCAAACACACCTGCCACAAAAATTTCCTTTTTCTTAATGTGATATTTTTTGTTTTTTTTTTGGCAAAGACTCATTGAAGCCTTTGTCACAATGAACTTCATATGCTCAACATGTGATGGAGACAGTTCTTTTAAGTCAAAATGGTTAATTCCAATTTCTGTTAGCACCAAAACTACACCGTCCTACAAGGAAAACTAAAGTTAAAGTACCGACAAATAGCTTTCACAGGTCAACCACCTATGACCTATAAACCAACTACTTAAACTAAGATTGTAACATCTATTTACATGTAACCACTTAATTAAATTCTTGTTATGATTTGTTGATGATGAAAATGCTATCCCACAAAATGGGTTGGTGAAAATTGTTTAACACTTAGAGGAATACAAGAACAATCTAGAAGAAAGTACATTCGGAAGTGAAAAATACTGCGCAAATAACATCTATTAAGCTTCTAGCTTACCAAGTCCACCCACCAGTACTGCAATATCTTTGGAGAGATCATTCGTGCTGAATAAAGTAGCCAAATAATGGCAAATTTCTAGTAAATTAAATAAATGGGAGAATTTTGATACGCTTGACGTACCGGTGAGTTAAGTTTTTTAAACTATTGAATCTATGTAGTTTTTATTTTTATACGATTTTATACAGATCCAACGGATAAAAAACCTGACATATCAGTATGTTGACGTACCAGAGAAGGTCTAAAAAAATTTATTCTTCATTTTTTTTTTTCTCTTTTTGAGAGATTCTCGGTATGCATGATGTACCGGTAGGTTTTTTTAACCATTAAATTTGCGTACTTTTAAATTTTTATATGATTTTATGTAAATTTAACAAATAAAAAATCTGATTTACCAGTATGTTGGTATAGTTTTTTTTTATTTTTTTTATTTTAATGGAAAGACAATAAAAGAGTTTAAGTATTGCGATTAAATCATCCAGATCTCCATATATTATTAGTTAACAGAAATAATAAATGTCATTTATAATGCCTTCACTAAAGCAACTGTTTGTCACTGTAAGTGGATATTTTCTATCATTTTTTACTTCATACTAATGATTCCGGGTTAAACCTAATCCTGAGCTTCCATGATGAATTCGGGGTTAAAACAATCCAGTAAACCGTTTGTCCCAAAAAAAAAAAAAAAAAAAAAAAAAAAAAAAAAAACAAACACCGCAGGTAAACTAGAATAATCAATATCACATTAATAGTTATGACTACACACCTTGTGCTAATATATAGACCTACCCGATTTTCCTTATTAACTGATTTCACAATGTGAACATATTAAAGGGATAAAACTGCTTTGGTAGTATAACGAATATTTTGCAAGTCTTCTAAATTTTTAATAATATTAAAATAGTATTTATAAGTTTTAGAACATGATTTTTTAATAGGAAAATATGGACAATACAAAAAAGAACAACAATAATTTATGGAAAACAAAATAATGAAATCATTACAACACTGATTGAACCTTTGTACCAAACTCGGAAACTGAATTGTAAGGATGTCGAGGCACGTGATTCACGCTTTCCTTAAAACAGATTCGTCCCCTCCGGCAAGTGCTTGAGGCAGCGTTGGACGTCCGTCTCCCAGGATACAACGACAACGACGGTAGCTCGAAGCACTACCAGAACCGTCTGGAGAACTAGAACTCGGACCTTCCCTCTATCACAAAAACTGAACTACAAAAGAAGATACAGAAAGAACTCAGAAAAAAAAAAGAGCCGAGAGGGAGGAGAAGAGATTTCCAGAATGAATGTCCTCTTCCTTCATGAAGAGACCTTTTATATAGGCTCTTGAGAAAGGCCTTGTACAGCAAGGTTCGGACTTTTATGAAGGAAAACTGATGCCATTAAGGTTATTAACCATGGCTTATTTCAGTTTTCCTCCATTGATCACCGTTAAGCCCCATTATGCTCATTAATCTTAGGCCAAACAGTTGGAAGAACTTGGGCAGAATAAAATAAAATTGCAAAAACTTAGCTCGCACAGAGAGGATTTTCTGGTCCGACATTTGTGTCGGCACACATTGGGCCTCAAACCCGCTGGGACTGTGATTCGCACCCCCATTGCGCGTGAGAGAGCCTCTCTAACATACATGCTTTCGTAGGCTTTAAAGTGCAATCACTTATAAACACCATTAAGGCTTCATTCCTAGCCAATGTGGGATTTTTTTTGTAATTTTCAACTACATTAACAACTTCAAGTAACATACTTAGAACATCAATTTCTCATTCACCTAATATCCATTTTGAGTGTATGAATAATCGATTTCGATCTCCTCGCTACGGAGAACGCAAATCTATCGAGATCCGTCCCCAAAACTAATTGGGCCTCTTTTCAAAATGGGCCTCAAAATAGGCTTTTAAAATGACTTAACAAGCCATTTTCCAACAACTAAGTCTTATTTTTAGTACTTAAAATGTTAATTGTACTCTTACTATTTTTTCATTAAACGGAACACGATTTTTTAATACCTTAAGCCTTATTTTTAGTACTTAAAATGTTAATTGTACTCTTATTATTTTTTTTCATTAAACGGATTGAAATAATATTATAATTCGGAAAAAAAACAGTAAATTAACCCTGTAATCAATCATACCTATTAGTCTTATACCTTATAAAACTCCCCAATTTTCTTCCCCTTCTCTTTCCCATTCAACACTTCAAGCGTATTTGGAACTCATTTTAAAATTATTTTGTTTTTTGTATAAAAATGAAAATGAAAACGTTTTCAATCTTAAACAAAATTTATTTTTGAAAATATATTTAGTAGTTTTATCAATAGATAGTTTTTAGTATAAAAAACCTTATTAATGTCTCTCTCTCACTCGTTGCTCGAGAAGGAGAAAACAAAAACAAAAAATAAAAAATGACTAAAAGTCGTTTTTTATTTCTCTCTCATTTTACACTAAACAAAAAATCGTTTTCCTTTCTATTTTTTTGTTTTTATTGCGCCAAATGCCATTTTGAAACGTTTTCATTTTTTCTTCTTCGAAAAATGTAAAAAATAAAAAGAAATCAATTTTAAACACGGCCTTCATTTCTACCCCTCTTAGCTGCTCATAATCTAGAATTTGGCGCGAGTTATCTGTTGGAGATTTTAGCTGAGGACGGCTGGAAATAAGTTTGTAGCAGCCCTAACAGTCTCTGGGGTTGAGAGTTTTAGTGAGTTAGGGTTAGTTAATTTGGGTTTAATTATTTGATGGGTTTGTATCTGTTTTACTCAATATATATGGTTGTGCAAAAGTCTGAGCGATAATGGTGTTAGATTGGATGTTGTTTCGGAAGAAGCCTTTATTTGCACACTAAATGTTTGATAAAATGTACTCTTGAGCAAAGCCCATCACAAATAAGTTTACAAATAAAATAAAGGGATATTTTTTGATACCGCAACGTACTAATAAATTAGTTTTTTTAATCGTTAAATTTAAATAAAATCATGTAAAAATAAAAAAATATGCATATTTAATAGTTAAAAAAATTTAAACTATTGATATACTGACATACTAAAAAATCTCTCATAAAATAAAAAGAAAGTAATAGAGAAAGTAATAAAGAGAACATAAAACATACTGATGGAGAGCCAAAGCCCATCACACATTAGCTCACATAAAACATCGCTAATAACACGTACGGATCATGCCCAAGGAAACCGGAAATCAATACATGCAGCAAATTTCAATACATATATATACGAGACAAAATGTGAACACACATATTATACACATGCATGATCACTTTATTTAAGCCTCGAGAAGGTGAGCTTCAAGATCTTTGGAGAGATCGATTGTGAACTCGAGCAGTGTATGGGGGGGTCTCTAATTTCACCGTGTAGCTTTTAGTATTCTAAAGTTTTATTTATTTCACTGATTTGAGTTTTTAATTTTAATTCTATTACAATTAAAAATTCTTATAAAAAATCACATTTAATTTTTTTGTTATAGTTAAAAACTCTTACATAAATTCACATTTCAACTCAAATTGAAAACTTAAATCAGCGACCTGAATGAACCCTAAAGTCCAGTGCAAAATGTTGCCATCGGCACTGCCGGAGCCATTAGGAGATGCCCCCACTGAGGTTTTTTTTTTTTTTTTTTTTAAATAGCCTTTAAAAATGTGTGATTTTATCGTTTTGTCTCATTGAAATATATATATTTTTTTAATATGCGCTCATATTGAATTTCACACTTTTTTATTACTTCAAAAAAAAATTTAATATATGTCTCAACTGAAATAAAAGTTTGTCGCTTTGGGATTTGCTTTAATAGTGACTACGAATGTCTTGAGGTGCTCGGTAAGGTCTCCTTCAATCACTTTGAGAGTTATTGAATTCTTTTCGTCGTCCATGGCTTTAACTTATCCACATGAATGCAGTTCATCACTTCTATGTACTGCTATTGAACTACTCGATCAAAATGAGATCATTACCCGTTACTTTTATAATTTGACTCAACTGTTTAACAGAAATAAACATATAATATTAAGAGCTAAACCAATAATAGGTCCCTAAACTTTCTTCGCTCCCTAGAAATAGTTCCCGTTAATCAAACGAATACTTTAATGCAAGTAAGTCTGTTAATCAAACCAAACTTCTCTTCGGTAGATACAAAGAAAGCCTTGAATATTTCCACGATCCCAAAACATAAGTACAAAAATAAACATAAAGCATCCGATAGACATAGAAGTTAAGAAGGTAGTGGTAGAGACGCGTACAGCATAATAATGCAGTTACATTATTTAGTCAATTGGGAAGGGATTGAAACCGCTCTGCACCATTTTCTCCAAAGGCCAAAAGAGAGGTTTTGGGAGGTTGTTCCAGTCGTACCAATCCCAACCATCACACTTGTTAGGCTCAAGATTTTGAGGCACTTGGTCACTGTCTCTCAGAACTGCTCGGACGAAGATGACCACGTAATGGGATGGTTTTGGCTCTTCCAAAAAGACATTGTTTGTTACTGTGAGGACCTCCATCTTCTCAATGACCAAACCAGTCTCTTCCTTTACTTCCCTCGCCGCACAATTCTCAAAGCTCTCTCCTATGATCAAATTTAGAAGAAACTGCAAGTCAGCTTAATTGGTGGATCATGATTGATTCTTTACATGTCCTGAAATCTTTGAAACTTTATTCATTTACTTATTCCTGGTTAATGACAATAAAAAAAAAAAAAAAAAGTACACTGTTGCCCTCTAAATTTTTCTTTTTTATTTTTTCACAATACATCCCAAATTTTCAAATTTTAAAACATAAAAATCATACAACCTTTTTTTTGATTCGTGTTCAAAAAATCAATAGCGATTGAAGTCCGATTCCAATACAAGAGATTTGTATATGACCAAATTTGAAAAATGATGGATTTTATTTTAACGTGCAAATTCCGTGTCTTGAACCATCAATTTTATAACGTTGATTAGCTATTTAAATTTAATTGCTATTTCTATCGTTACAAAATTAGGTGTTGACCCAACATGGACAAAATTAACGGTGTGGGACTCCTCCATTTGCGTGAAATCAGCTGACTTTACCAAGTTTGTTTGGGCCAACACAAACAATGATAATACAGACTGCAGAGCACATAGAATATGAAAATGTAGCACTCTAGATTCTGGAATTTTCCAATGAACTTATTTTGTAAAAAATACCCATAAACAACCGATGTAAAGCTAATAACAAAAAAAAAAAAAAAAATGTAAAAGATGAAAATGACTAGAATATTAGAGAGAGAGAGAGAGACAAACTCAAGGTGGCCGCCGGGGAGGGCAAAGGTGGAATCACCGATGGAGGAGCGACGCTTTCCCAAAAGTACAGTTTTGCCCCTCAACAAGAACACCGCTACCCCTACTCTCGGCACCGGTCCCTCTTTCCCGTTTTCCATTCTTCTTCAAATCTAGTCTTTAACACAACAAAACTGTGGACTATTCGGCTTTGGCTTTTTCCACTTCTGTTTGGTTTCGCTTCATTTTTATACTGAGAAAACTACCCAGATGGTCAAAGGAGTGTGACGACTGACGAATAGTGTAGGCATTGTCATAGTCAAATTGGTTGTCACGTGGAAAGCTGTGATTGGCTTCTTGATGGGTCCTTTCTGCGTATGAACTTCCAACACATATTTTTCTTCGCTATTTTAAACCTTTACCTCAACTTGGTTTTAACAATTTATCCCTTAAATTTTTAATTTTAATATATTATTTCTATTTATTTATAAATTTATTATAATATGTTCCATTATAATAATTATTATATTAAATTAATATCAAAAAGACATGTTTAATAAAAAAATTTAACATCTCAATTTAAATATAATATAAATTTTTTAATTTTTTAATTTTTAATCCATTATATCTAATAACAAATTTGAGTAAATTTAATAAAATAGAAACATTGTAACAATTTTTTAAATTTAAAGGGTTGATTGTCAAAATAAAAAGTTTAATGAACAATTTTTAAATCATGACAAGCCGGAGAGAACTAAGTAAATTACTTATGTATAGAAAATAATTGAAGTAAATAAACTATTTATAGTAAATAGAAGTAAACTAGAAATTTATGTAGTTAAAATTTTTTACAAGTTTTAATTGAAAATTTGTGTAGTAAAAAATTCTTTTTACTAATCACAAATAGAAATTTTACGATTTTTACTGCTAAAATGTTATTTACTCCTGACTAGCTGCCTCTCTGCCCCTTTTTTCCATCCGAGCTTCATGGCTTAATAACTTGCGCAGCAAGCTCACCTTTCTTCCAAGAAAAGAAGGCAAATTATAAAAAATAAAAAATAAAAATTGAATGACTTATCAATATCTATTTATTCCATTCTACTGAAGGAGAATGATTTTTTTTCCCGGGGTCCGAAGCATTTCCCATGCTATTGTTGGTTTTCAAGACGATTTTCAGATGTAAAAATGTGTGTCTAGTGGATTGTGTATAAAAAAAATTTTATAAAATTTTTACAATATTCTATAAAATTTATTAATTTATAAGTGAATAAATTAATCAAATTAATTTATATACGTAGTGAACGATTATGTTGATAATTTGAGTTGTTTGACTACAAACAATCCTCGCTCTAAGTTTTCTACAAAAACTTGAATATTTCTCGTCTAGTCCTTGATACCTATAAGACCTAAATTGTGGGCTCTAATTTAGAATTATAGGATTGATCAATCACTAATTTTCTCTTCCATAAATATCAACACATGTATGAGGTGGAATCGGGAATGGAACAACTTTTCTTCTTTTTTCTCTCTCGTTTACACGTCCACCTCTAGTAAGTTACACGCTAACCAACTGCGTGTTACATGCCTACACTAGGCATGTTACACACGTAATGACCGAGAAAATCCTAAAATTAAATAATGTAAATTTATTTATTTAAGTAAATGATTTTTCTTTGAGAATTTCAGGTCATATTTTGTGATTGAAGGATTTATGGAATTAATATCAGTATTCCTAAATTTTGTAGCAAATTTTATGATTAATTCATAAAATTACAAGCAAGTAAAGTCAGTCGATAAATTCTTATCGCAATTACGGCGGAAGAATTCTCAGTTCATATACAGTTTGAGAATTTAATATCAAAAATCTCCCAATACAGTACAATATTAGCAGCGTATAGAGAAACACTATGACATTTAAAGAGAAAACCCTTAATTTCTTAACAGATAAGGGAAATTATAAGGGTAAAGCTTTTAGTAGAAAGATAAAGATACGGTATGAGCTCGAGAGTTGATATTGTTAAAAATGATGTCATTTATGGGATATAGTGCAAAAAAAGTTAATATTAAAATTTATGTAGTCTGGAGATAAGAAATTTGGAAATCCTCTCTTTTTCTTCTCCAATTACGGCCGGACACGTAGATGGCCAAAACTTGATGTGAAAATTGCAAGTGCACAATATCGCATACAAGTAATAGAGTAGTGAATAGAGTATCACTTACGAAAATAAATGTAACATTACACGTTGGTCTATACAAGAATTGCAACATTACACGTTGGTCTCAATAAATGTATCACTTACAAAAATAATAGAATTGTTAACACAATTTTATTAACACAATGGAAAAGAATTAAAGTTTGTAAAAGGATAATAACAATATGACAAATAATTATTACAGACGTAGGTCTATTAACTCTACAAGATTACAATAACCTTACGATAACATTAAGCCTTGCTATTGTTTTATTTGCCTAACATTAAAGTATTAGCCTAATTTTGTAAACTTTACTATAATAAATATGTACTTTATTATGTTTATTAAAATTAATAAATTGTGCACATTTTACTTTTTATTTTATTTATTTTATTCAAATTTTGACAATTTATTTTCATAATTTAAATAAGTATGCAACTTATATTTATTATTTCATCATCCTATGATTATAATAAATATTTTAATTATGATTAACTCTAATATAATAAGCACACAACTTATTTTTTAAATTGAAAATACAAAATTTACTTAAAAGATATGTTAATATTTTTACACTAGTTATTATGAGTGTAAGTAAACACATGAATACAATTTGTAGTGATTTCAATTTCAAATCTTGTCACCAAATAAATAATTAATTCTGACTCCGATTCTTTATTTCGAATCCTATCAACTTCGAATCTTACTCACTCTAATTCATAGTTATTCCGAACATGTCTTCTATGTATCAACTCATGCATGACCAAGGAAAAAATGGCCGATAGGGACTTATTACTTACGGCAGATATTAATGCTCAATCTCTTCATATAGTGGTAAGATCACCAGCACTAATATTATACACTTTTCATAGCCTATAAAGACAACCCGATGGAAAATATAAGACATGTAGAAGAATTTCATGATAGTGAACATGAAAATCTATTGGTAGAACACAATTTTTAATTAATAATATCATCTAGAAATTATATTAAAAAAAAAAATATGAAAATTTTATCAAACTCGATAAAAATCTGATGATTCAAATTGTATTATGTTGATAGAATATTTTTTTTCATATTTATCCTAATCACCCAATGTAAAATTCCCTATATCTTAAAGCAACACTAAACATGACATGATATCTTTGTTTTTTTTTTTTTTTTTTTTTTTTTTTTTTTTTTTTTTTTTGTTCACATAGTCACTAGCCACGAGCATTAGTTTTTGTCCTTGTCTTTTTGGCCAATCAATGGTCACACGACACATTTTTTGGACCACAAAATGCTTCTCACCCTTTGAGTGTTCTAAACATTAGCCATGCATTACTTTTTTAGCATTTTCTAAGATTTCTACGTTAATGATAAACAATTAGACAAGTAGCAGTAACCTTGTAGGTTTATGTGGTCAATAACCATTTTGTACACGTGTACGCATCTTATTTGCTGAAGTTTGTTTGGATATCGACATTAAATTAATATTGAACACACGGGACCAGCCTGATGTGAACGGTGCTAAACCAAATCATTGTCCACAGATTTTTTTTAATCCACTGTTGAACATGATTAGATTCTCTAATTAAAGAATAATACACTCACCAAATAGTAAACAGTAACTTAAGGAATATGCTTTTCGGATCTGATTTGATGTCAGAAGAATCTGGCGGGGATAATACTTCCAACTATATTTAATTTCTTCATAATATTGCACATTCCAATTTTTGTTTATAATTACGGTACGTTCATTTTATTAATTTAAATTTATAATTTAAATTAAGATATAATTTTATGTAAAATTTTTTATTATAATAAAAAATTAAATGTAATTATTTATAAAATTTTTTTACTGTAATAAAATTTAAATTTTAAATTTAAATTGATAAAATAAATGAGATCTAAATTAAATATAAAATTCTACAAGAAATTAAGAAAAGAAGATCCCTATGTTGACATGAAAAGTATTGAAAAAGTTTGTGGTCACGATGAACATGAGATTTTTAATATAATTACGTCAGAATGCATATTGAAGGGACATGGTATGATTATTTAGTATAAAATATTAAATGATTAATGAAACATCTTTCATTTTTTTCTTAAAAATGTTGTATAAAATTTTCCCACATATTTATGCTTTCTTTTCTTTTCATTTTTTATATTTTCTAGCGAAATTTGTAACCTAAAAAAGAAAAGTAAATTTTAAAATAGTATTAAATAATATTAGTAGGACATAATTATGTACTAACGGATCTTTAATAAGTTTTACTAAAATAACGTAGTTTTATTTGAAATTATATCACTTGCTAATATTTTTTCATACTATACTATAAATTCTCAAAATAAAAAAACCAGGCTTACTACTTTTAAATGGAATTCTTTTTTTTTTTTTTTTGAAAAGTCTTATTTCTACATTTAAAAAAAATGAAAAGCAGTATTTCAAAATAATTTTGGCCCCGTTTATTTTCGTTTATTCGAATTTAAAATTTGAGTTTTATTATAGTAAAAAGCTCTTATAAATAATCACATTTAACTTTTTTATTATAGTAAAAAATTCTAATTTAAAATCATATTTTAACTCAAATTAAAAATTTAAATTAACGAACTAAACAGATTTTTTATTATTTTAAAATTCCCAATAATTTTCCCATTGCCGAGTAAGAGTTATTTGTTTCATGAAATGATTTTCTTGCGTTATTTTTCTGTAGAATTAAAAAATGGGGAATCACCTGGTCAGAGTCTCAACAGAGAAGCACGGCTTTCAGTCCAATCCCAAATGGACCCAAAATAACTGTCCTGTATTTTCGGCCTTATTACCACGTGGCAGACAAGCCTTGGCAGTTTCACACACTAAAAAGACGTAGGCCCCACAATTCCCCCAAAAAATATCCGTACACACAAATACATCTACGGAACGACACCATCTCCATTCATCTTCATTTCTCCCTCCTCCACCATCCTCTCTCTCTCTCTCTCTCTCTCTCTCTCTGCTCCATCACTTTCTCTCTCTAATCCCAGACGCACTTTCTCTCTCCTCTCTCCCTGTTCCCGCAACAATGACGGACACGACGGACGACATCGCCGAGGAAATCTCGTTCCAGAGCTTCGATGACGACTGCAAGCTCCTCGGCAACCTCCTCAACGAGGTCTTGCAGCGAGAAGTCGGCCCCGAGTTCACCGAGAAGCTCGAGCGCACTCGAATTCTCGCTCAGGTTTCTCTCTTTACACTGATTTTCCCTCGTTGAAGAAATTCATTCTTCCATTGCTCTCTCTCGCCTACTTACAGTACTTACTCCGATGCCCGATGGCGATCGTTGTAGCTGCGTTTTGCATGTGTTTGTATTTTCATGGATTTCTATGAGTTTTTAGGGATCGTAGTTTTGGATGAGAAAACAGAGGAGTGAATTTATGTAAACGGAGACGATCTTTGTTCTGCGATGTTTGGATTGGTCAATGAATACATGATTGAGCTTTTTGCGTGAGGTTGAGCAATGGTAGATTTGAATTTATATTTATTGTTACAGTTTTTGTTTTTGTGCTTGGTTTGGGGATTTGTAAGGTATCAAATGGTTAAAACTCCATCTGTGATATTTTCTTCACATTTCTTGAATTTCGCGGCAACCAAACGTGTTTAGCTGTGAGAAAATGAGTAATGAATGGGGTCTTTGTGTCCAGAGTGCTAGTAACATGAGGATGGCAGGGATAGAAAACATGGCAGAGCTGATCGAGAAGCAGCTCTCTTCAGAGATATCCAAGATGTCCTTAGAAGAGGCTTTGACCCAAGCTCGCGCGTTCAGCCACTACCTCAATTTAATGGGCATTGCCGAAACTCATCACAGGTACTAATATTATAGTATGCTGCTATTTGTTCTTATTTTTTTATCCCCCTTTTTATTACTCTAATGGGAATCAACAGGGTGGACTGTTTGGCCATCCTCACTGTTTTTCGGTTCTCAAAGTTGTGTTTTCAGAAATACAACGACAAGCCTTAATCCCATCTTAATTGGGTTGATTATATGAATTTCACTTTTCCACACTTTCCTGAAGGCTTAAATCTAAAATGTCATTTCTAACTACTTCAGTCCATGTAATTCTTGGTCCATTCCGCCCTCTCCTAGTATTAGGTATAAGAATGTCCTCCTAAGCACAAAAAAATTCAGTTGCTTTTAGAGAACAAGGATTTTAGCTTGTAGAATTTACTGGATAGTTTAAGTTTGCATACTTCTCACGCTGTTCTAATTGAGCAAGTATGACGCTTCTGAGATCCTAAAACAGGATGTTGTCTTTGACTAGGTTCCTAACAGTCCGAAACTGAGCATTGAATTTCCTTGATTTGTTTCCGTGGAAACAGTTTTTGACATATTTTTTCAGTTTTGAATCACAATGACACTTCTTCGTTTCTTAGGAGGAAAATAAAAATTGAAAAAGAAAACCTCAATGGATTTCTGGTTTACTTTGTACAGGGTTCATAAGCAAAGGAATTTAGAACTTCCTTCAAGATCATGTGATGATGTCTTCAATAAGCTTTTGCAGGGCGGGCTTCCCCCAGAAGAGCTTTATAACGCTGTTTGCAAACAGGTGTGCAGATCATTATATGTTTCCAGATTCTAGTTTTGTATATGGTTCTTTGCATATTATACCAGGAAAGAAAGAGATTCTTGAACTTATTATATTAAATTGAGGTTATGCATTTGTATGTTTCCTTCGCTTCTTCAGCTACTCATAGAATATCATATATATTTGGGTTGGTGCTGATGAGTTGTTCAGGCTTCCTATTCTTAAGTCTCAAGTTCTTGTTGCTCCAGGAGGTTGAGATTGTGCTTACTGCACATCCCACACAAATCAATCGACGGACCTTACAATACAAACACATTAGAATTGCTGTAAGTTGTGATTGGTTGTGTCTTAAATATGTTGTGACTGCATCTCTTGTCATAAACAGACTACGTCTTTTGCAGCATCTTTTAGATTATAATGACCGACCTGATTTAAGTCATGAAGATCGAGAAATGCTGATTGAAGACCTGGTACTCTTTCTCCGAGCTCATTTTCTCCTTCAAAAATGTCTTTTCATGGGGTATTGGATAGGAAGTTTGTGTCTTTGTTAATGTCGGAATTCTTAATATTCTGTCGTCTCTGTTTCCTTATTTCATTTTTAGGTGAGAGAGATAACTTCAATATGGCAAACAGATGAACTTAGGCGACACAAACCTACAGCAGTTGATGAAGCTAGGGCAGGTTAAAATCTTGATCCCTGTTTTAAATTATTGGAATAGACCATCTTTGGCTCTCAGTATGTGATTTCATACTAACTGAAATCTCTATTTATTTTCTCAGGTCTGAACATTGTGGAACAGTCTCTTTGGAAGGCAGTGCCTCATTATTTGCGGCGTGTCAGCAATGCTTTAAAGAAGGTGTCTTTTTTTGAATTCTTCTTCTTTTGCTAGGAGATTCTTCATTTTCAGGAATCTGATGTTTGCGATACATTGATACACACATTTAAAGATTCTCCTTGGTATTCCTTTTATTTTGTTTTTCACATCATTGGATTTTGTCTTATTAATTTACCAGCACACTGGAAAGCCTCTTCCACTGACTTGCACACCAATAAAGTTTGGATCTTGGATGGGAGGAGACAGAGATGGGAATCCCAATGTGACATCAAAGGTAGGAACTTTATTCTGTATGGGTTTATTAACCTTTCCAACAACAGTCTAGTTTCTACTGATCCTGTTACACTGTATGAAAATTCCCTCAGTCTTGGGCTGTTATTTTGTAGTTTACTCATAATGAGACTTTTGCGTCTCTTTCTTTTGCTTATTTCAGGTTACAAGGGATGTCTCTCTGTTGTCTAGATGGATGGCTATTGATCTCTACATCCGGGAAGTAGATAGCCTCAGATTTGAACTATCCATGAATCAATGCAGTGATACATTATCAAGACTGGCACATGAAATTCTAGAAGGAGGTTTTCTTCCAATTTATTCAGAAGCTCTAATAGAGTTGTATTATAATTGGATTCCTCTTATCTCATGTCCCAATAGGAAGTTTTTATGTTGGACTCATTGTTACTTTGACACGATCACGTTAGGAACTTATTAGCTTCCAGTTTATCTTGGTTTTGTAGCTTGGTGTGGGAAACCTGAAATTTATTATTGCCTGTCTATCTGTCCAAACTACAATGAGAACCATTCTGATGTGTGCTGATAAATTTGCATTTATTTTTCCGAATATGCATTCAAATGGACAAATACATAGCCTTTTAAAACATCAACATGATAAAATAGAAAGCTTGTCCTTGCATCATCTACAAAAATAAAGTATGTACTGCTCATCTCTCTATGTTTGTTCGGAGATCCATTCGAACATCAACATAACCAAAATAGAATAGAAGGCTTGTCCTTACATCATCTAATAAAAATAATGTACTTACTGGTCATCTCTCTTGGATTTCTTGAAGATGAATATTCATATTTTGAATGTTATGTACACTTGTGATTACATCTGATTGAACATATTTTTCTATGGGAATTATATCTGCTTCTGCTTACATATAACAAATAGAATATAATTTTTCTTACATGATTTACAAAATTAGAGTACATATTGGTCATGTCTCTTGGATTTCTCGAAGATGCATATTTATGGTTTGAATGTTACGTGCACTCGTGATTACATCTGATTGATTGCAAATTCTGTAGAAACTCCATCTGACCATCGGCATGAGAGTTGGAATCAGTCTATGAGTAAAAACCTATTGAAGCTACAGGCTTCAGCCCTTCCAACGCAACTTCCTGCTACAGCTGATCAACCATCCTGTACTGGTAAACATGTTATCTCCACACAAACCATTGCCATCTTGTTAATAATGCATGTAAATATATATTCCAAGATTTTGTGTCTTGGAATATATTTTCCAAGATTTTTTTTTTTTGTCTTCTAGGTGCTGCAGATCTCGTGTAAGTATGGAACACAATGCTTCTTCCCATGGTCTAACAAAATGATTCTCTGGATATATATGATTAGTTGAGTTGAATTCAAAGTTGCGCAACTTGTTATTTGCAATGCATTCTAAGAATCATCTTCATGATTGATAATTTATTTATAATGACCTCAATGCATTCTAAGAATCATCTTCATGATTGATAATTTATTTAAAATGACCTCTTCCATGTAGAATGCAATGACAGTGGTTCTCAATATCCCAGACTAGAAGTTCCTGGGATTGACTACAGGCCACTGAATCGTCAGGTAAAACAACTGTACTTACCATAGTAACTGCCAATTTAGTATATTTATTTTTTGTCTCGTTTATCAGGGTGGTCAACCTTCTTCAAGGTCGGGTTCCTTGTACCATGATTCAAATCTCAACTCAAGGATATTATCCAATGGATCTTCTGCTGCTCCTATTAATTCTCAGTCTACTGTGCTATCAAGGGCTGCTTCATTCAATTCTGGTCAAGTGCTTAGTCAAAGGAAACTATTCACTGAATCTCAGATAGGAAGGCCCAGTTTCCAGAAGCTTTTAGAGCCCACGCCTCCTCAGTGGCCTGGCCTTGCTCCTTATAGAATTGTTCTTGGCCATGTCAAAGATAAGGTACTGCTTTGTCATTTACGTGATATCTCAATAATGAAAACACCTAAAGGGTTAGTTACATGTCCAGTCCTAGACTTTGCTTCCAAATAGTATGGGGTTCATTTAGTTTGTTGGGTTTGTCAAGGGACCCATTTCCGAACTTGAGGTCATTATGCGGGTTTGGAGAACTTCTGGGTTTTCAAACGGGGGAAAAAAAAAACGTTGCAATGATCTTGTACTTTGCAGTATGGTGAAGCTTGTATTAGATATTATTGTGAAGGCTTTTTTCTTGTCTTTTCTATTTTTTTTCCCCTGGAAGTTGCTTTTGAAACAATGGCAACCTCAAAGTACACGAGAGTTGTTTAATAAGGAATTTCTTGTTTGAAGGTAATGAAAACAACAACCATGTATAGTTTCTCAACAGGATTTTGTAACACCTATATTCTTCAAGTCAATGATAATGCATGTATGTATTTTATTTTTGGTTGGCTAAACAAGCGTGGAAGTAGACATGATTTTCCTGTATCACAATCTCCAAATCCAACTTGTCCAAATTTATATGGCTCGTCCTACAAAATACAATATCATATTTTGACCTCTTTTCCCACAATTAGATGATAAATGCATCTTTTATGCCTCTGTGTTCAGCTTATGAAGACACGGAGGCGGCTGGAACTTCTTCTTGAGGATCTTCCTTGTGACTTTGATCCTTGGGATCATTATGAAACATCTGATCAGCTATTGGAACCCCTACTGCTATGCTACGAGTCTCTGGTAATCTCTCTACCATCTCTCTCTCTCTCTCTCTCTCTCTCTCTCTCTCTCTGGGAAGAAACGGTTGTAATATTTGTTATCATAATAATGACAGCAATCATGTGGATCTGGGGTGCTAGCTGATGGTCGGCTTGCTGACCTGATACGAAGAGTTGCTACCTTCGGAATGGTATTAATGAAGCTGGACTTGCGTCAGGTTTGTTTTACTCGTCTGCTGAATAGTTTGTTTTATTATTTTTGCAGTAGTGAATTAATGCGTCCGTGTTTTGTTTCCTATTCAAAAATAAAAATAATAAACTACTGTCGTTGTACTTGTGGCAGGAATCAGGTAGACATGCTGACACACTAGATGCAATTACCCGTTATTTGGACATGGGTACGTACAGCGAGTGGGATGAAGAGAAAAAACTGGATTTTTTGACAAGAGAGTTGAAAGGGAAAAGGCCACTTGTTCCGCTAAGAATAGAGGTAAGGTGTCTAGATAGTGACACGTGGACTATGGTTATGATGCTCCAATCTTTTAAACTGTGTGAGATGAAAATATCAATTACTAAACCCTTTATTTTGAGAGAGAATTTGTGCTTTTGATCAAATCCTGGTTCAAACTGCTATTCTTTTCCAATGCAAGTCGATATTTGATATTCGTTTCCTTAAGATAAAGTTAACAGAACCACACGGAAACTGAAGTACATCAATTTACTTTTTTGTATCATCTAATGCTCTCAGGAGACTCTGAGTAATCTGCTATTGACCCTGCAGGGGCTTCTATCTTTAACTTTATTTTACGAATTTGCAATATGTCCGGAAATGTGAGTAACACGAACCATTTAAAGCAAAGCAGTGTTTCTTTCCACTACTGTTAATTGTTTTTGCTTTTTCCTCCAGGTTCCTTCCGATGTAAAAGAAGTTCTGGACACCTTCCGTGTTGCTGCTGAGCTAGGGAGCGATTCACTTGGAGCCTATGTGATTTCTATGGCATCAAATGTATAATGAAGTGTTGCTAATATTAACTCTTAGTCTCATATTGAAGCTATAAAAATAAAGAGCTTCTGTATAATTAAATTAACAAGATCTTGATTGGTACTTTCAGGCTAGTGATGTCCTTGCAGTTGAGCTCTTACAGAAAGATGCACGACTAGCTGTTAGTGGCGAGCTTGGAAGACCATGTCCTGGTGGAACGTAAGCCTCTAACCCCTATACTGGTAGCGCTCCAAAAATTTGTTGAATTATGTTTACATATCCTTTCAGCGGCCAATTAAGCATCAAATAAGAATCATAATAGTCATCATAATGGACTAACTTAAGAGGATGACATCAAATACTGAGGGGAGGGATGAAAGGATACGTACTCTCCCTCACTTTAGTAATAAGATTTTCTGGTACAAGTTATGTTTTGCAAGGAGATAAAGTTGACTTACCTTTTTATTTAATAATTAGTTGGTACAAGATTTAGAATATCTTTTGCATGTTCTGACACAGCTTGAAGAGTCACACTTACAGTTACAATGAATGTTCTATAACTAGAGATGCATCTTTATAGGCTGCGAGTGGTTCCTCTATTTGAAACTGCGAAGGACTTGAGACAAGCTGGTTCAGTGATCAGGAAGTTGTTATCAATTGATTGGTACAGAGAGCACATTATTAAGAACCATAATGGCCATCAGGAGGTAATCCTTGGCATAACCTTTTTTTTTTTTTTGTGGCAAATTCTATGTTCTCCCCGTCAGCCATGTGAGGCGTACTACATTGTGACAGGTAATGGTGGGATACTCTGATTCCGGTAAAGATGCTGGGCGCTTTACTGCTGCATGGGAACTCTACAAAGGCCAAGAGGATGTCGTGACTGCGTGCAATGAGTATGGCATTAAAGTTACCTTGTTTCACGGACGTGGGGGTAGTATTGGTCGTGGAGGTGGCCCTACATATCTTGCTATTCAGTCCCAACCACCTGGTTCTGTAATGGTAACTTTTCTGCATACCTTTTATTATGAAAAGTTGTTACGATTTTACATTAAATATTCCAGTATGCTGTAGCTTTTTTATCCACTCGCCTTATTCTATTTAGTGTTTCTGGTGAAGTCCTGTACTTCAATTCTCCTGTTTCTGCTTAACCTGTAGCTTTCTTTCCCCCTCTCCTGTTGCTTCGTTCTTTTCACCATTCAAATCACAACTCAAACTTTTTGCTATACTGTTTTCAATCAGAAAAATTCAATTCAACTTTTTTTGTTAGTGTTTTCTCTCACGTGAATTCACTTTTTAACTTAGCAATTTAAATGAGCGAAACGAACGGGGTTCACAATTTTGTCTTTTGAAGTTGTGATTTCTTTGTATTATATCTTACTACACCTTTATTTGTCTAGCGTGGATTGTTTAGTGCAAATTGCATGTTCCACCTTTTGTGCATTAAACTTTAGTAAATTTTCAATTTCAAAGGAGATGAGAACCTGCTTCGTTACCTGTAACTTGTAATGTACAATGGGCAGGGTACCCTGCGTTCAACTGAACAAGGAGAGATGGTACAGGCCAAATTTGGGCTGCCACAAACAGCTGTTAGGCAGCTAGAAATATACACAACAGCTGTGCTGCTTGCAACCCTGCGTCCTCCATTGCCTCCACGAGAAGAGAAATGGCGTAATCTCATGGAGGAGATCTCAAAAATCAGTTGCCAAAATTATCGAAGCATAGTTTATGAGAACCCAGAATTTCTTAGGTACTTCCATGAGGCTACACCACAGGCTGAGCTTGGGTTCCTTAACATCGGAAGTCGCCCCGCACGAAGAAAGAACTCGATAGAAATTGGTCATCTTCGTGCCATACCATGGGTGTTTGCATGGACCCAAACAAGATTTGTTCTTCCTGCTTGGCTTGGAGTTGGTGCCGGATTAAAAGGTGTTTGTGAGAAGGGACACACTGAGGATTTAAAAGCAATATACAAAGAATGGCCTTTCTTTCAATGTACCATGGATCTTATAGAGATGGTTTTAGGGAAGGCTGACATTCCTATAGCCAAGCACTATGATGAAGTGCTCGTGTCAGAAAGCCGGCGTGAGCTCGGTTCTGATCTAAGGAAGGAGCTCATGGTCACAGAGAAGTACGTGTTGGCGGTTTGTGGGCATGAGAAACTGTCCGAAAATAATCGGAGCTTGAGGAGGCTGATTGAGAGCAGGCTTCCATATCTTAACCCTATTAACATGTTGCAGGTTGAGATACTGAAGAGGTTGAGAAGTGATAATGATAATCATAAACTCAGAGACGCACTTCTGATCACCATTAATGGGATTGCCGCCGGGATGAGGAATACAGGCTGAGTGAAATCTCTTATGCTCTTGCGCATAAATTCTGGAACGAGGATGCTCTTCCCCTCTATAGGGTAGTATTATCTGAAGGCTGCCTTCATTAGTATTTTTTCTTTGTTGTGTAGATTGAGTTGAAGGAATTGTGGACAATATTAACTTTTAAATTTTGCCATCTTAGTGAACTCTCTTGAAAACATTTTGTGGAATTGCTGTTAAGCAGCAGTTAATTTCCCATAGAACTGATTATGCAGGATAGCTATCTTATTGAGCGCCTTTGAAACTCATTTTAAAATAATTTTGTTTTTTGTATCAAAATGAAAATGAAAATATTTTTAATTTCAGGCAGAAATTATTTTTAAAAATGCATTTAGTAATTTTATTAAGAAATTATTTTCAGTATAAAAAACTCACTAATGTCTTTCTTTGTTCATTTGAGAAGAGAAAATGAAAATAAAAAATGAAAAATGATTAAAATCATTTTTATTTTTTTATTTTATACTAAATTAAAAATTATTTTTTTTATGTTTTATCTTTATTGCGTTAAATGTCATTTTAAAAACGTTTTTATTTTTCTTTCTCTAAAAACTAAAAAAATAAAAATAGGATTAATTCTAATCACGGACATCATTTTCTCATCCATAATGTTTTATAATGTTCGTATTATCAAATGTCATCTACACGTCATTTCATCTATGGGATATGGCCGCATCTTTATATATATATAAATTGGAATATAGCCACTAGTCTCCATAGAATAGATGGAGTAATGCATGCTTATCGTTCTTATTGACCTTATATCAGCAATGATATAAAACACAATCAATGGATGGTGAAGACGTCGGTAGTAAAAAAAAAAAAAAGCCTTTTCTTTTGGGTTCACCCTGATGTAATTAAATGAGTTAGTTTTACTCTGGTGACAATATGAGTTAGTTTTAATCTTATTTGTTTCATGATGACTAGAACAGATGCCAAAAGAAAAGAAAAGAAAAGAAAAGAAGAAAAGAAAGAAGGATCAAATTAGGCCCCCAAAGCCCAATCCGCTTGCTTAGAGTCTAACCTGCCCGCTGCACAGTAATAGAGACTAGACCACCGGTGACAGCATAGTAATGAAGGACGATCTATCATGACTTTTCCACTTAATTCTCATTGTCTATTATGAGGGTGAATTTTAACTCTCATCAACTTCTCGAATATGGCTCTGCTTATGTGACTTTAGCTGCCTAGAGATTAGTTGATGAAAGTACGAGGCATATTCCTTTCCATTCCAAGTTACTGTTAAGCAGGGGAGGAAATCATTGATCCCATTTATGTTTGAGCAAAAGTACTAGAGACTTGTTACAGAACATATTACCATTGCGCATTATTCTTTGGATCTCTCCACCACATCAAAGGGTATTTCTACAAAAAGTGTACGTACATACCAATCATGTACGACAGACTTAACCCCTGACAATGCAAAAAATAATGGAAAGAAAGAAAAAAGCTACTCTCGGAAAAAAAATCTCTTTGCTGCTATGTCCGGACTGTATCTCAATCCTCAGCTCATATTCCAATCTTATTATTATGCAGATGGATATTTTCCTACTCCCCACTTAAAATGGAATCTGATTTCCCTAAATCTCTCTAGATTTTTCTTGTGCATTTTTATCCACCCTTTGCACAATTCCTCTTTTGAGCAAGAGATGCCCAATGTTCTCCTAAAAGAAGACACCATGTCTGCATTTGGGGAAGTGAGGTTCAATCAGCATGTCCTCAGAAAGAGAGAGAGAAAAAAAAAAAAAAAAATTTTAAGAAACAAAAGCTGTAATTGAAGCTTTCTGAAAAACAAAGTAAAATTTCTGAGTTGGTACAATAATGGTAAACAACCAATTCCATAAATTACAACTCTCTCACTCAAGTGCCTAGATTATATGTGACTCTTGTTCATCATTGTAGTACTAGACTCTTCAATGTGTTTTCTTAGTAGAATTAGTCACTTCCTTCTTGGATTCTGACTTCCATTACACATCTTTGGGCTAAATAATTGGTTTTTTTTTTTTTTTTTTTTTTTCTCTCTCTCTTTTTTTTTTTTTTTTTATTTTTTTTTTTTTTTTTTTCCAAATGCATCGTTGAAGTTTAGCTTGTGTATCTCTAGGTGCACTACTAGTGTGGCCTGGCCTAACTAAACTATACAAAATTTGCCAAGAAAAACGTGGTCGTGTAGAAATTCTATACTTCACTCAACAATAGAAAGCAAAGGAATATGTTAGTATTCAGTGGAATAACGTTCTTTTCCCCCCTAATTTCCAAGCCCAGCAAGCTATATATGTCAATCAGGAACTTAACCACTATAGGGTCTAACATGAGCATGTTCGTGTGGAAAATTCAACAATGTGTTTGATTTGCTCACAATAACTTATTTGGGGGGTCATGAATCCAACACCACGAATAGCTTTTCTCACTTGGGACATTACTTTTGATGGGAAAGCATTGGGTCCATGGTCTTTATTTGATGTTGGAGATCAAATTCAAGAGGAGGTACACATTTTGTAGTAGAAAACAGAATTCCTTTTATTTATTTATTATTATTATTATTATTATTATTATTTTTGAGTTATACGTTGGAAGTATCTCAATGTAAGACTATCGAACTCAATCGTATGATTTAAAGAGGATGGTGTTTATGAAACGGATGTAAAGATATTGCTACTATTCAACTGTTTACAATATGCACTAATTAAAATGTATGGCCGCAGTCAAAACCGTATGGTAGCTTATCCTCACCACAAATATATATATATATATATATTTTTTTTTTCTTTTATCTTTTGAATTTTGATTCTCATCAATAATGCAATGAAAGTGTTATTGGTTTAAAAAAGTAAAATTTTAATCAAGGATAGAACCAGAAAAATAAGGCAGGAGGGCGGTACAATTAGAGTTGTCAAATAGGTTGGGCCGACGGCCCAGCCCGTAACAATGTTAGATTCAGCACGGCTCGGTACGGTACTGTTACGGGCCGTGCCAGGCACGTTTGATGGGCTAGGGTTGGGCTGCAGCTTCTCAGATCGTTGCCCAAGCTCGACCCTAGCCTGTGAAGGCCCACGGCCCGGCCCAAGCCCGGATTCGGCCCCTGTTCAGCCCGGCCCAAACTTGCGAAACGGCCCGCCAAAAGCCCTCCAGCCCATTCAGATTGTGACTATTGGGCCCTTCACGGGCCCAACGGTAACAATCGGAAAAAAGCCCCCAAAATCTCTTATAAAGACCCCTTAATCCCACCCTAAATCCCACATAACAATTCACTCTCAACTTCTCATCTCATTCTCATTCTATCTCTCATCTTGTCTCTTTGATTTTGATTCTAAGTTTTGCTCTCGCAATCACTCATTTTCTTGCTCTTTCATTTACAAAGTTTAAGTTCAATCAATTTTTAGAAAATGACCGCATCAAACTTTCCTGATTTCACTGTTTGTAACACCCATTTTTGTAACTGACCAATTCGTAGAAATAGACGTTAGAAATTAACAAGAATGATGTTATGGTGTTATAATTAGTTAAATTCTAATATCACATTGAGTTATATTTTACAGGTGATCGCGACGAGGACTCGAGGTTCAAGAACAAGTTCATGCCAAAATGTTAAATTATATATGTGATGATTTGAAGAATTTGTTTATTTTAATTAATTTATTTGTTTATCTTCTATTTAGTGTGTTGGCTTAATATGTGCGTATATATGTGGTCTAAACGGAAGTCAACCATCGTGTTAAAAAAAAAAAAAAAAAAAAAAAAAAAAAAACAAAACAAAACAAAAGAAAACTACTTCACACGATTTCTACCCCTTGACAACCATTATATCACCCAATTCAAGCCGATTAATATTCTTATTGAGTTATATATTGCAAGCTTCATTCATTTTCATTTTGGGCCTATTTATGAAAGGAAGTCAACTACATAAACGTACAATAATGTGAGGAAAATGGGCAGATTCATTGTTTAATCAACCTTGCCATATATGTATATTAACCATATGCATGGTTGAAGAAAATGGGGTAGTCATCGACTTGAAGCAAAGTAAATGATAATAATAATATTTATTTGACTCACTCTCTCTCTCCCTCTCACGCTTATGCTCTTTCCTTTATATATTTCTATCATTTTCCTCTAGAGCCCTAATTCCCAGAGACGCTTTTCATCTTGTTCTCCTTATTTCTTCTTTTCTCACGTTTTTGAACACCACAAGAGAACTTTTGTTTTATCAGCCGCCAAACTCATTTCCTCTTAATCCCTTTTGAAATCATCAATCACTCAAGATAAAATTTGGAGATTGTTAAGGTATGATTCTAAATTATTGATTCTATGATTTTGAGTGTTGATCTCTATTAGACTCTATGTTAGTCATAGTTATTATTTGATTGTCTTGTTGTGTATCTCCATAGAAAGCATGCTATAGAGGTTGGCCATTTTGATAATTAAATTAAAAATGGAATTATTGGTTCTTGTACAACCTAGAAACATGCAAAGGATTTATTTAGGATCATTTATATGATTGGCTCATGTGATTCTTTTAATAATCATTTTATAGATATAAGATGTATATATATGCAGGTAATTATATTTCTTTAAGTATTAGAAATATGTTATAGGGCTGAAGAATAAATGGAGTGCTGTTTATACATGTTGAGGATGATGGTTTTGTGTTTTATAGGATTATTGGTGAATTTTCGTCCTAGTTTGAGTGCTGGAATTTCTCCAGGTTTCATGTCTGATTTTGAAACAGGGTTTGAGGGAGCAAACGAACTCCGTTTTTAACAAATTAGATACCGTCGGAAAGCTCTAGATGTCTACTTTAATTTAAAATTGGTTTCAGATTATTTGGAGTTCTATGTGAATTGTTATGAGTTTTTAAATGAGTAAAGGTCAGGCTGCCAGTTTTTGTTAAGTTTTGTGATTTTGTGTAATCAGTGAGTTTTTATGTCTTGATGTTAATGAATGGTGAGAGTGGTATATTACACACTGTTTTAATTTGATCAATGTATTTGATGAGTTATTAAGGCTTTGTAGTAATCTTATTTATGATTTATGGCATGAACGGTTCTAGAAACAAGCACCCGAGGACCTCATTCGTCGCGTCACCGTTGTGAAATTTTAAAAGGCTAAGTAAGGCGCTCAAGTAAGTACACTCTCACCTGCAACATGAATTGAAGAATTGAGAAGTATATGATTTTGATGTTTATGATGATGTTATGACGTTTTTAATAATCCTCTTATGATGACGTTTTGAAGAAAAAAATGTATATATGTATTTTTATGTTTTTTTAAATGGCGTTGTACACCCTTGATGTGACCGGTGAGCGGGTCTTATTGCCCGGTTGGTATGGGATTTGCTACCCCATGCTTTCCGTGGCTAGCGCTATGATGGTACAACGCCGGGCCCAATATATGATGGATTTTAAAGTTTAGAATATGTTCAAAAATAATTATTCTCATTATGACGCGTTTATTGTCGATGAATAAAAATGTTTATTTACCTTTGTGAGAATTAAGTGTCTTACTAAGCCCTTGCTTATATAAGTTATTTCATGTTGCGACAATCAAAAGGGTAAGATGTAGCCTTGGAGAATATTGGGGCGAATCGAGCTATGCGTGATAGGAAAACGGAGAAAATCGATCATGGGATGAAAGTGTTTAATGTTAAACAAGGTTTTCAGTTTTTATTTTATTGTTTTGAATCTTTGGTTTATGATGGTTTTGATTTGAAGAATATTTTAGACATTGTTTTAAGTTTATTTCACGGCATAGATTTTGATCATTAAGTTGAACTGAAAGGCTATTTATTTTTCTTTAAGGAAGTTCAAAAATTTTAAAGATAATATGTTTTTTTAAAAAAAAAATCTAGGCTTTTCTTTAAGTCGTTCAAAGTAAAGTGTTTCAAGTTTAACGATTTCCGCATTCTTTAAGAGGTAAATGTTTCAAAGTTAAGATAACTGTGACGGTCCGTGAGGGGTCGTTACACTGTTCCTCCTGAGCTTGGTGATGAGTCATTTTTCGAGGATGAAATGATGCCTCCCAACCTCACCCCCACTGAACCGGAAAATGCTAAGGTTGATAATGCTTCAGTGCACAACGAGGAAGTTGGAGAATGTAGCAGGAAAAAAAGCGGTGCTGAATCTTAATTTTGAGCCTATGACTTCTTGTACACTCTTCCAGAATATTAAGGTAAAGCGGCTATCCCGATGCAACCTAACTATATTAGTGACATATATTAGTGACAATTCACTCTCAACTTCTCATCTCATTCTCATTCTATCTCTCATCTTGTCTCTTTGATTTTGATTCTAAGCTTTGCTCTCGCAATCACTCATTTTCTTGCTCTTTCATTTACAAAGTTTAAGTTCAATCAATTTTTAGAAAATGACCGCATCAAACTTTCCTAATTTCACTGTTCCTCCTGAGCTTGGTGATGAGCCATTTTTTGAGGATGAAATGATGCCCCCACTGAACCGGAAAATGCTAAGGTTGATAATGCTTCAGTGCACAACGAGGAAGTTGGAGAACGTAACAGGAAAAAAAGCTGTGCTGAATCTTAATTTTGAGCCTATGACTTCTTGTACACTCTTCCAGAATATTAAGGTAAAGCGGCTATCCCGGTTTGAGATAATGAATAAGGGTATCCGATGCAACCTAACCATATTAGTGACATATAACTCGATTGACTTTTTTAAGATATATGTCACTTTTATGGGCACAAAATAGGCAGATTTAATCAATCTATTGACAATTACCTATATCGCATCATTTTAGAAGGTGTCATTTTAGAGTCCAATCATCGGTTGCTTTGTTTGAGGGGCATATTGAAAACTTCATCACTAGCTAGATAGATATGTATACAATTGCCTTTCGGTTGAAGATGAAAATCTTAGTGCATGCATTACTACATTTAATGAAGTGACAATCCTCAACTAGCCAGTATATAGCAAGTGAATATGCTTGACAGTTAGAAACACACACACACACACACATATATCCTTGTTCTACTTATCAGATTAATAATGTTCTTTTGTATCAGCACTAAGACATATATACATACATACATATATATATATATATATATATATATATATATATATATATGTCTCAAATCCCAACTCGACTGATCAAGATTCTCTCTCGGTCAAACCAACAAAGTAACACAAAATGAATATGGAAGTGAACAAAGAGAAAGGATTATGTTAATTATTGTCATATTGTATTGGTATATTATATAGATGGTGATAATTATTAGTGATATACTGATCGCTCAAGGATCACATTTCGTGCATGATTTGGGCCACTCGTCATACCAGAAAATGGGGAGCTACAGAGGCAAAAGCTAGTTTCTCTTTTGATCATCCGCGTCTAATTCACCACATAAGCAATTGTCATCGTCAATGCATGCATGTGCGTATAATCATGGGATATATTTTCTTTGGTCTATGACTATGTCAATACACATATATAGGTTATAATTGCTAGCTATAATCATTTATCTTAGTCTATTATGGATGTTTAACACGTCATTACAGATATAATCATGTTTGCCCTTAATTTTTTTATAATGCAAAAATAGTTCATATAGTTTTTTGGGAAAAAAAATCATTTTGTTACCTTATGTTATATTGAAATTCGAGTTTGATATCCTCTATTTTAAAAATTTTATGTCGGTACCTCGACTTTTTATTTTTTTTTTTTTTAATATCTTGAAGTCATTTTTTAGAATACAAAAAGGCAAAATTACTCTTATTAACCAAACATGTCATAAAATTTTTCGAAAGAGTGGAAATAAAAAACCTTTAAGTGGTCAACTTATTGAAAATATCATAAAATACCCGTAAAAATGAATATTAAAAAAGATAAAAAATAAAAAATTCATTGAAAATAAATTTTAAGTTTCTAAAAAAAATATATTCTATAACGTAAAAAATAAAAAAAAAACTTATAAAAAATAGGTGCGTGCATTGCCATCATCCACGCACACGGCACGCAGGTTCTTCTGCAACCTAGATGGTAGATCCTAAACTGCCATCACCGTCCATTTTATCGTCATCAATTCTCACATTTAGCTTTTATAATGACAGTTTTAGTGCCTTCACTAGAGAGATCATCACATGGCTGACTATGATGAGATAGAGATTTACTCACTTTTTTTCCTTTTTGTTTTTATTTTAATTTTAAAATTTATTTTCTTTTGTTTTTCAACAATTAATAGTGAAAATAATATTAAATATTAATTACTGAAGTCATTTTTGGTATTTCGAAATCTTTATCTAGTTAAAAAAGTAATTTTAACATTTTTGAAAAAAAAAACCTAGAGGATAAGTTTAGGAAAGTTTAAAACTGTATTTGGAATACTTTTTTTAAAAGAATATAATTATGACGACTTTCCGATGCAAATTTAGTCCTCAAATATTAGCCCTTTGGAGCTATTTATTTTTACTGTATGTTAGATAATTAAGCATGCTAGGAATAAGAATACATAATTCATTGGACAAGAGTCATATGTATCATATGCAAATAGACCTTCTTATTCCATATAAATTCAAACTTTTGGGTACGTCGCCAATGCCTTCGAATATGGTAGAATGTACTAAAAAATAGATTTATGAAACTAAATTTAGGACAAGAGTCATATGTATCATATGCAAATTATGTATGGAGTCTTGACCAAATTTAAAAACAGGTGAAATGAAAATTCGTGCGGTATGTAAGTATTATAAAAAATATTTTTTAATAAAAAATGTGGGGTTATTGGTCATCTGGATATACATTGAAAAATATGTCTACCGTTACACCAAGGTGAGAGTGTGGAGTCCCGCCAACAAACACTATCACTCATATCACAGGGATTGTAAAATTTTACATACGATGCACAATGTACTCGTGAGGCACTAGCTAAATTTATAGCTAGTGATGAATTGCCTCTATCATTTGTAGATGATGCATCATTCGAAGAATTCATATAGACGGCATTCTGTCCATAATTTAAACGGTAAGTAGAAACACAACTTGTTCTGATTGCACGAAAGTGTTTTATGTAATGGGACAATCTCTTGTTGATAATTTTAGGACTTTTAATGCTACTGTATCTTATACTTCTGATCTATGGGAGGGGTGCAATAAAACTGGATATTTATGCCTCACAGCGCATTATGTTGATGACAAATGAGTTTTACAAAAAAGAATAATAAGTTTTCGTTTATGTCCATATCCTCATAACGCATTAGCTATTTTTAGTACAATAATGGAATTTTTTTGGGTTTTATGGGATATGAGATAAAGTTTTAACTATTACTTTTGATAATACATCAGCTAACACAGCTACAATTAACAAGTTTAAGCGTACTTTGAAAGTAGTATTTGGGGGAAAAATTTTTCATCAACGGTGTGTGTGTCACATAATCAATTTAGTAGTTCAGGCAGGAATTGAACATATTTCCGCTAATCTAACAAATATTAGGGAATCTTTATCCTTCATATCTAGTTCTGGAGCTCGCCTCCAAGAATTCAAATAATATTGCTGGAATAGTCAGATGCGCCCAAGAAAGTTTCCAATTGACGTGAGACATAAGTGGAATTCCACCTATTTAATGTTGAAGGCTGCACTCCCGTATTCGAGCTCATCACAATGTATGTAAACGGTAAGAATGATCAACTTTTAATTTTTAGATACATATTGATAGACTGGTGAGTATTTTTTTTTTTAAAATTTCTACAAGTTTTTTACAATGCTACTGAATTACTTTCTAGAGTTTATTATCCTATTGTAGATTTAGCTTTACATCAACTATTTAATATTTCAGAAACATTTTCTTATTATAGGGATACATAACATTTTAGAGACATAGTTAAGTTAATGGAAGCTCAATTTAAAAGTTATTGGTCATGTTGTCATATGTTATATGCATTATCAACCATTTTAGATACTAGGTGCACAGTAGATGAGACTGAATCATTGATGACTGCTACAACAGAAAATTTAAGAATTGATATGCAACTAACTATTACTGACGTTAAGAAAATGTTAGAAAATATATTTAGTTTGTATGAAGCAAAATACAACACAGGTCAAAAAGAACAGGAAATTTCGACGTCAACTAGCAGTTCGAGGCCTAAAGGATCGTTGTGGAGTTTCTTGAAGAAGAAAGAGAAAAGGGTAGGATCGTCATTAACACAAGCATCTACTGAACTAGTAAAATATTTTGAAGTAAATTTCATAATTGATGACGACAAACTAGACATCTTACAGTGGTGGAAGAGCAAGACCAATCGTTTTCCAACACTGTCTCGTAATAGCTCGTGACATTCTGACAACTCCAGTGTCAACGGTAGCATCGGAGCAAGCATTTAGTGCAAGCAACCAAATTCTTGACAAGAAGAGAAGCATAATGCATCCAGGTATAACTTGGAGGGACTAATATGCGTTAAAAATTAAAAAGATGCCAGAAAACAAAAATAACAATACACGGATGATTCAATGTAAGACTATTTTTCTAACTTAGAAATAACATAATCTTCTGGAAGTACTTAGGTCTGTAATTTACTATTCCTACTGAAAGGTTTTTGGGGACATATGATACATTTTCTTTTTTTAATTAAATTTTTTAAAAAATATAACAAGGGCCAGGGTCGGCCTATGAAGGGCCTAGGCCCAGGCCCAACCCTAACCCTTATGGACTAGGGTCACGGGCCTGGACCGGGCTTGAGTTTTTCTCCTCATGCCCAACCTTGCATTGTGCAGGGCCGTGCCAAACCCGGCCTAAGCCCGCCATGGGCCTGGGTTGGACATACTATGCTGGCCTGGCCCAGCACGTTTGACATCTCCAAGCTAACCAATCTTGTTAAGTTAAAAAGGATCTAGCTTTGAAATTCTACAAAAAATCTTAGAGAAACTTACTAGCTTATATTAGGTGTTAGAGTAAATGGCATACGAATATGAGATGATGACAAACTAGCTCTCGTTATGACATAAGCTATACAAAATGATCTTTAATAGATCCGTATGAGTTTCTAAGATAATTTAAGCTAACATCGGCCGGGACTGAAGGACTTGAAGTTATTAATTGTTTGCATGAGATCATTTAGTGGGATCTATTTATGGGTTATGGTGTTAACTACTTTTGAAGGCCTTGTGGTTGTGATTTGCTTGTGGGTTATGTATGTATTTCACTTCTGTATGTTTATTTAAAAAAAAAAAAAAAAAAAAAGAAGAATACAAGCCAATTAATATCCAATTGACACGTGTACAACTAGCAAGCAAATATCTCTAACTAATCCGGATTACAATAACAGATTAGAAACTAAGGGCATGTTTACTTTGTATTAAAAGGAAAGGAAAAGTAAATAGTGATTTCCTTTCTTATTTAATAATGTGTTTACCTATAAAATTGTTTATAGAGATTTAATATGCCTCATATAATATAAGAAATAAGAAAAGTAAATACCAGTCTTTGCACACCCTTAGTATTGATTTCTTGTCAAAGAATATGAATGCTAAATTTATTTATCTACCATTAATGAATTACTATATAATCAATTATTATTTTATTATTTAAAAGGATATTTTAATGATTACATTCAAAAATTATTTTTCATAATTTTAGTAAACATAAGAAAGAAAATATAATTGTTTTTCATTATACCATCTAATAATAAATACATAAAAGAGATTAAATAACCCTTAATTTTATTACTTCATTTTCATTTCTAATTCCATTACCTTTCCCATTATACTCAATTTACGGTTTAGTAAAAGTGTCCTAAATATACAACTAATTAATCTATTCTCTTGAGAGCTTATAAACATATATGATATATATAAGCACACAATATTAATTAATTCAAGCGTGCACATCAGTACCGGGCGGGGGCAACAGCTAGCATGTCATTAGGGTTGTACCCTGAAAAGATTGAAATGTACCTGAAAATTATTATCAAGGTGGACTAAGGCCATCCGTCCAAACCTTCACCATTAAGAGCCATTTCCTCGGTAGTGGTCATCAGTCATCAAGAGCTAGCCACAACCTTGTATATTTCAAACATAATGCTTATCCATATTACTAGCTATATATGATCTAGTGAATAACAAGTGTAACACCTTTTCTTTTCTTTATAATTTTTTTCTGCGATCTCCGTACTACTGAAAAGTCGTAGTAAAAAACAAAAGAGGGAGTGGGGATGCTATCTTTCCAACTTACATTTCATTTTGCAAATTGTGCGCCTGTGGTTCTTCATCTTCGTGATGAATCATGAATGTCAAAATCTACAAGTGTAGATGAGCATTTTCACAGCTATCGAACAGCTAGCATAAAATTAAAGCTTTGACATCATTACTGTAAGTGCGTGTATCTACAAGCAACTAGGACAAAGTGGTATTACGCATATAGTTGATATGATGGTGCAATTTTTTCACCAAATATATATATATATATATAATTATATACTTTATCCTTGAAGATTATCTATGGAAATCTGTATAACTATATGCATGAACGTACGTGATTTGCGTTACATTCTTTCATACATTTACAGATTTTAATGCATCATTATCTTCAAATAACATGATGATATACTTTAAAAAGGTGTAAAAATAATTATGGAAGTTCCAACCCTCAGACCAAAAAGTATACAAAACGGTGTATATTACATAAAGGCTTTGCATGTAAACGTAAAATATACAAGTGTGCGTGATATCTGTGTGTGTGTGATTGTATTCTTCTGCCTCTTACCAAGTTCGATCGATTACGGCTATTAGCAATATCAATGCCACTTAAAGAGCTGTCAGAATACGTACAAACAGTTACATATATATGATGTTGAGACTCTAGCATGATTCATTAATCAACATGCGTATACTTACCAATAATACAGCATGCTTATGAATGTATGAAATCCAATTAAAGGAAAAAGAAATTGAATTTCAAGATAGACTAGTGATAATTTCATGCAGTGTAATTGAGATTTTAAATTTGAATATATATCATCATATCATTAAAATAAACAGAAAAATCAAATTTAAAAAATATAAATATATTTAGAAATTTATGAAAATAAATGGTTTAAAGAGTCACACATCAAATACTATTGCAATAGCTTTTCACGTTAGATAACAAACGTAGAAACCAGTATACTTCCCCGTCATCGTCAATTACTTGTTATCTCATACACATGGACGGAGCTAGAATTTTATTTCAGTAGGGCATTCACAATAATTTTTTTATTTTTTATTTCTCACCATTTCTATTTTTTCCTTATAGTTACTAACAATTTTCTTTAAGAAATAAATTATAAATATGCAAATCAAAGCTAATCCTGAAGATTAAGAAGTAAAATTCACACATAATTAATCAACACAAACTTATTATGTTAAAATAGTATTAATTCAAAATCAAACAAAACTTTTGCTTTTATAAAAGTGTGGAAGAAAAAAAGTGGATAATAAAAAAGAGATTAAATATTGTATAAGATTATTCAACCAAAAAATAGTGGCTTTCTAGGAGATTAAGTAAGAAAACTAATTTAATAACTTAAAATAGTGGGATAGGTTCAGGGGAAAAAAAAGCATGATCACTTTTTATAGAAAATATATTTTGATGGAGGTACATTTATAAAATTATATAAAAGTATAGGTGAAAATTAAATAGATAAAAAAGTGAGTGGAAGTACGGGCCCCATTAGATTCCATGTAGTTCCGTCTATGATCTCATACGTATCAAGAAACAAGAATTCTTAGACGTAGCATATATTATCTCTCTAAATTGGTCAAAAAAGTAACTATAAAATTGACATGTCCGACTCATGAGGTAATGAAACACATTAACAATTTGCGGCAACATCTAATTACCAATCACAATATATAGTGGTTGATGAATAATACGGGTCTAATTAGATGTGTGTATATATATATATATGCGTAATGAATGTGTATATGTGCACGTTACATTGTTCTTTGGATGTATATAGGTAATTAGAAAGACTGCGTAGAGTATGACAAGCTAAGATTTACCAAGATATTGTATATTTCTCTTTCGATGGACACGATATAAGTGGATGCTTCCCTTTAGCATAACAGTGGCGACTAGTATTGGAATTTTACTTCCATACAAAGTCTGCTGAAGTTTCCAGTGGATTGTCAAGTGGGAAACATATGCTACTCAAGCATTTATCTGTGTCGACCCTTAAATTGTTTATGACCAACTTTTTTTTTTTTTTTTATTTTTTATTTTCTATTTTTACTTTTAGCTTTTCATGATATGATATTCCTTGTCTGTGACCCCCATTTCCTTCATGTGTACCTTCTCTCTCGCGCATTAACTATAGTTGTGTTGTGTCCAACATAAGAATATGTGCATTCACTCATTTAAAAGATCTCTCTTGTTCTTCTTTTGGTGATACTTTTTAGAGAATGTACATGATCATGTATATTTTAGGTCTCTACACTTGTTCTCATTTTCGGCTTTTATTTACATGTATGTAATAAGTTCATTTTGCATATAATATTGTTTGCTTAATTTGGTATCGACCGACCCTATAGGATATATTATTATTCGTTTTGGCACCATCGACATCACAACTTTTCTCAAAACGTTTAATACACAGACACACAGACACACACACACACACACACACACGTGTATAAACAACACACACACACACACAAAGTACTATTTTTCGAAAAAATCTCTTGCAGACAATGACCTCGTGCCTTGCAAAAGTATGTATTTCTGTAGGCTTATACTTGACTAAACTAAATTGATCTCGATTGACACCCGTTTAGTTCATATATATATATATAAAATATATATATATATATACCATCTTTAATATAAATGTTAATAGTAATTGTATATTTACCATTAAAAAGCGTAATATAGTATGTTATTTCTATTTTTATTTTAATGCATAATGTTATTTGAAATACTAAATCTACTTTTTTTTTATATAATTATTAAGCTTTGAAAGTTATAAAATAAACTTTTGTGTTTAAAATAATTAGAAAATACAAAAGTTGCAATGATTATATGAAAAAAATAAACATTTTAACCAATATCAATCAAATGTCAAATTTCTCATATACTATACTCGGTGAGAAATTTGCCACAAAGTATAGCATATGAGAAATTTGACACAATAAATAGCATTACATTTTTTGCATTCAAATGCTAAATTTGTAATTGGCACACTAATTATAGCACTGCATTAGAGATGCTCTTAACTATTAAAAATCATTTATATATAAATAAATAAATATATATTATATAGGTAAGTTTTTAATGGTTACTTTTTATCAACTATCTATTTATTACAATCATCTGATTAATATTACACTTTTAAAATAATAATACTCACCGTTAATTAAATATTGGAGTAAACATATATATAGTTACAATACACATACACAAGTAAGGCACTATGGTCGTATTTGGAATTGATCTTATTTTTATTTTTCACATTTTTCTAGAAAGAAAAATGAAAACGTTTCTAAAATGACGTTTAGCGCAATAAAGACAAAAAAAGAAAAAGAAAATGATTTTTTGGTTTTGTATAAAATGAGAGAGAAATGAAAAATGACTTTTTGATTTTTAAATTTTTGTTTTCGTTTTCTTCGCTCTCAAGCAAAGAGAGAGAAATAGAGACATTAATGAGTTTTTTACACTAAAAACAATCTCTTGATAAAACTACTAAACATATTTTTAAAAATGATTTATGTCTGAGATTGAAAACATTTTCCTTTTCATTTTCATATAAATAACAAAATCATTTTAGAATGAGTTCCAAACGCGCATTATGTTTCAAAAAATCTCTTGTACACAATCACCTAGTGCCACGCAAAACTGCATGTATTTTTGTTGGCTCATACTTGTCACTAAATTGATCTTGATTAATTAAATACCATCAAGATACGTCGTTTAATTCATATATATTATCCACTTCATCAGTCTGATTATTATGATTTTCTCAAAACGCTACTGTACAAATACAAATGATCATGCTCTTTCGTAAGTTCCAATAGACCTTCTCCATCGACAAGGATGTGGGACACTACACTAAGAATATTTCGTAGATATTTTTTGCTTTCTCTATATATATCTTTTTTTCCCCTCACTTTAAAAGTAATTTGACCACGATTTGAAAAATATATAGTGGAATTGTGCCATTGGAATGTCCTCGTTAATCACGAGAGTACTTCATTCTTACTTCTAATTACTTTTTTTCATTCTATTCTAGTCAAGATTGATGGATTAGTTTAATTAAACTTTTGTTGTCTGCAAATTTCATGCAAAAACTTGTTGTTTGATGCATATGCACTTTTATATAGATATGTCCAACATGAAAAGAAAAAAGAAGCAACTCCATTGGATATTATTTTCTAGGGTGATGAGGATAAGCATGCACTATCTTAGTGATTTTACTATAGTGCTTCTCTTTATAGCTAGTTGCTAAAATTTGTAAAGATCATCGGAAAACAAAGCGGATTTTGATGTATAATAGTCCTGTGAAGGAAACACTAAGGGCAAAAAGGAAACACGCGATTAAACGATTGTACATATCAAAGAAAAAATAAGTGAGATTAGTTGACTTAATTTGTATGTTTAGTAGGAGGGATGAAAAATAAAGAGTAAGGAGAAGCAAACTACTAAGGTGGGCAAATAAAAAGAAAGGAGATAGCTTTTTTCTAGTGAAGAAAAGAAAAAAAAAAAAAAAAAAAAAAAAAATCTATGCGATTTTATTTTACATGTAAACCTTATACAATATAAGAAGATGAGTAATTAAGGTCCAAATAGTTATGTAATGTACTAATTTTTTGATAAATATTTTCTGGCCTTTTATCTTCTCAAAGTTAAAAGGATATTACGTATAGATTTATAGCCTAACTTTTTTCTTTCTCAATTTCTTCTCGACCAAACAACTCAACTTCCTCTTCTACTCTCCAAAATCTCTCATCAATTTTTTTTTCCTCTCCTTTTCCGTTCTACCAAACATTTACATGAATCTGAATTCCATTCTCCAATCACATTTATACATTTTCTCGTGCCTTTTGTGGGCATTCCCTACATGTTTCTTTCTTTCATGTCTGATTTCTGATTCCGTGTACGTTTGTAAAACCGGATATTTTTGTCCAATTCTTAATGATATTTATAATTTAAACAACTAGGTTTTTTTACCAAATATATATATATATATATATATATATATATATCGTCTTGGGGTATATAACTCCACCTCAGTCGTAAATGTGTGATCCTACTTTTATGGACAGAAATTTAATCTTTGAGATCACTCACAAAGGTGCTCATGCATGTTCATATTTCAATGTTATTGGTTGAATTTAAACGCTAATAGGTTACAAATTAATATAGATAAGATCACATCTTTTGGTGGGGATCACTTGAATTTCATTACGTTACTTTATCTAATATCTTATATGCGACATTTCCGGGGCAAAAAGAAAAAGAAAAATCAAAAAATCAAAAAAGAAAGAAAAGGGAAAATAAAGGGAGATCTATATATGCCACAAAATGCTATTACATTACATGGGTTTAATAACTTTACTGGTAGTTTCTGCTTTCTCTTTTTCTTCCCATTCTTCCCCTTATTTCGTTGTCTCAAGTTGTCTTATACTTTATATAGCCTGATATAGATCTGATTCTTCGCCTTGATCTTTTACCAAAATATCTATATACGACACACGCGACTTACAAAAGCTCTTTGCTTTTCATACCACTATTTCACTTACGCAAGTTTCCAAAGAATCATATTGGATATATCTCTCTATATATATATATATATATATATATATATATATATATATATCACTATTATTTAGCAGTCAAACTAGCTAGCTAGCTTTGTTAAGTTCCTTTAATCTCTTATGATCAGATTCAGCAACTAGCTAGTGAGAGCCGGAAACTTTTTTTTTTTTTTTTTTTTTTTTTTTTTTTTTTTTTTTTTTTTGAGGACTAATTATTTAGATAAAATTTAATCAAAATTGTCGCCGACGGGTTTTTTACACCTTGAAATGTTGTATATTTACTTTATTATCAAGGCTATTGAAGATTGAGTTTATTAATGGTCTTTAGAGAAAGCGTTGATTATAAAATTAATTTTAGGGGTGCAGGGGGCCAGGGGGGCGGCTATTGCATATGGATAGAGTATAATACACACTTATTTTTTTTTGTTTTTGAGAATTAGTACACACTTATGTGTATAAGATTTTTTAAAATAAATAATTTAAGTGGAGGCTTAAGCCGTGGGCCTTTGATGGCTCCGTTAATGGAGATAATCCTTGAGATCAAGTTTTAATATTCATCAGACTGATTCATGATTAAACTAATTACTTTTTGGTAATGGATTAATCTAATTACTTTAGTTAATATATTCTCTAATTCAATAAATTTTCCTCTATGAGGCTTTAACCCCCCAAAAAAATGCCTGTTTTCTTAAAAAAGAAAAACTTTAGTTAATATAAAATTAATATTGCGTGTATAAACTGCTTAACAAAAATTTAATTAGTGTCGTGACTTAAATTTTCTCATGTGTAATATGTGAGTATTCACCAAAAAAAAAAAAAAAAAAAAAAAAAAAAAAAAACACTATCATGCTTAATAGGTTTAATCTAGTAGAGAAGTAGAGTACTACATTGGACTGAGCCCTAAAACTTGGATATTCTGAATTTGAGTCTTACCCAAAGAACATTCAAACTTTTCCGTTAGTAAGGCTTTTGAGCTGTCTATTATTGGGGAGAAAGAAGTTCTACAAGATTGACATTCTTATTTTGATATATCATATGATATCACCGAATCCATAACTAAGAAAAAGTAGTGGTGACAATGCTTTGCCGGGGCAACTCACAATCAGATCAAAATTGTTGATCTATATATACAAAAATTTAAGGTGCAAACACAAAACTTTCTTGGTTTTAAGACAAATCTTATTCATTAATCTGCTTTTTATGGGGTCAGGAAAAAAAGATCAAATTAATTTCTCATTCTTTCTCATTGAAAGGGTCAAGCAAAGAATCTCATTTTAAGATCAATACACGTCAAGATTGGACTTTGAAGGAAATTTATAGAAATGTGGGGAAAAAAGAAAGAAACCAATAAACTTTCAGAAAAGCAAATTATAATTATAAATGAAAAAGTAGAGCATCAACCACTGTGTAATAGCCAAGTGGAAAGTAATGGTCTTGTAGCAATGGATACTTGGCACATGGAAAGGCCATGCATGCAAATATATATAAGCGAATCAAATTAACTGTATACATAGTGCCCAAATAAAAGGTCTGCAAAAGAACTTGCACTTGGATAAGTTTTTCAAATAGTGATTTACAAAAAGAGAATCAAATTTACTGTATAGATATAGTATTGGTGAAGTAGGAAAAGTATAGGTTAAAGAAAAATTTATCAACTCATTTTGGATATTTTTTATTTTGAGATGAGAATCCAAAGAGAGCGGTTTGTAGTGTGCGGGATTTGTGAGTGACATGTGTAGCCCTAGTGCATGTTAATCTCAGGACAAAAAAGCAAAGAATCCAAAAGAAAATAATAAAAGAAAAGGAAAGGAAAAAAAAAAGAAAAAAGAAAAAAGAAAAGTATGGTTGTTGTTGGCCTATCCAACTTCATGATAGCTAGCTAGCAATTATGCAATTAATTAATAAATACAGATTATGTTAGGAACATATATATATATATATATATATATTATATTGAGAATCAAGAACTTGACACCAAGAATCTTCTCTATTATAGAAAGCAAGAGAATGTTTGATTTTTCGTTGATCTATTCAATTCAAGTAAAATTTTGTGAGGGGATTGTATATAATATATGGTTCAATCAATGGAAAGTCTGGCCTACACGAATATTGTAATTAGTCCAATAAATTCACAATTATAGGAAGATCCACGTATTATATGGAATAATTCGGCCGTATAGATCATACTTTTCAAATCGAGAAAACCAAGCAGAAGTGTCACCACCACCACCTCATTAATTTTAACACGTATGTTATTAAGGTGATTAGTATATAATACGACACCAGTGCTAAGATCAATGCAAGCTGTGATCGATTCCTTTTTCAAATAATAATGATAATAATAAAAAATAAAAGAAAGCAAAAAAGAAGGATATTTTTAATGTATTACTTTTTATCGATGGTGTACATTTACGATTGTTAAATTTACTGTTAAATCAGTAAATTTGATTTATATCATATTATATAACATACAAAATAAATAATTTTTTATATAAATTTATCAATTGTAAAATACAAATATATCGATAATTTATTTTTTTAAGTCGTAATAATCTCTAGAAAAAGGGGAAAAATCATAAAAAGCATGAACTTTCATTGATGGCGACACCACCTTGAAGCAAAGTCTTTTACAGGAAAGACGACACAATCTCAGCCACTATCTCTTCTATTGAATAGGCATTTGACAACTAAAAGGGCACGAACATAAGAAATAAAACAGTGTTCTTTGTCTTCTTCTTCTTCTTCTTTTTTTTTTTTTTTTTTTTTTTTTTTTTTGATGCACCATCCAAAACTAAAAGGAGATGCCCTATTAAAAGAAAAAAAAAATTTAGAAAGAAGTGTTGGGGGTTGGTTGGGGTTCTATTTGAGTCTGACACCTAAGTGGATGATGATGATGATGATGATGAGCTATACTTCAACTACCATTATTGATTTTTCGCTCCCCCATAAAACCATGGCAGATATATATATTCCCTGTTTTGCTACATTCTAAATTGCCTCTTTTTCTTTTTTTTTTTTTTTTTTGAAAAAGGAGATGAATGTATAAACTTTTTGTTTTTTTAATTAGTTTTTCTATCTGTGAAATGTGGACGGTCCCATTAGATTGATTGGCTTACGCCTAGCAGCATAATCTACATTTGGTAAAAATAGTGATAACAAAACGGAATAAGCATAATTATACAGGCAAATTAAAGCCTGAAAAAATCTCCATTGGAATTTAAGTTCACGGATTAAATATATATATTTATATATATATATTAAGAAGATTGGGGTAGAAAATTAATTAATTGACGAGAAAGGGTACAAGAGATACATGTAAAGCAACAATATAATATAGTCCATTATACTTAAAAAGAAAAATATATAAAGACCTCAAACGATATACTCAAATAATTCTTAATTTTAATGTTTTGAAATTTAAATTTTTTTTGTAAACATTATAACAGAATTAATGATTTAAATTTGAATATATAAAATAAACGAGCCTTAAAATAAAATCCAGACTTATGATTGTGTGGTATATGTATTCTACAAGCGTACGTATAGCATATATGCATAGAGTATACATGTAGTTCCAAAACTTTTTTTAATTAACATGTATATGCGGGATATTCGATAAAATCACGTGCGTTATATCAATATATATATATATATATATGTAAAGATTATGAGCTAAATATATAATTTGGCAAGTACGAATTTCATATATAAATATATGAAATATATTAAATACAGCATATTAAGAAAAGTAAAGCAAAGCAAAAGCAATGATGAACAATGAGAGTCAACTACAGCTTGATTTAGTACTACCAAATCTTAGTCAAAGTTTCTTTTCAGATTTTATACGTAATTAATTAACTGTGTGATAATATGAGTAGGGGACGATCGAGAAAATCCAAACAAAATTCTGTTGATGAATGTATTGGTGGAAACGACTAATTATAAAAGCAGTATACTCCAAAAATCCCTTTACACGTACCATATAAACATGACATATATATATATATATATATATATATATATATATATATATAAAAGGGCATTTCTCCTGTAAAACTTAAAGAAACAAACCAAAGATGTTTTATAGTCATATATGGGGCTATGTCCACACCCTCTCATAAAGAATGAGCCCTACATGTGAGATCTAGGTGAGATCTATAGGTGAGGTCCATCCTTTTGTGAATTAGTAGGAATTTAACCTTATAGAGATAAATAGGATTACCCAAAAATAAATTACCGTTGTGTATATTTTTCAGTCGTCAAACATGGATATCAACAACTATTCATTATGCATAGTTTTTTATTTTGATGTGATTTAATAAATCCAACCGTTTGAAACGTGTACTAAGTATGGAGTCCAACAGTAATAAAAAAAAAAAAAAAACCCCCTTAAAAAGAGATATATGTGGTTCGGAGATTACAAAAGAGGGCACACAACAAATTCCCTGTATACACGCACACACCAACTAGCTATAGGGGAAAGAACATAAATGCATTAACCAATATTCATTAATTAATACATCACCCCTAGACCTCCAACACACCACAAGGCAACAACAAACAACAAAAAAAAAAAAAAAAAAAAAAAAAAAAAAAACTTGGTCATATATGGTCGTGTCTCTTTCGCAATAGTACTTCTACGAACTACTATATCAGTGGCTTGTTTGTTCCTACAATTCTCGTGCCTCTTTTCTTCACTTTATTTATAAACTCATCACATGATGTCTTCTTCTTGCATGTGAAATATTTGTGACCCATCTCAATCCCTCTTCCCTTTCAGCTTCTCTCCTCAATATTTCTTCTACTCTCTCTCTCTCTCTCTCTCTCTCTCTCTCTTAACATTAGATTAATTCCCAATCTTCCCTATTCCTGATCTCAATCCTTTTGCTTTTTGGTGAAATTTTAATTTCTAAACTTTAGAAATGATGCCTCCTGAGCAAGAGACAATTACAGGCACCCCAAATAGCACCACCACTAGTGCCACCACGACTCCGTCGCCCAGCTTCTTACTCGCAAACGTGAACCGGTCGTCGGAGACCGGTTCCGTTCACGCCGAACCGTCTTGTGATCACGCCGAAACCAGCCCCACCTGCTCGTTGGGTCAGGACCATGATCATCATCATAATCTGGTGCTTGCAGATCACCATAACCAATCGGCAGCCGCCGTTAGATCTTCCATTTTTCGCGAATCTCTACGCCCCGTTACTCTTAAGGTACGTATAACATCCCAAAATATACCAATAATTCAATATCAAATTTGTTTATGATTAACTTCTTTTCATTTTTTATAATGTAATCAATATGATTTTTATTTTTTTTCTATTCAAACAGTTTGAAGACGTTGCTTACACCGTCAACCTTAAACCCAGAAACGGAATGAGCTGCTTTTCTACGCACGTGCCGAAGCCAACCCGGGCCATTCTCAACGGAGTTTCTGGGTTGGTTCGGCCCGGGGAGCTTCTGGCGATGCTGGGCCCCTCCGGCAGCGGCAAAACGACACTCCTCACGGCTCTCGCCGGTCGTTTGCCGGGGAAGATCTCCGGTAACATATCATACAATGGCCAGCCTTTCTCCAGCTCAATGAAGCGCAAAACTGGGTTTGTTTCACAAGACGACGTGTTGTACCCTCACTTGACTGTGTTAGAGACCTTGACATACGCAGCTTTATTGAGGCTTCCGAAGAAGCTCACCAGGGAGGAGAAGATCGAACAGGCCGAGTTAATCATCGTCGAACTCGGCCTGACTCGGTGCCGCAACGGCGTCGTGGGTGGGCCGCTCCTCCGGGGCGTGTCGGGCGGGGAGAAGAAGCGGGTCAGTATCGGGCAGGAGATGTTGGTGAACCCGAGCCTGCTGCTGCTCGACGAGCCGACGTCGGGGCTCGACTCCACGACGGCGCAGAGGATAATCGCGACGTTGCGCGGGCTGGCACGCGGCGGCCGGACAGTCATCACTACCCTTCACCAGCCGTCCAGTAGGCTGTACAGAATGTTTGATAAGGTGGTGGTTTTGTCCGAGGGCTGCCCCATTTATTGCGGGCAGGCGGGACGGGTCATGGATTATTTCGGCTCCATCGGATACGTCCCCGGGTTCAATTTCATGAACCCGGCTGATTTTTTGCTTGATCTTGCTAATGGTAAGTAGAAATATAAAAGCATTGGTTATAATTTTTTGACATACTATATTATAAGGGTAAAAATGCATTTTTTTTTTTTTCTTTTCAAATTATAGGAGTAGGACTAACACCGAAAACATTATCAGATTGAAAGGGGTATGAAGTTTCATAAATATTGATATGATTAGTATTATTCATTTTTGTAAAGTTAGTACTATATTACATGACATAGACAATATGGCAAATATGGCTTTTTATTTTTGTAATAAATCTTAAATGTGTGGGCAACCTTGGAAGAGCACAATTTTATTTACTTCCAAAAAGTTATTGCCATGAAACTTTTTTTTTTTTTTTTTTTTTTTTTTTTTGCCGTCAATGTGTGTGAACCTCACCAAACTGTCCAACACAACTAACTACTTTGCAAACTTTGAGAAACTTTTAACAGTTACTTCATTAAAATTTCTCACATATAGATAATTAATTCACTTCACCGACAACCTTGTTGAATCAAATCTATTGGCTTACAATTGGGATTCACATGAAACTGGTTGCAGCTTTAGTATAGCTTGCCCACTTTTTATAAGTCAGATGAAGATTATATCTACTTCATTGTTAGTATTGAACCTTTGTTCCTAACTTTAGGCCTTCATACAAAATGTCTCTTCCACTTCTCAAAAAAAAAAAAAAAAAAAAAAAAAGGAAACAGCTAGCTTTAGCTTTAGCTTAGCTCAGCTCTATCATTGTTACATAGGTCCCAATGTCTCGGCAAACAAATTCATTTGATTTGACCCTCCATTATTTATAGCTTACTGTTTGTATCCTTGCTCTTTAGTTTTCCATCCTCCTTTGTCACTAGCTCTAGGTTGATGGGACGAGTTTTATTGTAGTGGGTGTTGGAGTAAAAATGAAAAGAAAAAAAGTTTATCGGTAGAGGGTTTTTTTTTTTTAATCTTTAGATCTGTATTTAAGAAACTATTAATTTTTGCGTATTTTTTTTATTTTAACATGAATTTGACTAGATTTAACGTTTAGAGAGATGAATTGTCAATAGGATATTCTCATCGTATAAAGGTCTAGTAAATCAAAATCGTATCAAGTCTGAAAATATACAAATGTAAATGAATTTGGTGATATCTTCTGCTTGAGATATGGTTGAGAAGTAGAGTGGTTTTTTTTATATGCCCTCAATTATCCAAACAAGTCCTTCTAGCAAGTCCTTTTTTTTTTTTTTTTTTTTTTTTTTTTTTTTTTGTGCTTGGAATTTGTCTAGTCAATTGATCTGATTTTCTTTGCATTTGGGATCTTTTTCTTTTGAAGTTACATAATAGTCTTATCATATTGCTGGTTGATTGTCGTCAATAGCTGTGATATGGACAACAATCCTATAATCAGTGTTGACTTTAGGATTGTTGATGATCATTCACTTGCCCCACCAAATTTTGTCCTTTTATTTGTGTATTTTTCTTCCGGTAAATTTTTACGGTAGAGCATATTATTTAGCGTCATTGGTGGAAACATATACTTTTAAAGGTTGGATTAGTATTTTAATGTTTAAATTTGTACATGTCAATATTAATAATTTATAATATGTCATACATAATTGTTTATATTACATATTTAACGGTTGAAAAATTAATTTAATTATTAAAGTACAGTTTCTATCGATAGAGTAAAATAGCATGCTAAATACTCCCTCTATAGTAAATCTTAAGAAGAAACAAGAGAACTGCCACTTTTACTTTCTACATTTACTTGGTTTTACTGATTCAACCTATGAATGCAGGTATTGCAACTGACATAAAACAGGACGACCAACAAGAATTTCATGGCAGATTGGAGCATCTTGACGACCAAAATTCAATTAAGCAGCACCTAGTATCGTCCTACAAAAAGAACATATACCCCATCTTGAAGGCTGAGATTCACGGAAATCACAAAGACCCAGTTAGAAATTCATCATTAAGAGGCAAGTGAAAGTCTATGTTGAAATATATATTGACTCTGATTGTTAGAATATAAAATTGGCGAACTTTCTAGCCGCTTAAATTTTTAAAAGAATTAGTAAATTAACGTGGTATTAGAGCGGGCGATCTAAGTTCAAAATTCTGTGATAGCATTCTTTATCTCCTTTAAAATTACCATCACGTTTTGCCTGGATTGGTAAACTGACACTGTTGGTCATCTAAGAAAGTGGCATATCAGAATCTCTATGTAAATGTAGCAGTCATTTGTGGAAGATATACTGAACATTAATCATAAGCAAATGACCTTGTAGGTAGTGAGAAAAAGTGGATCACAAGCTGGTGGGTGCAATTTAAGGTGCTTCTGAGAAGGGGTTTGAAAGAAAGAAAGCATGAATCTTACTCAGGCTTAAGGATTTTCCAAGTGATGTCTGTTTCAATTCTTTCAGGCCTTCTGTGGTGGCACTCTGACCCCTCAAATATACAAGATCAGGTATATGTGTTTTCCCTATACTTTGCTTTTTATGTCATGTAAAAACAGTGTTTCTAGTGGGCATTAAATGAGCCATAGGAGTCAACTTTTCACAAATCATTTTTTATTTGTTAGGGAAAAAAATGAGCCATAGGAGTCAACTTTTCACAAGGGGAAAAAAATGGATGGTCACAATTGTTAGGGAACAACTTGTCCCAAAAAGTTGACTAGTTCAAGTGCCGTACAAGAACTTGCCATGTTTACCTTATCCAATTCCAAATTCTAAGAACCATTACGTAATAAAAAACCAAACAAGCAGATGGTAAATAGAGAATTAGATTAGTCATTTTTGTCTATACATCTAGGTCTTTCAAATTTCACATCTTGTTCATTAGTAACAACTTTGACTATGATATTATTTGTGACAGATTGGACTTCTTTTCTTCTTCTCCATCTTTTGGGGCTTCTTCCCTCTATTCAATGCCATCTTTGCATTCCCTCAAGAAAGGCCAATGCTGATAAAAGAGCGCTCCTCGGGCATGTACCGCCTCTCCTCCTACTACTTTGCTCGAATGGCGGGCGATTTACCAATGGAGCTCGTGCTGCCAACCATCTTCGTAACGGTCACGTATTGGATGGGAGGCCTCAAGCCTTCACTCATTACATTCTTACTAACACTATTGATCATACTTTTCAATGTCTTGGTCTCCCAAGGGCTAGGACTAGCCTTAGGAGCCATTCTCATGGATGTAAAACAGGCCACCACACTAGCTTCGGTGACTATGCTTGTTTTCTTACTCGTCGGCGGATACTACATTCAGAAAATCCCAGCCTTCATAGCTTGGTTGAAGTACATATCCTTCAGTCATTACTGCTACAAGTTGCTTGTGGGAGTGCAATACACAGATAATGAGTTCTATGAGTGTGGGATTGGAATGCATTGCAGGGTAATGGATTTTCCTGCCATTAAGTGTCTTGGACTTGATAACAAGTGGTGGGATGTGGCTGCTTTGACTGTGATGTTTGTGGGGTATAGGCTTTTGGCATATGTGGCTCTGAGAATGGGACAACCTCAATGACTTTGCTTTGCTTGACACAAAAAAGGATCAGAGACTGAATTATGTGTTTTGAGATTTTAAGCTAACGGAATTGATGGAGATCATCGTATTTTCCAACTTGATCAAATAATCATGTTGGCTGACTAAGAAAGTCTCAGGCTGACCCTCTTTAGGTCTAAAATGGGATTCGGATTGTATCGAAGTATGTTTTCTTCTTACTAAATGGGAATCAGTACCTTGTAATTGATTGTTTATGCAAAGCTTATTCTTATTCTGCTGAAGTTTTTTTCGTCCGAGTTTTCCTGCACATGACAATTGTCATATTCCACTAAAATAAGAAACTTCATAATTACTAGCAAAGAAAAGAAACTTCACAGTGAAGACTTGAGAATATTAGTACATAAAAAGAAAAATGACAAATTACATTTATTTCTCTTGAATTATAAGCATTTGAATAAAATACCCCCTAAATTTTAAAAGTAACAAATTTTCTTTTTGAATAATTCGCCGTTAGGACGCGTCCCACTTTTCTGCCCCCTTGTTTAATTTTGAACGTTAAGTGTCACGTAAAAATCGTTGAGGCATTTAATTTTTATTCCATTCTAAAATAAAAATTTTACCCATATAGATTGGTCAATCTCACCCAATCAGAAGCATCACAACCCTCACTCTCTTTCCTCTCCCTTTTCCGTGCACGACCACCAAGTTCCAACAAGTATTACGACGTCCATTTTTGACATCCCTTGACTCATCAGAAAGTTCTCGTCGAGCCGAGTTTGGATTGGTGTTTTGTGGCTGCCAACTCTGCCGGATGAAGGCACACTTTCCGGCCGAAGTTATGAAAAATCCAAAAATTCCAATGGGCATAACTTTTCCATCCGACCTCTGATCGGAGTGATTCCGGTCTCTATGAACTCAGAGTGATGAGAGGAACAAGACCCACCTGAAGTTTGTCATCGATTCCAGCCGAAAAAGCTTCACCACAACTGCCCTCTAAGGCCACCACACCTCCTCTCGAAAAACTGCAATCCCAGCGGTGGTGAAGTGCACCGCCCCTATCATTTCACTCAGAATCCATAGATAAGTCAATCCCGACCAATAGCTGCCACCATCCTCACTGATTTGTAGGAATTCAAAGTCACCGCCACCGCTTGCCGTGGAGGAGTTTGGTTCCGTCGATTTTGGCCGCCATTTCTCATGTCGTTGGTGTCAAAACACTCAAAAGTAAGTGGGTAACAAAACCCCCAACTCAATTTCTCCGATATGTGGCTCAAAAACCGAGAACCAAGTCGCCGGAAACAGAGAACCACGTTGCTGGAAACCGAGAACTAAGTCAGGAAATTCAAATGGATTTTGTCCTTTTCTAACTCAACACAGTAAATTACTTTTTTGCCTTTAAAATGAGAGTCATATGCTATCCACATGGCATTTAACGTTTAAAATTTAACCGATTGGGTGGAAAAGAGGCACTTGTGCTAACGGCGAATTATTCAGGATAAAAATTTGTTACTTTTAAAGTTTAGGGGGTATTTTGTTCAAACGCTTATAATTCAGGAGGAATAAATGTAATTTGTCCCAAGGCAAACTATTAAAAAAAATTCTTTAAAAAAAAATGTTATGTAACAGTTGCTACTTTGGATGTATGTAGAGGTGCTATAACCTAAGAGTAAATCCGGCGCAAAATATCATCAATCTGACACCAAAAACAAGCTACTTTCTGGCTCTTAACAACTTCTGGCTATGGCAAAAGTCGTGTATTTTTAACACAATAATACTTTCAGTCTTTCAACTTTCTAGAGTTGAATTCTCCAAAGAACAGTCCTGGCTGAGCTTTCTACAACATAGATTTCACCTCAACTGGATAGGCTTGTATAGATTAATTCACATCTTGGAAAACTAATCTTATTTCAATAGTATTTATCTGTGCAACACTGCAATCTTACTCATTGAAAAGCAATTTAATCAGCCGACAAAAAATGGAAATTGAATAGATTAAAAGGATCGAAATACTGCAAAATGTTCTTTTACACATTATAGCTCGAGCTACAACAAGAAAATAAATTCTTCACATTTGGACTCAATCCAAAATATGCCCACAAATCAAATATAAGTTTTTGTGCCTATTGGAGTATTGGTTAATGGTTTTATTGTGAGTTCTTCAAGCAGAGAAAAAAAAAAAAATTCAAATAAATTCTTCACATTTGGACTCAATCCAAAATATGCCCACAAATCAAATATAAGTTTTTGTGCCTATTGGAGTATTGGTTAATGGTTTTATTGTGAGTTCTTCAAGCAGAGAAAAAAAAAAAAAATTCAAATGAGCTTGCCACATGAAAAGTTTCTTCTAGATGATTTAGGTTCCTAGCTTTATGTACCTGTCATTTGACAGTTACCTTAGGAAATATCTACAGCTGCAATTAGAATAGGCATCCAATCCATGTCATTATGTTATCAAGCATCAGATACAACAGAATCTCTGAAATTTAAGGTCCACTATTTCAGATTATTCCATTCCCCATCACAATCCCTATTCACCATTTGCTGTAAGTGGGAATTCTACTCCCAAGTTACATTCCTCAAGCTCAGCTATAAAATGGGTATTTGGGCTGCACCTAGTACTTCAGGCCAGCAAAGGTAGTAAGAAAGAAAAAAAAAAAAAAACATACTATTTTGTTTTATTTTTAAAAGAGCTCCAAAGTAAAAAAAAATGGCATCAGCTAAGATTGAGAAACCCCCTGGCAAGGAGCCTGCAGCTAAAGCTCCTACTAGCACGCAGAAAACTCCGGCCTCCAAAAACCCCCCTAAGAAGAGCGGGGCCAGTACTCGGGAGCCTAAGAAGAAGGTAATACAATAAAATACAATACATAACTCAAGTATTTGTTTATAAATAACGAGACGCTACAATTGTGCTGCACAACGAAATTAAACATGTGTATTCGGTTTTGTTTTCGAGGTTTGAAGCTAATTTTACTTTTATGTTGGTTTGTTTAGACATCCGGCACTGGAAGCAAGTCATCAGCCAAGAATTAAGTAGGATGAGGAGTCCATGCATTGGTGTCACCTTTGGAGCTCCATGAAGACGTTAAAATTGGAGTGGTCCTCCATGGTGTTTTATCAATTTTAATAGCTCTTGGTTGTACTTTATAATATATGCATGTCTCTCTTTTTAGGCTTGGCCTATTAAATAAAACATACATATTCTAAAATCATGAGTTTGGCTTTTGTTTTAGTTGAATATTCACACTTGCTACAGGATGAACTGCTGAACACACTGACAAACTACCACTAGAAATATCCAAGGAAAAACAGAAAACTATTGCTATATATATATATATATATATATATATATATATATATATACGAGATATTTGTATTCTGTTTCTGCTTGAAAACGAGAAATGCCCACAAGCCCTTTCATTTAAAAAAAAATAAAAAAAATAAATACAAGAAAAAGAAGAAGAAGAAGAAGTCCACAAGCCCTAAGATGTGAATACTATGTATTGATGTTCTTCATAAGAGACCAACATAGTGGAATTAATGAATTGGTAGGACTCATCGGAAATGTCTTAAAATAAAATTGATTTCTGACGTGACTCAACCTACTACACTAAGTGAATTTACAATGGAAAATAAAGTTTCTGAAAAGAAATGGAAAGGAATAAGAAATTCATGTCAGTGAGGAGTGAGGTCGGGTGAAAGCTTTGCCAGCAAACCAGGAGGGAGAGAGAAAAGACTTGTGACTTTATAAATATTGCTGAAACTTTGGACGGGTCGCCCGTAACCGCTCAAAAATATCGATTTTTTGCTTGATGTCTGACCCGACCTGTCCAAAATTTTTGAGCCGCCTGCTTGAGACCTAGAAGGCCTGTGGACGGGCCGCGGGCCTGGCTTTGGCTGTCCAAGCCCACCCGGAATGCCCCAGATTTTTTTTATATTTTTAAATTTTTATAATTATTAAGTTATTTTGTATTAAAATTATATAAAAACTAAAATCAACATTCAACACATATTATTAACACAATTTAATAAATTAATTTTGTATATTAATTTTTAAATTCGTAATTCATGATTGCCTCGTTAAAAACCTTACCAAGAAAAACCCAATTGGGATAAAAACTTGGTAAGAGAAAAAGAGTGCAATCATTTTGTGACGAATTATAAATTTTACAAACTTACAAAGTCTAAATATACAATTACAATGTCAAAAGCAAATTCATATTTACAAGTTACAAATTTACAATTTAATTTGAAGCTGAAGGGTCGTCTTCAAAATTAAATGTTAATTTATTAAATTCATCCATCCATTCTTGACTTGCCGGCGAAATTGTATCCTGTAGACGTTGATCGGCACAATCTCAATCCTTAATGCAGACCAAGGCTTCAACAATGTCCTTTTGCAGTGTGTTTTGACGTTCGTCAAGTATTTGTCATGTCGTATTGAAGGCTTGTTCAGATGAAACAGTTGAGAGTGGGATTGAAAATATATCAATTGTCAATCGAGTTAGAATTAGCCAAGTTAGTGCTCGTGCCCTCCACCATTGAACTAAGTGAAACGATTCTCTAGTACCGTCGACTACTAAGCTCTCACTGAGGTACGCTATAAGCTTGTTGAAGCTGCCGCCGCCGCTGCCACCTGTTGATGAAGATCCACTCTTAGCTTCTGTTTGAGTTGTCTTCTTCTTCTTCTTTAACCCAAAAATATTCAAGAATGAATGCGGATTTTTATCTTGTTGTTGCGGTTCATGTACTCTAGAGTTTGTGCTTCTAAACCTATTCTCATATTACTATAGATCGAAAATATTTTTTCCTTTCTTGTTGGAAATTGGTCCGAATAATTAATGCCTAAAAATTCACCTAAGTTTTCTAAACCACTTTCGAAACTGTCTAATTTTAATCTAGAATCAAAAATAGTACTCAAACCATACAACAAAGGCAACTTAAACCAATATTTTTTAAATTTCCTTTCCATAGAATGGATAGGAACTCCCAAGATTGGGTCCGCCTTATATTTACTAAATGAAATACTAATTCTTAAAAGTTCACCTAAAGCTAAACGTGATGTTGGGTAATATGTTCTACTAAGCTCTAAAGTAGATAATAAGTATCTCTTTCATACTGTTGTGATATCTCTTTCATGAGGCTTAAGAAATAAATAATAAGTATCTCCATACTTGAATGATTTTGAGTCAGTTTTCAATTACTTTCTTGATATTCAAAGTTAAGAAAGCTAAGAATGATATTACAACATTTTCTAAAATGTGAAGGTGTAACGATATTATTGTCTAACATCATAATAGCAGAAAAACCCCACGTGAACTATTGATTTCTACTTTTTTACGTTGAAGGTAAAAAACGAAAAAAAAAAAAAAAAAATTTACAGGTAGTTAGTAAAATATTGAAAATTGACTCCAATTATCTTGTAGCGTGCCATCAAATTTCAAAAATTCAATGGTAAAACTAATTATAGACTTTTGACTTCTTGACGAGACAATGTAAATTAAAGTGGTCTAGCTTCTTCAAGTAATAAATCTTAAGTTATTTAAGTTATTTTTATTTATTTAAATATAAATACATGTATAATGAATTTAGATGTGTCTTATTAATTATAAAGTAACAAATTATCAACATAGTAGGTTGATATGGTGGTAATTTTCGATTGACCAGCAAGTTTACAGTTATAATACTACTCTGTGGGAGAGAGCTAAGATCTATACCTATAATCTAAAGGCTAAGTTAGAGATTTGTTGTTTTCTCTAGTGCCCTGCTCCAAATTGGATTAGGACAGAAGATTAGAAACGGGGTTTGAAGCGGGATGGGGACAAATTCTTGTTTTCGATTGGGGAGGTGGGCAGAAACCTCTCCCTGCCACGATTCCGATGTCATACCCACTTGCATGCATTCTGTGAAAATAGACAAGCTCATTTACATAAACAGCCCCCAAAACCCAATGAATCAATAGAAGTTTCTTTTGGTGTTTTATACAAAAGCGTATTATACATCACTAGCTTCTAAATGTTCCTATTAAAAACGAGTGGCCACTCTATTATCTCCCTTTGAAATCAATAATATTCCACTCTTTTTAACACCATAGCCAGATTGGTTTAACATAATATATATGGCAGTAATAAGCAAAGTATCCGGTGCTCTGTCCTTCCAATCCAAGTGCTCTCCATATCAGTTATTCCATTATCCTGAAATACCACCATTCCCTCTCATCCTCACCTTTTCTTACTTGTAACTTGCGATTCCAAGTCCTTTTACATAATTGAGCATAACTCTCTTATAAATTTGCTATGTCATGAGTGTGTGAGGCAAGGCAAACCAAGGGCTCATATAGTTTTTAAGCTTTTACTTACGCTTCTGTTTTGGCATCAATGAAGGCTGAAAGACCAGTTGGCACACAGCTCTTTGGGCAGGGCAAGAAGGACCCTGCTAAGGCTGGTGAGAGTACGGCAAAAGCTCAGTCCTCCAAGGCACCATCAAAGAAGGCTCGACAGAAGCCCCAGGAACCTAAGAAGGTATTTCACTTACACTTGGTGCTAAATTCCGAGGACTTTATAATTCAGTTTGTTAATTTGGTTTGATGACAATTCATGTTTGGTTGTGCAGGGCAAAGGCGGCAAGGCAGCAGCAAAGCATTAACCAGATGTCGCCGGCTAAACGCGTGTTTTATGCTAGTGATGAAGCTAGATGAATATTTATGTTTCCTTGTTTGACTTTTATAATATCTGTATCTTGAGCTTTCTTGTTGAGTAGTGATACTTGGGGACTGGTATTCTCCCATGTATGTCATCCTGATGAAATAAATTACAATTTGAAAGTAGGTGCTCAAAGTACATATCATCCAGAATTATCTTTTTTACAATCCTTTCTTTTCCCACAATATCAGAGAGAGGGGGAGGGGGGGAAAAAAAAATTGTCTGAAGGGAAAATTGCAGTGTAAGAAAAGAGAATTAGGAGGGCAAAAGGTGAAGGTGACACAAAGAAAATAAAAGAAGAACTAAAACTGTCACTGCGATATAAACATATATACAGAATGAGTAGATTTTGAAACAACAAGTAATGCGACTTGTGAATAAATCAATATATGAAAAAATTGGTTAGAATGGGCTGACTCTGCGAGCTAATCTCAACATGCATTCAGGTACGAGGCGTTTTCTTGGAGGAGCCGCCGCATCTTTAGCAAGTGCATCTGGGTCGTCAGCATGAATGATGTTTAACAACTCTTCAAACATTTGATCATTACCACCTCTCATTGGATCCTGAAACAAATCCCAAAACAAATGACTTGATCAATGAACAAAATTGTTTCTTCTTTTATTTATTTATTTTAACCACTGTTCAAGGAAGAACCAAGCATTTCAATCCACTCTAGTTTGGCATTCATCAAGGGGGAAAAGAAAAGAAACTACTGGCCTGTTTGGAGAAAGCCAATTGAGTGGAAAAGACATTAGAGTTTCCTAAATAAATTGTAGTGATTTGGTTAGAATTGTACAATCTCAATTGTGGTGAGCGATTCAAACCGGTGTTTATATATGCAAAAAAATTTTAATCTCAATTGGGAATAAATCCGAATTGTATTTGGATAGTGTTAAAAACTATCATTAGAATTTTGCAACAAATGTTATAATTGTGAACAACATATTTAAATATGCAATATGGTATGTGGATTTGTTCATCTCTTCATTGTGTACATATAGGAAAAAAAAATCATCTTAATTGGAGTTAAAATGAACAGGTTGTGATATTTTTAAGCTTTAAATTGAAGAGAGAAAAAAAATAAGAAAAATGTGTTTAAACTGTTGTCAACAATCTAAATTGTGAGTTTGGGGGTAGGGGGGGGGGGGGGCGGTGGGGGTGTGTGTTAATGAATTTCAAAATCAACCATTCGAATTGTAGTTGATGGTTTGAATAGTCCCTCTTTATTTCTCAAACAAACACTAATTTGAACCTTTAGGCACAATTCAAATTGAGTTGTTTGGTTCAAATAGCTAAACCAAACATGGGGTATATAAACATTCACAAAGCAAAAAGAAAGAAGGCATGTAAATATCCTTTCACCTGAAGAAACAAATCTGTATGAGTCTTGTCGTCATACAAAACTGCTTCAGCTTTGACTCCCAGTCTCTGAAGAGTTTCTGCAAAATTCTTGCTGTAAAAAATAATATGTCAGCGTCAGGGAAACCAATGAAGTTGTATGCCAATCTAACCAGCACCGCTAATTGAAAAATTGAAATCAATTGGAATCCTTCAGACAGTTTAATTTCAGTGGAACTATCACAATAGCTTTTGATATGAGAGAAGAACAAATGCAGTCTTCTGATATAAGATCAGAAGGACAAGGGTATATTCCCTTGACACGTTAAAATATCTTAAGGACAATCATATTGCAATGCTTCCAAGACCGCCATTAATAGGAAACACTTATATGTAATTCGTCTCAGTTACCTAGAATCTGAAGGTATGGAATAGTCAGCTGTTCCATGAAACAAAACAATAGGAGGCAGCAAAGAAACTGCATTCTTAATGTTTGGGTCCTGTACCATCACTTCTGGAGAAAATCTTCGTAGGGATTGTTCACCTTCCATTATTCTGTAAAAAAAGGTTTTTTCAGCAATAAATCAAGTGACTAGAAAACTATTAAGAACTTGCAATGAACACACTCTAGTAGAGGTAGAAGGTCGCAGTACCTTAGAAAGAGTGAACAGTAGAGACCTCGACTATGAAAGTAATCTGTCAACTGCAACAAGTTATACCTGTTTGTGCATTTTGCAAGTGACACCATTAAACAAGTATAAGAATTTTTTCCCCCCATCATTTGAGCCATCAGAAATAGCATTTTGCAAAAGAACGATTGCAATCAGAGATGAAATGAAAAAAACATTTGATTAATGCCATTTTGAAAACAAGCATTTACCCTCCGGATAAACCGAAGTATGCCTTTATCTGGGAGACACTCCAAGAAATGCTAGCTCCTTCACCAGCCTCCTTGATTGCCTGTTCCAGGAGAGCACAAGCGGCGATATGTGCACCAGCTGATTGTCCCATTAGATAAATCCTAGATCAGAAAACCGTGATAACCACTTTTAGCACAATAGCAATACACATGTAAATAGAAAATCTGTAGAAATTGAACCTATTTACCTATTAGGATCCCCTCCATATTCAGCAATATGATTGACAACAAACGAGATACCTTGAGAAGCATCTTCTACCATATCACCTATAGTTGCCTGCGGGAAATTTCTACAAGAAGCATTTCAATTACAATGTCAGCATTGTTGGTGGGCTTCATCTGCAATTGAATTTCAACTGTTTATTTATAAGGCATTGTCTATTTTGTACACTGTGCCGATGCTTGAAGAGAAACTATCACCTGTAATCGATGCAGGTGACAATAATGTCTCTTTCCGATAACTGTTGTCCTAAAAGAGACCCCCATGCTTTATAGCTGCGTCAGTGACAAACGATGGAAAGAGATAAGAAACAATCAGTTCACAAAAAGAGTTGCTGCTGGTTTTCCCTTCAACACCAGCTGCCATTTACTTGTACATTTTTTCTTAATTTCTGTGTCCTCTTAACCATCTTAAAAATTATTCCCTTTGCTCATTGAGAATAAATCTAGTTAGGTTAGACAACAAAAAACAAAGGCCAGCATACAATACAAGTATCACTGAATGTTTAAAGATAGTCTACGAAGTAGAAGACTTTACTCACCCAATTATCCAGGCGCCACCAGTGACAAATGCAATGACTGGTTTTGGCCCATCACTATTTTTGGGTAGATACAGATCCAACCTTCAGAACAAATTTCACTATCAATGCCACAAATCAAGGAAATCTAAGTGCGTGCGAGGGGCCAAGGCACACTCAGCGCCCATGGTACACGGTGCCTTGCTGCCAGGCAAACCCAGCGCCCATGGCACTAGGGGCCATGCTGCCACTGATTACATTAAAGTGCACAAGCAAATTACCGAAGTTCATAGATCCTACCTATTTCTAGGCTTATCACCATAAACAACACCTCTGCGGATATGACTGGAGAAGAAATAGTAATATCCAACTGAAAAGAACAAGCAGATTATTGTTTATTATTATGTGGATTGATTCTCTTAATCCTACTTAGATGAATGCTACAAGAATGATATCTAAGCAGAACACAAAATCAAGTACATGTACACAAAATTTAAATTAAATAAAAAGAAAGGGTAAAAATGTGAGAATAGACCTTGAAAAAAACCTGGCATAAGACACAATGCATAACAACCAAGGGCAAGAAATCGTGTAATCCATTTGTAGCCAACACTGAACACAAGAAAATCTGTGAGAAAAGTATATCATGGTGAAAGACTTGAATAAATTCTAAAGAAGAAACATTACAAGGCACATATTTAAAATTGCACAAATCATAATCAGCATAAACAACACAAAGCAGAACTTTACCTTCCGAAACCATTCTATTCTATCATTTTCCACTGAATGTAAAAGATATCAGAATGGATAAATAAATACGAATTTCCATACTTGTCAATATCTTTTATCCCTCTATTCATGCCCAACTCAAATATTACATTTTTCTAAGTCCAAATTTCACTAAGTATAAGAAACAAGGCTACTTCTAATTTCAAGCACCACCATTGTAATATTGATCATATATAGCATACCATTCCACTAATTCTTCATGTGGATATCTTACTAAGACGTTAATAAAATTAATCAATATGATAACATGGGTATTACAAAAACCAGCTTTTGCAATTCACTAACATTACTAATCAAAATGCCAAACTGGGTAATTCCCGAAAGAGAAAAAAAAAAAAAAAAAAAAAAAAAAAAAGAAAGCTCACCCAAGATATCTCAAAAGCTTCAAACTCAATCGTGTGAGCAAGAACGTGTGCGCGGCACCGTGTTCGACATCCCGGCCTAAAGATCGGTGTCGTTCGCCGCCCGATAAAGGCAACAAAGAGTCCTCGCTGGCGATCCGCCGTCGTCTCTGCTGGTAATACTTGTTCGCCGTCGTCGTCAGCGTCGGCGTCGTCGTAGTAGTAGTAGCGCTCGAATAACTCGACGCCCTAGTAAGAAGGGGCCTGATCGGCATGGCCTTGTCGTCCTCAAACGACGGCGAAATCAGAATTGGGTCGTCGTTTTCAATCTTGATGCAACACATTTCGTCGCTCGAAGAAGAAGAAGAGTGGTGGTGATTTCGAATATCGTGATGGGTTATGGGCAGAATTTGTTGGGACGGCATTTTTGTAGAGAGAGACAGAAAGGATTTGGCATGCAAAATCTTGACCAGATTCAGCTGTGTGCGTAAGAACAACTGTTTTATGCTATTTCGGTTTGTTGGGTATCGAAGGAAACCGTTGGATATTCGGCGGAGCTCACATGAAAATGGAAATTCCAGATTCATGGATTGGATAATATATTTTATATATCTGCGTGTGTGTGTGTATATGTATGTACTATTATTGTCAAGAGAACGGAACACCTTTGTTCTCGTCGTTATGTTGATTAAACTAGGGGAGTTTTCGAGAATAAAACAGCGAGACAGAGGAAAACGTAGGAAGCGGGGATTTTCGAAGAAAGCACACCAGTGGGATTGTGCCACGTGGAATGTTGTAATAGGCTGGTTTTTCTTCGGAGGAGGAGGTTGGAATTAGTGGTGGAACTTTGGGCTCGGCGGGCAGGCCCAATTGCCGGCCCGTCATTTTTGGGCTTGGGCTCAGACAGTCCAAAAATGGACATCACGCTAGAGTCCGCCGTCCGTCAACCCTTGTCTGTCAAAAATTTTTAAAATTTTTCCAGTCAAGCCTATTGCTTGAATTTTGCCTGAATTTTGTCAAAATTTTGCCCGAATGCCCAAAAACCTGAAAAATAGTAAAAAATTTGACAGTTGGAGCCCTACCCGACCTGAAGCCCAAATGCTCGAATTGCCCGACATGCTTGACTGTCCTGTGTCGCCGTCAACCGCCGTCCGCTGAAATTTCTTAAAAATTTTTCGGTTAGGGCTGAATTTTGCCAAAATTTTGCCCGAATGCCCGAAAACCCGTCAAACGATCAAAAATTTGATTGTTGGAGCCCTACCCGACCTGAAGCCCGAATTGCCTGAAAACCCATCCAACGGCTAGTTATTTTACCGTTGCCTGAATTTCTGTCCGAACTCGACCCGCAAAAATCCTAAACTAGCCGCTGTACCCGATTTTAAAAAAAAAAAAAAATTTTTTAACCTAAAATTTTTCCTATAAATACCTCTCATCCCCCACACATTTTTCTCACTCAAACTCTCTCAATCCCTCTAAATTTCTCTCAATCTCTCTCAATCTCTCAAATCTCTATCACAATTTTTTCAAAAACTATCACATTATCCTAAAGCTCTCTCTCTCAAATCGCTCTTATTTTTTTATAATGGATCCTTTTAGTTATAGTGGTATTCTTGTTGATGCCCAACACAATGTGGAAGAAGGGCAATTTCTCACTAATGAATTTGTTACGCAGGAATTGACTAATCTGAGCCCTGGTGGACGTACTGGAGGTCGTGGTCGCAATGGTGGTGGGCGTGGAGAAGCGGCGAGTGCCAGTGCTACTGCATCTGCAAGTGTTGCAACCTCTAGGAGGAAATGCAAATGCACCTCGACAGTTTGGGATCACTTCGACATAATTGAGGAGATCGACAATGAAGGTAACACTAAACATATAGCTTAGTGTAAATATTGTTTATCTAAATTACAAGGTGACACTATTCACGGCACCACACACTTGAGAAGACACTCTGAAAAGTGAGAAGACACTCCGAAAAGTGTCTTCAAAAGCTTAGCCAATCCGGCGGATCCAAACTCCACCAAACACAGCAATCGGTGGTCTAACCACTTGGAAATACGATCCACAAGTAAATCATATGGAAGTTGCACGAATGATATCTGCTTTATATCAACCGCTTAGTTTTGTAGAGCATCCTAATTGGGAACAATATATTAAGGTTGCACATAATCCTAAAGCACAATTCACTTCAAAAACTAATCTTAGGAAAGATTTATTAAAATTATTTAAAAAAGAAAAAGAAGCATTAATAAACCTTTTACGCTCGACTAGCGGGTGCATTGCGTTAATGGCAAATATTTAGTTTGCCGTTGCCAATAAAGATTATTTAGCTGTAACCGGATATTACTTTAAAGGATTTGATTTAGATAAGAGAATATTAGATTTTAAATGTGTTCTAGGATCACATAACGCGGATTTAATATATAATATCATTCTAAGCAATGGTTATAACATTAGATAATGCTAGTGTCAATACAAAAGCAATTGAGTTCTTTGAAAATAATTTAAGTTTATTCGGTGACGGTATTATTTTTCACCAATGTTGTGCATGTCACGTAATTAATTTAACTGTTAAATTTGGTTTAAAAGAAATGGGTAATCACATTAAAAGAATTAGAGATAGTCTTGCATGGATTCAAGATAGTAACCAAGGACAAAAAGATTGGTTTAGGTTCTTACAAGCATTAAATATGCCTCTTAGAGCATTAGCGTTAGATATGCCTATAAGATGAAACTCAACTTATATAATGCTTCAACAATGCATCCCATATAAGGATGGTATAACAAACTATATGTGTGTAAAAGTAGGAGTAGGACATATAGACACATATGATTGGTAAATTGCCAAAGGTTTGTATCAATTTTTAGGTAGGTTTCATGAAGTGACTCTAAAACTTAGTGGAACATATTACCCAATATCACCTTTAGCTTTAGGAGAACTTTTACAAATTAGTATTTTGTTTAGCGAATATAGGGAGGACCCAATCTTAGGAGTTCCTATCCATTCTATGGAAAAGAAATTTATAAAATATTGGTTTAAGTTGCCTTTGTTGTATGGTTTAGGTACTATTTTTTATCCTAGATTAAAATTAGAAGGTTTAGAAAGTGGTTTAAAAAACTTAGGTGAATTTTTAGGCATCAAATGTTCGGACCAATATCCACTAATAAAGGAAAAAATATATTCAATCTATAGTAAATATGAGATTAGGTTTAGAGTACCTCCTAGAGTACAGAACCGCAACAACAAGACGAAAACTCGCATTTATTCTGGAATGTTTTCGGTTGAAAACAAAGAAGAAGACAACTCAAACAGAAGCTGTGAGTGAATCTTCGTCAATAAGTGGTAGTGACAGTTGCTGCAATAGTTTCAACGAGCTTATGGCATACCTCAATGAAGGCTTAGTAGTCGACGGTACGACAGAATCATTTGACTTAGTTCAATTGTGGAGGGCACGGGCATTAACTTGGCCAATCCTAACTTGATTGGCAATGGATATACTTTCGATCCCAGTCTCCACTATTTCATCTGAACAAACCTTCAGTACGACAGGAAGAATACTTGAGGAACACCGAAATGCATTGCAAAGGAATATTGTTGAAGCTTTGGTTTGCATTAAGGATTGGGATCGGGCCGATCAACGTCTACAGGATACAATTTCGTTGGCAAGCCAAGAATGGATCGATGAATTTAATCGATTAATATTTAATTTTAAAGACGATCCTTCAACTTTAAATTAAATTGTAAATTTATAATTTGTAAATATGTATTTACTTTTGACATTGTATTTGTAATTGTATAACTTTGTAAGTTTGTAAAATTTGTAATTCGTCATAAAATGATTACACTTTTTTTTCCTTGCCATGTTTTTATCCTAATTGGGTTTTTCTTAGTAAGGTTTTTAACGAGGCAATCATCAATTACGAATTTAATATACATGATTAATTTATGATTAATTTATTCAATTGTGTTAATAATGTCTGTTGAATGTTGATTTTAAATTTTTTATAATTTAACACAAACTAACTTAATAATTATAAAAATTAAAAAATATTAAAAAAAATTCATGCTATTCGGGTGGGCTTGGGTTGCCCGACTAGGCTCGACCAGCCAAATATAAGCCTGTGGCTTGTTCAAAGGCATTTTCAAGCTCGAGCATGCGGCCTAAATTTTTTGGACGGGTCGGGTTGGGCATCGGGCAAAAAATTAGTATTTTTGGACGGTCGCAGACGACCCATCCAAAGTTCCAGCACTAGTTGGAATTGGTTGTTTCTATTTTACTTTTTCATTTTTTCTTTGAGAATCTATTTTGCCTTTTATTTTCTTTTAGGAGATTAAAATGGTAGGATTTAAAAAATAAACTACATTGAATTTTTATTTTTAATTATCATATTTATAATAAAAACGATGTTTAGCATTTTTTTTTTAATTTGATGTTGTAATATCCGAATTTTAATTAAGTCTAAGTTAATAATAAATAAATTTAGTAAATTAAAATTATGCACCACATTTATTATTTATCTCAAAGTTATTTGTTGGCATTATATTTTATTATTATAGCTATTATATGATTTTATTAAACTTATAGCTTTGCTAATCAAGTTTTCAGTTGTAAGGTGCAGTGTAACTAACTTGATGTGAGAATTTAATGTGCTAAATTTATGAAAAAAATATTTATTATGATTATTTGATATGATATTTTTACCTTTATTATGATTGATTTAATGATGAATTATTATTTTATATTTTTATTATATGGTTTTATGTAAATGTGTTGAGGATTTAGTTGTTATTTTGAGTTTTTATGAGAGAAGGCCATGTTAGCAAATTGGGTGAACTTTGGGCACCTAATTGAAAAAGAAAATAGAGACTTTAGAGCTGATTTTATGAGGTAAGGACAACTGTTAGAGGCTTAAAAAAACTTAGACACTTGTCCTACTATAAGGTCACTTTACTTTTGCTTGGTTTCTATCAAGTTTGAACTTTAGTTTTAGGTCTATTTCAGCAAAAAAACCTAGACCTCCGACCATAACATTTTTCTTCTCTCTTCTCACTCCTTTTCTCACCCAAAACTCAGAATCAAACCTAGGTTTTCAAGAGAGAATGAGCTAAAAACTCAACCAGTTTATTTTTAACTCGTTTTTCAACCTAGAACCAAAAATAACCATCAACGTTTTTAGCTTCTATTCACTTGGGAACAAGTTTTTCTTTGAGGTAACTTCTTTCTTATGTCAGAAACTAAGATTTCAGAGATTAAGATGTTGAATCCTACTTGAGATTCAGATTTTTTATGTGGCTTATCATGTATGTTGGTTGTAGACCCTTAAAAATGAGTTTCTTGAGGTTTTGGTTCAAATATTAGTTTCTGGGTCAAATTAATGATTTTACTTGATATTATTGATGATTATTTGAAGATAAATTCTTATTAGGATGATGATTCATGTATATAAGAGTGGTCTTTAAAGATTAGGATCTGCATGCTAGGTATTTGATGAAATGTTCGAATATATGTCTTCTGTATAGCTTATGTAGATTCTATTTTCGTGCTAAATATATTTATGATTTTTACTTATCTTATATTTTTCTATTAAATTATACACCTCAATCTTTACGTGAGTTTTTGAATCACTCTAAACGGATTTTTTACATTTAGTTATGAATTTTATAAGTTTAGCTAAAAAGTTTTCATTTTCCTTACGAGATTATACTTCAATCCAGATTTCAGGTTGTTTTGGTTAGTTTGAAAAATCTAAAACCTATCATGTAGTAGCTCTAAAAGGAGAGTTTTGGGTCTACCTTATTTGTCATTGGTCTCATAATATTTTGAGTTTTGATGAATTTGTTATGAATATTTTCATAACAATGTGATGTTATGTGTTTTGTTAAATGATGATATGAATGTGATTTTTGAAAGCTATGGTTTTTAAAGATTAATTAGCACATTGAAGGCTCCCCACAACTAGCTAGTTTGTGCTTGCAAAGTGGTGATCGAAATTCAAGTAAGTAGAGTTAAAGCATTTTCAAAACTGTATCACAAGATGTATTTGACAAAATAACTTGTTCAAAATTGTGATTATGCAAGTTTATTCTCTTATGAAATTCTTATATGATTATGTTCAAAAAGTATTCATGATTAATTATTTTGAAAGAGATTATAATATTTGCTTGTTATGTTTTATGTTTTAAGAGATTTAATGGTATAATATATGGATGAGAGGCTAAGTAAGCAAGAATGCGAGGGACCAGTGCCTCAAATTAAAGTAACTGTCTCTTTGAGACAACTAGAGAAAAATGCTAGTGGAAAGTCTCTTGTTGATCACAAGAGAAAAATATTTTAAAAACTCCGCTTAGTGTTTAAGAGAAGAGAATTGGCCAAAATTAGAGAAAGTCCTGTATAGAGAGGCCTACTTGGAACCGAAGTTCTGTATCATACCTACACTAAGAATAAGTATGAAAGTTTATAAACAATGTTTAACAAAGAGATTTCAACCACGAAGATTTTAGATACTTATTTTATTTGAAATCTACTTATTGAGTTTTTGCTCATTAGTTTTACCTTGTGATGCAGATGATGTTATTGTTACCGAAGAGTAAAAAATGATTTCAAAGGTTGGCTAAAAACTCGAAGTCCTACATCTGGCATCTAACTTATATGTACTTCCAAACAATAGATGGGCCCAAAATTTTTTTTTCGTTATTATGTCAGTTTTGAATAACTTTTTAATGTCTAAGATTTGTGGTTATAATCATTTTGTGCATTGACTTACTTTATTCAAAAACCTTTACGAAAATCTTGTGATGAAATCAACCACAAATTTTCGCATCTTAAAAATGATATTGTTTTAAGTAAAGTATGTTTTAAGTAGCACCACCTCGCTAAATTCGACCTTAAACCGTTTTAGCGTTGAGGATGTTACAGATGTAATTTTAATTAAGTCTAACAATTAAAAATACACAGTAACAATAAAAGTTTGCATTGTAGAAAGATGCTTTCTTTTATTTTTTCTTATTAAGTTGAAAAGAGTTATAATTAAGAGTTTATTATGATAGTATGTATTATGAATGTTAAATTTAATTAAAATTGCATCCAAATTAAAAATTATTTAATTTTCACTGTATAAAACAGTATCCTTTTTTTTTTTTTTTTTTGAAATCGACAGTATCCTATTAATTATATGATGTTAATAAAATATTTTCTCTACAAACGTCCTTCATCATGTTTTTTCTTTCTTTGTTTGACAACTGGATAGCTACGGGATGTTTCGATATTTTTTGTTGTGAAGCATGACGGATGTTTGGGTTTATTTAGCAATGTGTTGGAGTGACAGAAGATGTTTATTTACCAACATATTACTATAGTCACGGCAACTTCCAAGATGAAAAATTCTTGAAGTTTGGTCACAAAGTTCTTGAAGTTCAAATACATTAACCGGAATACACTCTACATATTTGTGCCTTTTTTTTTTTGTCATGAAACTCTGTCCATTTAGTTTAAGGATTCGTGATATGATTCGAATTGTGATTCGTGATTCGCTATAATATTTTCTCTTATAAAAAACACATAAATTAAAAATAATTTTAAATTATAATTTTAAATTAATCAACTAAACGTCTTTTAGACTCTCAAACTTTATGTAAAATGAATTAATTGAAAATAAATAAATCTTTGACTTATATAATGATGGATCCAACACGGCCTCGTCAACATTTGCGTCCCATGGTCATCAATTTCTGAAATGAAAATCAAGATATATATATATGTATATATGAGCAGTGTTCGAGTCAGTCGATGGAGACGTTTGATAAAAGAATTTATATCATGATTTAAATTATGATTCATAATTTATTATATTATTTTTTTTTAAAAAAAATACACATAAATTAAAAATAATTTTAATTTGTAAACCAACGTCTCTAGACAATCTCTTTATCAAACGCTGTCTTCTCTAATTAATACGTACCCATTTTGCTTTTCACAAAACTATCCAAAAATCAACGTTAAGAAATAAGCTGTCCTTTTCTTTTAATTACACATGATGCTATTGTCTCTTCTACAAACTACTCTTGCTCTTCCCTTCAATCTCTTCGACTAAAGAAAGTGATCAAAAAGAAAGAACCCAGAAAGTATGACGACAATCAAAAGACGGCGGAAAAAGGTAAATGATAAAAAATAATGCAAACAGAACAAATTCTTTGAAATAGAGAACGTTTCACAAAAGATTCAACGAGCTGCTGGATTAGGAAGGCTATGATATTTCTTTGATTACTTTCCCTTTCTTTTTCTCTGTCATCTCATAAATTTATGCAACTTTCATCTTCTTTTGAGATCTCATATACATAGTACTATTGTAAGTATATTTTCTATGATATATATATATATATATTTTGGTTTCTGTTTCAATTCCGTCAAATAACGAGAGAGTTGAAAAGAGATAATGGCAAGACATGTAATTATAATAAAAAAAATTAAGCTTTCATCTTAACTTTGGCTTTTACAGAATCATGGCAAGATCTTCAAAATTCTTTAGACTTGTCCGAAATCACATAGATTAACTTACTAGTTGGAAGAAATCTTTCTTTATTAAGCACTCGATAAGTCGAGTTCATCGAGAAACGACCACTCCAAATAGCCACCCAACATAGAGAATCGTCTCCTCCAAGACACGAGCAATCAAGTTTTCTAATATTCACCACAGTGGATCAATCAAATAGGAAACAAAGCTTCAGGACATCCCAATTGTTCTCAAGTTTTAAGTTTTGAGTCACTAACCTAAAGAAGGGGCCACTCATCTTCTTTAGAGAGGTCCCCCAAATCAAGTAAATAATCAAAATTTGCTATTAACAAATCAAGTAACCCGTTATTTACTTTAGATAAAGCAATCAAGAGATAAAATATAAGAAAAGTTAGAAAATTTCTTTAGTATCATCCCTCATAATATCTGGCCCCCCTCCCCCAAGCACAAAGCAACACTTCATTTTATAGGCCTTGATATTATAGCATGTGCAGCAGGGGGATCTGACTATGATTCCCCAAACTTTTTGGGGTTTTGTCAAATTTTTAAATGATGACTAATAAATTGGTTGAAAAAAAATGAAAAATTTACCATTAAAAATACACGAATTTAGATTTTTATTTTTATTATTGATAAATATATTTTTGTTAGTGTAATTATTTAACTAAAAAGATTATGAATTAAAAATAAATGTTTAAAATTTTGATCCTCACAATGTTAAAGAGTATTTATCAAGATTATCCAATATTAGTTTGTGAAATATATAACAATATGGGCCTAATCTAGATTCACATGCCGAAAGCTATCGACTTTGGAACTGTGTTCGAAGTTTGCTCCCGTTTGTTTCACCTGTTTAGCTCAATTTAACTCAGTTTTAATAGTGAGCATATTTTCTACTCATGTTGGTGATCATGCAATCCGAATTATATTTTTCATTTGAATTAAGTTAGATTGTCTAATTTAAAGTTTAACTCTCCTCAAGTTCAGGGTTTGAACAACAAAAAGATGTTTATTTTCTCTGCTTTGCACACCTATTAAATGCATATTCATATTTTATTCCATATTCATATTTAAATTTTAACACATTCAAACACCAATTGAAATTACAATTTAAACCATATAATTTAGAAGTTTCCATTTGAATAAAAAAATTTAAATCAACACAATTTAAACAAGCAGACCAAATAAGAATTTGCGTCTCCTTTCCAAAAGCAGTACTTGTTAGATCTCTGCTTGCGAACTACAAGAATAAAATAATTAAAAATGTGAATGGAGGGACCAAATAGAAACACAAGAGATATTAATTACTTTGATGCACATAAAGCAAGATATTTTATACAACTACAGAAAATTTATCCAGCTACAGAATACACACACAGGCTTATGTTTTAGTTGTTCCTTGGTGGTACGTGGCACCACTACCTTATACTCGACTCCGTGTCAGATTAAGGATGCATTTTTCTTCCGACCAACAGAAACAAGCCCCCAATGAGTCGTGGTAGAGATGGTCACGGAACCTGCACTTCTCATCCTGATTATGATGCGTTATAATATTTTCAAATAACAATTGTTATGGAATAGATATGTTGTATTTTGATGAGTTTAATTTTAATTAATTTTAGGATGAGTTTTAATCTTATTTTTGTTTCTTACTTGAGAAGGTCTTCTCAGTAGGGATTAGTTAGTTGACGCCATCTCTTCTTACGAAAAAACCGGGAAGTATTTCTAACCCCATCCCACTCTATTGCCATTCTTATGCTCGATACTTTACATAGAAAACCTCCATGGCTATAAATATTGTGAGCAAATAGGAAATACTTATTATTATTTTTTACAGATAGAAAAAGAGAAATAGGTCAATACTTTCGAGATTTTAATTAAAATTAGATGTGAGGTTAATAGTTTTTACTAAATTAAAAAAAATAGGCCAAATGTGACTGTTTTGTTTTTGTCCAAAATTTTAAATTTAAACTCAAATTATGAAATGAACTATAAAAATTCAAATTTTTTTGAACTGTAATGGAAAGAGCTTTTGATATCAAATTTCCTAGTTGGATTGAGAACCACCCTTTTCAAATTATTCCACTAAAATTATCTTGTGTCACGTCAAACAGGCTGAGTCAAGGCCCACCACTATTATTATGCTCTATAACTAAAATCCTAACTATATACTTCTGGTTGAATTTGGATAAACTTTTCATATTAAATGTTTTCTTTTTAAAGATTTTTTTTTATGCAATAGTAGAAAATAGGCCAAATGGAAAGAGCTTTGATATCAATTTCCTAGTTGGATTGAGAACTACCCCTTTTCTAATATTATTCCACTAAAGTTGTAAGTTTGTGTCACGTCAAATAGGTCGAGTCAAGGCCCACCACTATTAGCCCATGCCCGCACATTCCTGACTCTAACCTTCAGGTTGGATTTAAATAAACTTTTGAGCCCAAATGTATTCTTTTAAAGATTTTTGTTATTAAAATACTTTATAAAATTTAAGATCGGGTTGGGCCTAAGTCTTCTAACTCGATCTTACCGACTCAACCCCGTCTGAAAAATTTCATTCAGGTCACCGGGGCAGACCAAGCGGCCTGAGCTTTCACCCCTATTTACTTACACCAACTATTGTGGCACATTTTATGTGTCATGACTATTTTTTTTTTTTTTTTTTTTTTTTTTTTTTTTGATGTTCTTAACATATGTGTCTAAATTTTGTGGATTGACACCGGTGATCAATGGACACCTATTATTAGGCTCTAAGCCTCTAACAAACTGCAATAGTAACTACTTATCAACTACTAACAACCATTAATTGGGGGTGAAAATCGTCGACTAATAGTCACTTAGTAGATGACGTTAATGAATAATGTCACCTGCTAGCTGACTAACAAACACTTGCCAGATGACTCTTGCAAATGACAATGGATAAAGGCCAGAGAAGATGTCAAAGGCAAATATGTATTATGACTTGTGATAAATTTTATGTCAAATTGAGTGTGAATGAAAGAAGACGACATTTTTTTTTTTTAATCAGCGCAATACGCTGAAAAAATGCCACGTTTTTCTAAGAATTATACTGTGTCTCTGAGTACTTATACGGACAAAGAAGGGTTAAGCCCATCATGTGTATTAGCAGGGATTGGGCCAAAGGCCCGCATTTTGACATTTATTAATAATCCCTTTTAATCAAAATCAGCTAATTCAGCAACAAAAATCAAAATCAGTGAATAAAAAACGAAAAAGAAAGTAGTAGCGTCTGTCCTGAACTTTTAACCATTGATAAGTTACCTTTAATTTTGGTATGTCTTCTTCTAATTTAAGAAAGTATCACAGAATGCTCTTAAATTAGTAACGCTCGTTATAATTTGAATAGAAATAACTTCATTTACATGTTATATGAGCTTGTTTGAAGGAAAAGATTGGAATTTTGGATAGCGATCAGAATACGTTCATATTAGATGCATGAGAATTCTCCTCCTAAATTTTAACTTTATTCATTTACTTAGGAGCACTCTATAATATTTTATTAAACACAAGGATACTTTGTTGCGGTTAAAACGTAATTGGGTAACTTGCCAACGCAATCAAAATTCAAGGGACGGAAAGCTTCAAAAACCACGTTTCCAAAGAAAGTTTGATGGGAATTGATGAAAAGCTCCTATGTATTGTTTTGGCTTCGCAATTTATATATATAGGATTGGCGGTTTACGTAAATTAAGAAATGCTTAATCCACAATCTAATCCGTAATTTTGAATTGGGAAAATCTCAATTTGTAACCAATCTAAAATTCTTTTAACCCAATCTAATCCGTTGGAATGGATTATACGGATTGGACGGACTGACGGATTTGATGAACACCCTATTTATGGAGAAGAAATAAAGTGAAGATGCCAAAATATATATTTGTTGGGATATATATGAAAAACTAAAAAAAATACAAGGGAGAATTCTTGACATCGGAAGCTAATTAGCATGTAGGCACCATAGAAGATGGGAGCAACGATTAGGACCATAGGAGATGGAGGCATGGTGGCATTCATTGGTGCAAGAAGCGGGAGGTTTCCGATAGATATGTGGTGCAAGAGCATCGTGTGGGTTGTTTTTGCATTCAGCTTCATCGGTAGCAGTCACGCTATTGTTATAATAGCACTGCACATATCTGGTTTCTTTGGCTTCCATACAAAGGTTGTTGGCTTATTGCCAGCGTCTATTCCGGTGTGGTTGAGGCTATTCGTAGTTTTGATAGTGCCTTTTTAATTCTAATTAAGGCGTTGTTTTCCCCACATTCTGATTTTGTTTATGTGCTCACTCTTCAAAGTTGGTTGTCAATGATGTGTATATTTGTTTACACATAAATTTATTTTTAGGTCCTGTCGCTTGTGCCCTCAGTATTAGAGATGTGGTCTTGGTTGACTTGTTTTAACCATCGACTGTAGACTGTAATTGTTCTTGTTAACGAGCTAATTTGGCCGCGATCGATTTTATTTGTGTCGAGCAATCTTTCCTCATTTGGTCTCGATACTTTTATTCACTCTTGCATTCATATGTCTTAATTGGTGGATCCCGTTAATGTTGAGGGTCGATTTCCCTTGTAATTTGTAGTCATTTGCGACTATTTATGCAATCTGTTAGTTTAATAATGAAAATTTTTCTTCAAAAAAAAAAAAAAAAAAAAAAAGAGTTGGTTGTTGAACAAGATCTAAGTTGACTAGAGGCTTGAACATGGTCTCTTTAAAAGGCAGCAATAAAGATTGAAAATTAGTCGTCCCTAAAAAGATTGACGGATGAGGGTTTGATTTCATCTTGTATGAAGAAATATTTTTCTTCTATATATTCTTAATTTTTCACCAACTATTCTCAAGTTTTTTAGTTAACAACTAAATTTTTTTTTTTTTTTTTTTTTTCATATTTTAAAAGGGGCCGTAACATATTTTAAGGTCTTAATATATCAAGTGCTTTGTTAATTGTATTGTAGCTCTATCTAGCTAAGACTTATGATTTCAGCTAGTTAAGCATTAAAAAAAATCACCAGGACAATAAAACCAAAAAATTATATAATAATAAAAGAACAAATAACATATATGATCTCAACTCTGAGCTGAAATATGAAAGTCATTATTTAATTGGATTTCCATTTTCCCATTCTTTTTCAAACAACAAATTTATTACAATGGCCATTGTAACAACATGCCTGTATTTGAATCACAAAAAGTTTAATAATTATTTGGAGGTGTTGGACTTTCCTATTATTTTTTATTTGTCCAATTTTAATCGTCCATGATGGTGCATGGTTAAACTAATTAAGAAAGGATTTTATTTAGAATAAAATCACAAGAAAGAGGAAATTATCACAAGGAAAGGGAAAGTATCTTGACTGATGGAGCAATTGTGGTAATTACTCTATCAACTAATGAGTAACTTTCCCATTCCTAATCAAGAATATAACCTATCCTATAAATATGTGCATAGGAATGCACATAAAAACACAAGTCATTCGTTCTCTCTTTTTCTCTCTAGAACTCCATAGTGTTCTTGAGTTTTGGAAAATATTGTGAGAGTTCTAATAATTCGCACACACCGTCGGCATTCGGAGTTCCACTTCCGGAGTATCGTAAGGCTTCTCGACGCGATCCTTAATCCGGTGCCCATTTGGAGATTCGGCCCGGCAATACCCCACACACTTCCGTCAGGAGGAATGCTCTTAGCAGGATCATCTCCACCTTGCATATATAAAATATATGCCGAGCAGGGAGAGGAATTAATTAATGGTCGGATCGCATTCCCATTTGCTAGTTTCTCGGTTACAAACTTTTACAGTTCCTTCTTCACATATATTTTTTCATGTCATTGATAAAAGCAATATGTGTGACCGTCAGGAGAGGAATTCATGGTTGGATCACGAGGTTTGCATCCGCACTTGTTAGTTTCTTGGTTGCAACTTGGTTTAGCTCCCTCCTGACATAATTTCATGGAACAGTGATCGTCGGACCTGCAATAAATACCCCTTGGCCCTTCCTACCATCCATGATGTTGATGTTCAAATTTGACACAACACCACGTGTGGCTGCGCACGGTGGTCGGACACACCTTCTCCCCTGCTACTGATCGGGCCGTCTGAGCAGCTCTACTTTGGAACAGAATAGGACTGATCTGCACCGGTGTGGAACTTGGGGAACTTGGGGAACTTGGAAGAGAAAGAACAAGCAAAACAAAAGTAAGAGAACCAAGGGAATAATTAATTAGCTAAGTTGAAAGAAGCTTTCTTCATATATGTTTTGGAAATTATTGTGTTGTGCTTATTAATGGTTTGAGTTTTGGCACAAGAAACATTAAATTATAGGTAAGAGCATATAGAGTTTATCGGTTTTTTTTTTTTTTTTTTTTTTCTTTTTAATATATTACGCTTTTAGATAGGGCAAACTTTGCTGATAATATTTAACTCCCATGGTTTGAAAATGTTAAAATTAAATTGACGAGAGAATAATTAATGTAAGATCTAATTAATACATTCTAATTAGGCATTAGAAAGATGATCTTATACTAAATTTCTAATTTAAATTCTATGTGTAAATATATGTGTGTATATGTATAATATATATCTTTTCCCAAAAAAAATCTGTGCAAAAGGGAAAAGTAAAAGCTAACCCTCGAAATTGAAAAAACGAAATAAGATGAAAAAAAAAAAAAAAAAACATAGAATTAAACAACATCGAAAGTAAAAAGACATTCAACAGTGTAACGACAAAAGAAAACATCAAGTTAATGAAACGATATCACTCATCACACGGACGAAAAATGACTCCAACGCATGAAAAGGCAGGAGAAGAATCACCATTGATCTGATTGGGATGTTGGCAACCACATATATGGTTCCCGTTACGAAAGGATCCGTATCTACAGTATCTTTCTTTCATGAATATTCACAGTCCTTATTGCTAGAGCATGGATAAGGCCACGGTTGTGCATCCGCTAAAAGTTCAGCTCCTTCCAAACATGAAAGTTCCGCACCTGCATATATATGCAAATATATATTAACAAATACATAAATATGTGGTACTTATTTTCTTGATAAATAATATTGATGAACGTTTTTCTATTTTCTTTTTCGAGGAAGACATGCAAAAAGTAAATTAACTCTTGCCCGCTAAATAATTTTCAAGAAGGAATAATCTACCCTCTTAACCATGAGATAACTATAAAAAATATGTAATTTCATGAATTGATCTAGTCTTATTTCAGTCTAATATAGGCGAGTTTTGGAGGAGAAAAGAAATGAAAGAAATGAAGAAAGAACTAATGATTATATATATATATATATATATATATATATATATTAGATATGTGTGAATGTGCAAGGAGATGGAGAGATACTAACAAGCAACGATGGCTAGTAATAAGACAACCAAGGAAGCTTTGTTAGGAGAAACTTTCTTCATATTTGGTTTGGGTTTGTGTTGTGGGCTCACTGGAATTGTTTAAAAAAAAAAAAAATGGATTTGAGTTTCTACACAAGAAAACTATTTGACCCAACATTAATTTATAGGGAAGAGGGCATGAATGTACACCCGTTTAATTTACCGATTCGAGTTTAGAATTTAAGTTTTGTTACAGTTAAAAGTTCTCAGAAACAGTCACATCTAACATTTTCATTACAATAAAAAGTTTTCATATAAAATCACATCTTAACTCAATTTACAAACTCGAATAAGCAAAGTCAATTAGGCAGTACTATCTTGTTACGTTCCCAAATAAAGTAGATAGATTAGGATATAGACAAGGAAATCTTTGTTGATAATATCAAACTGTTGTGTGTGTATGTGTATCTGGTTCTTTTTGAGAAAGATAGATTTTTTAGATTTGAAATTTATTAACGTACTAATTTTGCCTCTTTTAATAATATATTCAACGAACAGGTATTGGCTAAAAAGGTTAAAATTAGTATGCTAATCAATTTCAAATCTGAACCTATATCCTTTCTCAAAAAGAATCTAAAATATACATCCTTCACCCATAAAAAAAAAAAATTGAAAATTAATTAATTACTACATGAGCTTGTTTAATTACTACAAAATCTGATCTAATTACAATAACAAAGAAAAAACGACAATACTCTTCGAAAATGACAACAATATACATATGACACCAAGAGTCCAACGACACAATCGGACCAGAAAGTGTTAATTGGGAAAACAAAAATTACTAAATAGAACTAACTATCAGGGGTGGGAACAATTACCAAATAGAACTATACAAACCTGAAGAAAAAAAAATGATTTAAATTTTTTAAAGAGAGAGAGAGAGAGAGATCTCGAGAACAACCTAACAAGACATTGGAAAAGATCTTAAAAATTGGAGAACAACATGAAAAACGACGACAATCTGGAATTCAAGGGGTTTGACGTTAAACCTATCCTTGTCCCAGCTCGAGAGTTGTAGACATTTATTATTACTAGTTGAGGTCAATTGCATTCGCACATGGGGAAATTTTATAAGCTCTATTCATGTATTAAATTTTTTATTATCGTGTTATTATTTTTATTTTTCTAACATAAAAAATTATTCGACCAAGACTATTAGGGAAAAAATGCTTGCGAGAATAACATTTGAAATAAATAAATAAATAAATAAGATTAAAGAGAATAATAAGATTAAATAAGGTGAGAGAGAGAAAGAAAAGCAAAAAAAAAAAAAAAAAAAAAAAAAAAAAAAAAAAAAACACACAAAAAAAAAAATGAGTGATTAAAATAATTATAAGATTCAATTAGGGTAAGAGAAAAAGCAAAAATTATGGATTAAAGAAGCAAATAAGAAAGGAAGTGAAACAAAAGGAACAAAAGCTAAAGAAAAAAAATATAAAAAATAAGAATGTATAGTTGTCAAAAAAATCGTATGATTAAATAAAGAGTGAGGAAAAAAATATGAGGAACCAAAAAGCTGTTACAGTACGGTAACTCGAATTTTATTTGGTCCGGTCTGAAAAGCTCGCGAGTATAACATATGTGGTAGAGCTTTACTTATGAAAATTTTTTAAGGATATGTGATAGTAGCGGAGGGATCGGACTGATAGGCTGATAATCTCTTGTTTTATTAATTATTCTCACATATAAGGGACTAAAATGATACTAAAATTAAATAAGGGTAACAGAAAAAATAAAAATTAGAGGCTAAAAAAAGTAAATAAAAGAAGAATGGGACCAAAAACAAGCAAGAAGAAGAGAAGAAAAAAATGTAAACGAAAAGAAAAATTAAAAATTAAAAAAAAAAATTATTGAAAAAAACTGGGACGAAACATTTCATCCATCCCCCGTCCCTATGGGGGCGAAACTCGGGAAGTTCCAATTGGGACTTTTATATATTGTAAGATTAATAATAATAATATTATTATTATTATTCCAATCTGTTGTCTCTTTTTACTGACGTCCTATTTGTTGTTTCTCCACATAACATCTCTTTTTTTCTTTTTTTTTTTTTTTTTTTTTTGCTTAAAATATATTTCACAACTCGTTAAAATTAATTTATAAAAATTTAAATTTCGATTCAAACCTAAAACAAACACGCCATTAGCGCCAGTGAATGGTCTAAAACTGATCTCAAAACTAAATTCAGGTATCTTCTTCTACTCCTCTTCCTTCTTTTTTTCTTTTTTCTTTTTTTTTTTTTTTTTCAAAATCTATTTTCATTTTTAAATCATGTTGATCGCACTTGATTTAATCTAACTTACTTTTGCATTTTATCACATTGTCAGCGGATACGAGTTTTCTAAAACCTTGTTGATTGAAAGAAACGAATAATAAAACCAAAGAAAAAAAAGAAGAGGTTAGAAGTGAGGATAATGTATCCATTTTTAGTATATTATGCTTGGCGGGGGATATCCAAAGGAAGCTTTGAAAATTTTACGTATAAAATATTGTCCACTTTCAATATGTGTTTGCAGCCAGCGTGACGAGATCTGATAAATGTTGCAGACAAATCCCAATTGGCTAATTCACTTATAGCAATCTTCACATTCAAAATGATAGAAAATATGATGATCAGGATATTGATCATCATGATTGTTATGATGATATCATATAACACACACACACACACACACACACACACACACACACACACACACATGTTCATCATCCTCCACTGTGGGTATGTTGCTGCAGAAGCACAAACTAGCGCAACTAGCACGGGAACGATTGGTCAAAATATGACAATACTATTTCTTTGCAAAAGCATATGCTGCAAATTGCAGTCGTTCAATTTGTAAATAAAAGCTGTTGTGAGGAGCATAATTGGTAAATTTTTTTGCCGTCCATTTTTCTTTTCTCCTTAAAGTACTCCAAAGAGGTGATTTATAGGGGAAAAAAGTATGAAATGGGGTCCCCAATACCAAAAAGAAAAAAAAAAAAATCATCAACTCAAAAAGAAACTAATTATTGCTTAAAATGATGGGTTTCTTTAAAAATAAATCAATTGTTAAAAAAAGGGGTTCACTTTTGTGAGGATATGTACATCCACCAATAATGCTCCCTCCATTTGGTGGACAACAATTGACGCCCCTTATATTGTGAATTGACGGGGCAGTCAGATTTTAGATGTTAATATTGGATTTGGATATTCTAAATTAAAATTCATGACAAAAATAGAGATTTGATCTTAATTTTATTAGATATGTATATATAACACTACTGTCATTGCAGTACTAGAAATGGCAAAAAGATATAGATGTGTACATTTCACGGATGTATTTGTGTGAAGTTTGAGAAAGCAATTTTGATGAAGACTTCCATCAACACTTGAGATTGAGAAGAAAAAAATGATGATCATATAGGAAAAGCTTTTATTACGTACAATTAATTAAATTCACTTTAATAAAGTGGTGTTGTGTTTCCCCACGTATGGGCTGTATAATTGATGCATGCATAGTTGCTTGTGAATTGTGCGTGTGTTGTATATGTACACACACACATATATATGTTAATTAATATTCTTATAGATTAAAGGCTTGTTTTTTTACAGTATAACTTGAATGTAATTTTTAAGTTGAATTTGAGTTATAACTTGAGTTGAAATTGTAATTTGAATAAAGTTGAGTAAAGTTGAATAAAATTAAAACTTAAAAGAACATAAATTTAAATAAAGTTAGAATTTGTTTTTTTTTTTTTTTTTTTTTTTTTTTTAAGGAAAAAAAAAAAAAAAAAAGCTCTAAGAGTTTGCTTCTAACTTTTTAAGAAAAAAGAAGATTAGATGTGATTCAGTCAACAAAGACATTGATTGACCCACTTATATTGTTTGTTTGGTAGCTAGCCTAAAATGTTGGAGGGTGGTAATGAAAAGTAACTCATCACAAATAAAAAAGTTTATGAGGAGATCACTGAATTGCTAATTAATTTCAACTTTTCAATGCTTCAATTTATTTGGTTGGAAAATTGTTGTCCAAAGCAACTTTTAGATCGTGTGGGAAATGCCAAGCCATTAAAGGAGCAGTAATTTGCCTTTTTCAAGACCTGGGATTTTCACAAAGTCAGTCCAATTTTGTTTTTATCACAGGCTAATGTAAGTTTATAGAAGTGCATAACTCGGTCGGTGCTAAAGTTCGATCTTAATTTATGTTTGAATGACAACAATACATGCATAAGAGACTGACAACAATACATGACGTTAAAAGCTCAAAAAAAAAAAAAAAAAAAAAAAAAAAAGGGAAGGGAAAGCAATTATGAATAACATGAAGTTTCTTGTTTGTTTATTCGTTTGTTTTTTTTTTTTTTTTTTTTTTTTAATTTTGTTTACTTTGTTTTTTTATGGGTTGAAACAATATCAAATGTCCTTACTAAATAGTGTTACATATATAATTTTCTTGGTACTGTTGTAATTTATGAATGGACAATTACACGCTTATTTTCAATTTTGATTTATTCATAGATCCATTAAGTGACAAATAAATAAATACTAAATTAATTTCTAAGTACGTAGTGCTAAAAATGTTTTGAAAGAAAGACGTCCACAACACAAAAAAGCTTCCTAATTTATGGTTTATGATAAGAGATAGTAACAAAAATTTATGTGTTTTAATTGAAATGAATGAAACTAATGTCAATAATAAATCCACCATAATTGATGTTTCACTAATTACATATATCCAAATGATGCGTTTAACCAAACTTAATTACGAGAATTGATGGTTCTTTAGCATAGAAATTTCAAAGATATTTATTTGATTTTCAATTCATTTTGAAAAAATTACTGTACTTAATACCAAAACTATCAAACATACGAAAATAAAAAGAAAGGCAGCAATAGTCAATGACATAATCACATCTTATAAAATAAAGCATACAACAAGATTCTATGATACTAAAAGAAGTGAAAGAAGCAAATAGCAAATTTGTGAAACGTGATAAAAACTTATAACATTATTTTAAGGGTGAAAACAAATAGAATACTTTAAGCTCATAATGAATACTTTAACTCATAATTCTTTAAATTCATGTTTTACCCCTTTCTCTCTTAGCTCCTCTCATTTGAACTGTTGACGTTGTCAAATTTTGTCTTCTCCGGTGAGGGCAGTGACTTCCTAATACTTCCCAACACAAATGACACTGCTCCACCACGAGCAAAGTGAGGAGAGAGAAAGAGAAAAGGGATCATGAGAGATGAGAGAGAAAATGATGGCGATCAATATTGGAGCAAATCAGAGCTTTTTGTCGAGTGAGGAGAGAGAAAGCAAGACAAAGCGTGAGAGAAAATCTGAGAGTTTTCAAATTTTGAGCCAATTTAGGAATTAGGATTTTTAAAATGATTTTTAAGGGTAAAATAGGAAAAATAAATTCACATATTTAAGAATATACTATTTACTAATCAGTTAAAATAATTATATATAATTCAATTTTTCTACTAAAAATTAGGAGGAATCCGTCCAGCCCTACTTATAATAGGTCAAAAACCAGTTACAATTTATTTCTAACGCCGTGGGACTTTTCAAATAACTTTAAAACAAGCCAAAAATCCCAACAAAAAATGATTTTTGTTTTTGTTAATATTCTGCAAAGTTTTTGTAAAATCAAACACACTATCAGAGCATTTTAATTTGTTATTATTCCTTAAGGGTAATTACAACTACGTGCATAGCTCTAACTTTTCCTGCACCAGCATATAGCAGCCAGTCAAGATCTATTGTGTGCAAGTTGTTTAGATGCATTCATATTTAAGTTGGTGTACTTGATCACCACTTACGAGATGAACAGAGTTATATTCTAGATGTTTCTAAATTTTATCTTGAAATTGTACATGCATGATATTTAGCTAGGGACTGCGCACTATAACTTAACTATATCACTAAAGGATGGTTCTTTCCATTTAAAAAGATAGCCACCCCTCGTGTTAAATACTTTTTATAAAGTGAGAGGAATTGTACTATAAGTAGCTCCCAACTAAAGAAAGAGCTACACAAATCATATATATGCAATATATGATACTGGGATTCAAATTAATTGTTCAATTTCGGTGTTTTAATTGGTGTCTAACTAATCAAATTGTGTCATATCATTTATAAAGTAAAATATTTTTTAACTAATTTTTTTTATATTATTTTAATATTTAGATCTATTAAATGACGTGTTATAATGTGATTAGTTAAACATCAATTGAGATGCTAAAAATTAGACATGTGATTTGAATCTATAATATTGATAGAGATAAAAATATATATATATATATATATATTTACAGATAATAATGGGTGCTTAGTCTGTATACCATTAACTTAATCAAACTCCATTGGCGATATATCCTTGGTGGTCTCCTACTTAATTTTGTATATCAGTTTAGAAACTTCACTAATAATGCTAACCAATTTAAATCCATAGGCCGCCCTGCTTATGAATGAAAACGAAAAGAAAAATTCATCGAAATGTAATTCATAATACATATTTTGATAATATATAATATAATTATAGAGATATGGTGGTTTTAAACTTTGAATTGAAAACTCGTGTGTGTGTGTATATATATATATATATATATGTGTGTGTGTGTGTGTGTGTGTGTGTGTGTGTGTGTTACAGTGCATTCGTTGTGCATTGTCACACTGGATGATTAATCACGTAAATTGCTCTTTATGTCACCTACTAGATAGACTAATATTAGTGGGATATATATTTCCTAGTCCTACCACTCGAATGTATGATCATCACATGCAGTATTATCTCAAATTATAAGCAGTACCACTCCTATTTTATAATCATAATGATGAAGCAGAATAGATTGAACGGGATTTTACCGACCTAATTCAGATGGAGAAGTTTTGAATCCATCTAAAAGATATCACACAAAAGAAAAAAATCTTCAATTGGAGAGAAAACTCAAATCTAATTCAATTATCAAAAAATTCAAATCTTATTAATACAATAGTTAAGTGGCTATTTATAGTCTACTCATCAAAATAATAACAAATAACTATTAAGATAAATGACAAATTTATAACAAAATAAAGTTAAATTAGAGAGCTAGACAAACGACAATAAAAATAATAAAAATGACTATTAATAACTAAATCTCCTTATATCACATAAGATTCAAAACAATATTTGGTACTGAATAATGATAGTCTTTCTGTTTTATTATTTTATAAGGGATTTTTTTTAATAGAACTTGAAAAAATGAATTATTGATAATTTTTTACTTTTTAATTGTTAAATTTATATTAAAAATTATTTATTTTATATATATATATATATATTTTAATTTAATCTGATTTTAATCAGATTCAATTATCAAAGATTGACTCTACATTAAACGGGACTTGAAAGCAAAAGCATAAAAGTTTGGAGCGTTCTCCTTCCGCCACGTATGTCGAAGTTTCATTCCCTCTTTTTTTTTTTTTTTTTTTTTTGGTTGCTTTTCTTTCTTTGTTCTTTGATCCTTAGTTATTTTTTTATTAGCAATTCTTGTCCTTTATTGTTATTTTTTCTTTTCTAATTTTTTAGTTCAAATATTTTTTTATAAATATATCCCTATTCAAATACTCTTAGTACAATCCTCTATATATATGTTAGATTAGATATATCTGACTAATTTTGTCATTCTTTTTTACAATGAAATAATTTTTTTCCTCAAAAATGCCCTTAATCAACTTTTTTTCTACTTTTCATATGTACACCATAATTAGTATTCTATTTGACTTGTTCTTAAATATATTTTATATTTGAAAGAAAAAACAACTACCAAAATATTTATTCACAGACATACCCTTACTCAAATGTATTAAATTCGTGTAAATGGAAGAATATTATTTCCAAAATAAATTTAAAATGATTAACCCTAAATGGTGAGCAAAAACTATACTATATGTGAAATTAATTTTTTATAATATTTTACCCACACGCGAAAGGCGCTAAAAAAACTAGTTAAGTCAAAATGGGCCTAAAAATCTGAGCTTCTAGCAAGCAGCCACGTGGACATAATCCTATCCATGACATTGTTATTATGTTTTGGAAACGTACACGAAACTGCTTGTTCTTTTATACATAAAATTTAAAAAAAGACAACTCAAATTTTAATTTTATTTAAGTTTACGTTCTTTTAAGTTTTAATTTTACTCAATTTTACTCAGTTTTATTCAAGTTCTAACTTCAACTCAAGTTATAACTCAAATTCAACTCAAAAACTACACTCAAGTTACACTCCAAAAGAACAACCCGGGGGCATGTTCTTTTACACATAAAACTAAAAAAAAAGACAACTCAAGTTTCAACTTTATTCAAGTTCACGTTCTTTTAAGTTTTAACTTCACTCAATTTTACTCAGCTTTATTCAAGTTCTAACTTCAACTCAAGTTATAATTCAAATTCAACTAAAAAATTACACTCAAGTTATACTCCAAAAGAAAACCCAATATGAACTTACGCATGTGATTATCAATATTATAACTTTTTTGTGTTTTTTGGGCTGAACATATATAATGTAAGTACTTATAATAAACATTTATTTGTTATTTCACCGATAGATATGTCAAAGTCATTGGATATTACCAGGCCAAATCATAAGGTTATCCTCAGATAGATATGTCAAAAACTGCAGAGTTTTTACTTAATACAACTCAAATTCCTTTTCTGCCGCAATGCGCGGTAGGGACTTTTTTGAGCCATTCCGACCTAAACCATAAATGGAAAATGGCCTAACTAGAGTAGCATATTTTGCTTCTCATAATTATTTGGCTAATTTTTTTATTACTACAGTTAATTTGTGATTTCATCAGTAGGATGTACAGAATCCTAATTCTTAAATTTCTGGAGAAACTGTGTTAAAAACAACCCCGGAACTTATAAAATTATTGCAATGTGTCACATTTTATTAAATTGTTTATATTTTTTTTATTAGATTAAAGGTATTAAAAATTGAAGAATTAGAATATTTATTTTACATTTGAATTGGGATGTTGAATTTTTCATTAAACATGTTTTCTGGACAATAATGTAGCATAATCATTGTCAAATGGGGCACACTAGGAAAATTTTACAAATTGAGATGGCAACTTGTAAGAATTAAAAATTCAGGGGATAAATTGTTAAACATACAAGTTTAAGGGTAAAATGTATAAAATATCCTAAAATAATAGGAATATAAAAAGGCTGTTAAAATTTCATGAAAATTTCATAATATTCATACTCACAGAGCATATATCGTTTTTTAAACTGCAAAAGAATTATAACACAAACACACATGTGCCTGTATTGGTATACACAAACACACACACACAAATATACACTCAATAAAAAAGAGATTGATGGTTTTCTCATGCTCTCAGTCAAATATTAGATTTAGGATCATGTATATACGGTGAAACAGGAATATATATATATATATATACTTTTATCAACTAAATCCGGGGAGTCCAAAATCATATGTACAAAAATATTTACTCCCTTCAATTAGTCTCTGAATTTGGGATATTAGAATTTAAGTAATTAACAAGAAAAATTGGTTTACCCTTGTTTGTTATACCTACTTATATATATATATATATATATATATATATGTAGTAAAATATACAAATCGGACCCAGTTCATATTAATCATGACGTCTTTGAAACCACAAAGTAAGCATGCGGTATATATTCATACACAGTCGGACCAAATCGTATGTATGATATAGTGAACTTTCAAAGAAGGTTATCGTATGTTTATATTAATATTAGTGGTTGCCATGTATTCTTGTTGTACCAAAGCTTTTGAAAGTATCTATTAGAATCCCACATTCACTGAAAATATTGATATGATCCACTTAATAAGGTGAGGGTAATCCTCCCTTAACAAGCCGGTTTTGTTATGTTGAATTAGGCTATTTGATCAGGAAATTGAACAATTATGACTAATCTTTATCAATATTGTTTCTGTCTTATTTTGGACAATAAACTATTGCCATATTATTATATTCATGACTCAGCTGGGTGTCCAATATTTCTGTCTTCCTAGCTTTTCGACGTTGGATTTTGTTGTTGTAGAAAAAATAAAATAAAATAAAGATGCTAAAGTAGTTATATCTTAATCTCCAAAATCTTAAAGGTGGTCATGAATTATTCTGATTCCTTATTTCTATTTGAAAATTTTAGTACACGTGACTGATGATCCACATTTCTGGTCTCCCTAATTTTTTACTTTTATACTTGTCCAAAAACCTAAGAACATACTGGGGAAGCTAGCTACATATTCCTTTTCGATCACCCAAAAAACACACATATATATATATATATATAATCACTTTTTCAGATAAAGCGCCCCCAATTTATAGTTTTAATTAAATTCTAAATATATGCTCATCTCTTTTCCTAATTCCTTATTTCTAAGATCTAATTGAGCACAAGAATAAACCTGCGCAGCTTCCTTCAGCTTCTAATAAAATTTTGCAACATTTGGCACTAATTCGTGACTCGATTCCGTGTAATGGAATCCAACTAAGGCTAAAAATTTCAAACATTATTATCTGTTTTTCCAACAAAATATTGGAAGATTGTGATTCTCAATAACAAGATTAGGGTCTAATTTGGTATCAACGTAGGAGGTTTTGAATTTAAATTTCTCTCATTGCACCCTACAAATTAATATTCATAATGTTTTTGGCCTTTAGTATATTTATAAAAGTTTGATATATAATAAAATTTTATTAGTCATTTTAAAATAGCAAAAAATAAAATGTTTTACAAATAGTAAAAATCAAAGAAATTAAAAGATTTTACAAATAGTAAAAGTTTAAATCACTAAAATAACTTCTATGTAATTTTGTAGTATTAATTGTAGCTAAAATCTGATAATATTCTTTATGTACGGTACCTTACTAACCATAATATTAATAAAATTGAGTATATATAGTTTTCTTACTAGATAATGATATTTATACTTGAAAAAACAAGCCATATGTGTTGCTCACTTTTAATTCTAACGAACCAAATATCTACAATAATGACATATCTATGACATAATTAAATTAGTATCATCATCCAAATTCTCAAAAGAAAAAAAATAGAAAAAGAGAAGAAGACATAAAAAATAATCATAACTAGTTCTCATAACTTCAAGAATAACAACACATAATACTTTGATGAAAAAAAAAAAAGAATAACAACACATAATCTTGTTATAGATGAAGCATAGAAAATCAAAATCATCAAACCAAAAAATAAAACAAAAAAAAAAAAATGCTTGGCAAACAATAGAACTATATATGATGATAATGATATTGCAACATGGGAAGCGAATTATAAGGTAACGTAGTTATTAATGTGAATAATGTATAATTTTAATAATTAATTATTATTATAATTATAGTAATTATATTTAATAATAGTAAAATAATTTGGAAAAAAAAAAAATATGATAATGAGGAATCCACAACGCGTATATGGGTAGGAGAAAAATATTCAAACTCAAATGATAAGGTAAAAACGTACTAAATTAATATTATATGATTTACTTACCCACAAAAAATATTGCCTCATAAAAGAATGCAATTAGAAAAAATGAGAAAAGGAATTCATAAAGGGCATATTTGTCAACTCAACATTTTAAAATAAAAAACTTATCCGTTTGTTTTATAAGTTTAAATTATTATTTAAACTCTTTTATTATAGTGTTTTTATCTCATAAAATTTAAATTTCTGTCAAAATTTTATGTTTAACCTATAAACAAAACGGGACTTTAGTCATCTGTGATATATTTTGAATTGGAGTCATATTTTAAAACATCTCCAACAAACGAGTCAATTTTGTGTAATTTTTCATTAATAGCATTTATCTGCGCTACTGTCCATTGTATATATTACATGTAAAGGGGATATTAAAATATAAAACTTTGTTGGTGTACCTCCTAAAAGTTTGGACTTTTAGAGGAATTGGTAAACAATCTATTATCTACATAACCACCATTTAACTTTCATTAATTTAATTGAACTTTGAGTAATGGAATACTTTATAGCACTAAATTTGCTACACCTCTATTTGTTATTCCTACTATATGTGTACATATATCAAGTACTTTGTCTTAACCCGACAAAGGGTACTAATTCATTCAGTTATATATCAAATACATGTATTAAAAATGCATTATCTTAGCTTTTGCAATTTCACTGTCTTCCCAATCAACTCTAGAAAAAACTATGGTGCTCAACACGTTTGCAAAGAATCAGAATCTCTTGCTCATTCATTTCCTCCCTCACCACCCCATAAACCAAGGGGTGTGGTAATATCTCAGCAAGATGCAAAGCTAAAGCATATACTTTGAAGAAATATATCCCTACTGAGTTGATACACACACACACACACACACACACACACACACACACACACACACAGATATAGTCATGTACAGTTCTGACTTTATTGATTAATTCTAACGAAGATAAAATTTGAGAGGATAAATGGAACCATGCATCAAGTGAACTAATTATGAATGGAGTATATGCCAAAATTAGTACTGAATCATCAGTTAGTGCAAAGAGGATAATGAAAGGATATATCGATGGTTTTCAATCCATTTCAAAGGAGACAAAATATGGGGAATATTTTCTTCATTTAATTAAGTGGGATATTCTCTTATATATATATATATATATATATATATATATATATATATATACTTATTTTTTTTTTTTTTTCAAAGGTAGTTTCAGAACCATCCATGCTTATATACAATCAAAGAAAGGAATCATATGCTCCGAATAATAATCATCTTCTTACTCGATCGTACTTTGGATGTTTTGATGTTCCTTTTCACACAAACATAATACGTGAACATGTTGTAATTGGACGAAAATTATTTCAGTGCAATTGAAGAGTCGCATCTAATGCTGAAACATAATAATGCAAGAGCATATTTTTCAATAATAATAATAATAAATAATAATAATAATAATAATAATAATAATAATAATAATAATAATAATAATAATAATAATAATAATAATAATAATAATAATAATAATAATAATAATAATAATAATAATAATAATAATAATAATGCAAAAGCATATTTATCCAAAAAAAAAAAAAGCAAAAAGCATATTTTTATCTCCGGACGTGTGTGGGGATTATTGGTTGCAATGTTGATGAGCCTCTCGTTCAATTATATAAGATTAATGGTTAATTTTGATAGCCTTATCTTTATTTTTAGGATTACCTTTTGTTTTCTCCTAAAACTAAAAGGTATCATTTTCAAATTATTGTCCGTAAATTAGTTACTAAAATTTTTTACAGAAAAACTCATAGAATGTTCTTCAAACATTTTCGTAATATTTAAGGCAAATTATATGGTCCTTTTATCCAATAATTATGAGCTACTTCATGGCGCTGTTTCCTAAATTTACGAGCTCCTTTTTTCTTTTTCTTTTTTAAGTTTTTCAAAATACGTCTGAGAAGACTAACGATAAACTAATTCAGTAATTTTTTCTTTTAGAAGTTATTAAGTATATTATTATTATTATTATTATTATTATTATTATTATTATTAGTAGTAGTAGTAGTAGTAGTAGTAGTAGTAGTAATATTATTGATTTTAAACTTTAGGGACTACAATTATTTCTGCAATAATTTTAGCGTTGTTTTCCCCGTCTTATAAATTATGTATTCATAATTTACTGGTAAATATATCAAAGATAATTGTACTTTAAGCTTTGATGGTCAAATAGCTCGAGCTCAGTTAGAATTTTACTTGACATTCTGTGTGTATCAACTGTGGGGGAGGAAAGAAAAGTGATATGCCAGCATAAATTCTTGTTTCAAAAGCACCATTAATTAATACGTTTATGGATTAATTGTTGGTCAATTTTAGCTAGCAAAAACAACGAAAATTTGGGAAAATGTTCAATATTTCCAAAATTTCGTGAATTTACTTCCCGGCCATTTCTTATTCTTAATTTCTACAAGAAAGAAGCTAGTCACAAAATATGAGAAATATGTACTTTTTTTTTCTAACTCACACAATCAGGTGGCACATGTATGATATATATATATATATATATATATGTATATATATCATGATTAGTAATGCTAGCATTATTTTTTCTGTTATTCTCTTTATCGCTCTTTACATTAACTGTTTGACACGTGAACTCTACTAACATGATATATTATTATTTAAACAGAAAATGAGATAATGGAGTTTACGTGTTAAATGGTGAATACAGAGAGTGATAGAGAGAGTTACAGAAGACTTATGTTAGCATTTCTCATATATCATATGTATCATGATACTTTAACACCATTTTATTAAGAATTTAATGATCTATATAATATCATGGAGTAAGGATTGAGAAGTGCCATATGTAGCTTAGCTTTAGTGAAATTGGTTGGTTGTATATGACACCTACATTTTCTTTGTTTTGAATGATTTACCTCATTGAAGAAGGGTTATATATTAAAGTTGACAACTCTATAGTACATTTTTTATACCATTAAACTGCTTTATTTTCATTGAATATATATTATGATTTATGACCAAGTTTATTATTTGGATATTTTTGTCCATACAATATCTTTTTTTTTTTTTTTTTTTTTGCATGGAACAAAAAGAGTCAAATATTTACGATGATATTTAACAGAAGAAAAATAAAGGCAAATATAAATATAAAGTGTTCCCACTCAAACCTGCTCATATACCAAATCTCAATTGGTCCACTTAGTCAGAAGTCACAACTAGTGGCCAAATTCAAAAAACAAAGGATCTCCATACAATCTATTATCGACAAAAAAAAAAAAAAAAAAAAGTACTTCATTTATGTGTCTCATTCACTTCCACTTCTTCTGAGTACATTATTTGACAAAAAGTAGTACTACGAATGAAGAAAAAAAGTCATATATATAGGAGTTAAAAATATAACCAAACCGGCCGATTAGAGAAGAAAAGTGAAATATCTATTGTTAAAGCCAAACCTCCTTTTAAAAGAAACGCATATTAACCGTTTGGTAAATTACTTTAGAAACGCATATTAACCGTTTGGTAAATTACTTTCTTGTATTAAAAAAAAAGTAATAATGTAAAAAGTAAAGTATGGTAAATTGACTATCATAATAACTAAACATTGATCCACGGACAATCCTCTTTAATCAATATATAAATAATATTTTTTTTTTTTTTTTTTTTTTAAAAAAAAAATCTTTTGGGTTTGTTGTGTTTCTTTCTTGTAAACAAGACATAGTACATGTAGAAAATGATAATGTAATTAATGGGGAAAGGCAATAAAAAGGTTGAGTTGGGTTTGGGTCGCTCTAATAGGGCACACTTACATATAATATGGCATCCTAATCAGACCATCATTTTTATTTCCTGTCATTGGCTCTCTACTTCTAAAGGCTTAGATCTCGCGTGCAACTTTTTTTTTTTTCGTTCCCCATTCTTTCAACTGAAATTCTACGTGGAAGATATATATGTATTAGTACTGTACATATTGTTTTTTTTTTTTTTTTTTTTTTTTTCAAACTTTACCACCAAAGATGCTTAACAGACTAGAAATTGCTTCTGTAATAGGAAAGGTCACATAAATATTGCCTCCCACGATAGGCTTAAATTTTATTTTTTTTATTTGTTGATACAAGTCGGATGAAATTCGGGTGAAACTAAGTAAAAGTCCGAATCGATTTTGAAGAATCAGCGAATGAGTTGTGATTAGGTGTGAAATTTCATTCGAATGCTCGAGCTAACTTGTTTTTCCTAACATGCGTTGAGATGCAGCAATTGACTGATAGTCTAAAAAGAAAGCGTTGTTTGGCCGCATAAACCTACAATAGCCTTAAATTCTGCTCCCATCCACACCCTTGATGCCAGTAGAGACTAGACCAAACAATCTTAGACACGGTAGGCTTTAATTTTTTTAATTACACGTAAATAAAGATTACAAGTGGGTTGGAACCCATGCCAATAGGCTTTAATTTAATAATACATCACTTGGAGCTTTCTTATGGGTAATATTGTGCTCATTAACGGGCTTTGTGTACCAACTTTTGTTTATCGCTTGACACGCGTTAATTTCATAAACTAATGTTTAATATCGCGTTAATTTTATAACTAGTGTTTAATATCACGTGACAAGAAAGTTATCCCATCTATTTAGTAAGTAAAAGTTCCTATAAAGTCTCATTAGTAAATAAAAAAAGTTGGTGCGTACATATAATATTAATACCATTATTCTCATAATCTTTCTTTCACTTTGAAGATTTACATATATACAAAAGTACGGAAAATAAATAAGTTAGTTTGTCTTTTGTGAAATTATTCTGCCAAAAATATCTACAAAATTAACGTTACAGCTGTAAAAACATAATCCTTCTTTTGGAATTTTCGTTATAATTTATTTTTTATGGCACTAAACTACAGTAAAATAACTATTTGGTCCTGTATATTGAAGGGAATATTGCATGAGCAAAGGCACGATATGTAAGGGAGAGAGAGAGGGGTAAGCAGAAAGAAATAATAAAAGCGTATCTTTGAGTCAGCCACCTGAGGCACGCTGTCAATTTTCCACAATTATAAGGTGGATGGTATAATCCATGTATAGGAAGAAACATGTTTGCATACATATATTATACATATTATATATAAATTGCCAAAGTCGGAAAAATATATATTTTTTAATATGTACGTATAATATCATTTTTGGTATGTTTGTGTAATATTTAATATTACATGTGTTAGACAACACATATTGAATGTTATACTTAAACAAATTGTACATTAAACAGACGTATAAACGAATATTACACGGACATATAAAAAAAGGTACAGAGAGATAGAGAGCCACAAGGGCTTACGGATTTTGAATTTTTGTAGTTTTGGTCAAGATCAAGAGTCTCATGTTGACAAATTGGCGATGGAGGGAGTGGGTTCAGAACAAAGGAATAGAACATGGAACCTCCTCCACCTCATCCCCATCTTCTAGGATTACTAGCAGCCTAACAATATTATTTTCATTTCTAATTAAATATGAAATGGTGATTGTTTATCCTTTCATGTACATTCAAATTGAAGGATCTACGTATTGCTTTTTCTTTAAGAATATAGTACTATAAAAATGGAAACCGCATATGAATAGTTCTTGGCATCTTGTGCCTAATCTGATTTCACCAGCCACGCCAAAGCATATATGGATGAAGTACTAATATTCTATCCAATGATCCATAAATATAAGGTGTTGACTAATCGGGTCGGGTCTAGTCAAGTCGCCACATTTGCAAATTAAATAGTCTAATGAATCATAAGACTTTCCAAAATTAGATATCGTTTTGGAGGGTACAATATGGCATACCAACCAAAATGATCAAATCTTGAGAATCACCAAACAGGCTACGCTTGAGATGAACTTAGATGATACCCCTAAGTATGGCTGATGTGCTTATACATGCGCTTATATGAGCCTAAAAACATGATATCTTATCTCTTTCTCTTTAATTTGTATTCCCACAATAGAGAGATTGCCCCATAAAATAAAATAAAAAAGCCTAATAATTGAAATACTTTATTAGTTATCCACAATTAGTGGAAATCAGGCTGGTCTAATTAGATACGACATTTGTGTGCTTCTAAATACTTCAGCCAATGAGCTTCACTTCCGCAAATAAGCAGCTCTTGACTCACTTATGGGGCATTTCTCATCACCAAGCCGCAAAATTGCCCTTGCCTTCATGCATTGCATTCTAGTTTATGAAGCAAACAAGGATTATTATTATGTTTTTATTTTTTATTTTTTTTAGTAAAAGATGGAAGTAAAACATCACAAATACAACACCAATTCAAAAATGAAATAAAATAAAATAATGGGGTTATCATAAAAATGACAAATTATATGCAACTCCAAATGGCCATTGCTTTCAAGTATTTTGAGCTTGTTTTTTTTTTTTTTTCTTGGTCCCACTTCCAATATCCACTTTAAATCAGCAAAGAGCTCTTTCAAAATCCTCATGAGAACATGTTGGGAGAGAAGCCATCATTGCCGGTGGCAGTTTGGCCGTGAGAAACTTTCCCGGGAACCTATCTATACACACACACACATACATATATATTACCACCATATATACATACATATTACCACCATATATACATACATATATATATATATTATATATATATATATATATATACATATGCCCGTTCAAGTGGAGGAAGCATAGGAGGGTATAAGTGCAAAGGATATTTTAGAATGTGCTGTCGAGCATCGGTACGGGGCATATACATCAATCAAAAATTCCTTTTTCCATCTCCATAAATTGTGTCATCATGGTCTTCCCTTGAACACACTCACAAGAGCTTATCTATCTCTTCACAACAAGATTGTTTAGAGTAGTTCTAGTAGAAGTAATAGTAGTTATAATACTCTCTTTTTTCTCCACTTTTTTTTCCTGTGTGTTTTCCTTTGAGAAAAGAGAGGGGAAAAGAAAAAAATAAAGATGGTGAAGTTTTCCAAGCAGTTTGAAGGACAACTAGTCCCTGAATGGAAAGAAGCTTTTGTTGATTATTGGCAACTCAAGAAGGACCTCAAAAAAATCCATCTCCATAATGTCAACAACAACAACTCATCAACCAAGCAACAAAACAGCTTTTTGTCCAACACCCTCTTGACATCTCTCAAGAAGTTTTCTTTGTTTGGTCTTCAACGTAGAGACCATCATGAAGTTATTCATGTAAAACTCTCTCTCTCTCTCTCTCTCTCTCTCTCTCTCTCTATATATATATATATATATATACACACACACACACACACACACACACACACACACACACACACACACACACACACAAATATACTATGTTCTGTTTTGGTTTTGTGTTGTGAACTAATTATGTTATGTTCATTTCCATATTTGTGGCCTTCAGGTTCATAAGAAACTAGCCTCCTCAGCAAGTAAGGGCGATGTGTATGAGACCGAACTGTTGGAGCAATTCGCCGATACCGACGCAGCCAAAGAGTTCTTCAACTGCCTAGATCTCCAGCTCAACAAGGTGAACCAGTTCTACAAGAATAAAGAGAGAGAGTTTCTTGAAAGAGGAGAGTCTTTGAAGAAACAGATGGAGATTCTCATTGACGTCAAGACCGCATTCAATCAACAGAGCGACAAAGGCGCTTCCTCGCAGGATTCCAAGGATGATCCTTCTATATCATGCACTCTCTCTTGTGGTATGTACACAAAGTCCAGAAAATTCCCATCAATTCTGTTTTTTCATCTTTCTGAAAACATATATCATTTCAATTATTTGTTAGATAGTTCCTAAGTTTATAAAATACAATGTTGAAAAAACAAGTTGAAATATTAGTTCTTCTAGAGCTTCATAGTTGCTGAATGTGGTAATATAGTGCCATAAAAGGGGGAAAAAGTTAGAACTTATAGTAGTTCAATCAATATTAAAAGGTGCTAAAAAGAGAACTATGGAAAATTAGATATGAGAGATCTTTTGTGCAATATTTTTGTCATAAATAATAAATTATTTTCCTTTTGAGTACAGAGGAGTCCATTGGGGACAGAACAGAACAAGAGCAGCCTCAGGACAACAGCACAGATGAGATGGACAAAAATGATGTGGCGTATTTAGAGAGCCCAAGATCAGATGAGATGAGGAAATCAATGGCAATCAAAAGGGAAGATAGCAAACTACGAACCATGTCGGGTCGGGTTTTCAGCTGCCAAGGGAGGAACTTTGGGATAAACATTCCTCTCACAACGCCGTCACGCACCTTCTCCGCAATCGGTTACTTAGTCTGGGAAGATTTTGTCAACCAGTCCTCGAAGAAATGCAACCCTGCTGAAGGCGGCAGCAAGCTACGCATCAACAAGGCAAAGCTTCATTGCGCCGAGAAAATGATCAAAGGAGCTTTTGTTGAGCTCTACAAAGGCCTGGGTTATCTCAAAACTTACAGGTATGAATATCAATGAGGAAAAAAAAAAGTAAATGAAAAATCATTTGAGTTTTGATCTGGGAGATAGAGACTGAATTGTTGTGATGATAATTATGGATTTCAGGCACTTGAACATGCTTGCCTTCATAAAGATCTTAAAGAAGTTTGACAAAGTAAGCAAAGTAGATGGCTTTATACTTTTTAGATGCAACATTTTTTTTTATTAGTTTTTTGCATGTGTTATGTTACTAAAATGGGCCATAATACTATTAACGATAATAATAAAATCCCCTTTTGTTTCTTTCAGGTTACTGGAAAACAAGTTCTTCCCGTTTATCTTAAAGTGGTTGAGAGTTCATATTTCAACAGCTCAGATAAGGTAATTTAACAAAGATACCATTTATTTAAATATTTTTGTTTTTATTTTTTAAATACAGTTATGAATATCTGTTCAAAAATTTAGGATCATGTTTAGATATTAGACATCAGAAATCATTTCATCTGAGCTTTTATTTTTATTTTTTTTATTTTCCTTTTTCCGACAATGTCAAGTGGCCATTGATCCTATAGTTCATGTGTATGATAATGGATGTCCTTAGATTCATATAAAATCACTTCTAGATATGCTTGTCTATCTGAGTCATAAATTGGAAATTCAAAAACTTTCCCACAAAATATTTGCTCATTATTAGTCCGAGAAAATGACAGGTAATAAATCTAGGAGATGAAGTTGAAGAGCTATTCATCAAGCACTTTGCTGAGGAAGACAGAAGAAAGGCCATGAAATACCTTAAACCCCATCAGCTCAAAGAATCACACTCTGTAACATTCTTCATTGGTGAGTCCTTGATCACTACTTTACAGACAAAAATGTCAATTAAAAAGAAGAAACAAGTCTTTCTGAACTATTACTCTATTTTTTTTTTTTTTTTTTTTTTTTTGGAGAACTTTATACTTGATCACTTTTCTTTGACAATAAAAGATTAAACCAAAAAAAAAAATAATAAGAAAAAAAAGGGTCCCACTTAGGCCACTATACTAAAACTCAAAGGAAATGTCCGGTTTACCCTTATTATTATTATTTTTAACTTTTTTTTATTGGTGGTGGGATGATAGAGAAAGGTCCCATATATGCTACTCCATAGCCATCTTTGAGACAAATTTGGTCGTACAAGGTTTAACAAAAGCCCATCAAAGCCTATAGGGAAGCACTATTATGTTCTGTTGGTGTGGTACATGGTTTGTTTGCTTGGACGCCAGTAAAATGAGAAACGTGACCAATTAAGATGTTTTTGACAAGAGACACTTCAAGGACTGTGAATGCTTATGGAGAATCATCCACTTTAGCCTCAAGACATGAATAGAGTCTAATATCAATAGTTGGATATCAAGTGGGGAAAAATGGCAATTTGGGTACTCGAAAAATGGGGTTGTGTTATCTTAACTTTTTATTTTTTTACTGTGAAAACTTACGTCACAATAATTAATAACTAAAAAGTTACTCGGTCTTAATCAGGACCAGGGGTTGAACCATACCTTCCTGAGCGTAGGCGGCCACCCCACCTGAAAAATCGTTTTTCTTTTGCATTTTGTTATAATTTTTTATTTTGTCCCACCTAAAAATGTGAAATTATATATCTGCCCTCCTCACATGAGTTTTTTTTGGCTCCGCCCCCAGGACTATTCACTGGATGTTTCATTGCCCTCTTCACTGGATATGTCATCATGGCTCATATCACGGGACTGTATAGACGACAACAGAAGACTTCGATATACATGGAAACTTCATATCCTGTTCTTAGGCAAGTAGTTTTCTCAGATACCAAAACAAGGTTCTTAAAGACTATATAATTATGCCTTAAAAAAGATAGATGAAATAGCTTCTTTTTTTTTTTTTGTTTTTTGTTTTTTTTTTGTTTTTGCAGCATGTTCAGCCTATTGTTCCTTCACTTCTTTCTCTACGGTTGCAACATCTTTGCATGGAGAAAGACACGTATAAATTATAGCTTCATCTTTGAGCTGACTCAGACTAAGGAACTCAAGTACAGAGACGTATTTTTGATCTGCACCGCATCAATGACCGCGGTGGTTGGCGTCATGTTTGTTCACTTGTTTTTGCTAGTAAAAGGGTATTCTTATACCCAAGTTCAAGCAATCCCTGGTCTTCTTTTATCGGTAATTAAATATACCTTTGAATTAGTCTTTTGACATTTGACTTTTCATTGTTAAAACATTATTGTAACTTGCTTCAATATACATGATCTGCAGGCCTTCTTACTGTTTCTGATTTGCCCCTTCAATGTCTTCTACCAATCAAGCCGTTATCGGTTTCTTCGTGTGATAAGAAACATTATTTTGTCACCTCTCTATAAGGTAGTTACACTCCATTTAGGCTCATAGACAATTAATTGCAATCTTATATTATTATCTTTTTCTCTAAATGGTTTTGTTTGTTTCCATGTTTGTAGGTTGTCATGTTGGACTTCTTCATGGCAGATCAACTTTGTAGTCAGGTAGGTTTTGATTAGTCACTCATAAATAAGTGCATAATATTGTGAACAAACCCAATAAGCCATTTTTAATCCTCTTATTTATAAATGGTGATATTAACTTTCATTATTTTGATCAAATAGGTTCCAATGCTGAGGAACCTTGAGTATGTGGCATGTTATTACATAACTGGAAGCTACAAAACTCAGGATTATGGCTATTGCATGAGGGCTAAGCATTACAGAGATCTTGCCTATGCAGTTTCCTTCTTGCCTTACTACTGGAGAGCCATGCAGGTTTAGCCCAAAACAAGAAAATCACTAATCACTATATTTTGCTTATCTCTCTTTCAAGACATGAAAATGAATTTTTCCAACTGGGGTTTTCGCAGTGTGCTCGGAGGTGGTTCGACGAGGGGCAGAAAAGTCACCTTGTGAATCTCGGAAAGTATGTGTCCGCCATGCTAGCCGCGGGGACCAAAGTGGCGTATGAGAAGGAGAGGAGTGCGGGATGGCTCTGTCTTGTTGTGGTCATGTCAAGTGTTGCAACAATGTACCAATTGTATTGGGACTTTGTAAAGGATTGGGGTTTGCTCCAAATGAACTCCAAGAACCCATGGCTTAGGAATGAATTAATGCTTCGCCGAAAGATCATTTACTACATCTCAATGGTATTATGTTCAAGTCCTCTCATGGCCCTTCTCTCTTTTTCCTTCATCAGAAGAGTCTATGGGCCATTGACACACAATTGGCGCCGAATTATAAATATTAATATCATCAAGTATTAGTACGTGAACATTTTCTTTTAAAGGAGGGGTGTAATATTGGATAAAAAAAAAAATATCTGTTTTATAGCTAAGCAAGTGCAAAATGAACATATTCCTGAAAGAGAAAACTGATATTGCCATTATAGAACATGGAAAGATTCCATGTCCAATCCAATGAAGATAAGATGAGACACAGACATAGATATTGTTTTCTGAGATTCCGCAAAAATTTTAGAAAGGATTTAAGGGGGGGAAAAAAATCTTATTCTATTTTTTAAACTATACATTTGTATGTCATGCAGGGACTAAACCTAGTTCTCAGGCTCGCTTGGTTACAAACTGTTCTTCACTCAACTTTTGAACATGTTGATTATAGAGTAACTGGACTGTTTTTAGCAGCCCTTGAAGTCATTAGAAGAGGGCTGTGGAACTTTTTCAGGTAAAACAGACCTTTCTTTTTTTTTTTTCTTTTTTTTTTTTTTTTTTAGTACATGACATGAGAAAAGTGATACCCTTTTTTTTTTTTTTTTTTTTTTTTTAATTTTTCATAAATTCTGCTTGAATTATTTACCTAGTTTAACATGCTCTTAATTTTGAAAAGAGTTCATTTCACCTCTGAATTATGTGAACTCAATGAAAACATCCCTTACATCAAAATCCGCCTATACTTGCATAAAAATGATATGGCACTGATAATGATTTTATAAAAACTATTGATTATAAGTCAACTAACTAGAACTGTTAATTTTAATTCAACATGCCTTCCTCGTGAATTTTTTAAACTTTTATAGAATAAGTTGACATCAAATCAATAGTTTAAGAGCACTTATAAAATTACACTAGTTCAATGGTTGTTTTGAATAAGTTTATATCACTGGAGATGAAATTATCCATTTTTAAAATTCGAGAGTGATAAAAATAGAGTACGTAGTTCATAGGAATTGATGAAACAAATCTTTTAATTATTATTTTTAAGAACTACATATTGAAGCATAGGTTATAATAAAATGGTAATTGTTTCAGGTTGGAGAATGAGCACCTGAATAATGCAGGCCATTTTAGAGCAGTTAAGACAGTACCGTTGCCTTTCCATGAAGTGGACGAGCAAGACTGAACACTATTATTGTTGATGAAATGATGCCCCATTTTGACAAACATTAGTTGAAGAATACAGAATTAGATTCGATCAGGGGTCTTGGGGTATTTTACCAACAAATGTTTCCAAGAGGAACCTTGTTGTACTAATTTTTCAAGTTGATGGAATAAAAAGGGGGGAAAACAAAGAAGAAACATCAACTTGTTTCTTATTAACTTTGAGGGGATTTTGGCTAGTTAGTCACTAGTCAATCCTCCATACTTGTATACAAAATTTTTCCTCATCAATGAAAACAAAAAAACGCAATTGCGTTAACATCTAGTCAACGAGTTTATTTGTGTACGAGGATCTTTTAGTATTTCATTTGGAGACAAAAATTCTCAAACAGAAAAAAAAAAAATGAAAACAAAAAAAATTTCTAAATTGAAAAGTAATTAAGGGATCATTTATTTTTATATAATTAAAACTCATATTATTAATTTTATTATATTATTTTTTTTCTCATAAAAAATATTATAATTTAAATATACCTTTTAAACGAACTAAATCCCGACTCCTTAGTTGACTGTTTCAACATTTTTTCCTTTTTGCTTGCGAATTAATTTCTTCATAAATTAAAATGACTAGACATGATTTTACCTTAAAAATAAGACTGTAAAGTACATGTCGTTTTTCTAATAACGACACACCAAAAAGGTTGCACAACTATTGAAATATGATTTTTTTTTTCTTTTTACGAAAAAAGAAATTGGAATGTTAAAATTTTAACTTATATAGTGCAAAGACGACGGCAACACATGGACAGAACGATATCCATGGCGGTAACAACCATAGTTTGCCGTCTCTCTCCGGCGCTTAACTCTCGTTCTCTCTCATCGTCCACAGCAGACCTTCACCGACCCACTAATTCTCTTCTCTCCTTCAACTCCTTCAAACCCTTTTCTTTTTCCAAGCCACAACCCACCATCAATCTCTCCAGGTACCCCAAAATCCCATCATGGGGGGTTTTTTTTTTTTTTTTTTTCCCTTTCTTTGTTTTTCTGCATTTTTCTCTCAGAATTTTTTTTTTTTTTTTTTTTTTTTCAGGCTAATCCTTTCTCATAGAAAAACAAAGCGCGGACCGAAGATATTGGTGATTTCTGGAAACTCTGAGACATGCCCAGAATCCGAACCAAACGATTCCAACTCGGTGTGTGATATTCGCAATTTAATTCAACGGAATTATTGTTTTTCTTTTTCATGTTGGTTTTGTTAATAAACTCCAAGCTCAGTAATTTCTTTAGTTCCGCATATATATGTATATTTATTATAATTTCGGTTTATTGAGGCATTTTATTGTTTCCTCAGGAAGCAACAGTTGACATAAAACTGCCCAGAAGAAGTTTGCTCGTGCAATTTACTTGCGATTTGTGTGGTGAAAGAACTCAGAGGCTTGTAAATCGACTAGCCTATGAGCGAGGACTTATATACGTGCAGGTATTGATTTGCTTGCTTTAAGTTGTTTATATTGTGGGGATTTTGATAATCTGTTTCGCATTTTTGACTAACTTTAGTAAACCTTTTTTTTTTCTTTTTTTTTTTTTTTTACTGCAAATTTTGTCCAAAGGATTGTGGTTTGTTTGAGCCCTGTGCTTTTCTTTTTGGTGTATTTACGGGGTTCGGATATATATATATATATATATATATATATATATATATATATATTGATAATTCTGGTTATAGTTTCTTAACATACTTTTAGATTGTAATATATAGTTTTTAGGACCTTTTCTGGTATGCTAACATACCGACAGGTCAGGTCTACATAAAATCATGTAAAAGTAAAAAAGTACACAAATCTAACGGTTAGAAACCTGGCCTACCGGTACGCCAGGCATACTAGAGAATCTCCCATAGTTTTTTTGTGAGTCAACACTTTTACAAGTAGCAGTTTTATTGTCTAATTTGTGAGGATGTTATATAACACTGGTAGACAATAAGATGCTGTTTGGACAGTGCTTATTTTGCTTACCGCCCATAATATTAAGAGGAGCTTTCTAATACTGGTATCCTAAATCCTTGTGGTATTGAGAGAGCTTTTGGAGTTGAGATGGTATAAATTTTAGAAAAAGATTTGCTTTCATTTGATGTGAATGATGGAGTTTTTGTTTTTACATTCATCTCACCAACTGCTTGTGAATTCATCAGTGTGCAGGGTGCCTTCAGCATCACAAGTTAGTTGATAATCTCGGCCTCGTGGTTGAGTACGACTTACGGGAGGAAATAAATGCAGACAGAAATGAAGATGACGTTTGACCCTGTAATATTGAGTTTATTGTGTTGTTCCTTTTCTCCTTTTGGTTGAGTTAGATGGTGCTTGTGATTCATAACTCATGTCCACATATATTTAAGTATGAAAGAATTGAAGAGAATACAAAATAAAAAAAAAAAAAAAAAATCGCATCAATAGCTAATTCAATAATCTGTATTTTTCTTTTTCTGCACATATGAAATAATCGACTCTTTGTAGGATAACAACAAACCATGGCTTGTATAAGGTTGCTAGGCACGGTAGCCTATTGCAGTTGCTAGAATGAGAATGGCTACTCCGGTTCTTATCGACATCCCAGACCATCCTCCTTGAAGACGCAGCGTATTTCCTCCGTTCTGAGCCAAAAGGAATAAGGGCCTTTTAAATCATTTGAGATTCTTAGTTCATGCTAATACATAGAGCTATTTGTATTATTTTGATAAAAAGAAACAGTAGGTAGTAGCAAATGCAGAGTATCTGTAGCAGGAACATAAAGAATAGATTAAAATAATTACCAAAGTTGGTGACGGTGCTGGGGCTGTATCGACAGTGGACTCTTCCACAGTAGGAGGCGCTGGAGGGCTCTTGTGAACAACAGTTGGGACTGGTGCAGGTGCAGGTGCAAGTACATGATGGTGCCTCTTGTGCTTGTGCTTATGTCTATTCTTGTGTTTGTGGGGCGGAGCAGGTGTAGGTGAGGGCCCAAGAACAGGTTCTGGAGCTGGTGGCTTGATCTCTGGCACTGGTGCTGGCGCAGGTGGTGCCTTTAAGGGTGCTGGTGTGGGCACTGGTACTTCCTTAGCAGGTGCTGGAGCCGGCGTCTTCTTTGCAGGAGCTGGTGCAGGGGGTGCTTGAACTGGCGTTGGGGATATCTGTGGTGCTGGCAAAGGTGGCGGTAGGGGTGGTGGTGGAGAAACTGGTGCCGCTACTGGTTGCAATGGTACAGACGGTGGCTTCGACGGAGCAGAGACCGGTGAACTCTGCGGGGTCTGTGGTGGGGGAAGCGTGGGGCTCACTGTGGGTGCAACCTTAGGGGATGGTGATGATTTTGGCGTGGCTGCACTTACTGGTGGTTGTGTTGCACCCACCGGTGAGGCGGTAGGTGATGACGGCGTTGTGGTTGGCAAAGTGGAGGGCAAAGCTGCTGGGGATTGTGCATTGTTAAGGGATACTGAAAAGATGAGGCAAGACAAAAGCAGAACCCAAAACATTGAAGCCATTTCTGTGGAGGTGAGAACTTGTGGCGTGTATGGTGTGTTTAAATATGAATATGGGAATTGGTGAACCAAGGAGAATAATTTGGTGGAACATTGGAGGACGAGATGTAGTCTTCATGAGATGGCTACATCTCCTCTAATGATTTGGGAAAACAAGGTTGAAGGTTGTTATGAAAACGATAGGCCAATCTTATTTATGAGACCCTGTTCTTTAGAGGCTGAACAGCGTGAGAGTCTTGGCGTAAAAATAAGGCCCAGTTGGTAGGAATATTTTCTACAGTTTCAGCGATTCCCATTTTTATTTAGTTGCAACTGTTTCAAACTTGATCATTATAATTATCACTATTTATCGTTTCACTAGTTTTGGTGTCAAATTCTATCCCTTTCCTTTAAGATTAAGGTAGAGAGTTCAAATCTTACTAATTATGTGAATCATTTCATTGGTTTAACAGAACCTCTTGTTCAACCAATTCATTTCATGGTGGCCTTGCATATTATATGTTCCTCTGAAACGTGTCCTAAAATAGATAAAGGGAAAAAAAAACCCCCCATTACCTAACTTTTTGCACCACACCCGTTTGATGCTAGCATCAAACCTGAACACTGGTGCGTGGTCCCCATCAATGGTGAGAGACACAAACAAAATAAAAATAAAACCCTTTTTCTGACTTGCTTGATGCCTCATCTCACACACCTTTTTGCGGCTTCTTTTCAATTGTTGAAAGCCCATCTCACACGTCAAATACAAATGGGCTAAACCATTTTTTTCGCATGGGATTTGCTTGAGCTGCTTTTTATAAGACTCTTCGGCGTGATCCTTAACTTAGATGCGTCATATCTTTGATTGATGCTGTTATGATGACAAGTGGGACGACCAGGCACCAAACTCCATTGACCACAAACCGATTGGTTTATGATAAGATATGCATTTTTTTTAAGGATTTAGAGGCCTTTTTGTTCCTCTTTGGGATGTACAAATATAAGAGCACTTAAGTATGAATATTTTGGTCTATAAATTAAAAGTTCTAGCTATTTCTTTCATCAGAATTCCAATGCTGAAGGATTCCACTGCATTAAAGAAAAGGAAATTTTGGGATGAAAAACCAACTGATAATGGCTAAAATGGTAAACCGTTTGTTTTGGCAGAGTTTATTCTCTGCGGGAAGACAATTTCTTGTGTAAAGGTGACTAAGAACTTTACATGCTAATATTAGCGTCTGCATAAAATCTAGGTGAACTTTATTATGTTGGTTCACGTTGATGCTGTTTCTAATATTATTTTGTGAAACGAAGGATATAATCCTTCGTGTTGTTGTTTTCAAGGGAAGAAGAGTCGAATTGATGTAATGTATGGTAGATGTATGTCTAATTATAATATTGCCTATTAGTAAAATTGTCGATTAAGTTTTTGGAGGATAAAATAGTCTTTGTAATTTGAGTTTGATGGATTACTTGAATTGGAAAAAAAAAAAAAAAAAAAAAACAACAACAACAAAACTAAACTAATAAGTAGTGGTTAGATCTTCAATATGATTTTCTTATTACAAACCCTTTTAAGAAGTCATTCACAATTCAAAACTCATGAATGATCATCTTGGACAAGAGAAGAATTCACATAAATCACTGAGAAGAAAACACCGGCCAAGGGGGTGTAACAATTGAATCATCTAATGTTACATTCGAAATCAAGGTGAAACCAAGGATCTTTTGATAGCTGAATAATGCAAAATCCAACTAGTAATTAGTACCCTTTTTATATAGAAATGGTTCCTTTCTTCACCTCTTTCCATAAATTCACCCACCTGTAGCAAGAGAAAGATCATTGCTTTCATTTAAGCAAAAAGCTTACGGAAATTAAGCATTAACTACTTCAAGAAGAAATTAGTTACAACTAGAACTTTTCCGAGAGTGTTGACTTACATTTTGCGGCTAAATGGATTGGATGTCATGGAGATCAGCATCTGGACTTTGTGAATGTTGCAATGTTGCCCCTCCTCTTTCATCCGGGCTTGGGACCGGCTGTGTCGACAAATTGTCATTCTAGAACTTGACACAGGCAGAGTTGACAACCGGGCTGCATAGCAGCCTTTTTTTTTTTACGTTTTTTTTTTTTTTTTAACGTCTCAGAAAGTAGAGTTTTGGCACATAAAGTCGAATGTAGAGTTCAAACCTGGCCGCATTGCAGCCTGTTTTTTACGTTTTTTTAAACATCTCAGAAAGTAGAGTTTTGGGCACATAAAGTCGAATGTGGAGTTCAAATATACTTAACCGATGATAATACCATTACTAATGCACCTCTCAAATATCACTTAACCAGTGATATGATTGAGGCTAGCATGCACAAAGCAAAAGCTAGCCAACCAATCCACTTGAAATGACTTGAGAGAATAATAGTATTGGTCATTAGAAAGAACCCCATCACAGCAAATACTGAGGCAACTTTGTCAAGAGTAGATGCAGCTCTAGGGTAGGCATCGCGTAACAAAATCGCAACGGAATACACCGAAAAGGCAATCACCATGGTAACGGTGACTAGCTGTATTGGAAGAGAATAAGATGATGAATTACCTGATGATGTAGAGAGAGCTAAGGTAAGGACTGTTTGTAGAGTAAGAGTAAGCATTGTTTTTCCAGGTCTCATTGGTGTGCTGGATTGATAATCACTCCTAATGTAAACCGGTAAGGTATCTGATGATGTCGATCTTCGCAGGAATATCCTCATTGCTCTGTTGAATGCATACAGATTTGTTATAGTAGGAGTTCTCTGTGTGACCAGAGAAGTTGACTCTACCACAGACCTTACATTTGATATCGACATATATGCTCAGCGAAATGCGGATTTAACTGCAATACAAGAGTACTTACAAGATGAGCCTTTTGCGGAGTTTGGGGGTGTTCCTTCTTAGCTCTCTAGGTCATAGTTCCACTTTCAATTTGAATATATTGAGGCCAAGAGCATGTCATATTCCACAGTAGGAAATGATTTTTTCTCCTTTTTTTTTTCTTTTTCTTTTTCTCTCGTAATTTCTTCGTAAGCTCCAAGCAAGCGCAAAGCGGACTGGACTCTATACAGCACTTCAGTAAAATTCTCAAAATAATCATAAGTGACGTCCAAGAAGAAGTCCTTTTTAACTTTTGCTTTATTAGAATGCTGTCACTTTAGGTTCTATTTCATCTTTTGCTTTTACTTTCTTTCGCCTATTTCAATGTTTTCTTTGTTGAATTACACTTTACTTTCTTTTTTCCTTGACAATTATTCACAAACTTTTTCTTTATTCATGGCCTACACAACTGGAAAAACTGTCCTACTCTTTAATTGAGTCTCACAATTAAAATTCCATTCCGATATAAAGGCAGTCGTTGCATAAAATTTCAAGACATTTTTTTTACCAAGACTTCCTTTTTCTCAAACCTTTAATTAGTTCCCAGAAACTTCATGGATTCACACTGACTAATTTTCTCTGTGGTGGGGTCCAAAATCTCAAGCCATATTGTAAACCCCGCCACTTAGAAAATCTCAGTTCCCAAGAACCAACCATGGTTTCTTCTTGGTCAATAACATGAAAATTCTTTGTAATTTAACATGCCACCAAGTTTCCAGGAAATTAAAGTCCTTACTTTATCAATAACACAACTTTCTGAATTTCAAGTATAAATACGTACGGACTGTTTGATACCTGTTACTTAAGTTCTTCTCCATGACTAAAAAGAATCACAGCTTCTTGTGACCAACTTCCTTTTCTTTCCAAAACAGAAAACTACTAATATGGTCTCAAAAAATTTTGCAGAAAATTACCCACAAGCTAATAAATCAAAGTTGTTAAGTTCAGAAGTCGAAACTGCGATTTCGAAGTTTATCCTATCTGCTTCTTTCTCAACAGCCACCATTCTCTTCTTGCTCCCTTATGTTCATCAAGATGGAAATTACCAAGTTCCTACTAAACTCTTTCGAAGTTCCCCATTAGCATTCCACGCCTTCGTGATATTTCTGATCTTCGCTTTCTCCGGCTCATATATCGCATTGTTGTTCCCCGACGAACCGAAAATTTCGAGGCTTTGTGGATGTTTTTCGTTTGTTTCCATGGCTTCATCTGTGGCTCTAGTAGTGCTTATGGCTATTGTGAATTATTGTAGTTTCTGTAATCTTCTATATTTATGGAATTAATAACATGATGCTATCATTGATGCTGATTGAAATTATTATAAAGTTTTTTCTTGTGTAGGAACATGCACAAAAACGCATGTATATAACTATAACTAGTTCTTTGAGATCAAATTCAGAAAGATTCTTCACTGTAAAAAGATAAGTTAATAATGAATCTGACATGTCACTTATAATGACTAACAACAGAATCATCTGATTATATTAACATCAATAGGAGAAAAAAAAAAAAAAAAGGTCTAGTATATATCAATTATCTCCATAGTGAGAGTTCAACAACGCAACTAAGAACTTAAGCACTTGTGCGAGGTTTCCAAGTTTAGAGTTGTAAACTTGTAATGTATAAATGTACGGATGTTATTGAAGATATAGAACTGCTTGCAACTATCTCTCTAGTTCAGGGATAATCTCGATAACTGTCAGCAAATTATTTCTGTGTAAACGAACAAAGAATGAAGAAAAAAAACGTAGAGAGGGAGAGAGAGATCATTGTGGAGCCGTGAAGTACTTGGGTTGTTTTCTTGTAATTTCCTTTATTAGCTTGCAATAATTTCCCACTTGGCTGATTAACTTGTAATTTCCCACGAGGTCAACCAAATAGGAAATTATTAATGGGGGAAAATTTTTCATTTTGTGTTTTAAAAACTGTCCCAAGGTATAGAAAAATATTTTCAAAGTACCTATTTAATATTATAAAAAACACAGTGTACTAAAAGCGCATATTTAGATGTGAAACAGAATATCAAAATAATTTTTTTTAAGAGTAATTAAGTAAGATTAAAGCGCCGCATAAAAAAAAGGTAAGATTAAAGGGAAAAATATATAAGAGTAGTTGTCCGACCCTAGATAGCCCAAAAAAAAAAAAAAAAAAAAAAAAAAAAAAAAAATCATCTTGTCCACCAAAAAAAGGGCCTCTCAAAAGAAAACTCTTCCCATTCTGGTGCACTAGCTCTCAGCTTTGAGATGCTTCCTAATTATTTGTACATATTAAAGACAATAAATCTCAACGCATTTGATGGATGAAAGAGATCAAAAGTTTTAAGTACCTTTTCATTGCATTAGGGGCGTGCATTGAGCGTTTCAAGGCAATGAGGTAGGTAATTGGCAGTGGATGAGACTTTTTTGAAGACCAAATATAAGGGAACATTTATTGTAGCCACCGCCCAAGATGACAACTACCATCAATATCCTCTTTCTTAGGGTGTGGTTGACTCAAAGAACAACGACTCATGGAATGGGTTCATGTCAAAACTTGAGGAACTCATAGCCGATGATGAGGAGTTAGTCGTCATTTTAGATAAGCACCAAAGTATTATCAACGTTGTAGCCGATGTACACAAGAAGTCCCCGAATGGATTTCGTGCGTGGGACCTTTCAAAAAACATCAAAATACGAGTTAACTGGTGATCTCGTATTAAAGGGAGCAAGGGAAAAGAGAAGGTAGAAGTCAAGGACATCGTTGTAACAAAGTTCATGAACACCGCTAGGACATATACGGTGCATGAGTTCAACAGGCTTTATGATGACCTAAAGAATAGTATCAAGCCACTGCTGAGTATCTTGAAAACATTATTGATGTTAGAAAATAGGCTAGGTGTTACTTCACAGATTCTCACTACAACATCTTGACTATCAACAGCGCGGAGTCTATTAGTGGAATGTTGAAGAAGGTAAGAGCATGTCCCTTAATACCATTGAGAGATGCGATAGTAGAAAAAATCGCTAAATGGTTCAACAAGCACTCGGCTCTCCAATCTTCCTCACAACGCGTAACTCCGATGGTGGAGAAAGTGAGAGAACTAAACATGACCACACTTAAGTATTATGTTACAGGGACGGATGGTAGTTTCCTAATTGGTCTATTGAGGGGAACAAGCACCTGCACAATCTATGACATAGACAAGTTCCCATGTGCATACATCCTAGCATCATTCAATGACAGCCCAAATAATATGCATAATTTATGCTCAAAATACTATACCAAGGAGTTATGGGTATTGACCTATGTTCAAACCACATATCCTATACCAAAATCTTCATAGTGGGTCATCTCGACAACATACAGACTGAAAAAGTGTTTCCTTATGATTTCACTATAAAGGGTGGATAAGTTTAACAAACCAAATTTCTATCAGTTGGAGGCCATAGGAGAGGCAAATGGAAGTGACCCCACAAGGTAACGAATTATCAAGTAAGCTCAGAAATGATGTCCCCCTTGAATAATATGGTTATAACTATGAGTCTTGAGTATGTTTGTATTTATAGCTTTTTCAAGAATTTGGACTAGTTTAAATATGACTATGACTTTATCTATAACTTCTTAAGAAATGAACTAGATTTTATTTGCCATTACTATGTGTATGTTAATATGGGAGAAATGGTTTTGATTTTAGCAACAAAAAATTTTAAAATTATAACCTTTCTTATCACACCATAGTTGGAAGTTCTCACCGCTCAGATCGGTATCGATCTACACGGTTATAAAAAGTCATATGTAATTCTTCTTATATTGTACTATTTGATCGCTCTAATTCGTACCGATATGCACTATTAGAAGTCATCAAACGTACTTCTTACCATATAGTACTTTCTGACTACTCTGATTGATATGATTTGTGCGGTCCGAACAGTCTACAAGTACATATAGTAATTTCTGACCAATTAGAAAAAAACCATGATCACTTGAATCAGCTTATTGGAATTTTTTATTGTTCTGATAGGAACGGATATCTCTAGTCATAACAATTCATAAGCACTTCTTAGGGCCTATTTGGCATGCTTTTAGATGCTACTTTTAGCTTCTTTTTTTTTTTAAGAAGCTACAGCAGGCCAGGGTGTTTGGTAAAACCTGCTTTTGTCCAGTAACTTCTGAATACAGCTGCCCCACAACATAATTTGATAAGCAGGTCAGGAGTTACTTTTCTACAGCAGCTTCTGCTGTCATTGTCTAAGTTTATTTGAAAATAGCCCTAATAACAAAATTTATTTCCCAATCAACTCATTTTATTTCTTTCAAATCAAATTAAAGGATTTATTTTATTTTAAATGTTTATTTGAAAATTAAAAATCTTTAATAAATATCATATGCTAAATTTTAATAATATTATTATAATGTTGCAAGTTTGAAAAGTTATTTACCTTTAGTTCTTTATGTTATTTGATTTTTTTTATAGATATATAATTTATCTCGTTGAATAAAACTAATTTATTTTTAGAGATATTTTAATTAATAAAATGAAAATTATTTGTTTTTAGTATTTTGGTGTATAAATATTATGTTTATTAACTATAAAAATAGAAATAAAACTAATTATAAATATGTGTTGTGTCTATTTTAGTCATTATATATCTTCACAATAATTTTGTATATGGTTTACCGAACAACTAAATTTCTTTTTCTGGTATTCACAGCAACTTTGAAAAAAAAAAATTTACCAAACACTTAAATGTTTCTGATCAGCAACTTCTGACTAACAGAACAACAACAGTAAAAATTTTTAACAGCACAACAATGTCAAACTAGCATTTAGTCTAATAAAACTATGTTTATGTAAGCCCGCAAGTACTTCTAGTCGTGTTTGTGATGTATTTAAAGATGACATTAACATTCACAATTAGAATGGCATAAAAAATTGGTGAAATCTTATCTTTATTAAATCATTGGAATAGTCTGTATTAAATGGTGAATCGTATTTTTAGCTTATAATCATAATTACAATTAGAAGATCAATCTAAAAAGAGTGAAACGTTAAGATTGGAGAAATACACATAAATTATCACACCATCTCTATTGTAACACTCTAGCATAAACCTCAACACTTAAATTATAACTCGGAGGATCTTATTTTCAACTTATAGTTATAAACTATAAACTAAATTATTGAGACGCTATTGTCAATTAAGATCTCATAAACTTTATTGAAAATAATTTAAAATAGATTTAATTGATATATAAATACGCATAAATTATCACACCATCTTATTAAAAGCATCAACGCTAATATTATAACTTGGGGAATCTTATTTTTAGCTTATAATACTAAACAATAAACTAAATTATGAAGACGCTATTGTCAATTAAAATTAGATAAATTTTGTTGAAAATAGTTTAAAAAGATGTAATTGATTTTAAATGATTGCTTTGCGCGGTAAGAACCATTTGCTTAGAAGACCAATCATCAGTTTGCATGGTCAAATATGATTAAAACCAATCCGCTCTTACTCTGTCCATTCTAACCGGCAAGGGTAAGAACGATAAAAAAAACATGATCAAGCACGTTAGCTTTTTGTCTTATCTTACCGTTTTGACCGATACTAATATGTACGATAACAAAATGGAGCGCATTTAGCTTTCTGTGTTTTCTTATCATTTTGGCTGGTACCGATTTGCACGATTAGAACATATTTACTTCAATCTTTTTTTTACCATCCTGATCGGTACTTATATGCATAGTAACAATATCAGTCGTTCCTATCAATATGATGTACACGTCAGACCTATTTTCTATAACTATAAACAAACCTTTTTTACTACAATCTCGTTTACTTTACTGATTCGAGTTTAGAATTTAAGTTTTACCATATAAAAAATTTTCAGAAACAGTCATATTTAACTTTTTTATTATAATAAAAAAAAACTCACATAAAATCACATCTCAACTCAAATTATAAACTCAAATCAATGAAATAAACGGTATTTACCATGAGGCATTAAAGAACATTTTATTATCAAAAGAAAATTAAAACAAAAAAACAACAAAAAACTGAACCATGAGGAAATTAACTCGATTCCAATACTCTCTCTCTCTCTCCAGGAAATCTCACAAACAGAACATCAAGTGGAAGACATCGTGCATCTTCTTAAGCAACTTTGATGGATGTGAAGACGAAAGCTGAGAAGATGGGGCTTCTTCTGTTTGCTTTTCCTTCTTCTTTCTCCTCAACTGGAAGAATTGCTGCATTACTTCAGCACAATCCGATGCCAATATGCCGCGCCGGATATTCATCTTCGGGTGGAACGGGTGGACAGGAGCAGCTGGTTTTTCCGATGCTTCGGAGTTGTTTCCTCCCTCGCCATCAGGGAAAAGCCTGCAACACGAAGTTCTCAACCTTCTTATTCATGATCAAAATTTTGACTCATTTTTCGTATATATTTTTTGCCTCTAGGTGAGTGAATCAGGTTAATCTTGCATTAGACGGTCACACCAATCCACAACCCTAACAAATTTTATTACTCTACGCGTCTATAATCTATGTAAATTTTTTCATTTCAACTTGTGTCAAGAAATAACCTGATCCGGGCTCTGCAGCCCACTATAGCAGGAAAAGAACAAGGATACACATGTTATCAGCTTTAGTTTCTAATAAATCCAAACAGCTTAAGTTCAATGAAATGATCACATTTTTCTTTCACAATAAGAGAAGAAAAACTGAGAAAATGGCCTAAAATTTGTAACAGCATTTGATTCCTAGGCCAGCCAGCTTAAGGAGGGAATGTATCCTGCGTGACATGCATAATTGGTCACTATCAGCGTATCAAGCAAAATTGAGTTTTTGATTGAAAATCGACAAATCCGAGACCACCTTGATTCAGTGGAAGAGAAAAATTCGCAAGAGAATTGAATATTTGTGCAACAGAAAACTCGCTCTTTTAAAAACTAAAGATATGTAAAACCAATATTAGACTTGGTAGAACATATCCCAAAAAACTTTCAAAAAGTAACCCAAATATATATATATATATATATATATATATATATATTCGAAGAAATTTTGCAAATCAATTACCTTATCCAGCTGCCATCAGCACCAAGAAGCTTATTAGGAGCTCCCCATACAAGAGTGGTAATTCTTGCTTGAAGTATTGCTCCGGCACACATCGGACATGGTTCAAGAGTTACATATAGTGTAGTGTCCTGACAGGGCGAAACAAGACTTGAGTTATCACAAGATGCTATGAGATGGACAACCTTTGACGGCAACATATTCTAACAAGAAACTCAAGAAAGGGCAGTTAGGTAAGTGTTTTAGGCAGAGTCAAGCAACAGCTCTTCTATTTTTTCCCCTTTAATCTTAATTACTCCTTTATTCTTATATATATATATATATATGTAAAGCCATTCTCTTGGGGGATGAGGGAAAAGAAATGAAACAGAAGCAAGACTATCGGACTTGGGAACAATATAAAGCCAATCCTAATCCTCCTGCGGAGAAGGAATGGCAAGGCATAACATGAACAGAAACTGACAAGGTCGCTTATTCGCCTTAACAATGAGTCAGTTAATAATGCTCAAAATGAGTCCCAGGTTAGTGTTTGTTGCTTGAAATTAACTCTAACAAGCACTTCAAATAAAAGCAGCAACACCAATTTTTTGCAACCATTTTCACAAGACTAAAGAAATTAAATTTCTATGCAAATGTCCGAAAATGAGAAGAGGAACACTCATTCCTATGCTTGATTTACTCTACTTAGGGGTTAGGGGTCAAATAAGGAACGGGGGAGCTATGGGCCACAGGTATAAACTGTGAGGTTTTTATCTTGAGTATGAAGCTACTCCCCTGATCTTAAAAAGACAAATAGAGAAACAAAATTAAAATGAGATATAACATTGAAATCATAAGTTCATAATGGATTCAATGATAGAGAATTACAGCAAGCCTCCATGTCCGAAGTTGGTTTGAAGCCTCCCGAATGCAAATCATTTCTGCATGGGCAGTTGAGTCCCGTAACTCTTCCACCCTGAGACACATATTTTTTATATAAATTTCCTAAGGAAAAAAAAAAAAAAAAGTATAATCATACAACTTACATAAGGAAGCCTAAAACTTACAGGTTGTAACCGCGAGAAATAATCTTGCCATGCTGCACCAGTACGGCCCCAACAGGCACCTCCCATGTATCAGCAGCCTTCTTAGCTTCTAAAAGTGCCTCTCTCATAAACATCTCATCGATTTTCCTTTGCTCACTTTCAAGTATATATGCTTCTTCCCATTCCTCAAATCTATCTTTCAGCACCTGTTTGTTCCGTTGAAGCTTCCTTCTTTTCAGCTCTCCACTATTTCCCGCAGCCCCTAATATTTCAGTGGACTTTGCAGGATTATATTGCTCTATCTTCCCCACCAAACCACTTTTGGTATTCCTGGTATCAGAAATTTGACTTAAAATTGTAGAATTTTCACTTCTTGCAGTTGGTTGTGAGGACAATTCCACTATTTCCATCCCGGAAGGGGAGCCTCCCAAACTCCTCCCATCATCATTCCATCCTAGATTCTCGTCACCGGACGATGAAATTCCTTTCGATGTTGACCTACTTTGCATCATACTTGTTGAAGATGATGGTTCTGGCTCAAGATCTCCTCTATGCTCAGTCAATTCCAATACAACAGACTCAGTTCCTTGACCTGGGGTAGACAATGTTGTTACTAGCAGTTGATCAGACATGGTTTCCAATGGAAGGCCTTTGTCCTGTGCATGCTTGTCTTTGCTCTGCTCAGATTCATGGGCAGAGAACCACGATTCACTAGGGACAGATTCGTTTTGTGAAACCTTTCTACCTGATCTTCCAGTAGAACTAGGGGTTTCAGGACGTGAACCCCACCTTAGTGTAACTATATCTGCAATGATATTCCACAAGGACCTGCCACTTCTTTTTATAATAGCATTCTCAATTGTTGTAGTGGGTTCTGTTTTTTCTTCCCTTGGAATTCTAGACCTAGACGGGTCTGAAACATCCCACATTTCATCCGACGGCCCCTTGGTTCCGGAACCACTGGATGAATGCCCCTTATCATGCTCCTTTGGCCGGAAGTCCTTAGAAGCATATTGCATCAATTTGTTTTGGCCATCTTTATCAGCTTCAGACGCTAATGTCAATTCAGAAACCTCGGCCACTTTCTGGATTTCAGAAGTTGACACTTCATGCCTCACCTTCTCTACAAACTCTCCAACAAATTGAGCAGAGGATTGCTGTAAACGGTCAGCAGAAGCCAGAGCATCTGCAGAGGTAATAAGGTACAAAGGCTCCCTATGAGCCTCAGCACTCTCATTTCTTTCATATGATTCTTGCTGCAACGCTGGAGGCTGTATTCTTGGATACGGATATGAGGAACTAGAGCCACTCTCAAAAATTGAGCTGGAAACCTTTTGGTTTTCAACTCCACTTGCCAACTCCACATGTAATGAACTTTTAGATAGAAACTGAGATGGAGGAGGCATTAGTATTGTTTGTGAGCTTCTCTGAACCCTTTCATCTGCATCATCCTTCAGCATTCTGGCTTCGGAATCCAAAATCAAAGGTTCTTGAGACGTAGACACCTCTTCCAACTCCTTTTTGCTTCGAATTTGCCTCTGAGTGAACCCTTCTCTTGTTTCACCAACCAATTTCACAACTGATGTTGCTTCACTTTCCTGATGAACTCTCCTTTCGTAAGCTCTTTGAGAATCAGTAACTCTCTCATTTTCACTAGAATGAACAACAGTCATATCATTTACATCATGAGATCCTCTCCCAGATTGAATTCTCTGAGGAGGTCTTTGTCCTGCTGTTTGTGAATTTGGCTCCATGGATCCCGGATGTGAAATGGAAATCAAGTTTGTGTTTTGTACCTGATTTAAAATATTAGTTTCAGACTGCATGACTGAAGTTCTATCAATATTAGTGTCATAGATTTTTGATATTTTAGTATCTTGTTGAGATTTTCTTCTCATGTCAGCTTGTTGAACGGCTTCCTGACTTGTTTTGTGCTGTGACTGCTCTCTCCCCTGAAGTGAACTTGAAACATTTTCTCTATATCCCTCCACGCCTATAACTCCTATTTCGGACCGATTCTGCGAAATAGTGGTCCTTTGAGTGTCAAAATCTTGAGCTTCTGAAAATCTTCTGACTTGCTGGTTGTTTCTTTTTGAATTCTCTTCTTCAGCTACGTAGCTAACTTCTTTTTGCTGTTCATCTTTTTCTCCAGTGCTACCTACCCTAATGTGGGACTGGGAAGTTCTTTTGATGTCGTCCCTGTGGAATTCTTGAATTTCTTTTTTCTCTGCAAATTTTCTTCTAGATGTAGACGCTTCAACAACTCGGTTCTCATTTTGAGCATATTGCTTTCTTGTACGCTTATCCAAACTTACAGCTGAAGTTGAATTATCTTCCTCATCATTAAATTGCTTGTGGGAACTGGAGGTCTTTTCATAACTACTTCGACGAAATCCAGAAACTTGTGATTGCCTTTGTGAGGATTCCCTACCATGTTGTATTTCTTGACCCAATCTATCACTGCACTTCTTCTCCGTCTTCTTCCTCTGATCCCATTCAACATCATCCACAATGGTGGTTTTTCTTTGATCTGATACTTTCCCTTGCTCATGTATATCATCTGCATACCCCTCATATTTCTCTGTTGTCTGGCCATCAAATTTACCTTCTCCTTTTAATTCTGAGTCCTCATACCCAGATAAAGATTCCTCCGCTAATAACGTATGCTTATCATGAACGTCTGTCTCGTCATCAAAATCCCCTGAAGATGAAAGCGAGTAATAAGATGAACAACTGGGATTATCTTTTCTCAACCTCCGATTCTCACCTCTCGAAATAGCTCCCCTATCTCTATTCCTCCTCAATTCTTCTCCCCTCGACTCAATCCTGATCGACTCATATCCACGTTTCGTATTACCTTCTTCCAATCTCAGCCCATCAACTTTTTTCTTCCCGCAGTTACAAATGCCATCATTATTCACTCTCTTTTTCGCTTGTGCCCTATCAGACAAACCTAAACTCCTCTCTCTACTACTACTACTACTACTAAAAACCCCCTTTCCCCTTCACCTCAACTCTCTTATACGAACTCCAATTCCTCCTCTTACCCCCAAAACATAATCCTCATCCACCTCCTCACTCAACAAGCTGAGCAACGCCTCGGCGTCATTGAGACGCCTCGAATCATACATTCCACCATCTCCCTTATCAACTACACAACAACATCTCCCCTTACTTCTTCTCCTACTAGTGTTACAAAAACTCCTCTCCTTGAGAGAGCAAGAGAAGTCATAAAAATCTCTATCAATACCACAAATTGGAGAACAATGATAATAACATCTGTCTCCACCGCCCAAGATCAACTTCCTAGAAGCTGACCACTGAAGCAGAGTGGACTGCCTAGGCCCATATAAATAACAAGGATTTATGGGTACTTTTTGGGTTGAAAATCCACAACAAGAACAACAACAACATCTGGAAAAGGAAGTTTGAAATGGGTTTCCGTCGAAGCGTTCATTTAATAAGTAGGAGTAGTCATTGAAGGAAAATGAAAGAGACCCTTTGCTTCTAAGAGCATAAATAGTGGAGCTGATATAAGTGTTGTGCATAATATCTAATCTTTGAAGGGAAAGTGAAACTCAGAGGATTACCTTGAAATCTGAAGTGAGTTTTGGAGGAGTTCAATTCTGAAGGTGAAACCCGGAGTGAAGACTGAAAATCATAAGGTGGGTCAGAAGAATTTGGGTAGATGATAGATCAATCTGCTAAATAAATTGAGAAATGGGAGAATTCCCTTTCGGCTTTTAGTAATGTGTTTCTCCTTTTATCGTCCGAAAGTAACTGGACCCCAACAGAGAATTATTATCATTAACCAAATCTATCCTCGTTACGTCGTATTGGAGTAGACAATTTGATCTGAGTACACACAAATACAATTAATTGATCCGAGGAGCTGTTCGAGGAAAACAGTGTGCTGGCTGTTGTGTTGGGTTAGGTGAAAACTGAAAATGGTGACTTGGGTTGGGCCTGTAAGGCCTCGGTGGAATTGGAGTAGCATGGATTTGGGCTAAGGGGCCTTTAGGAACCCCAAAGAAACCCAACATGACAAGATATAGGATGGGGAGGAGGAAGCAATTAGCACATTTAATAATAATAATAATAATAATATAAAGTTAACACGCTTTTGAAGGGAAATAAGAATTAATGCTTAATAGTATATTTTTTAGAGGTGAAAAAAAAAAAAAAAAATAGTATGCTTTGCATTACAAAATGGAAAATACTCGCAGGTTACCTCCAATGCGTTGCATATATAGCGTTAGGATGATATTATTTCAAGCCGGTCCCCTTCTTTTTGTAAGTTTAACAATATTTTATGTCTTTTTGCTATAAAAATAAAAATAAAAATATATTGTGTGCCAGGTGCCCAGGTCAACACACCAAGACAAACCGGCTGACTGGTAGTAACATGTTTTCTTTTTTCCCATTTTTGAAAACCTCCTCCTATTAACTATATTAAGAAGATGTACCGTTGAGGGATTCATTTTCTGATTTGAATTATGATTTGTGATTCATTATAATATTTTCTCTCACAAAAAATACACGTAAATTAAAAATAATTCAAATCACATGATTTAAATTTTCCAACCAAAAGTTTTAAAAAATTCTCCCACGTTACAATTTGTGTAGTCCTAAAGCCACACACTAGATTTTCCTTGTACATTCACGGTTTATTTTCATTTAAATAGAACTTTTATCTACGTCATTAAAATTTGAAGTTAAAGACAATTTGAATATCTAAACCAACCTACTAAAGGAGAATTTGTTGTTTTAGGGGAGGTGCGAAACGTTTCGACGTTTCTCCCCCGAAAATTAACCACGCAATATTTTTTTACGAAGGTGGGAAAAAATCAGGTTTGGACGAAATTAAGTGGATCGCCACATGTCAAGCTCCGATTGGCAAAATTCATTGGTGGGATCTACACAAGTTGTATATGGGCCACTGGATTAAAAAGCCTACCACCTGTCCGTTCGTTGTTGGATGAAAAAACGCGCAATCATGAACTATGCCTCACTAAATCGCACGGGTGGGAAGAAGTGAGCTTTCCACATGTCTTGTCGTGATTGGTCTGAACGAGAAAGTGGCGGGACCCACCTGCAGGGGTGCTGTCGCATTTGTCCCCTGCCCCCTCTGAACAAGCGCCTCTCTGCGCGTGTAGAACACACACCATTCTCAGCCATTGATCTGTTTGATCTGATGGCCTGAGATAAATCCAAGTTCATTTTGTTAATATTACTAGTTAAAAATGCACGCGAATTTAAAACAATGGTTACACAGATTCTCAAAAAAAAAAAAAAAAGAGAAAAAAAAGGATAGAAGAAAAGTAATCATAGATATATACATTAATAATTAAATTATATACATAATAAATTAATATGCTAAGTAATTTTTTTTTTAAAAAAAGGTAATTAATAATTATTATATAAGTAATTAGTATGTTAGTAATTTAGTCATATTTATTAGTTTATAAATAATTAATTAGTGTATTAATAAAAAAAATAATTAGTATATTAATAATGTAGTAGTATTCTATTTACTAAATAAATAATTTTTTAATTACATAATTAATTAATTAATTAATTAATTACTATAGAGAATCTTTCTAAACAATGGAAATAAGGAAATAAACAAAAATGAGGAACTAATAAGCAAATAAAAAAAGGAAGAGAGGTTATAAAAAACCAAAAAAAGAAAAATAAATAAATAAATGAAAGACTAAAATGATAAGATTAAATAAGGATGATAGGGAAAAAAAATAAGGGGCCAAAGAAGCAAATAAAAAAAGAGAAAAGTACCCAAAAAATGAAGAAAAAAAAAAAAAAAAAAAAAAAAAAAAAAAACACACACACACACGCACGCACGCACACACACACACACAAATACAAAAATGAGGGACTAAAATGATGGGATTAAATAAGGATGAGAGAATATAAAAATAAATGACTAAAGAAGTGAATAAAGAAGGAATGGGGGCCAAAAAACAAGAGGCAAAAGTATAAAAAAAATAAAATAAAATAAAATAAAAGTAAAAAAAAAAAAAAAGGAAGAGGGATAAAAATAAAAGGAAGAAAGACAAATAAAAAATAAAAATGAGGGATTAAAATGATAAGATTAAATAAGAGTGAGATGAAAAACAAAAAATAAGGGACCAAAGAAGCAAATAAAAAAGGAAAGATGACTAAAAAAACAAAAATGATGGACTAAAACAATAAGATTAAATAAGAATGAGAGAAAAAATAAAACTAACGGACTAAAGAAGCAAATAAAGAAGGAAAAAAAAAAAAAAAAAAAAAACTCACAAGATGATAAAATAACTCAACCAAAGTTTGAATGATGTTTTGTATCTATTTGAATAGTAAAACCACTTCATTTTCTATAATGATTATAGATTATTTTTATATATTTATTTATTACTTTTGAATTGATTTGTGATTTTATTTTGCTCGTTTTAATACCATTTTGTGCTAAATTTGTTATGCTATTTAGATAAAAAAAATACTATGAATAATCAAATTAAACTCAACAAAAATACGCTAAAATAAAATGAAATCAAGTCAAATTAAATAAAAAAAATAAAAAGCAAAATAGGTCCCATAGACCCCCAAAAAAATTTCATAATTAAAAGGCTCCACTACATATGTCACACCACGAGTTTTTCAGGTCAAACCAATTATTATTATTATTATTGTGTTTGTTTATTTATTTTTATGTGCTTTGTAGCCCAATTTTTAACATTGTTTTGTGCCGAATATCCTTATAAAAAATAGATATATGATTTGTATAAATTATAAAATTAAATAAAAACGCACTAACATGGAAGAAAAATCAGGCAAGATTGCAAAAAAACAAATTAAAAAAGGAAAAAATTGAACTTATTTAAAACACAACAAAATAAATTAAAATATTTGTTCTCCGTCTTCGCTTCATATCTTTTTCTTGTTTTTATCTCTTTTTGTATAAATGTTATTTTAAGTGAATCACACACAGATTCAAAACTAGTATTTTTAAAAGAGGAATGAGAAGATTGAACATCTTTTAATTGGCAATATACATGTTATTTTTCACTAGGTATAGCGTATCTTGTTACGCTATCGTCTAATTAATCCACTAGAATCAGGTGAAATACAAATAAAAATATTTAAAAATAAAGACTAAAGAAGTATAGGGATAACTTCCGTCAAAAAAAAAAAAAAAGGTATAGGGATGAACATAATATAAGGTGTGGGGTGACAAAGAATTAGTGGGGAAAGAGAGTGCAGATAAATATTTTGTTCACTTTAAAAACTATCTCTATTTTCATTTTATTATAGAACTTAATAACATTGCAATCTCTAATGATAAAAGTATAAGGATTGTAACTTTGTAACAATGAAATAAGATTAGAAATTTGATAAGGTTCGCAACTTTTAGATACGATAAGCAAACATGATTACTATCATAAGATTGCAACTTTATAACAATATTCATCATATATCATAATTAATGAAATTGAGCAACAAAAACTTTATAATAATCGCGAATAGGAACATAAAAGTTTTTGCAAGCTTTATGATAATGGAATAAGATTAAAAATTTGAAAAGATTGATATGTAAATGTGGTTATTATCATAAAGATTGCAACATATAAAAGATATACAAAAAATGCAAAATAGGTACCACAGACAATGAATTTGAAAAAGTAAGAAACAATGAACAGTTTTAAAAAAATAGGATTCTTAAAGTATTACTTTTTTATTTTTATTTTTCTACATCTCTTATGTAATGTAACATTTGTACCAAGAGGATTTAGTGTACGGATTTAGAAGCGCTCCCAGATCAACCTGATTCCTGTTCTTTTGAGGTAATGGAGAGGTGAGCGTCTGAGGCCCATTTTATCCAAGAGCAAAGTCCAATGACCCATATGCTGAATTGGGCTAAGCATTATCGCTCGAGTGTAACGACCTTGTCTATAAAGCTAATATATATTTCGGAAATAGTAAGAAATAGGTGAACATAAAAAGTTTAAGAAAGTATATAAGTTAATTTTTAGTTATAAAAATTAATAGATCATAATTTATTAAGTTATGATTCATAATTAGATAAATTATGGATAAATTTTTTAAGTTAAGATTCATAATCAGACAAGTTATAGATAAAAACAGTAAATTATAGATAATAACTTGTTAAGTTGTGACTTATAACTAAATAAATTATAGACAAAAACAGTAATTTAATCTATTTATTAATTTATGTAAATTATTAACCTATTAATTTTAATTCATCTAAAATCTTGACCTATTTCTATCTTTTTCCCTGTATATTTCATGATTTTCGAAAAGAATTTCAACATAATTATTTACTTTTGTTTGCATATAATTAAAATGTTTAGGCTTAAGACCGCTTGGTCTAATAGCACCGGAGGGGATCGGGTGGGATGGAGTTCAGGCTGTGGTATTAAAAAAAAAAAAAAAAAAAAAAAAAAAAGTCTGGAAGCCTTACTACGCGAAATTAAAAATTTAGAGTGTGCAAGGGACATGGGTCAAGGTCGTGATGTTAGCAAATCACTAGCTATTATTAAATTAAGGAGATAATTAACTAGATTTTTTAAAACGTTATTGGACTTTCAATTACACAGAAAAAAGCTTCCAACTTATGTCATTACGTAACGTAGGGTTCGTTTAGTTCCTAGATTTGAATTCCTGATTCGAATCATGATTCATGATCGCTACAGTATTTTCTCTCACAAAAAATACACGTAAATCAAAAATAATTCAAATTATATGATTTGAATCCATGAACCAAACAGACCCGTAGTTTGCCTCAGTTACATAACTGTTATTCATTCTTGACGAACCCAAAGGCTGATTTATTTAAAAGACAACGATACAGTATTTTATAAATTTTTTTTTTAAAAAAAAGACCTTCTCTGACACGTTAATATTTTAATAAATTAAATTTTTTATTTATTAAATTTACATAAAATTAAATAAAGTTAAATAATATGTAAATTTAACGGTTAAAAAAATATAACCTATTAATATATCAGACGTACTAGACGTACTAGAGAATCTCAAAAAAAAAAAAAAAGTGATAGAGAAAATAATATTTCAATTCCTTCTACTGAAAATCGGAAATCCTTTTCATAGGTTGAGGGATACGCAAAATGGAAAGAAAATTGCTATTGTTGTTATTATGATCATATATTCGATGTTGTGAGGTCACAATCATGGAAATCCCCATTTTAACAAATTTTGATTTGTTTTTTCTTCCTTGACTTTTAGGAATTATTTGCTATGTCCTACTTCAACGTTTTCTTTAATTTTTGCCACGAGTCATGATTATTGGTATAGTTAGATCCCCTTTTCTTAAATAGACATGGCATTGTAAAAGTTAGGTTAAGAAGCTTGACTTAATATAACATGGTATTTTATTTATCTTAATAATATTTTTACGTGAACTCTTACGGTTATATGAATTATGTGCTACTTTACCCTAAAGTAGGAAATGTTATTTTTAACCATTTAATTAGTTTTTTAATAGTAATCTGTAAATGCCCGCGTTAAAAATTTACCATACACGAGGAACTTCTCTTATTTATAGAGCAAACTGTTAAAAAATTAATGTAAAAACTAAAATAATAATTTTAAAAAGTAAATTAGCAGCTCCTATCATTAAATTTCCTGATTTTTAAATGAATATAGACTTAATATAATCACGTATATAGCTGATGAGTACAAATTTGAATTTTCCATAGTCAGTAGGAAGATCCTTGTAAACACCGTTAATTTAACTTGTATATAATAATTAGCTTATAGTCTTCGTCAAAAATAACTTTCAGTCTATGTCCCAAGCCAATTCTTGGAAGCGGCTTTCTTTCTCTATCTCACTGCTGAGCTTGAACCATTTCCACACTAAGAGACACTATTTGATGTCATTTTGATTATGAAATTTGCGCTAGAGTTTCAAAGAAAACTATTTGGTACTTCGGGTTAGGATAATGCCACCAGAAACTTGTATACTTTTCACACATGAGATTTTAATGAAACCCACTTTTCAAACCGTTAGATAGGTACTATTAAACAATTATTCACCAGACGTTCTAAAAAACAAGCTTGTTATATTCACATGCAATATTCAATCTACTCTAGAGAAAACAAAAAGGGCTTCACAATACTTATATATATATATATATGTGTATATATATATATATAATCTATTTCAAATTATTAAATTTCTATATTTAAATATAGCTATCGATATAAACGTAACCATTTAAAACTCATCTATATATGTTACATTTATAAAAAAAAAAAAAAAAAAAAAAAAAAAAGTCTGTTATGAAAAATTCATCAATTGTATGATTTATATGCAAAACTACCTAATACATAATTTCAAGAAAAACTTTAAAGGAAAACCCTACGTGACATAAATTTTCTTTGAAGGACTATAAACATGTATCATGTCAACTAACCCAAACCTACCATGGCTACCACTAACCCCCAAATACCCATGTCTTATTGGTCCAAGTTGCCAACTCTTTTTAATGCAAAGATAGTATACTCTCTTATTAGTCTTCTTTTGGGACCAACATTGATAGGGTTGAAATATTCAAAGCTTGAATAACTTGAGCCAAAAGGGTCTAGTTAGTAACCATGCCGCAATTTTTTTTTTTCCTTTTTTGGGATGCTCAACACTTTTTTGTAACTATAATATAAATGTCAGGCCCGAAACAAGAGTTAGTGACGTAGATGCTCATTTAGAAGTTAAACATGATTAATAAAGTAATTAAACATTAGGAAATATAATAATCAATACTAAAAGTAAAATATTAAAGTAATTTCTAAATAAGCCCCACATTTTTAATAAAATTAGATTTCACACTTTTCTGATAAAACATGTTTAAAACTAAGTCTCTGGCATCATTTTTGGTCTCCCTCACAAGATATTCAATATTGTACATACATGAACATGTAAAGAACATTTACAGACATCAACCACAGTCTAGATATGTTTAAGGTTTACAATCCGATAATTTTCAATTCTTATATTGAGACAACAAGAACGGAAGATGGCACAACTCTTCCTCTTGAGCCGCACAAGCTAGGGTTACCAGAGTTCACTGCTTACTCTGCACTGCTTCTAGCATCACTTGGGAGGGGTTAAATATGTATAGAGAAACAGAAGGAAAACATGAGCAGAAGGCCCAATAGGATGTATTTTAAAATAAACTTTATAAGTAAATAATTAATAAATAAATGAATAGAAATGTACAGTGCCAACACAATAGTTGGGACCTAACATCCTTTTCCTGAAAGGAAATATAAACTTAAATTTCCATATTACATGCTTCAATAAGTAATTTATAACTATGATAAATTACTTACACAGCCATATGCACAAGCCTTAACACCACCATAGTGGCCCGGTCTGGATTTTAGGTTCTGCCCCTGAGTATACACTTTGCATATCCTATCTAAGCTATCAGCAAGTTTATCAGTCCGCAAGATGTCTTATCTTAAGTAAATATTCATTAAAACTTTAGAACACTTCTTTATGATTCCAATAGCAATATTCAAGCTATTGTGTTAAAGTACTTTATCAAACTTGTGCTTTCTTTATAACATTTATATAGGCCAAAAACTCTTAAAACAGGCTCCAATTACTAAATTAAGTCTAAAGAACCATAAATCCCCAAATCTCACCATGATTTCAACCAAAATCCATCAAAATCAAAATTAAACTAAAAATAAGTTTTTTCAAAAGAAAAATTCGAAATTCAAGAGAAGTTTTTCAGAAATTTTATCCTAAATCCTTCTTTTAAGTTGAAAACTTCTTGAAGTTCCCTTTGGTTCAATTCTTAGTCAAAAACTCCCTTGAAAATGAGTTTGAAGAGAAGAGAGAAAGAGAGAACGAGAGTGAGAGTGAGAGATCTGAGAGGGAGAGAGACAGTGACGTGGGAGGAAGAAAGAAAAAGAAAGAAAAAGAGAGGAAAAAGAAATAAAGGAAAAGTAAAGGATAAATATAAAAAGATATTTAGAAAAGTAAATCAGAAAATGTGTCTACACATATTTTTAAAATAAAAATATAAATATTAAAAATATTTAAAATCCTAAAAACATTTAAACTTAAACATTAGAAAGCATATCATTAATATGATTAACTAATTAAATTAGATTAGACATATTAATGAATTCCAATTAGTATAATTAATCTTGTTAAATTCTTCGAGTTGTTACAGTGTATAAGGTGGTTAATTAACTATGCAAAACAAATTATTAAAACACAAAACGTCATGCACTCTATGCTTTTAAGCTAATTAAAAAAAAAAAAAAAAAAAAAGTTTTGATTTTGTCATATTATATTACTTTATTACCTTTTTTTTAAAATGTTATCACATGAATCCTTGTAAAGTCTCAAGGTTAATTTCGTCGTGTGGATGAAATAAGAAAGGGTGCTTAAAGTGTCGGTAAGTTGGAATCCACAAAAAATGAGGATTTAAACATATTAAAAAATGTTAAACATCACCATTTAATAGAAAGTGAGTCTCGTAACATTGCTCAAACATATTATCTAATCATCAGAATGTATGTAATTCACAAATTTTGTTTAATTTCTCTTTAAAAGAGCAATATATCCCTCATATAAAAAAAAAAAAAAAAAAAAAAAAAGGAAGGTTCCACGATTGTTAGAAACAAAATCAAAAAAAAAAAAAAAAAAGGAAAAAGGTAATATATTAACAAAATGAATATGTTTTTTTTTTTTATTTTTTAAAGGAAGAATTAATTAACACCCGAGTTTAAGGTCCTCATGTACCCGGCTTTGATTTTTTTTTTTTTTTAATTGTTCACCAAAAATAACATTCCAGATACATTTGTTTCTTGTTCAGATATCAATATTTTAAACACTATTTACGTGTTTTCAGCAAAAAAACAAAAAATAACAAAACAATATTTACGTGATTCTTTTTTTTAACCAAATAATTATCTCGTTTCAACGAAACCAAAGTACGGCCAAAATAACTAGAAAGTGACGCCTTTTCTTTTAATTTTTCCTCAAACAGCTAGATATTTATGGTTTTGGTAGTTAGTTGGTAGTTTCCCATTTGACGCTAAATAGGCACTGTCCTCAACAAAAACCAAAAACCGATACGTGTAATGCACATAAAAAAGGTTCAAACCCACAAACTTTGAGCTCGAAGACAACATGTGTAAATATATATCCGCGTGTTGACGTTGACTTGTATCCACAAATGGAAAAGGAGTTACAAGAACTATATATACTATTATATTATAAGAATTAAATATAAGAGAATCTAGAATTTGCATCAAATTTGTTCATAATGTATGGTAAAAAATTATAAGAACTATTGGTATATGGACGTAGCTACTAGCAAGTCTCTTTTAGCCGCGCACTTTAAAACATACTTTTGCTATATGGTCAAAAATATACAAATTATATTGTTTAGAGTAATATATATGGTTAAAACTGCCTCTCTTTTTTATTTTTTTAAATGGAGAACCAGAAAATTTCTTGTTATTTTAAAACCTCAAAAACTCTCCTTCAAACCCTTCTTTGGCTTAAAGACTCAAACACCATTTTTTAGCCTTAAAACCCTAGTTTTATTGCATAAAAAACCACGCAAAACGACACCTTTACTTTTCTTTACTTACAAAATTGTAGCTAGGGGCACAAATATAGCCAAGTACAAAAGGATATTCTAAGAACATCATCATGTTGTGGAATAATCGAAGGAGAAGCAATCCACATACGTTATATATATATATATATATATATATATATATCCATTGACCCATATATATATATATATATATATATATGTCCATTGACCCAACAAGGGGGTTTTGGCATCTTCTAGAGAGGATGATTTACTTTTGCCCCATTTATTTTTCCAAAATGAGACAACACAAGCCGTGCCAAAAGCGTGCCATTCAATAATGTCATGCAAAGCAAGCAAAGATACCTTAGAAGATTTTTCGCTATAATTATTTCTTTTCCTTTTTCACATGTAATAAAACCCACCACGTGAAAAAAGAAATTAAAAAAGGTTCCATTAAGTGACTAGTAGTCAAGGCGTGATGATTGGGTCTTAAAATATATAGGATATCCCACCAAGTACGTCGACCTGACATTTGCTGGACATATATATATATATATATATATTTATATATAAGCTGATCACGATCAAATCAGGATAAGATGATTTGCATGATTTGGGCAATTGGGCTTAATGTGAGTGTTTGTTTTGTTCTATGTCCCAAAAGAAACCCACATTAAATAATTTTGACGAAAGAGGTTGATTACTTAATCCACTAGTACTGTTTTTGTTTGGTTTTTGATATTAATATGATGTTGCATGGTTGGATTAGGGAACTTGTTGGTCCTATAGTGATTGTGTCCGAATCGCCGAATATATTCTGATGGAGACTCAAAAAAATAGTAATATTTTATTCTCCTCTTTATGGAGCCCAATATCTTGTTTTGTTGCTTAGTTTAAGTTTATGAATTAGGTCGCCTAATCACGGAATCAAATCATGGAATGTTAAGCATAGTATAATAATCTCCTAACTTAGGCCTGTTTCCTTTTTTCTTTGTTTACCTTCAAAAAAATTCTTTTTTTGTAGTAACTGGGAACTATTTTTATACTTTTTTTTTTTTTTTTTTTTTTTCATTTTAAAGGTGAAGAGTTGAACTCCAAATTTGAATATTAAAAGTTAAGAGGAATTATCATTAGGCTAAGTACAGCTTTTACGCATTTAAGACAAGGTCGTTGTATGATTTATATAAAACTGACGAACCCATAAAACCCTACAGACTTCAACCAGCCAAGTTCATGCAACGTAAGCAAACCAACATTGGCAAAAGTTAAAACGTCCAAATAATTGTACAAAGAGAGCGCTAGTCTATAGAATGAAATGGTGAAAAAGAATGAAACATCAAAGGACATATATATTGATTGGGTTATAACCCGACCCGTCATAATAAATAAAAAAAATAAAAAATTTATTCTTGAGAGTGTAAATCTGAATTTTTATTCTTTATTTTTGATAAATTTTTTTATTAATTTAATTATTTAACTAATAAAAAGTAAAAATTTTAAATCATACACTTTTAAAAAGTATTTATTAAGATTATCCAATAAATAAACATTAGAGTCAAAAATAGTAATGCTTAGGGTACAGAACGTAAATTAAAAAAAAAAAAAAAAAAAAAAAAAAAAAAAAAAAAAAAAAACTAATGCCTACGAAGTTCCTAGCCTCAATTCTCTTCAACCCTACTGCCACACAACTCTCTTTCAAACTAAGTCTCATATCTCGTCATGCCTCTATAGCAAAGGTCTTCTACCACTCTTTGCCTCTACCGTCTCTCCCACACATTTTCTTAGTACAGTTCCTCTTGACCAAGTCTCTTTTTCTTAATTTTCAATCTCCGATCAATTTGCTATAAGTTAGATCTCATTTTGGTTATTTTCAGTTAGTGATTTTTGCCATAACATGGGTGATTCTTTCATTTTTACTTTGGGAATACACACACACACACACACACACACACTGATTTCTTTGATTCTTTCAATTGGTTTGTGATTTTTGTTTGCGAGACGTGTTGATTGGGTCCTTATACGTTTAATTGGGGTTTTTTTTGTCACGACCCGCTGCCTAACTACTAGTTTAAGCAGGCGGAAGGCCACGACACATAAATACATTCATAATTTATTAGGATTAGTTTCAAAAATTCTCTCTGAATTATGATCCTTGTAACACTTTGCCTTCTGAATTTTAAAACGTAACATCATCTCTCCCCAAATTTTGTTCCGTTAACAAGTTTTCTCTTTATGTTACAATGAGTGATGAAATTGTCACGTGTCACTTATTTAGTGAGATTAAAAAATACAATTACGCTTATACCCTCCTAATCATATTAGATCCTATTATTATTGAAAAAATTCACCATATTTATTTGACCATCATCTTCACTTTTTCTTTCTCTCTCTACCACTTTTTCTAAGGGTCCTTTCTTCCTTTGAAAAAGTAGTACCCACTCTCCGCCTCACCCCGCCAATACCCACTCCTAGCCACCACATTGCTGCTGGCGAACACGATTCTTGCCATAATGGTTGACCCCGAGTCGGAGACAGACGCCCCGTAGGTCTCGCTCTTGACGTCGCCAGTAAGAAATGACGTCACGTCAGTTCGTGCCGCCGAGTGAAGGTCCCGGTAGAGCTCTTGCATGAACTCCTCGACTTCTTCTTCTTTGATGGGAATCTCCGGTGAAAGCTCCATTATGGCGTCGTCTTGCTCCGTCAGTAGCCCATTCAACTCGCCGGACAATTCTAGATCTACCGGAGACTTTGTGCCTGCTTCCATTACTTGAAATGGGCTGAAGATAAGAGAGAGAGAGAAATAGTTGAAGAGTGAAACCTCAGAGCTTAGAGACTGAGACGAAGACTCTAGTTTGGGTAAACGCGGTATAAAGAAAACAATTCTGTTGAGAAGAAAGTAGGTACCACATCATCATGGGCTTTTTGCCACATAGAGAGAGAAAGAGAATGTGAAGATGATGGTCAAAGAAAATATAGTGAATTTTTTTTAATAGAAATAGGAAAATATCTAATTAGGAGGGTATAAGCATAATTGTTCTTTCAATTCTTACTAAATAAGTTGCACGTGGCGAATTCTGTCACTCATTGTAACAAAAGGGGAAAACTTGTTAACAGAACAAAGTTTGAGGGGAGCAGATGTTATGTTTTAAAATTCGGTACGCAAAGTGTTACAAGGGTCATAGTTCAGAGGGAATTTTTGAAATTAGTCATAACATATTAACTTGAAGATAATATACTTAAGGCTAAATAAAAAATTTGAGTTAGTTAATTTACCTAACCATAAAAATGCAGAAAATTTTGATCGTTTAAAGTGTTTACAAAACCAAATTTATAATGCGTATGCAAAAATTTCGTTATATTTTTTTTAATTCATAAGAGGTTCATATTGGGTCATATGACCGTCTTCAAAAAGATTTAATAAAGTTTGACTATCAATATCTACGGAAGTTCAGAAGTAAGGTCCTAAAAATAAAATAGTCCCAACATTATAAAAGAAACTTAACATTTGTTTTTTCAAAAGTTAAAATTCAAAAATTGGTCATAATTGGTCGTATTCCACATGTACCACCACCTTGATCTGTTTTCTTGCTCACTCCTCTTTAACCATAGACTTGCCTGCAACACAAGAAAATCCTAGTGAGCTAGAGGGCTCAGTAAGTGAGTAGACTAGCTACTCTAAATATGATTGAATGCATATAATGTAGGAAAATTTTTTCAAACTCATCAATCTATAAAAAACACTGTGTATATAAGTTGTTTAGTAGTCATAACCTCATAAGCAACCATGTTCATATTCCCATTTTTTTTTGTCTTCCCTCTTATCGTATCCTTACTTTCAAGCTATTGTTACTCTCGTCTAATCAACTGTGTACCCCCAAAGTACACACTTGTACAAAAGTTAAAACAAATAGTAGATTAAAAAAGTACAAAATTACTAAGTTATCTTAACGAGCCAGGCATACTCATAATTTATCTCCTCATTCGGCGATCACAACAATCAAAATAATAAGAGACTGAAAACAATAACACGAAGAACACATTAATCACATACCCCTATTTAACGTGATCATAATTAAAACATTTTGCATAAATCATAGCATATCAATTCATGAACTATTCATTTTATAAATATCATATCATATTACCATAGCGACACGTCATACCTAGGTGCATAATTCATTACATAATCAATGATCTAACCTCTTAATGTGCACGTATTATCTATTAGGCCCGTGGGATTGCCTTTTGTTGGCTAATGGTCAATCGTATGGCTGTCCTAGACTCCATGCCAATGGGTCTAAGGAATCGCACACACGTACCTCAAGTACCATTAATAAATCAAACTCGGCTTTCAAGATTGTACCACTAACCACATGTGGCTTGCCTCTCACCGGAGTTTTGATCCATTGGCACTCACATAAATAGTAATGTGCATATTTATGGGGCTTTATCCCTTCTTATCGGCCAAGGTTCAGGGAATTCAGCACCATGAACTAATCATAGATCCAACAGCCAAAGTGGCTGCCGCACCTACTACCCGAAAAGTAAAGAGCAACACTGCATTTCTTATCATATATAAAATCTTATGATCTCTTAAGGGACTTGTAGTTCCCACCCTAACTTACAACCTAGCAAATCACAAAAAGCTAATGTACAATTATGATGTCATGTTATAGTCTAAGTTCTCATATGAAAAGTAAAATAATATGTCACATAGATTCCATATTATTCCAAGAGTTACATATCATATTCTCATAATAAAATAGATGATCAGTAAATGTGAAATCATGCGTATTACAATAAAATCAAGCCCCAATTTAACCTTATTATCTTCAAAGCTTAAACATATTATCTCAACATATAGAGCGAGAACATACCATATATTATTATAAGGATTTAGGAGCACAACATGCTTACATAAATTATATCAAGGTGCATACCATTATGAATTATGGACATGCATGATCATAAGGTAAACACATATCACTTACATTACAGGTGCATACTCCACTTACCTTAAATGTTAGGTTCCCAAACGTAAGCTCCTCCTTGATTCATTTAGTTCACAACCGTGGATTAAGCGTTCACCTATTTCTAACAAACATTTTCCATTAATTGGAGCATTACAAATTCTCTTAAGAGTACTACGACACTCTCGACTTACTAACGAATTTCTAAGAGTAGGAAATCATATTATTTTATTCTATATGTCTTAATCGGAGACTTAGCGTCAACATGGTTTAGGTGGAAAGAACAAAAAAGAAAACTACTCTTATGGGGGTTAATAATTTTGTCCCCAACCTAACAAAATATAGCAAATGGCTCACAAATAATACGATCTTCTCATTCCTAGAAAATTTGTCGACAAGATATTCATAAACTTAACAATTTCCCTCTTTTAGCATGACTTTCATGTCAAAACAATTCACTGCATTCCTAATTTCTATAAAAAAAAGTTCATCGACACTTAAAGAAAACTTCATAAAATATTCTACAGGAAAAGAAAAATTACGATTCTTGTCTCTTATTAAAGTAGACATCTAAAGTTTCGTTTTGATATATTAAATAACCTATTTTAATTTCGTTAAGGCCAATCAAAGCATTTTAAAACCTAACTGAAAATTTTTCATTCTCTGTAGAAATTTCTAGAAATCTTGACACAATTAAAAAGTTCATAAATCTGCATATCGAATTGAAGCTCAAAACCTCTAATTTAAGGTTCAAAAACCTTTTAGTGCAAAAATACTCTCAAAAACTACAATTTTTTGTTTTAACTAATGCAGCCTAAAAAGATCCCTCTATCTATTTTTTTATTATTTATTTATTTATTTTGCAACTAACACATGACATGCAAACTTAAAAAGAAAATACTAGAAAATTAATTTTTCTAAAGCTCTTTGTCTCATGATCCTCTTAACCATCTCAAGCTATTAAAACTCATAAAACTCAGTCCAAATCTCAATCTCAACAAGACTACAAAAATTTGTCTAACATAGAAACTTTTTCAAACGGACAGATTTGACCTCTTTTATGAGAAAATTCATAATAAATAGTAAGAAACTCAGAATCACTACCAAATGAAAGTAGATTCGTAGATCTTCCTTAAGAGCTATTACATGACAGGTTTCAAATTTATTAAACTCATCGAAATCAGCCCCAAATCTGAGTAAAAATTTTCATCAAAAAATTGACAAATTTTTACACCAACTTGTAAAATTCATAACTAATTCTACAAAAATTGTTTTAAGGTGATTCTTGAACCCAAGCTTAGGATGTCTATTTTAAAGGAAAAATAATGGCTGAGACAAAATAGTACGAAAATTAAATCAAAACTGGCCAGAGGAATTAGTACATGTTTATTTCAGCAAACACTCAAATCAACGTCTCTTTTAAAGTTAGGCAAACTCGAATCAACAAAACTCAATCTAAAATCATTGTAATACACATTTAAATTCGTATACCACACAAAAATTATAGAATTACCAATATCTAATTGAATAAGGATCCAATATCTACTTTAAACTAGTGCAATTAAAGACCCAGACCATCGGATGGAATTTTGTTTGATTACGTACGTGGTGAAGTTGCGTTTGACTCAATTTTCTTATAAACTAAATGACTCAATAAATTTGGCGTATGAAAAGCTACATGTATCGGCCTAAATACAACCCTAATTAGGATATCCATTTTATATTAGGAAACAAGATCCAATAAATAAATACATTATGCAATAGCTATTTACAATTCCATTATTTCCATTTTTGGTCCTCACAACATTGTAAATTATGTACTTCTATGCACGGCATATAAAAATTCTAAAACTTGGATCATCCTTTTCAGCTTATCCCGTGAACTGAAAGGCCAAAAAATCTCGTTGGCCAAGAAAGAACAATTAGAACAAATTCCTTGTGCTTTGGTTCCATAACAGACCTCGTATAAGACAAATGCCTTGTTCCCAACAAATACCATAACCCTAAGTGCGTTTGGTTCAAAAATTTATGATCATATAATTTAAATTATAATTCGTAATTTATTAAAATATTTTTTTTAAAAAAAAATACGTAAATTAATAATAATTTTAAATTATAATCTTGAATCTATCAATAGTGTAATTAATTTTTAACCCTTTGGAGGTGGTGGACTGGAAGTGCCACCTGCCGGAGATTTATAGTTAGTTCGTTGACCAAAACTAACTAATATTCTTTTTTTCCTTAAAAAAAAATAAAATAAAAACTCAATTTTGTTTTTTCCTCATAATTTATTTTTGCCTCGTCCATACAATAACATTGTACGGTACAGTGGCTGATAAAAGACACGTGTCTCCTCTGCAACTAATTTCATAATATTCGGTCCATTCCGGTTCCGCATGTTTCAATACGGCGTCGGCTGCAAGCCTATTTCCTTTTTTTTTTTTTTTTTGACAAATCACAATAAAAAAGGAGATAAAAGAAAAAAAAAGAAAACATAATAGGCTGGATAGGGGAAAAAAAGGAGAAAAGGAAAAAGAAGTAATTACATAATTAGAACAAAAAAATAAAGGAAAACCGAAAAAAGAATGAATGAGTTTTTTTTTTTTTTTTTTTTTTTTTTTCTGCGAATGAGTGAGGGCATGTTCTTTTACACATAAAACTCAAAAAAGACAATTCAAGTTTCAACTTTATTCAAATTCACGTTCTTTTAAGTTTTAACTTCACTCAATTTTACTCAGCTTTATTCAAGTTCTAACTTCAACTCAAGTTATAACTTAAGTTCAACTCAAAAACTACACTCAAGTTACACTCCAAAAGAACAACCCCTGAGTTTCATTTCTATGTAAATTGTATCAAATGAGTTCCCACTTCCTAGCAAACACACACACACACACAAAAAAAGGAAATTTTCTATAAAAAAAAATAAAAAAGAAACTTCCATTAAAAGAAATAAAAAAGGAAACAAATAAAAAAGAAAACACAACGAGTTGTCTCTAAAGGAAACTCAAAAGGTTATTTTAACTTAATTATCATTATATATATACTTTTTTTTAGAGGTAAGTTAAGAAACAAACAAATCTAAAAGGGTAGGTTATTTTGCATTAGGTTGATAATATTAAAGTCCATTTTAAGTGTGTCACAGTTTAGCAACTCCATTGTCCCTTTTCTTTCAATTTTTTTTTTTTTTCAAAGCAAACACAAATTACAATAGAGGAAATGGGATAAATACCCTTTAAAAGTTTATTAGTCAAAATTTTTAAAATTTACTCTTAATTAATAACCTTTTTAGTCAAATGACTATACTAATAAAAGAGTGTTAATCAAGAATAAAAAGTAAAAATCTAGACACATATACTCTTTGTAATTTTCTCATTACTTACTTACACTACACTACCCCATTACCCAATATCATAGTTATTATCATCTTAAGAAAATTAGAACCCAATAGAAAAAGAAACAAAAATAATGAACTATTAAATTTAGAAATTGTCTTAAATCCACCATCCAGATCAATTATGCATGTGTAATTTTTTTTCGATATGTTCTCGTAACAATGTTTGTATTAAGTGTTACACAACACATAAAAAAACATACGATCAAACAGTTTGACACATATATATATAAAAAAAATTATATTTATCAAATTATATGGTTGTCAGAATTAAGACATTACCATTAAATTTATATGTTCATATTATACAAGAACGTAGAAAATGAAAGGACTTATAAAGGAGTAGAAAACTATAGTTCATCTCGATGTCGGGCTTTCTCGTGATGGTGGCTTTGTATGGAACGACGCATCTGTTAGGGTGGATCTAACTTGTCTTGGAGGTGAGTTGCTTCAAGCTTGGACTGCTGTTTTCAGCGTGTTCATCGGTGGGAGGTCACACTCCCATAGTGTGTTGATCCGCATGGTGGCGAGATTTTCTAGGAGGCAGCGATTCCGTTCTTCGTTGATAGCTAAAGTGTTTGTTGCAAACGTCCCTTCCATTTTGCCATGGTCCTCCCATAGTCCTCCACCTCACATGGGTGTGCTTTCCTTCTAGGATGACTCCGCTCAGATCTAACTTCCGTTTCACAGCCGATGGCTTACTACCGGTGGATCTTTCTTTTGTTTATTTCTAATAAAGGGTTGATGTTTTTGCTCTTTTGGTGTGTTTTCTTGTTTTACTTTGGTGTTTTTGTTTAGGTAATAACGGAGGCGATGCCCTTTGCTTGTGTCTCTCACCCATTTGTAAACGGTGTCGTGTATGTTTTTTTATAGAGTTCCTCCTATGCTGTGGTGTGATTATCTTTGTTACGTGGAGTTTGGTATTACTTGACTAGGCTTGTTGAACGACTGTTTTGGTGTTGTTTAACAAATAATGGTCAATCTCAAAATTTATGTGCCGAGTAAGTCTTTTCTCATTTGAGTCTCGATATTTGTATTCACTTTTATGCTATTTTGATCTTTACTGGAGGATCTAATCATTAATTCAGAGTCAAATTCCTTTATATTTAAGGCTATTTGTGTCTTGTGTAAATTTTTCCTTGTGATATGAAATTTCTCATTTTTAAAAGAAAATAATGCACACATGAAGTTGGAGGAGTTTGTGTATGGTGTTTGAGAGTGCTTGACCCGTCCAACCTGTTTTGAGTCTTCTCCACGGCATGACAGCCATATTATTAGATTTACAAAATTTAATAAAATAATAATAATAATAATAATAATAATAATAATAATAATAATAATAATAATAATCCTAATTTGTCTAAAACATTATCTTTCTCACTAAATCTAATTTCCTTTTAAATCTAACTAATTAATAAAATCATATAAATAGTAATAGCAGTAATTTACTACTGGACAAACTTTCCATAATAACATTTTAATTTATTACTCGTTTAGTTGGCGTTAGTTTTCTTTTATTAGTGCTAATACAATTAAAATTTACCAATTTTTCTTGGATTATTTGTACAAAGGTTCCTAATTTTTTTAGTAAGTGACAGTTAATCCCTAATCTTTTTTTTTTAGTAAATCAACCCCAACCTCTTTAAACAGGTGTAATTTGGTCATTTTCTCAAATTTTTAACAGATTCCCGCATGTTAGCATCACATGCTTTTCTTTTTCAATTAAACGATAAAAATGCCATCAAAACCCCACACTCACAGCCTTCTTCTTCAACCACTTCTTCTTCTTCTTGTCGCATCTATTCCTTCTTCTTCAACCTCATCTTACACACTCTCAAGCTCGCAGCTATTCCTTCTTCTTCAACATCATCTTACACATTCCCAAGCTCGCAGCTATTCCTTCTTCTTCAACCTCATATTTTTCTATTTCTTCTTGTTGCTTTGTTTTCGGGCCATTATCTCGAGTCTTCACTTCTCGCTTCCTCCCCCGCATAGCGACTCTCAAACACCTCCATTTTTTTTACTCCTAAGAGCTCTTTTCTTCTCTACAGCTCATGTTGGATAATACTACATCGAGTGCGCAATGAAATTTTAAAATTTTAATCAATGTCAAAGCCAACCAATAACATGTTCATGATGCTATATAACATAAACACTAAAGATCTAAAACATACCTTTTTGAGATTTAGGAAACTGCACATCTGACTGATCAAAACGTTCTAAACAGCGACCGAAAGAGCCTCAACCAACTGATCTTCTTTGTTATTCTCGTTTCCACGATTAGAGTATGGGTGGAGACTTGTCGTTCAATCTTCCTTTGGTATTCTTGAACTCCCTCCAACCACAAGAGAGCCAACTTGAACTCCCTCCAACCACAAGAGAGCCAAAGGAAAAATCATTCTTGATAATTAAAAAATTTTTCCTCTCAGGAATCTTTTTGTAATAGCCCCCAAAAGGTCTCTCAAGTGATCTTATGAATAATGTGGCTTATTGGGCTATTTATAGTGTTTAGGAAGTCATACTTCCGTAATAATTAGGTTTTCCAAAGTTTTAATCGCATCCAGAGTCGGTTTCACCACATCAGCACGCGCTACGCGTTTCAACCGGTTGACCGGTGACAGAGACGTTATAACTCACCGGTCGACCTATCTTCATGAACCGGTCTACCCGACCGGTCGACTTGTCTGCACTAGCGAAAGTTGTTTTCCTAGTTCTTTAACATAAGAAACTTGCATAGAGCCTCAGTTTTGATTCAAGCAACTTAATAGAGAAATTATCTGATGAAAACAATCATATAATAGTCTTCCCATATTAAACAATTCTTAAAACAATAATTCAACCAATTTATCTAGAATTACTTTATCAATTAATTCACCTGACAAATTACTCATGAATTAACCAATCTCATATGAACTTTGAACCTCTTTTACAGAAATAACACAAGTTATCAATATGTAGGAAATACACTATATCATTACAAGAAATTATGTGAGCTAGCAAAGGGACCCGATAGACATGTATAAATTAAGCTCCTATAATCACAACGCTACTTGTAAACCAACAAGTTTTTCTCATGATTATAAAACTCTAATAATACTCCACTAAAAGCCTAGAGCTGCACTCTCAATTTATATAACGTATTTACAAAACTCTGAATAGCTCTCCTCCATGACTCAATATATTAGTGTATCATCCCCATAGGATATCTATAATCGACTTAAGGTCAAGTTTCGTTTTACCTTCTCGATTACATTTATCTTATGTTCCATTATCACACCATCAGAAAACCACTATTCGTCCTATTACAAACAGTAAACCATTAGATAACACAGAGTAGTCTAATGACTGGGCACTCGTATTTTCCAATCCACTGATAATGCATAAGAGGATATCATTGACTCTTTAAAGGAGCTATAGATTCTATTATCTATGAATAACGAATCTATGCATACACGAGTCATACTCCCAATGTACCGGTAAGCATACCTTTACATGATGTCAGGATGTCTCTCTTTAGTACATCAAATGATACAAGTCAAGCATACGGGTTCATTATCCATCTCAGGATTAAGATGACAACATATAATTCGTCAAAAGTGAATTGTTTTATTCAAACAGAATTATTAATTAAAACAATTCAACTTTGGTCCAATCCAATATAGATTTCACAATTAGAAACTATATTAATGTCTCTACCCATGGAGTCCCACCTCCGACGACCAAGACAAGTCGTCTCCGTTAGGAAGTAGACAACATAACAGTCTTAACATGAATAAAGCGCACAACTTTATTCCCTCGATTGTGGATTATATGATTTATACTATCATCTTTAGATTCTTGTCTTCCGCATGTTCTTCACATTACATGCATGATCTAAAGATTTAGAATGACAATCTCAGATTTTCAGTTTGCTTATCATACATTCAACTAATATGAACATAAAGAGGATAATCCATGGATATATGAAATAAATAAATTTTTATTAATAATCAAAATGTCTCAAAGAACATCGTTACATTTATTCCTAATGGCATAAACGCTAACAACTCCACCCACAAAAACTTCTCCAAACAAAAAAGATATTTGTTCACGTCTTTCTCGCGAGCTAATCCTTTTGTCGTGGTTCTTATTTTTTTTTTTTTTTACTTTTCTCGTATCTTTAAAATTTTATTCTTTAATTTATTTATTATTATTATTTTTTTTGAGTTGAGAATGCAATTGTGAAACCTCAAGCCCCAATTGAAAAAAGAAGGTTATAGGTGTGAGGTTTTGATGACATTTTTATCTTGTAATTAAAAAAATTATACGTGATGCTCACATACAAGAATCTATTAAAATTTGACGAAAAAAATTAAATTACACGTATTTAAAGAGATTAAATTAATTTATTAAAAAATTAAAGATAAATTATTACTTATTAAAAAAGTAAGAGGCTATTTATGTAAATTATTATTTTTTTTGGGAAATTTCTCAAAATAATTGAGAAAACGAAAAGTATGTTTTTTTGTATCTATAAAATTAAAAAAAAAGATAATTTAAATTTTAATTTTATTTAAATTTATGTTTTTTTAAGTTTCAATTTTATTTAAATTTTAATTTTAACTCAAATTATAACTCAAATTTAATTTAAAAATTATACTTAAATTACACTCGAACAGCCTCAAAAATTTACGGACAACGAAATAATAAAAAGACGAAGACTTTCTCAGAGAGAGAGAAAGAGAGAGAAAGAAAGTATAGTCAGCCATTGATGAGCTCCGAAGCTTTTCCCGCGAAACTGAAACTTCTTTATTCAATTCCCCAACAACGCCTAAGACCTTTCTCAACACTTTTCTCTTAAAATCCGAACGAAAAATTTCATTTTCCTTCACATTTTCCTTTCTTTTTTTTCATTTTTCCCCCTCAGAAATCCGTTGATTGTGGAGAATTTTCCTCCCAATAACACAAATGCGCGTAATTGTGGCTAGTGTGCGACGAGTCAGACCGCGAGATAGATCCAAATCTGCGTCTTCATTACGACCTTTCGCTTCTTTATCTGACTTCCTTAACAGTACTAATTCAAACATGGAAATATAGGAATTTTGTCGTTGTTTTAGGGCTTCTAGAACCTTTTCCGATTGTTATTTATGATTCCGAGGCTTAGCCAGAGAAGTATTATCAGTTTCTGATTGTTTTCCTTTGGCTTTTATGCGGAGATTACACTTCTTTTTGTTGTTGTTATGATTTCGTTAGAAATCTCTTACATTGTTTAAAGCAGCGTTCTCTTGAATTTCTTTCAAGCTTGTCTCCCAAAATTCATACAAAATACGTACATATACATATATAGATATATAGATACACTATTTTCTCTAACCAATTTTCCCAAATCTAAGCATTTTTTGGCTGTTTGTCTTCAAAAGTTTGAAATTTTGAAGAGGAATCAAAAGAAGCAGTTATTTTCAGCGAACTATTTTGCTAATTTACTCTTTTGGGTAGTTCTAATTCCACTTGAAGAAACAAAAGGCCATTAATTTATTAGAAAATGAGGAGAAAGAAGCTTCGTTTGAGCAAGATCTATTCGTTTAGATGTGGGAGAGCATGTTTCAAAGAAGACCATTCTCAGATTGGAGGGCCAGGATTTTCAAGGGTGGTTTATTGCAACGACCCAGATTGTTTTGAGGCTGGGATTCGTAATTACGGTGATAATTATGTTAGTACTACCAAGTATACACTTGCCACTTTCTTGCCAAAATCATTGTTTGAGCAGTTTAGGAGAGTGGCCAATTTTTACTTTTTGGTCACTGGGATTTTGGCCTTTACTCCACTTGCTCCTTACACGGCTGTCAGTGCTATTATTCCTCTGATTATAATTGTTGGGGCGACCATGATCAAAGAAGGTGTGGAAGATTGGCGGAGACAGAAGCAGGTACTTAGGTTTTTTTTTGTTTTTTTTTTTTTTTTTTTTTTTTTGTTTTCTCTTTATATATATATATATATATATATATATATATATATATATGTTTTTGTTGTTTTTTTGAGAAGTTACAACATGGGTTTTTAAGGTTGTTATGTTGTTATCTGAAGTGATTTGTTTTAGTTCAAATGGATGTTGTGAATTTTGGTTTTGAGGTTTGGTCAAATCATTCAAACGGCTGAATAAACAAATACCACCGGTAAAAACTAGAAAGTCCTTCAAATGGTTCCTTTTGTTGTAAGAACTGAAATTGGCTTTATATAGGTTTTTAAATTTTTAAAATTTTTTTTTTTTTTTATGTGCTTGCAGTTAGTTGTAGTATAAATTGAAGGGGATTGTTATCGTAATAAAATCTGCAGAAAGATAATGAGGGAGTTCAAGTCATCTATTTATTTTCTTGATGAGATTGTTTTGATCATATGATGTGAACTTTGAGATATCTGTTGGATTATATGAGCTACGTATCTTTCTCCTTTCAGATAAGATTTTCTAAGATATTTAATTTGGATCGTTTTCTAAGAATGTATAAACAATTTTTTTGCATAATTTTTGGTGGGTTTCTTTTTGAGGTTGTTTGAATAGATGATTTGAGCTCACAGTAGTACTGGTTAGAATGTATGAGCTCTTGTACATTGCTGAATTTGGATTATCAAATTTGGTGAACATCTTACTTCTAGATATTTAGCTGATGCAGATTTCTCTTTTACTTATCTAAAATATTCCAAGAGATATAATCCGGACAATTTCCTAGCCTAAAAATTTCTAAAATTTTTTCTTGTTCGTGTGTTCTTTCTGGTGGCCCCAATTAGTTGGGATTAAGGCTTGTTGTTGTTGTTGTTTGTTGTTGTATGTGTTCTTTTTGGTGAACTTTTCCACCTTGGCATATTAAATTTGTTTGACTGGAATTTTTTCCCAGGACATGGAGGTGAACAACAGAAAGGTCAAAGTGCGCAAACATGATGGTACATTTGGTTATACTGAATGGAAGAATCTGAAAGTGGGAGATGTAGTGAAGGTGGGAAAAGATGAATTTTTTCCAGGAGATCTCCTTTTGCTTTCATCCAGTTATGAAGATGCAGTATGCTATGTCGAGACCATGAACCTTGATGGAGAGACAAACTTAAAATTGAAGCAAGCGTTGGAGGTAACTTCATCCTTACATGAGGATTCTAACTTCCACGATTTTAAGGCTGTTGTTAAATGTGAAGATCCAAATGTAAATTTGTACTCTTTCGTTGGAACCTTGGAATTTGAAGAGCAACAATATCCCCTTTCTCCTCAACAACTCCTTCTCAGAGACTCTAAACTCCGAAATACAGACTACATATATGGGGTTGTTATATTCACTGGTCATGACACAAAAGTGATTCAAAATTCTACGGATCCCCCATCAAAGAGAAGCAAACTTGAGAAGAAAATGGACAAAATTATCTACTTTTTGTTCTCTCTTTTGTTTTTGATGGCATTTGTTGGGTCTGTTTTCTTTGGTATTTCAACTAAAGATGACTTAGAAAATGGGGTGATGGAAAGATGGTATCTTAGACCTGATGATTCTACAATTTTCTTTGATCCTGAGAGAGCACCAGCGGCAGCAATTTATCACTTTCTGACAGCGCTAATGTTGTATGGGTTCTTCATCCCAATCTCCTTGTATGTGTCAGTAGAAGTTGTCAAAGTTCTTCAGTGCATCTTTATCAATCAAGATATTGAAATGTACTATGAGGAAGCAGACAAACCAGCTCATGCCCGTACCTCAAATTTGAATGAGGAACTTGGCCAAGTTGATACAATACTTTCTGATAAGACTGGAACCTTGACATGCAATTCAATGGAGTTCATCAAGTGTTCTGTGGCTGGAACAGCTTATGGCCGTGGTGTCACAGAGGTCGAGAGGGCTATGGATAGAAGAAATAATTCACCTTTAGTTCAGCAAAATAACAATGGATCTAACCCTACAGATGACTCAACTGACAACAGGCCACGCATCAAAGGCTTCAACTTTGAGGATGAAAGAATCATGAGTGGCAATTGGGTAAACGAGCCACATGCAGTTGTCATCCAGAAATTTTTACGTCTGTTGGCACTTTGCCATACTGCAATACCTGAAGTAAATGAAAATACTGGGAAGATCTCATACGAGGCTGAATCACCGGATGAAGCAGCATTTGTCATTGCAGCAAGAGAACTTGGTTTTGAGTTCTTTAAAAGAACACAGACCAGCATATCACTTCGCGAGTTAGATCAAGTGTCTGGCAAGAAAGTTGAAAGGTCAGTATTTTACGATTCTGTGGCTTACATAGAAAGCATCATATCACACTCTATTAATGCCACTGGCTTGCATCTGTATCACCATGTCATCTGGATCCTTACTTTGCAGACCCTTTTACTTAAAGTACTAGGTTATTCTAAGTAACTGCCAGATGAACACAGTGTTTTTATTTTATATGGACTATCTACTATGCTTGTTATTTTTGCTACCTTGAAAGTCGCAACCCAGTCTGGAGTAATTTTGTTTAAGCCTTTTGGGTGTTATTGATAGGCGCTTTTGGATTACTTAGAAGTTGCATCCACTCAACTTTACATGTGATAACTCCTATATTGCCTATACATTGTTGATAGTATCCTAGTAAAAAAACTGTGGTTGGTTTTGGTGAATTTTGTTTTTATTTTTTAGAGTCGCTGCGCGTGGTGCGATAGTAAACTGGTCCTCTTATCTCTATATGTGCATTCCCAGCATCTATAGAGGTATTTGTTTCTCTTTGAGACATGCTTAACCTGTTAAAGACTGTTCTCATCAAAGGAGTTTTTCTTTGCAGAGTATACAAACTTCTTAATGTTTTAGAGTTCAACAGTGCAAGGAAACGGATGTCTGTGATTGTTGAAAATGAGGAAGGGAAAACAGTGTTACTTTGCAAAGGTGCCGACAGGTTCGTGATTAGCCATCTTGAACTTTGGATTTATAAATAGAAAAAGAAGGAATTAAAAAAAAACAAGAACCCTCAATGCTCTATAATTCTGTGTTATTTTGAATAATCACCTCAACTCATTTTTCTATGCAGTGTCATGCTTGAAAGACTGGCCAGTAATGGTAGGAAGTTTGAAGAAGCAACAATGGAGCATGTTAATGAATATGCTGATGCAGGCCTTCGGACCCTGATACTTGCTTATCGTGAACTTGATAAAGAAGAATATAAACAGTTTGAAGAGAAATTTTCTGAGGCCAAAAATTCAGTTAGTGCAGATCGAGAAGCGTTGATTGATGAAGTAACTGAAAAAATTGAGAGGGATTTAATTCTTCTTGGTGCAACTGCTGTAGAAGACAAACTCCAAAATGGGGTGGGTTGGAACATGCTAAGGTTATTAATAAGTCGAAGTATACAGGATATGGAACCTAGAAATAATATTGTTTCTTGTTATGTTTGTCAGGTTCCTGATTGCATTGACAAGCTTGCCCAAGCTGGAATTAAAATTTGGGTTTTAACTGGGGACAAGATGGAGACTGCCATTAATATCGGGTATTCTCTCTAGTTATGAGATTGGATTTTACTTTATAATTGCTACTTCTGTCCGAAAACATTGATTTTGAAGTTCTTACTCTCTGACTCTCAATTATGCGAATTTGCAGCTTTGCTTGTAGTTTACTTCGGCAAGGAATGAAACAGATTATAATTAACTTGGATTTTCCAGAAATTCAGGCACTGGAAAAGGCAGGAGAAAAGGCTGCTATCACTAAGGTAGTTTATAGTGAAAAGAACATTTTATGCCAGGACTTGTGAAAACTGTAGTACGAATCCTTGTTCTACTACAGTGGGGCTGGCTAACTGACATACTTCCAGCATGATTACTTAAATTTTTTCTTTTTCCTTTTCATTTTTCTCTTTTGTAAAGGATTTCAAAATTATTTTTAATATTTTTAGCAATGGAACTTTTTGCACTTGTATTTGATGGGATGTTGCCAATTCATATTGAAGGCGTCAAAGGAGAGTGTCGTCCGTCAGATAAAAGATGGGAAGGCTCAAATTTCTACAGCTAGAGTGGGATCTGAGGCATTTGCTTTAATCATTGATGGGAAGTCACTTGCTTATGCTTTAGAGGATGATATGAAGAAGATGTTTCTAGAGGTTGCCATTGGTTGTGCATCTGTCATTTGCTGCCGCACATCGCCGAAACAGAAGGCACTGGTAGGTTACATTCTTCATTTCTAATTTGCTTTCTGGCAAAACTTTTATGAGTTATAATTAGTTTTAAATGATGGCTTTTAATTTTTCCTTTAAGGTTACAAGACTCGTGAAATCTGGAACTGGAAAAACAACATTAGCAATTGGTGACGGTGCCAATGATGTGGGAATGCTTCAAGAAGCGGACATTGGGATTGGTATCAGTGGTGTTGAGGGAATGCAGGTGTTTAGCAGACTATTCTGTTTTGTGAATTCAGCCAAAAGTCACATGTTCACCAAGAAATAATTGCTTATGATCTTTACTTTTAATTCAGGCTGTAATGTCAAGTGATGTTGCGATAGCACAGTTCCGATATTTGGAGCGCCTGCTACTTGTGCATGGGCATTGGTGTTATAGACGGATTTCTTCAATGGTAAGAGTTTCTTCAGCTATATGAATTTAAACAAACGGATTTCAAAATCTGAACAAAATGACAATGTTTTAACCATTTTCATTATGAAAGACCATTTTGATGCCACAAGAATCTGACATATTTATTTCTCTGTTGGCAGATATGCTATTTTTTCTACAAGAATGTCACATTTGGTTTCACTCTCTTCTTATACGAGGCACACGCATCATTTTCTGGGCAGCCTGCGTACAATGATTGGTTCCTGTCACTTTATAATGTTTTCTTCTCATCACTTCCAGTGATTGCTATGGGAGTCTTTGACCAAGATGTATCTGCACGGTTTTGCCTCAAGGTGGTTCTCATCTAGCATTTTACATCAAAATGCATTTACATTTGATTGCACAAATATTTCCTTTTGATCCAGAATTGTTGTTAGCCCTTAGTTAACGAGTTTAAGTTAGATACTATAAGGGGGAAAGTGGTATTTTGCAATTGGATAGGCCACTTATTTGGGTTACCAAAATCCTGGAAAAGAAAAGGTCAAAAATCAATGAACAAGGCTGATATTAAATGTTGGTTTTCTTGCTAAACTCTAATGGGATGTTTGCTTCTTTCATTGCAGTTTCCTCTGTTATACCAAGAAGGGGTGGAGAATGTCCTTTTCAGCTGGCGCCGAATTCTGAGCTGGATGTTGAATGGGTTAATCAGTGCTGTAATAATTTTCTTCTTCTGTACAAAATCATTGGAACTACAGGCATTTAATGACGATGGAAGAACGGTTGGAAGGGATATCTTAGGAGCAACGATGTATACGTGCATAGTTTGGGTTGTCAACTTGCAGATGGCACTTGCCATATCTTACTTTACTCTGATACAACACATTTTCATCTGGGGTTCCATTGCTTTCTGGTATATTTTCCTCTTGATATATGGAGCCATGTCTCCCAATTTCTCCACCACTGCTTACAAAATCTTCATCGAAACGCTTGCCCCCTCTCCTTCCTACTGGGCGGTCACGCTCTTTGTGGTGATCTCAGCTCTAATTCCATATTTCTCATACTCAGCAATCCAAATGCGCTTCTTTCCCATGTCTCATGAAATGATACAATGGATAAGGTATGAGGGGCGATCAAACGATCCTGAGTACTGCAATATGGTTCGACAGAGATCCATACGACCTACCACAGTTGGCTTCACAGCTCGTGTAGCAGCACGGAGTAACCGATTGAAAAATAAAACGCAGAACTGCTCATGAAGCTTGGAAATTCAGATGGTGGGCTGTCAACAATTATAGGTCAATGAGTAATTGCTTGGAATTCAGATTTGTCCCTCCCTCTTGTACATGATTGTGTATTTGTGTTGAATAATGGGTGAATTTACATGGCAGGCTCAAAACATGTCTCAGAACTTATAGTTGCTAGATGACTGTATAGTTGTATTATTCAGCTGTAGCATTTATTAGATGGTTAGGAAAGCCTTGAAATCTGTAAATTTTTATTCTTTGCCTTATTCGCTCCAAATTTTATTTACTAGTCATGCAATGTTTACCATTGCCGAGATGTATGTAAAATAGAAAAGAGAAAAACATAGTTGGAATCAGGTAGTGCTTGTTTTATGCGACAAAAAATGAAAGCAGATCTCCATTGTTCAGATTAGTGTGTTCCTTTCACAAGTCACAACTCAAACTTTGTTATGTAAGGGAAAATAATGTAGTAAAAATGTTGAATTTGAATTTTTATGAGAGAAAATACCGTAGCAAGAGAATTCTCTTGCTTGAGTTGTGAAAAAAAAAAAAAAAAAGCCAAGGTTGCAAGAGATTATATTGACCACCAACGGGAGATGACACTTCTGGAAATTGTAGTCAATCTGTACACATAGTGGAGCTATGGTGCCGTTTGGTTTAGTTGTGGAGTAAGAACAGGAACAGAATCGGACAAACATGCAATGGAAACAATAGTTGGTTTTTGTTTGGTTGGAGTGTGAAGTTATTCGAATAAAAATGGCCTTAACATAAAATAATTAGCTAAAAGATTGTCAATTTTTTTTTTTTTTTTTTTTTTTATTGAAGTAGTTATTTAAGTGTAACAGTATAGATAGAATTTTTTTTAATAAATTTACAAAATAGTTATTAAGTTAAATATTAAAGATTTGAATTTAACGGTAAAATAATTAGTTATTTTATGTGATTGGCAAAAAGAAAAGACAAGTCGAAAATTGAAAAAAAAAATGACAACCTTAAAGCAATAATTCCGCAAGAAAGGGTGACCATACAAAGAAAAGAAAATTATTAAGCGAAAAAAGAGAAGAAAATTAGAAAACGATGATAACCTGCTAAATGACAATACAATTATGACGCGACACCATCTTCAAACGGGCATCAAATAAAAAAAAATCCGGAACCTATAACTAAAACGATATGAATCTTATCAAAACGCCAATGTCATTTGAAAACTAGAAACACTGAAGAACAACAAGGACAACATACAATAACAAGGACAAGATAGAAGCGATTTTTGGAAACAAAAATAACATTTAGAAGTCACTAACTACCAAAAAAAAAAGTCAATCATTAACACGGGGAGTTTCTTTCCTTTTCTGGATCAAATAGTATTACCCTACAACTATATAGTATATAAGCTACCTTTTAAAAAAAAAATCCAAACGTTTTTTTTTTTTTTAAAAAATAAAATAAAGCACAGTACTATACATATTTTTGGTGGTAGTAGTCTTCTAGTTCTTTGAATATATTTATTCCCTATTATCCTTAATTATTATGACACATTTTATTATTCTTAATCCTGATTCAAATTGCTATTGCTTTATAATACAAGTCAATACTTGACATTAGTTTTAAGTTTGAGTTATCAGAATATCTACAAGAACAAGATAATACGATAACACCTTATTGTTCATCAGAATATCTACTAACATAATACGGTAATTATTTTTACCTATTCCCCTCATTGTCCCTAAACATAATGCGGTAACTAATTTCGTTCACTGAATGGCTCATTGCCCTGAAAAATTGTCCCTCCTAATGTCCGAGTTTACTCAGAGTAAAAAAGTGCAAGCATTATCTGAAAATGATTTTGATAAGCAATGAATTATGAGAACTTGAACCATCAAAATTGATGTTTTTGATTTGGTGAATTAATCATACATAGGCAAAACAACCGATCAACATTTTAGATGTTAATGATGTCCAACAATATAATCAACATTAAATTAATGGGAATCCACCAATGCCCCAATTATCTGAAAAGATGATAAATGATATCAAAACAACGTATAATATACTTTGGCTTGCGGTGTATAGATATCCTGTTAAATTTCATTAGCATTTAAATAGATGTATTTTCAAAATTATTGAATTAAATTTTACGTATAACTAATAATTATCAAAATATTTCAAGCATCAAAAGTTGATCTAACTACAAAGCTCATAACAATTGACGATCAACATCAAATTAGTTGTGGAATAACGATGTCCCTAACAATTTTATGAGTCACTTAACTTTACGATCAACATTAAATTAGTTATGTGGAATGACGATATCCCTAACAATGCAATGAGTCTCCGATCTTAGCATGTGAGCGTAACCACCAATGCCTCAATTATCTGAAAAGATGTCTCTTATAATGGGACGCCTTAACCCTGATGGGTCCACCTTACGGGATTTAAGTATAGTCTAGTTTTATACTCGTTATTCAATATGATTTTTAAGAATTAATGTAATAAACAGCACCATTTTTTTATGAATATTTTATTTTTTATGATTTTCATTATTTTTGATCTTTAAAAATAAAACAAAATAAAAATAACGTCAAAAAATTATGAAAGTAATTCTTTAACTTCTTTCTGTTTCCAATATATTTTATATTATTATATCCAACGGATTTTGAACATCGTACTTTGACCCAAGTTTGATTGTCTAATTGTTTAAATTATCAAACATATCCCTCCATGCGCGCGCGCGCACACACACACACACATATATATATATATATATATATTTGCTATATTTAGTGATGGACATTTTCACCCTTATTTAGCACCAAAAAATAAGTTTAATTGATTTTTAAAAAAACTTGTAACCATAATTTTCACTTTAACGGATACAAAATTTGTAATAATATTTCATCAAAAGACCCTTTTTTTGGCCTAAAAAAAGTCCCTTTGTTTTAATTAGTAATGTCGTTGGGCACTTGACATTTGTAATATTTTAAGAATTATAGTGATGTTCTACATCCACTAAGATAGCATATTACAAATTATATCTAACTAAAAAAATGTCTATAACCATTGCATGGTGCAAAGTCACAATATTATCGACAACAGTTATATTGTCCAAAAATAGTTCAAAATATGAAGACCAAAAATACATGGTCCAAAACAAGTAGATAAGTCATAATAAGAGAAATAAGGCAAATCCAAAAGTCCGGATATTTTACTGTTATTCTTAATTAATATTTTTTTAGTTAAATAACTATATTAATAAAATTTTATTAATAAAAATAAAATATAAAAATCTAAATTCATACATTTTTAAGAGTAAGTTCTGTAATTTTTCGTCATAAAATATGAAGATAAAAATTATATTGTGCAAAATGAGTCGTACGATGATCATTAGAATAAAAAGGTTCCCATCCACCAAGAATTATTATCGCCATGAAGATCATGAAAATTCACCTACTGGCAATGTATATCGAACTAATCACACTAATATCCAGCAAATTTCAACAACATTAACAAACAAATTCCACAAATATATTTCTAACTGATAAAATTAAACTCCAAAAAAATTCCACCATCAAAATTAAACTTTCAAATGAATTTCACAACCACAATATCAACATATTTCAACATTCTCCATCAAACCAACAAAACCAATTTACAAATATCAACAATATAAACAAATTTTAATAAAATTGAACTAATCTCACGAATTTCAATTTCAACAAAGTAATTTAAAAACAGCATCAATATAACCAAAGAAAAAAACAAGATCTAACAATAAAAGTAGATATCTCCTATCCTATATTTGGGATTTAATAAAATGTAGGCGCTGTGTGAACACTCAAGAAAAGATTATCTCAAAGTTTAGCTCCGTAAGTGTATAACTATAGCTCTTTTATGATAAATATGTGCAATTGAAAATTAAAATAGGTTGGATACAAGTTGGAAGCTTTTAGATAGGTTCAACAGTAGTTTTAAGCATGATATCTAGCCAAAAACCATGAAAATAGCCATTTTGGTTTGCTGTCTAATGATAAAAATTAAAGAGCCGATCAACTTTTATTCATAAATCCCTCTTCCTTCAGTTGAAAAAAAGGGGGTCCGTCCTCTTTCAGGCTTTCATAATCAGGTACAATATTAAAACCCCACCATATAAACAACCCATGGTTTTGAGCAAGGAAGAGAGCGAGAGAGAGAGAGAGAGAGAGAGAGAGAGAGAGAGAGAGAGAGAGAGAGAGAGAGAGAGAGAGAGAGAGCAGGCCAATCTATGTAAACATTCAAGTCAAAGACACAAAGTTGTCCCTTCACACACCATATATATAGTCATCTCCATGAAACATAGATATAGAATGATAATATCCTCCGAAGAAGAACATTGATATTTTCAACTTAGCAACTCCGGGGTCTCTACTTATTAGAAATGCATGGATGGCACATTACAAAAATAAATAATTAAATAGATAAACCAACAAAAGAAAGAAATGATCAGATCAAGTCAAAATCATTCATTAAAAACCAGACATCTTCCATCAACCTAGATGGTACACTAAAATGGTGATAAAACATCTCCAAAGAGCTAACACTAACATAATTAACCCATTTTTACATCACGAATTATTACACAAGACAATTTAACCCATTCTTATCAGTCAAATACCAATTCAGTGGTACATTAGGTAAAGCGCCAAAAAAAAAAAAAAGATGAAAACCCAATTATGCTCTCCAAAAACACCTAATTCCCCGAACTAGCTAGCCAAAGGAGAGGCCAAGAAAATCTGCAGCAGATCTGGCCATGACAGTCGCAAACTCATTGAAACTGAGAACGCCATCGCCATTGGTATCGGCCTCTCTTATCATGTCCGACAGCTCTCTGTAGGTCAAGGGCTGGCCCATCTTGGCCATGGAGCCGGCGAGCTCGGCCGCCGTGATGTAGCCGTTTCCGTCGCGGTCGAAGGAGCGGAAGACGTCAAGAAGCTGGTCCTGGTTGAGGAGGACCTGGCCGTTGATGTCGGGCAAGATGGCGTCGACGAGCTCGTCGAACTCGACGGCGCCGTTTCCGTTGGCGTCGATGTTTGCGAGGAGGGAGTGGAGCTGGTCGCCGCTCGGTTTGAGGCCGAGAGACCGGAGCAGGGCGGCCAGCTCCAGGTGCGTCAGGCTCCCGTCGGCGTCCATGTCGAAGCGGCCGAAGATTTCTCTCAGCTGTTTGAGCTGCTCCGATTGCGGAGACTTATCCATCATGATCATGGCGGTGATTTTGGATAATTGAGGAGAGAGAAGAAGAAGAAAAAGATAGGAAAATTTGGCTTTTGGTTAGTTGTTTGTCTCTGTCTTTTGGGTTGGTTTGTTAAAGACGTGTGGGGTTTTGGTTGAGTTTTAAATAAATTGTCTTTTTTTAGAGCAGGAAAGAGAAAAATAAATAGGGAACTTGAACATGTTCTTTTTAACTAGCCCTAATTATTATTCTTTTAATCGTTGGATTAAGATTTCAATGATTTATTTATAAGCGTTTATGTTAAAAATCTCCATCGCACGAATAGAACTATTACAATTACAAATCAAATGTTAAAAATATAATTAAACAGAACTACATAATTAAACAGTTAAAACATTAATAACTACCGATATTAAAAGAAAAACAACCACCAAATACATCTCTAAATATCGCTTAAAAGATTTTTTCTCACTACAAGAATTTTAATGTTTTGTTACCAAAAATTTGGTAACCAAAAGCCCTATTTTTGGTAGCAAAATGTTTTTGTTACTAAAAAATTTTAGGGAGAAAGAGGAAAATAGGCTAAAATTTGAGATGAATTAAAATTAATAGGCCAATAGTTTACATAAGTTAATAAATAGGCCAAATTATTATTTTCGTCCATAACTTGTCTGGTTATGAACCATAACTTGACAAGTTATTATTCATAATTGTCCATAACTTGTCCGGTTATGAACCATAACTTGATAAGTTTGTCCATAACTTATCTGGTTATGAACCATAACTTGACAAGTTATGGCCTATTAATTTCTATAACTAAAAATTGGCCTATTTCTTTTCTTAAGCTTTTCATATTGGCTTATTTTCTACTATTTCCCAAAATTTTAGTAGCAAAAAGTGCGTAGCAAAAAGTATTAGTTACCAAAATTTTGGTAGCAAATAATTTTTTCTACCAAAAAGTTTTTTAGCAACAAAATGTATTTGGTAGCAAAATGTATGATATTCGGGGACCAAAAAAATTCAGTAGCAAAAGATTTTTGGTAGTAAAAAGTGTGAGTTTTAGGACCCCAAAATTTTGATAGCAATATATATTTGGTAGCGAAAAATACGCGATTCAGTCACCAAATATTTGGTAACAAAAGGTATTTAATAGCAAAAGTCATGAGATTTAGGGACCAAATATTTGGTAGCGAAATGTATGAGATTTGGTGACTAAATATTCAGTAGCAAAAGGTATTTGGTAACGAAAAATATGAGATTTAAGGACCAAATTTTTGATAGCAAAATGTATTTGGTAATGAAAAGTACAAGATTTAAGTACCAAATATTTAGTAACAAATAACTAATTTGTTGCTACCAAATTTTTTTAGTCACCAAAACTGAAACAGATTTATATACCCGTATTTAAAAATATATATATATATATAAATAAAATACCAAATATTAATTTAAAAATCTCAATATTTCAATACATATTAGAATCCAAACAAAATACTAAAATAGTCATACTTAAGCAAACCCAAACACTTATACAAATATTGTACTAGTAAAATCTTAATATTACAAGAATTAAATGCTCTAACAAATTGAGGCCGGTGGGAACGGTGGTAGAGGATCTTCTCTTCTTGGAACAGAAGGTCCAAGATGATCTGATAGTGGATTTATCTGTTGAAGTAGCTTTTAAATAAGCTCTTGTTGTTGCTTTATTAGAATTTTCATATCCGACATACGACATTTGTTTTCCTGAACTTCATTTTGAAGCTTTTCATATCCTGCCCTTAATTCAGCATTTTCAAGAGAGAAAAATAACAAATTCAAATGCAAGACGAGTGCCAAAGTAACAAACATTAGATAATCTTGATACATTATATACCGACCTGGCAGTAAATGGCATGATGGGGAACTTCTGGTTATTTCACTGAAAATAAACCTCGAAGCTTTCATCTTCAGGTGATCGTTATTGTCCTCGGCTCTCTTACAGATAGTTGTTTGCTTTTCATCCAACAGCTTAGGCTACAAGTTTGACATAAAATTTTCTACAGGCAGTCAAATATTTTAGCAGAAGGATGATATCTTCAATTCATCATGACTCATGAACAACGGATTACCTTTCCATCACCCGTGCTTGTGACAATATCAATTGCATAACTTCATTCTCTTCGAATTCCGCATCATCAACTCTTGTATCTGGATTGGATACACTCAATACAACCTTGTTCCCATCTGTCACAAACTGCTTCAACTCTTTTTTGAGTAGTATAAGCAAAATAAATTAATACTTTCAAGACAAAAACATCATGAACTATGTACACAAAATATTAGACTAGCTTCCTGATGCAGTAAATAACTAAAATTTCATACATTTTCCGATCTTTTTCTAATATATATTTTACAAATTTGCCTCATCCAATAAAAAATGTCAAATGCCAGAACAACAATTACTATCACAAAACAGTTACAATTACTAACGATCACAAAACAGTTTACAATTACTATCTTTGATCATCAGCTTAGAACAACAATTACTTGGAGTAGAAGAGATTATTCTTCTTCTTTTTTTTTTTTTTTTTTTAGACTGTGCTAGAAATGCCGTTTGTACTACATGCATTCTTAGGCTCCCACAAGTTAGCTTCTTAATTACAGAAAAGATAAATAGAAAACCTCAAAAATAACTATAAGACTATCTCAAAGAAACTCTATCTAGGCCTAAAATTATGGTCCAAGACATGTGTTGTAACAGAGAAAATGAAAAAATGAAAAAAAAAAAAAATCAGAATTGCATCTGTTTTGCTATCAAATTTGGTAACTAAAGCCTTGATAATTTTAGTTACTAAAGTTTGGTAGCAAAAAGTGTGTTTTCTGCTATCAAAAATTTAGTCTCTTAAAGTGATTATTCTTATAGTGAGATCTTTCTACACTGCATTCTATCTCCGCACTCGTCTTTTTCTTTTTCTTTTGATCTCTTTGCATGAGTAGTTTTTTTTTTTTTTTAATGACTTTGATCAATTTGAAAAGTGAACCGGAAAAAAAAAAAGAGTTATTTATTTATTTATTTTATTGTTTGTTTCTTCTGTACAGGTTAAATTTAGAATTGACTATTCCAGTTTGATGTCTCAATAAGAATAGTAATGCAAAGTGGAGATCTGATCTTTTTTACTAATTAGTTTCTGGCTAAATTTGAATTTATAGGTTTAGACTCTGGATTTCTGAGGTTAAAGGTATGTTTAGCTGGACTACTGGAGTTTCTGTGTTTACTTCCTTTGGTTTAATAAAAAATGATGCACATTTATTGTGATTGGTTGGCGATAATCGTTCAATCATTCGGAGGTAGCTATTTTTATTGTTAAATATAGTGACTATATTATATATGTATTGACATTCACTTTTGTTTATAATTTCAGTTTTTTTTCCCCCTTGAATAATTATTTATACTGCAGCGGGGTAGACTGCTTAAAAAATGAATAACAACTATCAATACTATAATAGCTATTTCTGTGGGCCATAACACCACGTTTTTATTCAAGGCACCATCACTATCATCTATTAATGAAAGATTGTATTATCCCATAACTTATACACATTTCTGAGCCCAAAATCTTATACTATAATGTCCCTATACAATGTTCTGACAAATGATGGTACACAACTCCTTGTAACTGCAATCACTTATCTTTGTTATGTAACAAGTGCACTTTGTGACCGTTTCTTAAGAATAAAAGAGATGCTATGGACCCTTTTATGAGGCCTCCATTAGGCAACTTTCTGCACCTTTTTTTTTAATTAACTTATTTTACATGGTGATCATTACCATGCAAAATAAGACACTGAAAATTTTTTTAGCAGATTTTTCTTTTTTGAAACCTAAATGTTGTATAATAATAACTAGAGAAATAGTAGAAAATATGTCAATATGAAAAGCTTAAGAAAGTATATAGGTCAATTTTTAGTTATAAAATTAATAGGTCATAACTTGTCAAGTTATGGTTCATAACCAGACAAGTTATTGACGAAAATAGTCATTTGACCTATTTATTAACTTATATAAACTATTAGCCTATTAATTTTAATTCATCTAAAGTCTTACCTATTTTCCTTTTCCTCCCTAATAACTAACACCTAACTTTCAAGGACAAAAAAAAAAAAAAAAAGAATGAAGAAGACCAACATGCTGCACATCAATCAACATTGTTCTGGCCAAACTAAAGCCAGATATTGTACCCATATATCAAGATGACCATAATATTAATCATCCAAAAGAAGGAGAAGAAAAAATTTTAAAAAAACTTGGTCATAACAAAAGCTATGAACAACTAATAGAGCCAACCATCTTTATTAATTGATAACGTACAAAACCATCATCTAATTCATGCTTTTGAACACATGATGCTGGGAAAAATTCAGCTGATTCTTCTTCCTTGCACCAAAAACTTCCAAAAGAAAATTCTCCCTTCTGAGACAGCTCTTCCATTACCTTCTCAACTTCCTTCATACAACACCCACAATCACTTTTCTTTTCGTCTGCAGAAACCCTACCCGAAGTAGCTTGAATTTTTAGAGATTCTCCAACAATACCCACAAATTCATTTTTGTATTTTCCCACCATATTGATCACCATCTTCCCTCTTCTCTTCCTCTGTTGAAGCTTCTTCTTCGCGAAGTCCCTCGTCTTTCGGATCAACTTGTAAGGAATTTTGAGCAAGACGAAGACGATGATTTGAAGGATCAAGCACTGGCAACAGCATGATATGACGATGCAATCCGCGGCAAGTGCGTTGCCGTCTTCCATGGCCATAAGATTTTAGAGAAGGCGAAGAAGAAGAAGAAGAAGAAGAAGATATATAAGAAATTGTAAAGATTGATATATAAGATCATGAAGTTAAAATAAGCCATGTGATATTGTTGAGGAATGAATAAGTTTCTTCTTTGTCGGATAGAAAGTGTGCTAGCAAAGGTGAAGCAAAAAGAATAATATGAGTCATTGGCTTGTTGAAATGTAAGTACTATAGCGTCTAAATAGAGGTTATCAAATATAATAATATTGCAAGTGAAGAAAACTATTATTGATGATTAGTTGTCATAGTTATCTTTCTTGGGCTCTACTTTTCGGTGAGAGATTTCTTGGTTGATTGTAAGTCTTTCCTTTTGTATTATGGGATGTATCTTTTGAAAGAAACTTTGGTCTCTCTACTCAATATGTAGACATATGCAAGTTAAAGTTAGACCTAGTTAGGCACAATAACTTCCAAACCGACCCAACTCTTTGTTATAAGCGACGTTTAAACTCTCTTTTTTGTTCAGAGCTTTCTACGATAGAACATCCTTACCTGTAGTAATTATATGTCTTCGCGTTATACTTGATGATCAAAATAATGTTAAGATGAGATAAATAATCTATAACTTAAAGTGATAAAATATAATAAAGATGTGACGAATATTTAAAACAATGTCTTATTAATAATAAAGTTATTTTTTCATACCTTATTGAAGAACTCGTATTTTTTTTCAGGTACTTTTTAACTTTCAATTAATTTGTCAAAGACAGAAATTTTCTCTTTTATTCCTTTCCTGTCTTAAAAGTAAAATTTTGTTATTTGTGCTTACGCTTTACTAACACCAACTTCGGCAGGTGCCATTCCTTGTGAGAAGAGAAATTGAATTAATTATAACTTTTTTTTTTCCTTTTTCTTTTTTCTCTTTTTCTTTTTTGCTTCAGCAAAATAGCTTTCTTCAGCATCTTGCCAATATATATGTAGGGCTCAATTTGGTAATGCCCCAACATATTTGTTTTCTTAATTAGATCTTGGAATATGATTTTGTTTTAGTATTGAGTACAACGTATTTCAAAAGGATAAGCAACAATTAAGTCGGTGGATTAGATAAACGATACTGTTATATCATTAAGATTATTGGTATTCAACAGTGAATGATCGCTGAATTCTGTGGTGATTTTGGCACTATAACTACTTCTCTTAGCATTTCTTTCTGCAATTAATATTTATCAGGTCATGACTAGTAGACACAAAGACTCTATCCAATAAACTAATTTTTTTATTTATATTTATTTAATTAATTTTTTTTTTTTTTTAAGCATTCTATAAGGCACTGGTTCTTCATCACATTAATAAAAAACTTAATCCCGTAACATGGTGTCTAGAGGTGGGATTCATCTTCTGTTGTGGCCTCAAATATATATATATATATATATTTTAGGCACACCACAACAGAAGATATATATATATATATATATATATTCTTTTCTTGTTGAAAATAATTTTCATATTCATTAAAACCACCCAACAGTGGTGGTGGCACGGGGATAAGAGGATGACTTATTACGACTCTCTCCGTCAATTAAAGATCGATTCTCTTTGGTCTCCACTTGTGATTTCAGAAAATTCCTCCTAAGAAACTGAATGGGGGCGTGAAGATATCACCGACATTTTTATACAAGGAAACAAAAATTAAACAAACTTGACCCATTTTAGAGAGAGACTAAAACGCGTATGTACAGTGGACAGTGATTATGATGTAAAACCATACAAAAGTATATCATCTGACCGCGTGGAAGTGGCCAATTATAAATAAACTGGCTTTTGACTAGCTAGCTGAGAGCTTCTGATCTGATCTCAAGACAAAAACGACAGGAAAGTAATACACATCATAAAATTTTTAATACTGTAAATAGTTTTTCTTTTCTGTGTGGCTTTCTTTACGATCCATTTTAAAATTGTGATTCCTCGGTAGAATAAGTATTTTACTGTTGAGTTAATTTTTCAACGGTTATATTTGCACTATGAATAGTTCTACATGGTGCTTTGTAAATTTTTTATACGAATTGTATAGATCTAACCATTGACATTTTAATCTAAGCGGTTGAAACCGCTTGCTATACCGGTGGGCCACAAATGGAGATGCACCGTAAAGTTTTCCTTTCTGTTAGGATTTATCCTCTGATTTTGAACCTACAATCACAGAAAACCAATAAACGAACAAGAAAAACAAAGAACACAAGGCGATTTATACTTAGTTCGGATTAATCAATCCCTACATCCAAGTCAGGATTTAACCCTAGTTGATCCACTAATCAGATGTTGTAATTACATCCTCAGTGCTTACCAGAGATTAGCACTTGATTTCCACTCAATACAGGGAATTTTCTCGAGAAACAAACACAGCCTCACACCCAGTAGGAAAACCCAGAAAACTTAATTATGTATTCTTTACAATCTCTCAACCCAGAGCACTCTCTAAACAAATGCAACGGAAAAACAACTTACAATTTAGAGTTGATACAACATCTATATATAATACATCTACACCAGTAAGAACCGCACATGTGGACTAATTACGTCGAGTCACAAGCTGCAGTCTCATGCCTTGAACTAGCCGTTATAGCTGAAATCTAATGTAACCAATTTGAGCCAGCCTTCACAATTCTCCACCTTAGGTTCTAGATTGGTCTTTCATTAGTGAATCATACTAGAACCCTATCAACAGCAACTGTTACTCCTTAATCTTTAGCAAGCCCAAAGCTTCCTTGAACTTGCTAAGTGGAATCACCTTAGTCAAAATATCTGCTGGATTTACTTCAGTGGCTATCTTTGACTCTGTAACTTCTCGCTTAGATATTATATGTCTAATGAAATGCAAACGAACATCGATATGCTTTGTCCCCTCATGGAATACTGTATTCTTAGTCAAGTGTATGGCACTTTGTGAATCACAGTAAACCACCACTTGTCTCTGCTCGAAACCCAGTTCCTCTGCTAATCCTTTCAGCCACAATGCTTCCTTTATTGCTTCTGCCACATCCATATACTCTACCTCTGTATTTGATAAGGCCACAACTCCCTGCAAACTGGACTTCCAGCTAATCACATTTCCTCTTAAGTGTAAAAACAAAACCAGACAGCAATCTTCTTTTATCCAAATCCCCTGCATAATCCGAGTCACAATAGCCAACAACATCACTGGTCAACTGACCATTTCTTGTGCAACTCATTTTAACTCTGAAGTTTCCTTTAAATATCTGAGTAACCATTTAACAGCCTACCAATGCACTCTACCAGGTTTACTCATGAATCTGCTCACCAACCCAACTCCATAAGCTAAATCTGACCTTGTTGAAACCATAGCATACATGATGCTTCCCACTGCATTTGAATAAGGCACACCTCTCATGTATGACGCTTCCTGTTTTTCCTCATCCTTACGGAAAACATTAGCTTGAAATGAGCGCCAATGGGAGTTGAGACTAACTTTGCTTGATTCATGCCAAAAATATCCACAATCTTTTTCAGATATCCTTCTTGAAAAAGTGTTAAAACACCTTTATTCCTGTCTCTAGATATATCCATCCCAAGAATCCGTTTGGTATTACCTAGATCTTTCATTTCAAATTCTTAACTTAAAGCATCTTTAAGCTTCAGAATTTCAGCTTTGTGTTTGCAAGCAATTAACATATCATTCCACATAGATTAGGAGATATATTAGGCTGTTTTCCTTGAGCCTTGCAAAATACATACAACTATCATATTTAGATCTGCAGAAATCTCTCTTCAGCATGAACTCATCGAATCTTTTATACCATTGATGAGGTGATTGCTTCAATCCTTATAGAGACCTTTCAAGCATACATACTTTACCTGCTGCATCTTGCTTGACAAATCCTTCTGGTTGGTTCATCAGGATTTTTTCTTCTAAATTTCCAAGTAGAAAAGTGGTCTTAATGTCCATTTGCTCAAGTTCAAGATTGTTTATGGCAGTGAGAGGCAAAATCAACCTTATGGACGTATGTTTCAAAACCAGGGAAAATACCTCATGGTAATCTATTACTTCGGTCTGTGAGAAGCCCTTGGCAACCAATCTTCTTGAACATTGCTTCTTCAACCCCTGGAGTCCCTGGTTTTCTTTTAAAAACCCACTTCCAGCCTATCATTTTCTGATCTTTAGACCTGTCCACTAGTCTCCATGTCTGATTTCTGGTCAATGACAACATCTCTTCTTCCATAGCTTTCTTCCAATTAGGCTAAGCTTTACTCCTTTTGGCTTCTGCATAATTGGTTGGTTCGTCCAGTTCTAAGACATCTGCTGCATTGAGTGAGAAGGCTATAATATCAACACTTGCAAATATGGAGGGAGGCCTTATCCTTCTTCTTGCTCTATCTCTGGATAAAACATAATCTTACAGTGATTCTTTAGTATCTTCCTTATTATTCTCTTCATGTTGATCCAAATCTGTCATATCTTCTTCAGGTTGTTGGTGTGTGGGTTGTGAACTAGATCCTTGGTCATGCTGACTAGGCAGCAATGCTCCACCTTGATCATTAATTCCTATAGGTCTTAGATTTGAGTCCTGAAATTCTGTTTGAACTTCTACCTGAGTCTTAGGGGACTGGTCAGCTTTTTCAGAGCTGGCTGTATCTATCCCTGCATATTGTTAGTCTTATACACAATATTCTCATTAAAATAACATCCTTACTAATAACACATTTTCTATCATCGAGTAACCATACTCTGTACCCTTTAACACCAAAAGGATAACCTAAGAAAATGCCATTTTTAGCTCTCGGATGCAATTTGCCTTGACTAACATGAACATATGCTAAACAACCAAAGATCCTTAGATGCTTACACTCAGGTTTATTACCAGACCACATCTGATTAGGGACATTCATGTCAATCGCAGCGGAATGAGATCCATTTATTAAGTAACAAGCTGTTGAAGCAGCTTCTGCCCAAAAAGTTTTCAGGCAAACCAGATTCATTAACCGTACACCTTACCTTATTCATAATGGTTCTATTCATACGCTCAGCTAAACCATTTTGTTGTGGTGTGTTGGTACACAGTGTGATGCCTAGAAATTCCAACCATATCACAATAATCATCAAATTCAATGCTACAAAACTCTAAGCCATTATCAGTCCTTGGCCTTTTTATTTTCTTTCCAGTTTGATTTTCAGTCAAAGTTTTCCACTCTACAAACTTATTGAAACCCTCATCTTTAAGTAATGAAATATTGAGCTTTGGACAAAGAAAATGGTACCTTCCGTGATCCCCATAAATCAGAGTGAATGTAGTCCAAGGTGCCTTTAGTTTTGTGTACTGCAGTGGTAAATCTCAGCATGTGTGCCTTCCCTAAGATACAGTTCTCACAAAAGTCCAAGTCACCAATCTGTTTGGGATCTCGCAATCCCTTGTTTGCCTAACTCTTGTAGTCCTTCGAGACACATATGTCTGAGCCTCTTATGCTAGAGCTGTGTCCGATCACTCCTTGATTCTGACTGAAACTTCACCAGTAACGGTGGATCCTTGCAGCACATATAGCCCTTGATGCAGATTACCTTTCAGGACTACCATAGCACCCTTTATCACCTTCAGAACACCGTTCTCAGCCTTGTAGCAATATCCGTTTTTATCCATCATTCCTAGAGAAATTAAATTTCTCTTTAAGTCAGAAATATATTTAACTTCTAATAGAATCTTGATTGATCCATTCCACATCTTCAGCTATACAGATCCAATTCTTAGGACCTTACAAGAAACATTGTTGCCCATGAGTACTCTTCCTTCATTGACTTCTTTAAAATCAAAGAGCCAATCCTTTCTGGGTGTCATATGAAAAGTGCACCCAGAATCCAAGATCCACTCCTCTTTAGATCTTCATTCTTCTGATTTTGGTTCTTTCTCTGAGGACAGTTTCTTCTAAAGTCTAGCAAGTTTTTCTAGTTCTGGACTTAGATTTTGAACCCTTTTTATTCTTCTCTTTGTAGGAATTGTCGCCTTTCTCAGTAGACCTTCCTCTAACATTCAAGCCCTCAACATTTGATCTAGGATGTTTCCCATTTGCCCTCAATTCCAAGTCTTTAGAGTACCTTATGGAGAGTCAGAGTCTCTCTGCATATTTGAGAGTGTCTCAATTGATCATACGGCTTTGGTAAAGAATTTAAGAGGATGGTCGCTCGATCTTCCTCATCAATCTTTACCTCAATGTTTTCTAAATTAGAGACTAACTTGGTAAACTCCTCAATATTCTCATCTATGGTTTTAGATTCATCCATTTTAAAACCATAGAATTTCTATTTTAGGTATATCCGACTTGACAGAGCTTTTTTCATGAAAAGTTGCTCAAGTTTGATCCACATTTCACAAGCAGATTTTTCTTTCACCACTTTCCTAAGGATCTGATCACTAGGACTCAAAATGATAGTGTTACGAGCCCATTTCAGTATCTCACCTTTGTTTTCTATGGAATCGAACATCTTTGATTTGCCCTTGAGTGCCTCATCCGAGATGAACCATCATCTTCTCTTTCCATAGGGTGAAATCATTCTTCCCATCGAACTTCTCCATCTCGAATCTTGAAGTTGGCATCGAAGTTAAGGAAGACGAATTCTTGGCCATTAGGGTTTCTTCTCAACCAAATCTCTAATGAGAAATTGAATTCGATCTTGCAGCAAAATCTCCAGAAGCTTTGCCCAGTTCTTGAATCGATCCAAGAAAGGGGCTCTGATACCAGTTTGTTAGGATTTTTCCTCTGATTTTGAACCAACAATCACCGAAGACCAATAAACAAACAAGAAAAACAAGGAACACAAAGCGAATTATACTTGGTTCGGATTAATCAATCCTACATCCAAGTCAGGGTTAATCCACTAATCAAATGTTGTAATTACACCCTCAGTGCTCACTAGAGATTAGCACTTGATTTCCTCTTAATACAGGGAACTTTCTCGAGAAATAAACACAGGCTCACACCCGATAGGAAAACCCAGAAAACTTGATTCTGTTTTCTTTACAATCTCTCAACCCATAGCACTCTCTAAACAAATGCAACGGAAAAACAACTTACAGTTTAGAGCTGATACAACATCTATATATGACACATCTAGACCAGTAAGAACCGCACTTCACAAGCTACAGTCTCATGCCTTGAACTAGCCGTTATAACTGAAATCTTATGTAACCAATTAGAGCCAGCCTTCACACTTTCTTTGAACATAAGACACCTCTTTCTAGCAGTTCACATTTCTCTTCAATTTTTTGCGCAGTTCGTAATCCATAGCTTATGTTCTTGTTCATTTATTTGGTTTCCTTTATTTTTTAACCAAGTTTAACAAGTTGTTATGGCACTAAAATCTATAATCACTTCTCTCGCTAGTTAAAAAAGAAAAAGATTGAGAGAAAGAAGTAAGGCTTATTGGAAAAGAAAAGAAGAAATAAACAGAAGCATGTATTTGCCTCTTCTGTACATAGAATTTCACGTAACAAAATTGAATTACATGTAATGACCACTATTGATATTGACCGATATGAAAAATTCTCATTGTGTTTGTACTAATTACAGGACAAAAAATCTGATTTCTATATGTATGTGGATGCTAAATTTAACTACTTGATTGACGGCTTGGATTCAAGTCTGCAATATTTACTCTGGTTTCTCCACTATTCAAGCTGTCTTGGCTGAAAAAATCTGTGCTGTAATCTTGGCTGCCAAATGCCATTCTTCGAAACCATCTTATTTCTTCGGACTGTTGTGCTGAATTGAATACCTCACTCTCGCCGACTCTCATTCCATTGGTTATGTCTGAGGCAGCTAAACCATCAAAAGCTCTAACGACCTGAGAAGCAAGTGTGCTAAGAAAGATGTTCTTGTACTTTAGAAACTTCTTTTAAAGCGTTTTACCATGATCAAATTGGTTTACCTGTCCCATCCGAGGCCGCTTGGCAGATGAATGTCGCACGCAGGCAGCAGCAATCTCGATCATCCTAAACATTTCACTCTCAACGTAGTTCCTTTCAAGCCTTGGATCCACCAGACCATCAAATTCCCCATTCTCTAGTGCATGACTTAACAAAGGTCGAGCCTGAAATGAATTACGAGTCTTTTGTCATGAAAGTTTTGACATTTTAAGTATGAAATATAATACTGTATTTCCCAAATCTGCTTGTCCCGTGCCTAGCTTTTTCACTGATTTAACAACCTTTTATCAGGTTATGCATTAGATATATGTGTATATACCTCTGCATCAGCAAATATGATTTTCACACAGAGTAACATAGTTTTGCCTTGTATAGTTTAGAAACATAAGTAGGAACGGAACATAAACTCCACAAAATTTCCCTAGATCCTACAATTCTAGACTCACAAGGTCATGGAGCGGGTACTTTGTTTATAACAAAAGTTATCTCCTCATCCCCCAAGTAGAAGTCCTACCACATTATCTATTCATTATACAGACAGCACCAGATAATTGAAGCACAAAGTATATTCAAAAGATTCGGCTGAGGCATCAATTGATTGTTTGAGCAGAACCAAAACCCAATACTGAAAGAAAATTGCAGAAGTTAATGTTTAATGGAAAAAAGAGTACACTAGCCAGCATCAAGAAGTTACCCATTCAACTAGACTCTCATCACCCAAGGGTTGGGATGCATCCACAGGCTTCCGTCCGGTAATCAGCTCCAGAAGCACAACACCAAAAGAGTACACATCAGATTTCTCCGTTAGCTTTCCACTTGATGCATATTCGGGGGCCACATATCTGGAAATCAACAGTGAAAAGGTCACTTCTAATTTGTAACATAGGAAAATTTCAAGACTTGAACAATGCCTTGAAAAGGTTCATCATAAGTCATTGGTGATCATCTGATGAAAGTGATAGAATTTTGACATACCCAAAGGTTCCCATAACACGTGTACTTATATGTGTATCCGCATCAAGGGCCAATTTGGCTAGCCCAAAATCTGAAACCTGAATAGTGGAAATGCAGAAAAAATAGCAGTTTAGTAAAATGTATTAGTAAAGTGTACTGTTAAAAATGACTCAAGAGAACTTTCTAGATACCCGAGCTTCAAAATTGTCATCTAAAAGAATGTTTGATGACTTGATATCCCTGTGAATGACCCGAGGATGACCTGGTACGTAGAACAGGAAATAAATATACTGTTTAACATGAAAAATTCCAAGCCAAAAAAAAAAAAAAAAAAAAAAAGGTCGTTGAATCAGTTTAAAACAAAGTGGCTTTTGGATCCCATTCTCATTTGCTTGATTCTAGTACTATATAAGCACAAAGGCAGAGATCTCCGTATCATAATTTGCTCAAATTAACACCAATTTATCTTCTAAACTAGGGATGGACATGGGGCGGGAAGGGGACCATAATCTAATCAAAGTTTCTACTTTCTACTACTGGGAATTTGAATGATCCTCAAAGCTAGATTCTGAATTCTGAAGATTAACCCGCCTGTATCTGGTCAATCCATACAATGAAATGGGTAAAATGTTTGAATTAAACGACCAAAAGGTTTGAAGTGCTGAACCATTCATTCCCTCCTAAGGCCTTGGCTAATAACTGGGAGATGAGTAACATAAGATTGGTGAAACTATCTTTACTACAATATGGATGTTAACAGTAAGAAGGTAACAGTTGATCCATATTTGGTGGAAAAAATGTGCTAAAATCCTGAGACTGAAACCATCCATCAAAAACTTACAGTCTTCATGAAGATATGCGATTCCACGAGCTGCACCAGCTGCAACTTTAACTCGTATTGCCCAGTCCAAAACCGGCTGACCTTCCCCTACAAAACATGAGGAGCACACCAAATAACAGTCATTCTTCAGCTAAGTCATCTATTTTCACAAAATCATTTTTCAAATCTCACTTGTAGCCTTACCATGAAGATGGTAATAAAGGGTATTGTTAGGGACGTAATCATAGACAAGCAGCCTGCGATTCTCAGAAATGCAGTAGCCAACTAGTGAAACCAAATGACGATGGTGTATGCGGCTAATAATCTCGACTTCAGCTTTGAATTCTCTTTCACCCTGGCCTCCACCAATCTTTAGTTGTTTCACTGCAATTTCTCTCCCATCCGGTAGAAGTCCTTTGTATACAGAACCGAATCCTCCTTCACCCAAAAGGTTCTGATCTGAAAAGCCATTTGTAGCCTGAACCAGTTCTTCAAATGTGAACCATGATCTTGAATTGCCTAATCCCCCTGGTTCTGTGGGAGAGTCAACAAAATTGCTGCTTGGACCACTTCCTATAAGGGGAGCGGAAGAATGTGCCTTCAAGAAGCCTGAATCTAAACGCATGTTATAAACCTCTTCAGTTCTTTTTCAATCCTTGATCTCAAAAACACTAAGAAGAAATATAGATATAAATACCAGCAAGTTGGTCTTCATCTAATGCCAGACATAATCTACATGATTGGTTTCTATGAGAAGCTATGAATCAAAATTACTAACTATAGTTCAACCTATTGTAACCCTTGAACACTAAGCCAAAAATATTCAAACTTCGTATTTGTTCGCACCCAGAAAGGCACAAATTAGTGCTTGATAATCAGTTATCACACATTTTGCAATGATATTAACGTGCGAGGTCTACAATTTCATTGAAGTCTGCAGCTATAGCTACTTCTGAGCAACTAGCAAGATATACGTTGAAGAAGTGGATGACGCCGCTAACATGGTAAACATACATTTTGCATGACAAAAATTTACCTGATTTGGGGGAAGAGCCCAGAGGAGATGGCATAATGTGACCACTACGGCCTGAAATCTTTTTCCTTTGCTTTCTTAGACACCAGACAACCAACCCAATGAGACTAAGCACTATTATGCTGGCAACCACACCAATTGCAACTACACCTCCTGTACCAATTCCTCCATTACCACCAGTGGAGTTTGCACTTCCTGGCACATTGGGGTCAGAATTGTTCGAAGTTCCATTATCCGACGGTGAGATTGAACGAGAAGGTGGTGGGGGGGACACAGGTGAGGAAGGAGGAGGTGATAGGCGTATAATAGGTGGTGGGGATGATTGCTTTGGAGGAGACTTTTCAGGCGAAGGCATTGGATTAGAACCTGATGGAGCGAGAGGAGTAATCCTAGAAGGTGGGGGTGCAATTCCTGGGAGGTGTTGATGGAGGAGGTGATTCTTCAGGGGAAATAGATGTTGGTGAAGGTGGAGAAGAACTTGTGGGCGGAACAGATTTTGGTGGTGGGGGTGGAGGGGGTGAACTTTTCGGTGGCGAAGATGCTGGGGGTGAGGGTGAACTCTCAGGTGCCTTTGGTGATGGTGGTGGAGGTGATTTTTCAGGTGGTTTTGGCGATGGTGGAGGTGGGGAATTCGCAGGTGGGTTGGATGACGGCGGTGGAGGTGAACTCACTGGCGGAGTTGAACTAGGTGGTGGTGGTGAACTCACTGGTGGAGTATAACTAGGTGGTGGTGGTGATGGTGGAGGTGAAGTTTCTGGTGGTGGCGAAGAACCAGAGGTTGACGGAGGTGGGGCATCTGATGAAGGCGGCGGTGGCGGTGGTGATGTTGGTGGAGGGGACTGTGGATTTGAGGGAGGTGCTGATGGTGCCAATGGGGGTGCTGATTCTGCAGGTGGTGGTGGTGGAGGTGACAATGGTGTGGCTGGAGGAGGAGAGGACGGAGGTGGCGGAGAGTTGGCAGTTGAGTTTGTGGTTTCGGGCGGATTGGCATTGGGCTGAGAAGATGGTGAAGATGCAACAGGTGTTGGAGGAGGAGGAGGGCCTGGGGAGGGTGGTGGTGTTGTTGTGGGAGAGTTAGGAGGCGGTGACTCGGTTAAAGGAGGTGAATTTGGTGAGGGTGATGAAGCTGCCATCAATCACTATCAGTCCAAAAACCAAATTAGGACAATGGATCAATCCCTAGTCCCATCTAATTCACGCACCAAAAGCATCAAGCTCTGGTATAATTCACAAAACCCTCGCAACATCATCAGTCAAAACAACCACAACTTTAACCAAACCCCAGTACAATGTTTCCAACTTTAGAAAACCCCAGATTCCAAAACTTCAAAAAATGTGAAATTCCACCATCACCAAAACCAAACTTCACCGCCGAAACACTTTCTCCCAAATGATCACCAAAACCAAACTTCACCGCCGAAACACTTTCTCCCAAATGAAAAAAATCTCAGCCCAAAGAGCGTCCTTATAACAACAACAGTAACAGCTTTTAGACAACTCAGAGACTACGAGCAAGTTTTAAGCTGACCACAAATCAGCACACAACACTTGTAAGTAAGAGCAAATCCCGGATCACCAAGTAACGTTTCAAGCAAAACCAACATCAGCAAATTCAAACCAAACACAACACAATCCTACAAAACTGAATTTTCATCATCTGGGCCTCAAAAGAAAAAAAAAAGAAAAAAAAAAAAAAAAAAAAAAAAAAAAAAGCTCTCAAATCAATAGCCTAAAATCTTTATCATAAAAAATGGCAACTTTTTAAGCCAAAATCCCTTACCTTCCTTACTTCCTTCCTTTCCCACTCGTTTATTTTACTTGTTCAGCGATCAACAAAGCCAAAAACGAAACATGGATGTTTCCTATTTGCAGCCAATCTTGATTAATTATCTTGAAACTTCTCCGTTTTCTGTTCTCGTTGAGGATCGTAGAAAGCTCCACACACGGCTTTGTGGGGTCCCAAAATCCTAACGAAGTGAGACGAAATGAAAGCGACCCAGAAGAATAATTTCAATCTCACAACTATTTTTCTTCTTTTCCTCGCAATATTTTGAACAGAAACTCTGAATAACATAAACGCACGCTAAAGTTTTTATTAGGAATTTTGGACCGTTAATATAGATCACAATATTACAATACGACTCAAAAATAATATAAATTTTAAAATTAAAATTAAGAAAAAAATGTTCACGTTATAATTGAATCAATCTAAAATTGATAGAAAAAATGCAGATTAATTTTAAGTTGAGACCGTTTAATCTAAACACGATATAAAACTGATAAAAAATTAAAAATACATATATTTTTATCACATATTTTTTATTTTATTACGAACTTATGATATCATAATAGTTATACTCAAAATCTTATATTATTATTTTCTTAATTTTAATAGATATTATTGTATTTTAGTGTGTTATGAATTTTAAGTTATTTCTAATATGTAAAAAAAATTAAATAAAAGTTATAATTTTTGTGTCAATTTTAGGTTTAATGATCAATTTAGTGTCACAAGTCATTTTCATATCGTGTCGTATTAACTCGTGAAGTAGTAGTGTGGTGTTTGTATTGCGGTTTTTAAAAAATTTTGTGTAACAGATCGTGTTCGTATTGACTTTAAATTTAAAAAAAATGATCAAAATATGACACGTGATACGAATTGTCACCCTTAATTTTTATGGTCTAAATCATTATTTCTATTTTCTTATTTTTTAAACAATAATTAAAGTCTCTTTCTTGTTTATTCACGTAAAGCATGAAAAGGGTTTTAAAAATAAGAAAAGAAAATTATTAATAATAAATAAGGGAGAGAGAGGCTCCAAAGGCTGATTTTGTCTTTGGGGAACCATAAACAAATGGGATGATGACTGTAATTTGTCTGTCTATTTGGAGTTTTCTTTGGTTTAAGTTTGACTACTGTATTTTAATGCCGTGAAGTCTACTTAGTTTTAAATTTAATGGTCAGTTTACTCGAGGTATAAATTAATTTCAGAACTTGATTAATAAGAGATATTATTGAGCTGTATTTATAGTTAATGAATTCCTCAATTACAACAATGACAAGCACAGAGCATAATGTATTAAATGTTGTCAACCCCTTAATTCATAAAAAAAAAAAAAAAAAAAAAAAATGCTGGATTCTTAAAGAGAGAGAGAAAAAAAAAAAAAGTAATTTGGAGATGGCAGGGAATTATGATGAGCATATAAGTTGGTCACACTTTCATCTAACTATATGAACCTTGTGTGAAACAATTCTCAATTATTAAAATAAAAAAATAAAAAAAACATGTGTGAATCAAATATAAAATGTAAAGTATTAAGATTCTTTAGCAATATATATATATATATAATGACAATAATTTAGATGGATGTCAGAGAATTTGTAACGAGCATCTTTGTTTCACGGATAGTGATATTACTATAAGGTGCGATTTTTGTAGTCGTGCTGGAGTCTATTCAGGTCTACGTTTTAAAACACTCATATTATCTTGTGATGATAAAGAGAAAGAAAAAAAACAAACAACAAAGAAATGGGGCAGCTAATTTACAACAATAGTAACACCGACTAAAATTTAGAAGTTTTAAATGAATATTGATAGTGACTTGATGTGCAATTTCTCATTATTTGATAATAATTACATTATATTAAAAATTTAGATCTGTTTTTCCAACTCATTAGTTCACAAAATTTACCACTTTTGAGTATGATGATATAATTTAAGGGTCCATTTATTTCTCTGATTTGAATTTATAATTCGAGTTGAGATGTAATTTTATGTGAGAGTTTTTTACAGTAACAAAAAAGTTAGGGGTCCGTTTAGTTCGCTGATTCGAGTTTTTAATTTGAGTTGAGATTTGATTTTATGTGAGAGCTTTTTACTGTAGCAAAAAAGTTAGATGTGATTGTTTATGAGAGTTTTTACTGTAGCAAAACTCAAATTCTAAACTCGAATCAGCGAAATGAACGAGAATGTGACTGTTTCTGAGAACTTTTTATTGTAATAAAATTAAAATTCTAAACTCAAATCGGTGAAATAAACATGACTTTAATGTTAGTAATGTGAATAAAGTGGATTTGAATAAGGACATTTTGGTGAAAATGGAAAAACTTTAGAAAGGGAAATGGTGGGGTCTAATTTGTTCAATCAAATTTTGGGTTATTTGCTGCACGTGAAGCTCCACAACAAACTGGTTGCTGATGTGGATTTGGGAAAATAGATTTCAAAGCAATCATCATACTAGATCCTTTGGCTCTGGGCACCAATTCTGCCACTTTTCTTTTTATTTTTCCCTTTTGCCCTTTAACTTCCTTTTTCTATTTATTTTGTGCTTTAAGTTCATATTTACACTATTTTAAGAGTGTCGGTGGCAACAAAGAGTAAAAGTAAGCATGCCACGTTTGTTCCTTTCACCGCAAGACAAATCAAAAGATAAAAAGCCACTGGTCCACTCTCCACACCCCACACATCAAAACCTCTATACAGTTTTAAATTTTCAATAATAAGATAATTTTAAATTTTAATACGTGCATCTAATTATTACAGCCTAAATTCTATACTCTTCCAAGTTTAGCATGCGTATCAAAAGGATGTCTACTGAATACGTTTGAGTAACTTCAATGCTGCCACATGTAGCTTAGAAACCAATAAATAAATAAAGACATTACTAGTCAAATCGCATCATTAGGTAGGTACATATCAGATTAGATATCGATTTTTTTTTAATCAAAAGATTAGATATCTATTTGCTTATGCTGCCACATGCAACAAGACTTTATAGGTATTTGTTTCTTGGATAATAGGGGTTAAAAGAGAGAGAGAGAGAGATATATATATATATATATATATATATATATATCTTTAGACATTGTTAAGTTACGTATTTGTACTTCCTAGGAACAGTAGCATGAAATTAGTTTGGTGCACCAAAAAAAAGTGGGGATGGCCAACGAACCAACAAGCATAACAAAAACAAGTTCTACTTTATTACACTTTTTCGGTAACATTTTGTCCCAGTAATGGAAGTCTTGTTGATCTTTTCAAAGGATGTTGTGGTGGAATTAGCTTTGCAGAAATTCCACACAAACCATCAACGTTGCAGTCTTTTTTTTTTTTTTACATTCCAAATTAAAGAGATACACACACTAATACTAAATCAATTGAACTTATAACATAAAAAATTAATCACAATTTGAACCAGATCGATTAGTAAGTTCTAATAAAACACATAAAGAATAAGAATCTAAAAGAACACACCAATATTTGAACACACAAATAACTCTTTTTAACATATTACCTCGACAATTTGTGGAGAATTCCAATCGAGCAAAGACCAAAGGATCCATAGTACGAAAGTCGTAAGTTTGAATACCAAAACTCATGGAAAAAAAAAAAAAAAATAAAAAAATGGAGCAAACAACTAGTTTGACAATAAAATTGAGATAAGAAATAACACAAAAACTATGTACCCAATAAGATAATCTGAAGCATTGTAGAAAAGGAAAAGCATAATAATTTTCGTAGAAGCTTTAGCTCATCAATCTTTGCTTTAAATAAATGGCGAATTGCATGCCATGCTTCTAATTTTTTATACAATCACATCTACGTTTACAATAGAGCATATATTCCACCCAATTAGAAGCAAGTCATCCACTCCCCCACTCTCATAAATAATGCATAATTCATTAATTGGATATATTCCAGCCAATTAGAAGCAAGTCATCCACTTCCTCACTTTCATCAATTAATGCATAATTCATTAATTATGTCCAATTGTCTCACCTACCATCCTTGACTTTAGAGTTAATTTGTCCTCTTTTTTGTGAGTTTATTGATCATATTTTGTTTTAAAGCTTTTCAGCCAAGCAGTGCTCTTAATCTCGAGCAGATCTCCAAGAACTGTCATTCTGAATCACACGCCAATATATTTTATTAGGTCCAACTAAACAAATATTTTCTTTAAAAAATTAATAGACAAATAAACAAATCATGCATGTGCTTCATTGTCATCCTAACAATTAATGGTAGAAACGTACAGAATCTGACAATAGCCTCAAATAACTAGTGGCAGTGAATAATAGATTTCAATTTTTAATTTAAGACTTGATGACATTAGTAGTATTAGGCAAAATAAATCAATGAATGAGTTTTTGTATGCTTTATACTTTTGCCAATTTTTATCTCAAGTTGAGTTCTGAATACATCTCAAGTTCGAGCTATACTTTCTATACAAATTCAAAACAACTTAAATAGAGAAATCATTGTAGTTTGTACAATGCGTTTAAAACTTTTATATGAACTATGGCCTACAATCCTTTTCCCGTTTTCTAGTTACAACTCAAGACCTGTTTAATTCGCTGATTCGAGTTTTTAATTCGAGTTGAGATTTAATTTTATGTGAATTTTTTACGTAACAAAAAAATTAAATGTGATTATTTGTGAAAAATTTTTACTGTAACAAAACTCGAATAAACGAAATGAACAAGACCTCATTACGTTACACGGAGTTTACATTCCATACACTGAAAAAAGCTCTTTTTAACAAAACGGTCATTTGATGATTCCTTAATCAGATTAACAAGCCCTTAAAAAGTAATCATGTAAAAAACCTTGGGGCCACCAAAAAAAAAAAAAAAAAAAAAAAAAAAAAAAAACCTTGTTAACAAGACCCTCAGGAACGGAAGAACCATTTCGACAAGGTCAACTGCATTTATCTATTGAGGGGCTACCAAAGAAAAAACCGACCACTTTGAAAGCAAAATATTTCTTATATTTTCTTCTTATTTATAAAAATAAAAAAAAGGTCAAAAGCAAAGAAAATTGCGACAGGTTCAAATTAAATTATAAAGAAATTCGATTTACAAGGACCCTAACCATGGTCACCTTAGACGGCCCAACAACGTAGTTAAATGAAGACAAAAGCTTACATCCCTTTGAAGCATTTCAAAACCACCATCTTTTGCAAAGCATCAAGGGGAAAAAGGAAAAGCTGAGACCACCACTGCAAGCTTCAAGAGGAAACAAAAGGGTCCTTGATCTGATAATGAAGCAAACGACAGGAACTTTCTAAGTATGACTGCTTTCACTAATCAACTTCCAGCAATAGATCCTAATGGTTGCATCTGAACAATATGAATATTCCTGCTCCTTTTAAATCCAAAAACACATGACGGTGATGCGTAGAATTATATGCACCTGAAAAGGGTCATCCCCGCATGATTTTCCATTCAAAACAGATTGGCTCAACCAAATAGGCATCTGTCAAATTGAGACTGAGTCAATTGGGATTATTTCGCAATCTTGATTTTCTTCTACTGATTATCTCAGCTGCCCAGCTCTTTCCAATTTCAGTTTGAAATTTTCCTGATCAGAAGAATAACGATGTGAAAATGATGGACAGAAAGAGAAAAGATAAAATAAAAGAAAACGCATCAGCATTCTGCGCAACAGTTAAAACAGGAAATAGACAACTCGTTTTTACCTGCTGTTGAAAGGAAAAACTCGTCAAGCACCTTCCCATGCTCTGTAACGCCATTATGATATCAATGACAAAAGATCAGAGACTCCAATGCATTCTAAGCAAAATTTTCAAAATAAAAAAAAAAAAAAAAAAAAAAACAAGAAGAAAACAAAAAGATTACCTTTTTCATATTCCAATGCTTGGAGAATCATTTCAACCTGGACGAGTGAAGATGCAGAGTGTTAAGAGAAAAGGATACCTTAGAATGGTGAAAGAGAACAAGGAGATTATCAACAAGGATCTAGTAATGTGTTTGCGCCAGTTCGGAAGAAGTTGCAGATGAATGGCAAAGTTTTGATTTTATCTAAAAGTGTAACAGAAGGGGAAAAAAAAAAAAAAACAAATTGTGAATAAGTACGATGCAGCAATAAGATGACATAAAAAATGTGTTGGAAAATATAGAAATAAAATGTCTAGTTTCAAAACAATATCCTGTGGTGGCAAAGAACGGCAACGTAAGAACTATCAGTAACTTTGGTTTTCAAAGACATAACACACAACACCACCACCAAAAAGCACCCAGGAAAAAAAAAACTTATTGCCTGTATAATGCAAGATGCCTCCATGAAGGATAATCCAAACAATAGCTTCACTGAGACTGTAATTAACAAGTTATTCAGATTGCAGAGCTTTCCTGAAGAAAAATTTATTTTACATGTGCATAATGAAGATTGAATACATATTTTGCTAACAAACTTTTTTTACATTGATAAACAAAAAACAAAAACAAACTCCGATGTTACCTTTAAAATTTCAAAAAGTATACATTCAAAATGTCAAAAGATACATACTTTGTCAAAATCTTTAACAAGATTAGCTTCTATGGAAGAATTATTTTCATACTCTTCCCAGAGTTCTTTAATCTCTTCAGCTGCAGTCAACACAAAGTACAAAATAAATTCAATTTCTAGAGTGAACATTTATATTTTATAATAGTTAGGAAAACTTATAATAACAAACATCAAATCATGATCTCCTACCCCTCGCACCCCCACCAAGAACTTCACACATTTCATTTAAAGCTGCCCGCTCCCTCCTGCTCTTTTCTTCTTTGGGCACACCATCAGACGGTGTTATATCTCCAACAATTGCTATCAAGTCACAACCCGGATCAAATATTAAAATAACACTGAGCACATATACATACATGCCAACATAAAAGACAGATACATGCATTCCAATATAATATTTTTGGAGAATTATGGCATACAGATTGTACAACATGCAAATAAATGTGTCCAGTTTAAAAAATTAGCCCTGTATGGGTAATGATCCTAAACAACCTTGGGAGTGGTTTATTAAAATTATAGGTTCCAGGTTAAAAAGTTAGCCCTGTACGGTTAATAGATTTCAAACATACGTAGGCAGACTTACACAGACCTTCCTATTCTAACATGCCAATGGCAACAGAAAACAAACGAACCACCTTAGACCTTCTCTATAAAAATAAGTCTTCCTTTCTCACTAAAACCATATGTCCAGTCTTCTGATAGCTCATGATTCTAATCTTGATTCCAAATTGTATAGAATTATGCCTCATAAAACGTCCCTAGTAGAAGCAAAATCTGTTCTTTACTAAATCAAGTCTTCAACTGTAGCATTGTTAGTGACATTATAGCGCAAATATACAAAGCGTCAAGTTCTCCAAATTTTATACGACCACAGAAGTTTACTGTGTCAGATTGATAGATTCCATTAAGAAAAATCTACAAGAGTGAAACACAATGTTGGGATCTACCACGAATAACTAAGAGTATAAAGGAAAAGAAGATACCTTCTGCAATATCATGCACAATTGCTATCTTAATACACCTGTTGAACCAAGGACAAAAGATTAAAAAAATAAATGAATCAGGATGAGAATACTTATAGTTGAAATTATAAACCAAAATAGCTAAAAGGACAATACTACGAGTACCAAACTGTCCACAAATTCAGAAATCAAACGATGTGACAGTACACATGTCAATATCTGATTGATTAAACAAGACATGCATAACTAACTTATAGACGATGTATGAACTATATATATATATATATATATATATATATATATATTTATATATTGAAAAGAATCGATCTTTATTAATACTGAAGGAAAGGGAAGGGAGGGAGAGGCATCCTCCACTAAACCAAACCCAAAAAACTAAAAAGATCAGAACAATTAAAATCAATAACTAAACAAGCAAACTAGGATAGGGCTCATAAAAAAAGGAGCCCAACTCCTAATAAAATCCGAAAAAAATTGGTCTACCAAATTCTTTATCCCTATACACCCATAAAGAAACCTAATACTGAACTTTATCCCAAAGAATAGACCCATCCTCCTCCTTATCCTCAAAGATTCAGTTGTTCCTTTCTAATGATGTATGAACCATATTCAAACAAGTCAATTGCCAAATCATTTGATATACAAAATAGGTGAACAATTTGGTGTTGTAGCATTAATAACATCTTTAGACAGACAGGCAAAGCCACAAAGTAGCAATCTTCAAAGATCATATGCTTCCCTAAGATCAACAAAGGAAGGGAGGACGGATAGAGAGAGAAATGAATGAATCACTTCTTTAGATAATGGAAATAACAATATATTTATAAACAATGACACACGTGAAGAAACATTTTATTACAAACACCATAAATGCATGTCTCAAAATCTTGTAGATTTTAGAACCCTTTACTATTTTGTCCCAACATTTGTACCCCTAAAAAGTTGATATTGTAATTTCGTGATATACCATGGAACTGTTTTCTCCTAATTATGTGTTGTTATGGTAACCTTCCTGACAGTTTCAACTTTGAGGAAAGAATATAGAGCATAAACCTCGGTATAAAGTGGAAAGAGAAAATTCCAACCTTTCTTTGTTTACACCAGGAAGATCAGTGGCAATCAAAGACATCAAACCCATGCGGTACATGTGATCAGCAATAGATTCAGGACTCTTTATTCCATGGTTGATCCATCCCTTTCTTTTAGTGGTCTACAAGGACAAGAGAGTAAAAAGGGATGTAAATATTGCAAACCAAATCCCTATAACAACATATGCTAAAGTGTAAAGCTCTTTTTATACTCTTCTTTATGTGATGATACAGAAGATTCTTCAAAATGACTTTTTTCTTTTCAAGAAATAACATTTTGAAGGGATTCTTACTAAAGTGTCTATTTTGCAAAATACAGCATATCTATCAATGTTGAGAAGAAATTCAAAACATCTCTAAAGCTTAAAAAGCATTCGAGAAAATAACCGGCTCTTTCGTATAAAATGTCACAAATTCAATCAATGTTTCAAATGATATGAGATTAAACTCCATCAGTTCCAGAAAATTGGTAACATTTCATATCGACATCACAAATGAAATTGAATTCATCAGTTTTATAGAGCCCAAATTGAAGACAAGTCATGCAACATTTCAGCGCCTAGCAATGAAAGACCATTCCAGACAACACAACAGAGATGCTATTTTCCTTCTAATCACTTTGCATGGTTTTCTCGGCAACCAAACAATGAAATTAGGGATTTTTTTTTTCTTCTTGGCGATCATACCTTAAGGCGACGACACAATGTGAGAAAATCAATAGCGGAGGAAGTCGTCGGCGAGGCAATCGAAGCTTCAGAGTCGTCAAAGCTCGTTGAAGGCCTGGACCGGAACATGTCTGGACCGTGCTTCTGAGAGCGAACCGAGACAAGCCTCGGGGCCGGAGGCTCGGAGAAGAAACCGGGTCTGGAGACGGTCCGATTGCGGAAAGAGAGCGGGGAACAGGGACGGAGGCTCCGGCCCAGCTGAGCCGTGCAGCGACTCGGAGAATGAACCGCCATTTTTCTCCCGAGATTGAAATGTTGATCTCCACGCCGCCACCAACGACAATTTTCTCTCTGAAAAAGTGAAAAGCGTTTCTTTTTCTTTTGTTTTTTTTTTCCCCTAACGAAAAGCGTACTGTTTTTTATCTGGGTTTTTTTTTTCGCCCAAGTCCGTTTAAGAACGTACGGCACAGAATACAAAAAACGTTTTTTATATTATTTTTCTTTAAACTTTGTTTACATTAATTTTGAAAACTTCTCTTTTTATAGCTCCCATGATCATAAACCATACTCCTTGTTGTCTCTTACCACAATTTATAAAAGGTTAAAAAAAAAAAAAAAAAAAAAAAACTCTCCGTCCGTTTAGAATTAATTTTTATTTTTTTTATAAAAAAAATGTATCTGTACAGTTTTTTAAACACGAAAATAAAAATAATTTATAAATCATATTTATTTAATAAATATTTTAAAAATAAATATAAAAATAAAAATCAGTGATAATAGTTTTTGTAAATGAATTGGAAAATCGTTAAAAATTATTTTTCTTTTTTTGTTTTCATTTTTTAATACTTATTAATAATGTTATAATATATTAATTAATAATTATAACTAAACACGATTTTACATTTTTATTATACTCAAAAATATTTCTTAAAAAATTAACCAAACGTAATTTTAAAATCGGTCCCAGAATAATTGTCAAAATAATCTTATTTTTACTTTTGTATCGAAAACAAAATCATTTTAAAAGCGTTATTAAATGGGTCCAGACTGTTTCTTCACAGTTTCTCATAAATTGATGTTTAATTAGAAGTTTAGGGGCCCTTTTTTTAGCAACTTTTGAAAAATGAGTTTAAAGTGAATTTTATGTGGGAAAAGGAGACTAAAGTGTATGAATCGATAATTTTAACATTTATTTTTTATTAAGTTTTTTTAATTAAATAATTATATTATTTAAAAGAGCATTAATTAAGAATAATAGGTATAAATTTAAAGAAAAAATATTGTAATAAAAAAATTAAATTTAAATTTTTATAAAAGAAATAATATAATAAAAAAAATTAAAATTGTGATTTTAAAGTGAAAAGAACGTTTTACAAGTTACAACAAGAGCTTAGAGGTAAAACAAACGTTTATTTTATTTATTTATTTATTTATTTTTTTTTGTTTTACTTTTTGTCATTTTAAAAACCTAGAACTGAGAGTTGACCGACAAGTGTGAGAATAGGACCACTTATCAATTTTATGAGTTCTGCTCTGTTCCAGGGTCTTAATTCATGATCTATTTCCTTATTTTACCAATTATTTTATCCGGTTTTTAGTAGTTTTTTTTAAAGTCTCTTTAGTGTTGTTTTTATGTTGCCGCAGTTTGTATCATATTTAGTGCAATTCTGCGAAAATAATTGATCCACAAGACAACACACAAAGCACAATATCAAATCAAAGTACCAAAAGCAAAAACATAATCATAGTTTCATTACAACGCACAAAGAAAATAATCAACACTCAGTAAACAAACAAATATCCAAAGCAAGTCATATACTCATTGTGTAAAAAGCAACAACCAAATATTTCATTTTCAAAGCAATTGAATTCACCAATTCTTAACGATAGACAACATCTTAAAAGCAATTGAATTCATCTGTTCTCTATAGCTCTCCTCGGTGTTTTGATGTTTTGATTTATGGACTTTTTCATTTTTCATTAGTAATAACGGTGGTTTTATCCTTATTAATTTAAGTTATAGTTTTATTTGCTTAGTGACTGTTTGATTGTCTTATTCATCCATAAGATATGTTTCATTGCGGACTTTATCTAACCTTCATACAATGTATTTATTGACATCGATTGATCGGATTGTTTCTAACAAATTTAGAGGATCTACCATAGAATCATATGTGTACTCGATTTTTTTATACTTTTTTGGGTGATTTCCATTTGTGGAGCCTAATACATATTATTTTTCCTTGAGCATCATTCAAGTTTACTATAGTTATTTGTCATTGCCACAATTTTTATAATAAAAACTATGTGTATGGATTAGTATTTATAATATGTGTATGGATTAGTATTTATAATGCCTTTTCATATTTTGAAATATTATCCATTTCAAAAAAAAAAAAAAATCCATTTCCAAGCTAACTCCAAACTTGTTCGCAAAGTTGCATGTCAAAGCTATCATTTTTCCTCTTCGGGCACACTACACATTCACTAATACAACACCGAATTAGCATATTTGATAAAAATAATTAAATAAACCAAATAGATAATATGAAAAAGGGCCCTATAAAAAGTGAAAAAAAAATCCCGGCTAATCCTGAATTTACCCCTGACCAAATTTAGAATCCGTTTAGTTCGCTAATTTGAGTTTTTAATTCGAGTTAAGATGTTGTTTTATACGAGAGCTTTTTATTGTAATAAAACTTGAATTCTAAACTTGAATCAGTGAAATAAACGGAACCCGTAAGTACCAAACTTGATGGATTTACTCCCATAGTCATGATGTAATATAACGGTGGGTCAAAAAAATGAAATATAAAAGAATATCTTATAAATAGAAAAACTAAAATGACCATAATAATTACGTTATAAAAAGTGACAATTATTATAATAATTACTACGTAATTACAATATTTTTAAAATATTCCAATTTAATTTCTCTTTGTTTATGCCAAATATATATACTTTTAAAGGATAGGTGTCCGAAGGATTTTCAGCCAACGACCCATGATGGCCTACGGCCGTTCAGCCTACAGCACCAAGTTTGGGCTGGGCTTTTTTCTCAGTGTAAAAAATTATTATTATTAAGGTGATTTAAACATATGACCGAAAAACAACTTTAGAATTGAAATGAGTTTAAGAATATCTCATCAACGGCTTAATTGTATAATAGCATATAAATAACTTATTATGTAATTACATTATTAACCTTATAATGATACTTTAATTTTTTGCTGTTCTATCTTTATCTCACATTTTATGGGATATCTACCTTTAAAAAAAATTCAAATCTCTAAAATAAAGGAATTGAGATATCATTAAATCACAAATTTACTATATTTCTTTTGACGATATATCAGTATTTGTAATTTTAAAAATTCAAACTATCAAACAGTGTTAAATTTAATTAACTAGATTCTAACCAATCAAGTCTTTAAAAAAATGATATCAGTATTCAATATTTCAAATCTACCAAAATCTGTCTAGCTCATGTCATTAAAATACAAACAATATCATTATAAATAGGATCAAAAGCAATATCAGTGCTCTTGTTTATGATAAACAGTTGTTCTAGCCCATGTAATTAAAATACAAGCAACGTCATTATCAAAACGACCAAAACACTGCAAGTACTAACATCTTTAACAATGAATTGTTATAGCCCATGTCATTAGTATACAATTAATTTCATTATAAAATTGATCAAAAACTATATATGTAAAATCAACAAAGGAATATATACAAATAGCTATAATAGCCATAGATATAATTACAATGCAGTTGATTTAATTACACTAGTGGGCTCTTTTAATTAATGAAGGTTCATCTATTTTGTTAAATGGCAAATTGCATTATATTATTATAATACATGCTCATTAGAATAATTGTAACACTCATTAACTCTATCTTGAAATTTTATGAAGTTTTGTGGTGAACTTTATGATTATTATGTGTTTTATGATTTTCTCATGAAAATTTAGGGATTTAGATGTCTTAAACTCACGTGTCACCCGACAAAATTATCGTCTAAGGGTAAATTTTTCCCAAAAACATTAAATGGAGCAAAACTTAGTGAATTAAATTCTAGATGATTTCTAATAGTAGATTCTTAATTTGAGCATCGAAATTAATCAAGTGTGGAGTTTTTATAAAGATTATATTTCGGAGCCAAATTTGTAATTTCGATAAAATATAGAATTAAAAATGTAATTTTTTTTAAAAAAAATATAAGACCCAAAATGCAATTATAAAAAATGTGGGTTAAAACAGAAAAGAAGGTAGGATTTTCTAAAAGTTTTTATTGGTTGATTAGGAGTCACCACCCACAACACCAATGGGATCTAACTTCGTTAAAAAAAAAAAAAAAAAGAAAAAAATGAAAGAAAAATTTAAGATAGAAGCTAAGTGATCGGGAAAGTGGATCGAAGTGAATGTGCATATGGAATAAGACTTGTAGTGGCCAAATTTTGATATTGGTTTTGAGAGTTGGCCATATGACTTTAATATAATTTCCATAAAATTATGTTTTTAATTAAAGAACCCCTTTTAAGTTTTAGAATTTTCGTGTTTTGATTAAATAATTTGTAACCTTTAAAATATATTCCGCATTGTTATGACTATGTTATATATATATATATATATATATATATTTGTATGAAAACAGATATGTAAATACGGTATGATATGTATGTATGTATATATTTTTCCATTACGATCTATCGCTGACTTAGTATAGTAGGTGGCTGGTGGTGGCTCGTGACAATAATGACATATCAATAACCTCTTAAAAAAAGTATTGCAGGAGCCAATATAATTGAAAAAGATTAAAAGAGAGATGAATTAGGTGACAAAGTATTTTATTAACGTGTTAAAATGTAATTCAAAATCAAGATGAATTAATTGGATCATTTTTTTAGCAATTCAAATTACGAGAAAAATGTGGAAATTAGTTTCAATAAAAACAGAACAAAATCAATTGAAAATTATTTTTGAGATACCAAAAAGTATATTTCAAAAAATCAGCCATATAAATTATATTTGTAAAACTAAGCCACATTTTAATTTGACTCTAAAAAAAAGTCAGATTGTGTAATTTTCACTTATTATTATTATTATTATTATTATTATTATTATTATTATTATTATTATTATTATTATTATTATTATTCTCTAAGTAAGTCTTAGCTATCTTTTTTTTTTTCTATTTAAACTAGTTGAATTCTAAAGTAATATGTGTATTAAGTTGTAATAATTTAGTTATCACGTTATTATTAAAAACATATAAAATCTAAATATGAAACACCAAAAAAGGAACCAAAATGAACAAAAAAAATTTAGGACAAGAAGCCAAGAAAAAGTCAAAAAAGACTGAATGAAGATATAAATAGGTTTTAGGGCAAAATGAATAAAAACAAAAAAATAATTTTGAGGGAAAAATAAAAAAGGGTTAAAAAAAGAATCAAAATGAAGAAATAACTAAGTTTTAGGGTAAAAGGAATCAAAAAGCAAAAAAATAATAAAAAAATTTTAGGACAAAAGAAGAGTAAAAAAGGACTAAAATGAAGAAAAAATAAATTTTAAGGCAAAAGAAACCAAAACAAAAAAATATATATAAAGCTTCAGGGAAAAAATAAAAATGAGGTAAAAAAAGGACTAAAATGAAAAAATAAATAAGTTTTAGGGTAAAAAGTAAAAAAATAAAGAACTTGAAAAAAAAAAAGTTTTAGGGCATGAAGCAAAGAAAAATTGTCAATAAAGAACCAAATGGATAAATAAATAAATTTTAATGCAAAAGGAACCAAAATGAGAATAAAAATAAATTTTAGGGTAAAAAGAAAAAGTAAAATGTTAAAAGGACTAAAATGAATAAATGAATAAATTTTAGGGTGAAAAGTAAAAAAAAAAAAAAATAGAAAACTTAAAAAAAGAGTGGAAATTGTGCAATTTCAACCAAAATTACATCATTTTGGTTGAAAGTGTACTATTCAAAGTACACTTTCTCATTTCTTAATATAGATATATATAGACTAGTTGGACTCTACATGCTATACGCATGGAGAGTAATTCATGTGTTAAGTTTTAATTATGGTATTATTATTATTAAAAGCATATAAAATATGAATATAAAATCCTTAAAAGGAAAAAATAATAAAAAAAGAAATAAAACATTAGGGCAAAAAGCTAAAAGAAAGGGTCGAAAAGGGTCTAAAATGGAAAAATAAATAAATTTTAGGATAAAAGGGTTCAAAATGAGAAAAAAAAAGTTTTAGTGCAAAACTTAAAACAAAAAGGGTTAAGAAGGGACCAAAATGAAGAAATAAATATGTTTTAGCATAATAAGAACTAAAGCAGAATAAAGATAGGATGAAAACAAGAAAAAAAAAGGTCAGAAAATGAGTAAACTAAATAAATAAATAAATTTTAGGTAAAAGGGGCCAAATATAAAAAATAAAGTTTAAAGCCAAAAAATAAAAAAAAAAGTTTAAAAAGGATCAAAATGAAGAAATAAATAAGTTTTAGGGCAAATGAAACTAAAACGAAAAATAAATGAGTTCTAGAACACAAGAAATAAAAATGAAAAAGAAAATAAAATTTCAAGACAAAAATAATATAAATGGGTCATAAAAGCATTAAATTAAAAAAATAAATAAGTTTTAGGGTAACCAAAAAAACGGAAGGGCTTACAAAAAAAAAAAAAGGAAGACGGCGCATTGAAGAAATAAATGAGTTTTAGGACAAAAAAATAAAAACAAAAAAAGAAAATAAAATTTCAAGACAAAATTTAAAAAATGATCAAAAAAGACAAAATTGAAGAAATAAATAAACTTTAAAAAAGAAGTAAATAAATAAAAGGAAAGACTTTAAAAAAAAAAAAAAAAAAAAAAAGAGTGGAATTCAACCAAAACGGTGGTGTTTTGGTCGAAATCCGTACAATCGATTTTCATTTTGTACATATTATTATAGATAAGATAAAAGGTTTTAGTTTTATATATTGTTATAGATAAGATAAAAGGTTTTATTTTTATTGTTTTTTAATTTGCAGTAAGGGATTCAAACTCGTTATTATATAATAGACTCAGTGTGAAATTATCACTAAACTATACTTTCAATCATATATAAATAGATTTTATTTCTATATTTCTATCCTTTTTTGCTCAAGTTAAAAAGAGTATTAGAAAAAGAGTAATAACATTTGATTTTTTAATTTGGTTACGTACTAGTGGCGTCTTGCATGCATGAATAAAAATACTTAGAGAGTTGGAGGCACAATCAGTACTAGCATCATTATTCATAAAATGTTCTTTAATTCGAGTTTTCGTTTACATTTTCTGAGTAGAAAAATTTTTGATGTGACATTTTCCGAGAGCTTTTACTTGTAGAAACCTGAAACTAAAAACTCGAATCGGTGAAGTGAACGAGGCCAATGTTTAGTAGAGGGATTCGTTTCCTGATTCGAATCATGGTTCGTGATTCGTTATAATATTTTTCTCACAAAAAATACACGTAAATCAAAAATAATTCTAATCACATGGTTCTAATCCATGAACCAAACGCCTAAGTGGGTCTCATGCTGTAGGACCTATATTTTTATTAGTGATAATGCTAAACACTATCGGTACCTTATAATATTATTCATACGTAGACACATATGAAAAAGATCAATTAGAAAAATATTACTTATGTGATAGTGTTATTCAATTATACCATTTTTATGGAAAAGTTTGAAACATATCACTTTTAATGATTAAAAGTACAATTTATCTCAAAATACCAGATATGGTTAATTAGTGATTAACTGAAATTAATCGACGAAAAGAACTACAAAATCTATCTCTCTTTTTTTTTCCTACTTTTCCATTCACCAAAAAAAAAAAAAAAAAAAAAAAAAAGCAGTTCTTCGTGAACGTCATTGTCTGCTCGAAAGTGCCGATCCTTGACGACCACCATCGCCGTCTCATTTCTCCATTTTTGAAAACGACATGACTTGGGAACTCCGGGAAAAGCTTGCCAAACACAACACGACCATTGATGACTTCCTCCATCATCCTCTTCTTAGCGATTAACCCCTGTATCTCTTTGTTGTTCCCCGAACCAAGCCGGCAAAAACGCAAAATTTTTGTTTCTTCTCCTAACCCATCATCGTTGCGCAGAGGTTGAAAATATCTGGAATAGTCCTCATTCTGTCCCCATCAACGCTGCCTACGGTTTCTCATCGTCAAAGCCAGCTCAGTAGAGACTGTTAGGAATCTGGTTACGAAGACTTGAAACACGTAACAAATATATTTTCTCTAAAGCATTATTTGTCCATTTTCTTTGTGAGATTGGTTATGGGTTTCAATGTCACGTCACTTCCGGGATATAATAAGATTTCGTTCACTTTATAAATTTAAGTTTTTAATTCGAGTTAAGATGTGATATTTTCTTAAGAGTTTTTAATTGTAGTAGAAAAAATTAAATGTGACATTTTTAAAAACTTTTTATTATAAAAAACTAAAATTGAAAACTTGAATCGGTGAAATGAATATGGCCTAATTCTTTCTGTGTGTTTATGCATTATGCAAAAGTGAAAAAACACTTAGAACAGAAAACTTATTTTTTCTGCCAAAAGAAAGGAAACAAGATTTTTTTTTTTTTTTAATTCTTCATATCATGTTTGTCTTATTTATAATTAAATGACAACCTTTAATTCCACCTTTTAGAAATAACTGTTATCCAATTAGAAAAGTTGCAACCTTTTATGTAATTTTAAAATACGAAATTACATTGTAACCTTTCGGAAACATAAAAAAGAAATTTAATTTTTTAATTTGAATTTTAAACTTAAATGAAAATGGAAAGAAAATAAACAGAAGAATGAGATGGGGGAAAATGAAAATGGAAAGGAAAAATGCGACAACCCAAGGCTTAGAATGGAGAAGATGGGGGTCGAGGAAAGAAAAATGAATAGAAGAATGAGACGGGGGAAAATGAAAATGGGAAGGAAAACGATTGTTGATCGTTTTCAGTTTTGTTGATTTTTTGGGAACAATTAGAAAACATTTGCAATTTTTGCTCAGGAAACACGGTGCCAAACGCGTATGTGAGAGCATTTTTATTTTTTAGTCTTTAAAAAATGTATAAAACGTTTTTTAAAATGCTTCCAAACAGGCATCGTGTGTCTTCTAAGTTGCTGACTTTTTCCACAAAGCAACAAAATTAGAGTAGTTGAGGAGTATTCCGTACCCAACAAAGCTTATAAAGCTTTGTAGTCCTCTTCCCAGCCTGCATGTTTTACGAAACTGTCAATGGATCTCGTCTTTCTTTCTTTCTATTTTTTTTTCCTTAGCTTTCAATTTTCATTATCATTATTATCATCATCATCATATTATTATTATTATTATTATTATTATTATTATTATTATTATTATTATTATTATTATTATTATTATTTTGTGGAACAGAAGAGATATTTTATCATACGTATTCTTGTCCAATCTTATTAACAAAAAAAAGATTCTTGTCCAAACTCATTGAAACATTACGTACGTCGGCAAGTGAAATATATAAATCATGGAGTTCACATGCACAGCCTTTTGTATATATCGCAGCATATATAATATGTCACACCCATTCAAACCAAAGAAATGAAGTCGCCAATGATGTTTAATATTTCCTCCAAATCAGATATAATATTACAGATTTTTCTGGCCCATAATCCATTTGGTAGTCCATTTATGTTTATAGATGATGCGTACATGGACCTAATTTAGAACAGTTGTACTGAATTTTTTTTTTTTATTTTTTTTTTTTTTTTTTTTTTTTTTTTTTTTTTTTTTATCATCGCAGAAATGTTTGACCTTCCTTCTGTGTTGCTATTGAGGTTGCTCTCTTGGGTATTATTAGTCTTCAATTAAAAAAAAAAAATCAGCTCTTTTTATGGAGATATATAGTACTTAATGACTTGAACATCTCATTATCGAGTTTGTTATGTCTAGATATTTTATTTTGCCCATGTAATGTTATATATGCCTAAGATCGTTTAGTCTAGCAGTATCAGAGAGTTTAGGTGGTAGAACTTTGTCGAAAAATTGTGGTTACTTCAAAATTTATCTATTAATGAGTATTATTGTTTTAGCCATAATATATTAATGAGACGGTTATAGTAAATTGAGTAGTTGGCAAAAAAATTAATAATTATTAATGAAATTCGATTCTTATCATGCCACATCGTTAAATTTTTACATTTAGACGTAATCATTAATAGAAATATAACTATTAAAAACTCACCATATATATAAACCATATAATATGGTGACCTTATTTCAAGATATATGAGAAAGAACAATTCTAGATAGAATTCCATGATATATGAGAAAGAACAATTCTAGATAGAATTCCATGATATATGAGAAAGAACAATTCTAGATAGAATTCCAAGTTAATTTGCTACACAACATTATTATAAGCTTGTTTAGGTAATCTTTACACATGCATAAAGAAATTCACGTGGACTATGATTATATATACGACGATAATCAAGAATAAAGTTTCTGTTAATCGCTTCGATTTAAATTTTTAGCTTTAGGTTTTTACAGTTAAAAACTCTAAAAAAATGTCACATTTAACTTTTTCTGTTACAGTTAAAAACTCTTAAAAAGTATCACACCTCAACTCAAATCCGCAAAGCGAATAAGGCCTAAATATGTAGTCAACGTGCCTAGCTCGTAATGTAACAGTGAATCCCGTGAATAAATTCAATGAAGGGATTCCAGAAGAACGCATGCACAAAGAAATGAACCCCCGTACATAAAATATAATTAATATATGTCCTTATTATGAGCCACGGCAAGACAATTAAATTAATCTTAGAACCTCCTGTGACTCAATAAATTATTTCATTCTTGCCAATCTATATATATATATATATATGTGTGTGTGTGTGTGTGTGTGTGTGTGTGGTATGGTATTTAAATTGCTTTGTTCCCATACCTAATCCAATGCTTAATTTCATAGAGAAATTTAATTTCTATAAATGCTAAACTTTTATTTTGCATGATATCTGCTTTAACAAAAGGGTCCAGAGGTACAAGCACTTGACATTGTTAACATCTTCATCTTCTTGATCGGTCCATAGGTACGTAGATTGTATCTCCTCATCATCTTTTCTAACTTTCTATAACAATTATTTTAAAATTTATTATTTATGTACGAATGTAAAGATCAGAAAACATATATGTTGACGGCAGAATCTCGCACACACCGGCCGGCCCACCAACCAGGTATTGTCCGCTCTGGGCCGCACCCGGCCCATGGGCCAGTCCCACATCGGTTGGAGACGGGAGCCTGGAGGTAAATAAATACCCGAAGGTAAATCCCTCTTACCAACTAGGGCCCTTTTAAGAAAGGACAAAACCGTGAGGGCTCAAAGCTTGGCCCATGGGCCGGGTGCGGCCCAGAGCGGACAATACCTGGTTGGTGGGCCGGCCGGTGTGTGCGAGATTCTGCCGTCAACAATATATATCTGACTAGTTACAACATTTATGCATGTCATGTGTTATGTAATATTTTTGCAGGTTTTAATTAGAATGGTACTGTTTAGAGGTTTAGTCAAGTTGATGGGAAATCTGAAGGGTAAATTGAGAGCTATGAGGAGTAAAAATCTGTACGTCAAAATTGGAAGAACTGAGAGCACAAGGATAGAGATGAGGCGCAGGAAAGCTCTGAAGTTAATAGCAAAGACTCTGAAGAATGCAGATTATATATAATTGGAGGAATAATAACTTAACAACTTGTACCAACTTCTCTAGGCTTTATTTCACTCATTAAAAAAAAAAAAAATCAACGCTTTAATTGTTTTCTCAATGTTCGTTTCACAATTTAATGGATCGAATACTAGTTTCCCTTTTTTGTTTTCCTTTGTTCTTATTAGCAACATGACAATTACTGGATTTTTTTTTCATCGGATGCAATGGTCTGTCTTTGTCTAGATTTTTCTTTGTTTTGTTTTGTTTCTTTTTTTTTTTTTTTTTTCAGTTGTGTGCAATTGTTGTTGTTGTTGTTGTTGTTGTTGTTGTTGTTGTTGTTGTTATTATTATTATTATTATTATTATTATTATTATTATTATTATTTTTTTGCGACCTGAATGTCTTAGTTTCTTTTGATGCCAATTATTACTCTTTCTCACCAATTTATTAAAAACAAAATAGCAATATGACAAGAACATGTAATTTGGTTTTAGGGAATCACTAGCACATCTTAATTAGATTGTACTAGCATAACTTCATCTGTGGCTTTCAAAATCCAGAAGAAAAGATTACGAATAAAGTAAGTTGTTGTACGGAAGAAATTATAGAACGGTTGCTTTTTTGTGATTGAATAATGAGATATATCTAACAGCGATCTTAATTAAATTACTTCAAAATTGTGTTAAGTCCGGTCTGTATTCTTAGTTAATTTGCATAGAAGGATGAAGCATCAGGAGAGATAAAAGAGAGTGAAAGGATGAGTGGAAATAGAGATGGCAAACGTGGCGGGCCGTAAATTTAAGACGGGAATATAATTAGGCCGAATTATGTTGAGGGGCTATCCCTATATCCCTCCCAATCTCAACATCATATTTGTTGTTGATGAAAATTTTAATAAGTTAACAAACAAAAAACTAGTTCAGCCTTTAATTCAATACAATTTTGAATGTTTCATGAAACAAACCAAGCTCTAAAAATGTGTTTATATATATATATATATATATATATATATATATTTAGCACTGAATAGTATATATCTAAATATGTATAATCACGGCGGTCGCGAGTGAGGAGTGTTCCCGATCTTATCCATGCCCTAACCCTGACTCAAGGACAAGAAATTATATTCATTCCCAAATCCTAACCCAATAAAACCCCATTGGCAATCCTCGTTCCTGTCCATTTAGGAGTGGGTCCCAGAAAACATATTAAATTAGATTAGGATTCTCTTATTCATGTATAAATATTGTATTCTCATTAATGTAAAATTATATCATCGTAATTTTTTAAAATCTAAATCTATTATAGCATCTGATCCTCCATGGCTACGCCTCTATTTTCTCCGAATTCCAATCTCTAGGCTATGCGCCTCTAAAAGCCAAAACAATGTGCCTCCAAACTTCAGTCAATGTGCCACCAATCTAGGTGGGAAAAGAAAATACAATCTTAGTATTTTTATGGGTTGTTTTGTAATGTACATATATTGAGACGTGTAATAAATATGATATTGTATTTTAGATTTTAGATGAGAGGTGGTTTTAGATAAGATCTACCGGAGAGAATTGAATAGAGTGAGGGCCACAAAATATTTATATAGGCGAGATTATACCTATACGTAGTTATTAATGGTCGTTTGTTTGTGCTTTTGTTTTCGTCCTCAAATTTTGTTTGGTACATGTGTACGTATGTACATCAAGAAATAAAAAATCTTAATCAAGAGCAGTAGAGCATAGATATTAGGTTTGCATAAAGAAAAGAGCAAATTTCAAACTTTCAGTCTGGGAGATTAAAAGCATTGGCTTTTCACGACACACTTGTGCCGTAAATTAATTTTGGGTTACAATTCTTTCATTAAAAAAAAAAAAAAAAAAAAAAAAAAAATACAAAAATGGTGTGTTACAGTTGAATGGCATTGAAACGCCCTTAATTCGCTATCAAGCCCGCTGATTAATGGACCCGTCAACGTAGAATAGTGATAACAATTTGTTTGTTGAAGTACTGGCAGCTTATGTAGTGTAACATTTTCCCAGACTTCATTGGTCCTTGTTATGCTAAAAAAAAAAATTGTCCTTACCTTATACTAGAAAAAATTAGTCCCATACACGTTTTGTTTTTGGAAAAGAGTACATAGAAATGAAGTATGTCTTACCTCCAAAAAAATAAACACTCTACTAGGAATCAGAAATCTACTCAATTTCCTTTTATAATTTTGAATTCCTAGTTATTAAACATGTCCCTATTTGCTGTAAAAGTTAAATATATGTATATATATATATATATATTGTTTAAAAGAAATATATCAATTAATTTTGACCACGAGTGTGATTTTTTTCATTGTTTATGGTTCAGAAGTATCAAATACATATATTTAAGCAAAGAGATAGTTATATATTGGTAAGACTTAGAGGTGTAGATTTATATATGGCAACAATATGAGTTGTGTTCATGTCGACTCATTTAACGACTCTGTTGATTTTGAATAATTGACCCACGTGTTCTATAGTGTTATAACTAATTTCAACCATTTGAATGTTAATTTACTTGATTTGTTTACCTATATTTTACTTTGCGTCAAACATACAGTATAATTTTTTTCTTTCATTTTGAGATTAATTAATTTAGTTAAAATTATTTTTTTTTACCAATTATATATATACATTTTATTTCTTTTTAATTAAAGCTTTGATAAACTAAATCAATTCGAGTTAATTTCATATCAATTTTATCAGCTAGTCAAATTTAAATCAGGTTGTCATACTATATATATTCCGAATGATCACCACTTTATTATTATTATTTTGTTAATGGAATGAACACCTCTATAAAAACGTAATAAGAATAGGTTTTAAGAAAAGAAAATTGGCCTGATAGAGCATTTTTCAATCAGAATTGCCATCCCAGTTATATATTGTGTGGCCTACCTAGGGAAGCGTAATCAATAAGAATACTTCCCTAGCTAGTACTGTGTTTTTTATCGACAAATTATCATTATGTGTAAATTGCCTTTTCAACGTTCTAATTGAAGCCGTAACTATGGTGACCACTAATTTTTTTAAGAAGTATTTTGAAACCAGTATTCTGCAACAAAAACATACGTTCCTCAGTCCACATTATGTTTCACGGACTCAGATTACTTGTCTAGTTTTAGTGTTTAAAATGATATCTAACAAATCAAACTATGTCATATCAGTTTAAAAAATTAAAATACTTATTAATTAATTTTTTTTCATGCTTTAATGTTTGAATCATTAAATAACCTGACAAAATATGATTAATTACACACCATTTGAAACATTAAAAATTAAACAGGTGATCATGAACATCTGTGACATGTTTCTATATTAGCCACAAACATCTGCGTGCATCGCCCTCGAATTGATCAAAATATAATTACTTAATTTATAGCACATATGGTAAATTGAAGCAATATTAATATAATTTACTCCAAAATTTCTCAAGTAAGTCAGATTCAATCAAGTAGCAATTTCCAGCTGAAAGTGTAATTTAAGGTTTAATTTAGCTTTCTTTATGAATTTAACACATATGTCATATAAGAGCTGATTTGAAAAATATAGTATTTCTTAGAGCAAGATGTTTAGAATTGTCTTGCGTTACGTCACTTATACTGCATATATTATAAGAAACATGCTGAATAAAGATCACATATTAATACGATCAATTAAGTTTGTTAAAAAAGAAATTATGATCAATTAGTATTTAGTTGCTCGGTTCTTAATTAATCCTATTTTTGGTATTTTTACGAAAATATACTCACAGAATTGACATTGTTCCTGTCAATATATAAACTCACTGTACAAAGTTACAGATAAAAGATAAGGTTAATTTGGCCATACAGGTAGCTTTCTGCTTTCGTCATACTAATGCTTTTTCTTGATAAAAAAAAATTGGCATCGTATGCCAATGCTTTGTTATCTGCATATGAAACTCTTGAAACATGTGTGGCTTGTCTAACGTCAAACGTCTACAACGACACACTGACAAATTAGTTAATAAAGTTTTAGAATATGGGCCCGTGCTCTCACTCACTTTTTTATTTATTTAATTTTCACTTACAATTTTACAAATGTTCCCCATCAAAATATATTTTCTATAAAAAGTGACCCTATTTATTTTCTTTCATGAATCTATTCCACTATCTTAAGTTATTTAATTAGTTTTCATACTTAATCTCTTATATAACCACTATTCTTTTAGTTGAATAATCTTAAACAATATTTGAACTCTTTTTTATTATCCACCTTTTTTCTTTCACGCTTTTATAAAAAGCTTTGTCTGATTTTGAATTAATACTATTTTAACAAAATAAGTGTGTTTTGATTAATTAAGATCTTAAGATCTCTCTTCTACTAAATTACTTAAAAGTAAGTTCAATGCCCACCTAGCTGTAAAAGGAAAAAAGAGATAAATATCTTTAAATATACATGGGTTTAAATTTTTATTTTTTATTTTTTATTAATATTTTTTTAATTAAATAACTATATTAATTAAAAAGAATATTAATAAAGAGTAAAAAATAAAAATACAAACTCATTCGCTCTAAGATAAGTTTAATAATTTTCACAGTGTTAAAGTGGCACCATTATTTCCAACGTTCCCTCCAACCCCGGGTCTATAAATACCGCACCCTTGGGTTCCCACAAGAGAAAACTCAATATAAGGAAAAGAGAAAATGAGTCCCTCACAAATGTTCTACATTCTAACTTGCTTTTCCCTTCAATTTCTATGTGACAGCTTTCTCAAGCTCAAGACCAGTACTTCTACTCTTCCCTTAACCATATGGAATTACATGGCTCCAACTCTAACCAACCTGAAATGGGCCTTTGACACCCTCCTCTACAGCCCGTTTTCTTTCTCTGCTCCCGATCGCCTCTACGACAACATTCAGAAAACCGGCACCGGGGAACTCATCCGAATAACCCGGTACGAGCGCAATCCCAAGGAAGGAGAGCAATACTGCTCCGCAGAAAATGCAGAGCAGTGTGCGGTTTGCCTCGCCCAGGTTGAAGAGGGAGAGGAAATAGGAGAGCTGAGATGTTCTCACGTTTTTCACCTGCTTTGCTTAGAAAGATGGGTTCAATTTAAACACATGACATGTCCCCTTTGCCGTGGCTCTCTAGCTGCTCCGCCGCTCAATGCTGCCGCCGCCGCCGGCGTAGCGGATTTTGGAGTTGAAGTTCTCTTCTTCAAGTTTTGCTCTTTCGGTTCTAATGATGATGAACGTGATTCATGGTGGCTGCGGTGATTAATAAAAATTAGAGTCGTACGTGTGTAGTTGATATGTAATAAGAACAAACAAACGTATGTAATATATGTAATGTATTAAATTGAGTGGGCTTAGTAAGATGGTGGAATTCTATCTTACAAAAATGAAAAAGGGAGAGGACTTTTCCTTGATCTGCGTAAGCAGAAAAAGGGAAAAGCGTATCAAACTTTCCATCTAGGCTCATCTTTTGCTATTAATAATTGGTTAGTAAGGATAATATAATTTTTGTTTGCTAATCGTGTAAGGATAATATTATTTGTGTACCAAATATTCTCTTATTCATTCCTTCTTCAAATCCGAGGGAATATTTTCGTCATGGGATGTTGAGGTTTGGCAGCTCCCAATCTTTTTTTTTGACAAAACGAACCCTAAAATATTTAAAAGGGTACAATATAGTTTCTTTTGTCAGATGCTATCTAAAAAGTAATTGCACAGTGCACGTGAGATATCACGTGACCCATATTTTTGGAGTATATGTATAAAATCACATGTTGTGAGATTTGTGCCACATTTTATCTCTCTCTCTCTCTCTCTCTCTCCCCTCGTCCCCATCCCTCTCTCCATCTACACCCCCGCCAAGGGCGGCGGTGGTGTCAGCAGAATCCACATCCATAGTTGCAGAGATCACGCCTTGCGTGGAGACCAAGATCAGTAATTATCGGAACTCATAGGATCTGATCGATGGTCAAGATTTCCTTCTAGAGAGGTCGTACTCATTTAGATTTGAACGGAGCGCGGCATCAGAGAGGATGATGCTGATGGAACTGGCGACGACGTCGCCATGAGGTACAGAGTAGTCTCCTCACCGTTCTAAATCTGAGTTATGTAGTCCATTTTGAGACTGATATGTGGTTTATCTGGAGCGGTTTCAAGGTGGACGAATCATGTTATAGTTCCATTAGTTAGATGAGTTCTCTTTAATACTGAATAAGAAATGTGTTTGTATTATCTGATCATATAAATATTTTTAACTCTAATTTTGTTTTGTATTTTAACCCTTTAATAACTTTTTAATGAACTTATGCTATTACCTTTAAAGAAAAAAAACATATTTTTGAAAAGATATATTTAAATGAATGTCACAAAATGCGTCTTAAATTGTCCTAAATAAATAAATAAATAAATAAATAATTCGTGAAAAATTATTTGACTTTTCAACCTCAGACGTTTATTCACGTTAACGTCAGATGGGTCCACTCTAAGTTCATCACTACACCAACTACTAGTGTAACTGTGGTCCTTATACTCTATTACTATCTGTTTAATTTATTAATTTAAATTTTTAATTTAAATTATGATATAATTTTATATAAATTTTTTTATTATAATAAAAAATTTAAATATAATTATTTTTAAATTTTTTTTTACTATAATAAACTTTAAATTCTAAATTTAAGTTAAAAAAATAAACGAATCTTGAATGTTTATGAGAAAAAGAAAATGTGGATGTAACTCCAGCAAGAAAAAACAATGTGGAAAAAATATGTGGTGATAGCGAGCTAACGTACGTCCGACTTAAACGAATTTAATGGGTTCGCTTGTATTATTGTCAATTTGTCACGCATTGACGATTACAGACGGAAATCTTGGCATTCAAATTGATTTTTTTAACAAGTTTAGGTCCATTTAATTCACTAATTTAAATTTTTAATTTGAGTTAAAATATAATTTTATATAGAATTTTTTACTGTAATAAAAAAGTTAAATGCAATTACTTTTTAGAGTTTTTTACTGTAATAAAATTTAAATTTTAAACTCAAATTGATAAAATAAACGGGATCTTAATCACAAAAAATGCGTGTACAAGAGAAAAAAAAATCCAAAACATAAAAAATGCAAGATTCTTAAAAAACACGAGGCTATAGATATAGTCTAATTGAATTGCAAGATGACGCGAGAAAGTGGGTGGAAAAATGCTTATAATTAGTGACTGATTTGAAGTACTCACATCGGGTGAGATTTGAAGTACTCAAATTCGATTAATTTTATGATAAAACTTGATATGTCGTGCAATTGCTTTTTTGTTTATTTGTTTATTTATTTATAATAAATGATAAGTGACCGGGGATAACTATATGAGAAATAATTTGAATAATTTAAATAAATTGATATTTAGGTGACGTTTATTTTAAGAGTTATGTTTAGTTTAGAATTATAATTTTTAGTTATGTTAGGCGCGTTTGTTTTTAATTTTGAAAATGTTTTTTTTTTTTTTACATTTTTCAATGAGAAAAAATTGAAAACGGAAGGAATATCGTGTTTGGAGAAAAATAGTACCAAAATAAAAAATAAAAATGTTTTTGTATTTTTTCTAAAAATTGATGCTTTTCTAAAAACGGATTAAAGTCGTTTTCATTTTTTTCATTTCTATTTTCTCCAGCGTACCTCCATTCCTCTCGCGCTTCTCTTCTCTCCCTCTTGCCGTTCTCTTCTCTCCCTCTTTGCCATTCTGATTGTCCAACATCACCAATAATCGTTTTCCTTTTTCCATTTTTATTTTCTCCGATCTCAATCCTTGGTTTATTTTCTTTCTTCGACTGTTGTCTCCCTGTTTCGCCGGTCTCCATGGTTCTAATCGTCCCTCTTTCTAAGATTTGAGAAGATTTCAAATTCTCAGTTAGGGATTTGTGTTTTGGAATTCTTAGTGGAATTATTAGAGGTTGGGTTCAAATTTCTGAGGACCAAAAAAATGAGAAAATGCTCTGATTTGTGGGATTTGTGTTCTGGATATTTCTTTGACGTTTGTTGATATCTGATGATTTGTTAATGTTGGTTGTGTGTTTTTTACTTGTTGTTTGCTAATATTGAGCTTTGGGGATTGGTTTATTGTTTGCCGTTGATTTTTGGAAAGTTTTGTGAAAAGCAAATTTGACGAGGCCATGATGGATCCATCATCAAATAAGTCAAAGATTCATTTATTTTCAATCAATTCATTTTACATGAAGCTTGTGGGTCCATGGATGTCTGTGTTATAATCCTTAGCCTTATTATCCTATAAACAAGCAACGACATATGTGGTTTATGGATGTTGTTTGCTGTTTTCTGTTTGCTGGTTTATGTGGTTCATGGATGCTGTTTGCTGTTTTCTGTTTGCTGGTTTATGTGGTGTTGATGAATTTTTTGTTCAAAATATTTGGTTGCTGTGAAACTGGAAAAAGGCATAAAAAAAAAAAGAAATGCACTCAGCCGGTTGTTCTTTATTCGGTAGGGTGAAAATTTCCACTTATCCATAAATTATGATTTACAATGTTTCAACTACTATTACATATTTTTAAAAATATAAAACTAAACGTTTTATACTGAAAATAATCTCTGAATAAAATTACCGAACACATTTTTAAAAATGATTCCTGTTTGAGATTGAAAACGTTTTCATTTTCATTTTCATACAAAAAACAAAATCATTTTAAAATGAGTTCCAAACGCACCCGTTATAATGTTTTTCTCTCATAAAAAATTTAAATTTTAAAAATCAGAATTATGAATCATGATTTTGAACCCATAAACCAAACGTCACCTTATTAATTGTATTATCCCATATAGTGGATTACACGTATCAAACAGTGAACATAAAAAGTGATAAACAAAATGACAGAAAGAGTGACGCAACATATCTCTACGTAAATTGCGTCTCTTTTTTCATTTTGTTTACTCTGATTTGGACTAACAAAGGTTATCATTGTTGTGGTACATACTTTTGGTGTTTATATATATTGAAGCCTCGTTTATTTCACCGATTCGAGTTTTCAGTTCTAGGTTTCTACAGTAAAAAGCTCTCAGAAAATGTCACATCTAACTTTTTCTGCTACAGTAAAAAGCTCTCAGAAAATATCACATTTCAACTCGAATCCGCAAAGTGAACGAGGCCTGAGATGGTCCCATGATTTTTTTTTTGTTAGTATTTCTATTTTAAAATAAACAAACTAAAAAAGATTAGAGCATCTCTGAGGGATGTCTCTAAATTTTAGCTAAATTCTAATTAAAATGACTAGAAATTATTTTAACTAGTAACTTTTTAGCGAGTCACTTCAATCATACTCTCTATTTTAGCCACATGTAGATTATTTTAATATTTTTTTGAGTTTAAAATATAAATAACTTTTTTTTTAACTTTTACTTTATGTCAAAACAAAGAATAAAATAATAAAAAGAACAAATAACTAGCCACTTCTTGCTAGCTATATTTAGCTAATAAAAAATGTTTTAACCAAAAAAGCTAATCATTTAGCTAATAATTAGAGTGGATAAAAATTAAAAAAAAAACTAAATTATTAATTATTTTAACTAAAAACATGAAATGATTAACATAGTTTGAGTTACTCTTATATGAACACGTTTAACCCCCTCTTAAACCTCGTTAAAACCCTTCGCTGAAAAAACTCAAGTGAAAAAATCAATCTAGCTAAGATAGAAAATTTGTATGATCTCCGAAAAGCAACAACCAAAATGAAACTCCGAATGATATTTTCAATGACATAATCGTAATTTCAGCTCTTAAAAAAAATCTTAATTTCAGTAGTTGATAATGTCCTTAATCACCAAATTATGAACAAATATTGGCATTGAATGCCGCGACAAATTATAATATTGTTGACTATTTTTGCGATTAAATCCTTTCCCACCTTGAGTAGTACTAGCTCAATTCATGCATATTCTTGCAACTTGAAAGAGTAATTATAGAAGCTTCAAGCTCTTAGACGACTAGTATAGCTCTTCTAATACTTTCACTGCAACCCACAGACTCAAACATAGAAAATATTTAATTAGAATGAGTGCCATCTATAGGAATCGGATCTGAATTTGACGATAGAAATTCTCAACTTAGACATGCTCATTTCATGCCATTGTTTCACCATTAAGCACTGGACATGCATGGAGATTGATCTTGAGCCCAATAGTATGTCTCATATATTGGTAATCATCGTAGAGAATTAAGCAGCATCGTTTGCTATAATTAGTGTTAGATATGTTTTACCGCCGATGATTGATTATATTTCTCGGATTCAGCACGTTTAATTAATCAAGCAGAAAAATAAAAAAATAAAGTAAAGTACGTCAAAAATTAATATCGCGGTTCGGTTAAACAATCTAAATATTAGTAGTCTGTGAACAATCTTAATAATTAGTACTCTCTGAATCTGTCTGGTTGGAATTACTATACTTATCAATAATTTAAACCTCACGAGTATTAATTATTAGAGTACTTTTATACTTTTGTTAGTCTCCCAATTAGTCTGACCACATGATAATTATAGGATAATTAGCAGTACTGCTAGTCCCTCAATAGTGAACATAATGACATTTTGTCACTTAATTTTTAATGTTGGCTTATTAGTCAGTACTAGACTTTACACTTTTTTAACAATTTTGGTTCCTAATATTTAAATTGACGAGTGATTTTTAAAATTTAACAAAAATAATCAAGTGTCTTATCACATTTATGTAAGAGAGTTACATTAATATATAAAATTATTTGTTACTGTTAAAACTTGTTGAAAATTATAACATTTTGCACTCACTGAAACTATTAATATAAAATTTTCAGTTCTTTGTGTAATACGAAAAGTACAACGGTCAAAAATAAAAAATATAAACCTCGTTAATTTTACTGATTTTAGTTTTTAATTTTACGTTTCTACAATTAAAAACTCTAAAAAAAATGTCATATTTAATTTTTTCTACTACAGTTACAAATTCTTAAAAAAAAAAAATCACATTTTAACTCAAATTAAAAACTCAAATTTGCAAGAGGCGGTAGTGATTATATGTCAAAATTAAAAATTAAAGAATCAAAATGTTATTATGCTCAGGGACTAGCAGAACTTTCGGTAATGGTTCCTCAACAAGGCCCATATTTATATGCCTCAAAGTGTACAACAAGCAGGTAATTATACAGTTTAAAGGTAGGCCAATTTAAATTTAATCGTGAAGAATAGTGGGAGCGTCTATGGCCACGCAAATCCTGTGGTTCTCACCCATCAATGGGGTTTAATCACCTGTTGATTGTCGTCGGTCGACAAAAAATAATTTTGTTACTAAATTGTCATTCTTATTGACAAAGGACTCTCCCTTGCATTAATTGTAATTTTTATTTTCTAAAATCGCTATCAAGCAAAACATTACTACGTTGAATGCCTAAGCGCATGGGAAATAGTTAGGGAGATTGGTTCTCTTCCCTCACACTTAAACGTGATCATGTTTTTATCCATACATACTTAAAAAGAGTTAAAAGATTTAACTTTTAAAGAGGCTACGTAATAGCCTCAATAAAGACCACATATTAGCCTCTACTTTCCTTTTCTTTTATTTTTTGATTCTCTTTATTTTTCTTTCTCTTTTTTTTTTTTTTTTTAGATTTTTTTTTCTTCTCTCTTTATCTTTTTCTTTTCCTATCTATTGCCTTCTTTTAATTTTCTCCCACCATTGCCTACCTATTGTCTATTGCCTTTAGCAGTAAGTAAATTTTTTTTTTTTCATTCACTAAGTGCGAATTAATTTTTAAATAAAGACGAACGAAACATAATATGAAACATATAAATATTTCATTTGTCTCTTTATAAAAAAGATCTTATATTTATAATCATGACTGATTGAAACATATTTGCCAAATTTAAAATGTGCATTTTGATCCTTTTATTTTTTTTGTTCATTTTAAATCTTGTGTTTTCTAATTATGCCTTATTAAACTTTACCCCCTAATATGCTCTCATTTAAATAGTTTCAAATATGTGTTTGCCTAAACATTTTTGTTGTTGTTAATATATATTTTTTTAAATTGTATGTGTCTAAAAGATATAGGCCTTGTTCACTTTGTTGTTAATATATATTTTTTTAAATTGTATGTGTCTAAAAGATATAATCTCACGCTCGTAGCGCGTCTCAATTGGTTAAAGAAAATGTTGCAATTGCCTTGCATCTACATGTGGAGATATGCCAGTGACGCATAGTTGAGCGGAGTTGCTTCTCTTCGGAGCCGAATATCATTTCTGGTAACTAATAGTAGTATTACTATATTTAAGGGTGGTAAATTGTGTTAATGGGTCGTGTTCGTATCTAATTCATTTATTAATTATGTTAGAGAATATCAACTCAAAGATGATCTATTATTAAACGTGTCTAAAATGTCAATCCCAAACACGATCCGTTTATTAATTGCGTTAATTGTGTCAACCCACGAAACCTATTTAAGTTAATATATTGATTAAATAATTGAAATAATTAGAATTAATTTAACACGATTATAGCATGTTTAACAGTATTATTTATCTGTGTCTTTTGGCTTTTTAAGAAAATAAGTAAAATTTATCTAAAAATTTTGAAATTCATGTTAGGTTTATTTAATACATTATATAAACTTTTATATTATATCATATATCATTAATTTACAAATGACACATAAAATTAATCATGTTGATTCAAGTCACTTTGTGTTAAAAGGTTAATTCTAATCTAATTTGTGATTTGTTAATCATGTTAATTGTATCAACGTGATAATTACACAAACCCATCTGTAGCCTAAACTTGCTAATTATATGCAGGTTTTGAATTATATTGTCGTGTTATGACCTAAATTGTCATCTCATATTGTATGGCCCTAATAAAGTATTGATAAGTAACTAGATGTTTCTTTTTTGGTGATGATGATAGAGTTGAACTTATATTAATATAATATAATATCTACGTATCCTTTCTTCAAATAAAAAAAAGAGTAAATCATATTGTTGCATTCTAAACTATTTGCTTTTATATATTGGATCTTGAACTTTTAATTTTAATAAATAAACACTAAACTATTAAATTAAATAAACAGTTTAAAGTATGAGATTCACATGAAAAGTAATGGTGATTATTTTTTAAACGATGTCACGTATAAATCTATTGTCTCGAATTATCAATTTGTGATACTAATTTCGTAAGCTGGAACACGATTAAGATTTCGAACATGATTGTATGAACTTGGGATTTATTTATGATAAATTGAGTATGTTTTGTTGATTTAGAAAATTATTATAGGTAATTTTATTTTTCATTTACACGAGTTGATATTCGTGACATGTTCCCGTTCGAGTCACATGGAGCTTAACTTTATTTTGTGATATTGATTTTTGTTCTATGGATGAACAAAATAAAAATTATGTTTTGTTCTTATTACTTTAACAAAATTAAGAGTATAAATTAAAATGATGGAGTGGTATGTTTTAGGCTCAGATTTAGTTGTTTTAGAAAAAATGAACAATTTACCCTTAAGAATGCATGAGTCTTGACTATTACTCTTTACTTTTGATAAATATCCTTTTTATAGTATAATTATTTGACTAAAAAAGTTATAAATTAAGAATAAATGGTAAAAATCGTAACTCGTGCACTTTCAAAGAGTATTTGTCAAGATTACCCTTAATTTTAACAGAAGATAGAAAGGAGTTCAAGTCCAAGTTAATAGAAAAACCCAAAATGGTTAAATGACTAATTTGTAATTAAAATGTGATGAGGTTTAAAAAAAAAAAAGAGAAAAAAAAAACAAATAGAGAAAAAACTGAGCGTACGTTTTCTCAGGAAGTCAGAATTAGGCCTGACTTCTCCACCCCCATACGTTTTCTTCATGCAGCCCTTCACCATTTCTCTATTCTCTCATCTTCTTAAACCCACTTATTCTTTCTTCCTCTCTCACACCAACAACCCTAGCCTCCTATTCCTTTCCAAACCCTTAAAAATTCCAATCCCGTAATTAGGATTAGGGCTCAAGAAAATCCCTCAAATTCCCATTAAAACTTAAGGTTTTGAAGAAACTTGGAGCCTAAGGTCTATATAAACAAAGCTATGCTTTTAAACCATATTTTGACTCCTAAATTTGAGATTTTAGTGGTCTTTTGTGTAACAAGCACGCTTAAGGCTTTGATTAAAGAAATACCTCCTATTGAGATAGACTTTTGAGCTTTGGAGAACAAATCACCAAGCTCCATAAAGAGGGAACATCAGCAACACGACATAGAAAAATTTCTAGTCAGACCAAGAAGTCCACACAATAAGGAAGTATATAAACGACCTTAAGCCAGTGATTGAAAACTAGCATCAAATAACAAAACAAAAGGGGGTTGTGTAGGGAAACCATCGCCCTTATTATATACACATAAGCTTTGACACAAAAACTAGAGATAACCGAAGAGATAAAGCCAACAATAATGAGTCTCTCAACGCTGGAAATTTGAGAAGAACGGCACATAAAGCACTAGAAATTAACTTGGAGACGTGTGGGGCACGCATGCCTTTGCCGACCGGCGGTGATTGACACATACACCGGAGCACCTTCTTCGCCTCTCTCCCTCTATCTAGTTCTCAAAGTTTCAAGGGGATCCAACAGCGAACACTTCTTAAATCTATGGTAAAAGATCGGCGGCTTCTTCCCTTTAAACAACTCCATTTTAATGGCTATCCACACTTCTGTCGACACGAACTCGTCTCTGCAGGTAACTACTACGGTTTTTCCGTCAAGATTTCGAGGCCAACAGCTCAACGAAAATTCAAACCACTGACTCCAAAACTTAAACTCTTGTGAAACTCTCATACCCTCTCTCACTAACTCCCTCTAACCCAAGTATTATGTTTTCATGTATGAATTGACGTAATAAACTCTTAACACTTACTAACAATGGATATGTATGAATTGACTCTTTTTACATTGGGCATGCTAATATTGATCATTCTAGAAAAAATGAAAAAAAAAATATCAAAACACAGACACTGACACACACACTACAAGAAATTTCATTATCAATAGCTTACTAAAAACACTATTAAATACTACCAATAGTATTTTATGAACCGTTAGGACATCATGAGCTATTAAAAGTCGGTAGGAAAACTAGCGTTCTGGGAGCGCTATCAGAAACGCTACAGAATTAAGATCTTATAGCACTTTAGACATGTTATTTTCTGCCTGTTACAGCTATTTAGCCTATTATGGTACAGATCAATAACTTTTCTCCCTTGTTATGTGCATACTCCTATAACTTTTTAAAATTATTATTGACTATCCTTTTGAATTCATTCAAATAGATGGTGATTCTGAGCAACATCTTATATCCAAATAGGACCATTCAAATTAAAACATAAAACATTCATTGTAATAGACATATGATCAACATCTACCAAGCATCCAAATAAGATGTCTACAACATAAGTCACACTATCTGTTCATGACCTTAAGGATTTGGATTATTATGGTTTTTTTTTTTTGGTTTAGTCATAGAACATGGAGCCTTTTAGATTTCACAAGTCTTGTTCCATTATTTGTTTGCCAATGTTCTATAGAAAAATGAGAGCATTCTTTGGTATGGTGATGAAAAAGATATATGTATTAAGTGTGTTATCTTTTTTTGTTTGCTCAGTTATTATAATTATGTTAGACTAAATTTTATTTCTTAGTTACAAATGTGATAATTTATTTAGCATTATGTTACTTATGAAGTGGATTGATGATGTTAGTGTTGGTTGCCGAATCGAATTCGACGGCGGAAACGCAGCGGAATAGCGGATCGTGTATCACAAAAATTTTCATAAAACTTTTGAGATACTCTATAGATTATATTAATTTATGCATCAATAAATTAATCTCATTAATTTATAAGATTCAAGGATCAACCGAAAAAATACCTTGTAGCCGACTCGGATGATATCTTGATTTTCTTTGACCACGAACAGTCCAAGCTCCAAGCTTTGTGTTTAGAACACCAAAGTCTTCCACGTCAATTCCTTGATTCCACGTAGACGTGTGTGTGGGCACACGTGAGACAAAATAGGTTTCAAACACTCGAATTTCCACAAACACCAACGCATGCACGATGTGGAATTTTTGGAGAAAATATTTTCTCTCTTTTGCTATGAGGAATTTCGGCCAAAGACTAGGGAACTAGGGCTGAAAGTGATTTCAAAAATTGTCCTACAATTTTCCATTTATCTCATATTTAAAGAGAAGAAGTCAAACTTCAAAATAGGATCAAATCCTTATCTCCAATTTTTGAATTTTGGAACAAAAATCCTTCCCCTTATCCCTTTGATGGCCGGCCACCCCTAGGGTTTTATCCCTTTGTGTGGCACCTAAATAAGATAAGGAAGGAAGATATTTTATCCATTATCCAAGTAGTTCAATTTTAATTCATTCAAATTGAATTTAAGTCAAACTTAAATTAATTTGAATTCTAAATTGAACAACTTATCAAATAAGTTTAAATGGATAAATCTAGATATGTTCAAATTCAAATTTAAATAATCTAATTATTTAAATAATAATTAATTCATAATTAATTATTCTTGAGTATTTAATTTTAGAATTCCGTAATTCTAAAATTCCCATTTTGCCCTTTTGTGTCGGTAGAATTACAAGGACGACGGGGACTAATGGACCTATAATTACGAGCTCCAATAAAATTAATAATTAATTAAACACTTTAATTAATTAATTAATTCTATTAATTCCAATAGTTACTCCACTATAAACTTGGAATTGCACTCTCGAATTATAGACATTAATTACTTCTAAACCGTGAAGTGTCCATTTGATATAGTCATTGCATATAGATTGATCCTCCATAAATAATTCATAATTAGAGTCGGGTAGAATCATTAACCTCTCTAATTACATCTTTATCCTTGAGTACCATTGATTCTCTAATGGATAGTGATTCAAAAACACATTCATGAACCGTAGCGCTCTTACTAATCCAAGTACCGAATCAACACTCAAGAGAATTATTTATCTCGCTTCTTTCTCAAGAAGGAATGGATTCCATCTCGTATAATAACATTCCCACTACCTATTTCATTATGTCTCCAAAATACAAGGAATAGGATTCGTGGTCTCGGAATCCGTCTCGAGTAAAAATCAAAAGACATAAATCCATAAATAGGAGTTTGTTAAGAACTCGGGATTAAGATCATTCTCAGATATGACCATCGGTAGACTCAATTAGAATTTCTATGCTTAACGGAAATTATTAGAAATTCATATTGTGTCTCAAGGCCATGTTCCACATAATCTCATTATGCGAAATACACTCATTCAATATCTCGCCATATTAATAAAGTCATGGATAACACCGCTCCATTCTAAATGGGAATGACATGTATTAATAATGTTTTAATTAAAGATTCTGAACTTTAATTAAATTCATTATGAATAGATTACTTTTGATTATTATCCTTAAACATTATCCTCTTGTATATAACACTTATATACCATGTTTAAGGTTACATAAATAATCAAGGAATTTTATTTGATATTCATAAAATATTCATAAATATATGCACATAAAATGATGAATAAACTATTTTATTAAATAAATAATAAATATCCTTTTACATCTCATGCTTTCAGGACACTATTCCCAACAGTTAGGATGCTTGATAAAGATTGAGTGGGTGCGTGATAACATGTGAGCAAGATTGGAATTTAGTTTTTGTTTGTCTTGGTCATTGTAGTTATAGAAATCTTAGTGTTGACCTTTTTCTTTATAGACTTACTAAGAAGTATATGCAAAGCGCTCAGAAATTGTCTAGTGCATCATTGAAGCCATGTTTCCTCTAACTCACTGCAAAACATATGTGGATGTGGCTATGTAGTTGTGAATGGTGTAACAAGTCCTTGCTTTATTTATAGGTTAAATAGTGGAAGTTTTAGTTGAGTTTGATTATTGTTTTGATAGTGGATCACTTTCTTACAGGTTAAACAGTGGAGATGACTTTTTTGTTGAAGCATTTTGTTAAGATGGAAGGATTTACTTCACCATTTCATTTAGCTAGACGTTTTGGATACTTTGATATCTCTAGCTATTCCTTTGTTTTCTTTACTTGTTTTGCATGTTAAGGTTTTGGACATTGTATGACTTATGTTGTAGACGTAATTTTATTGCCAACTTGGTAGATACTGATAATAATTGATATGTTAAATGTTTTTATGCTTTAATTTGAAGGTTCCTATTTAGATATAACATGTTGCTCGGAATGTTCAAAAGGATATCAATAATAATTTTAAAAAGCTACAAGAGTATAAACATGACAAGGTAAGAAAGCTATTAATTTGTATCGTAACCATGCTAAATAGCTGTAAGAGGTTAAAAATAACTTGTCTTGAATGCTGTAATACCCCAATTCTATAACGTTTTCCATAATGCTCCTAGAACGCTATTTTTTCTTAGGACTTTTAATAGCGTCTGATGTCTTAGCGCTCCATAAAATGCTATTACTAGTGCTTAATAGCGTTTTTAGTCAACTACTGATACTGATATTTGTTGTAGTCAACATATCTATTTTTTTGTGATAATTATAAAAAATTTAAAATCTTTAAAAGTAACTTTTTAACTTTTACGTAATTTGAAAACGACAATATTGTAATTATTAAATAAAATTAATTCAACCTATTAATTATCAACCAATAACAACTACATGTCTAATTTACCATTAAAAGTTACTTAACGAGTAGCTATCTACTTAAATGGAAATCGACTCGTGCATTTTTTTTTTATTTGTCTCCTTTAATGCTTCCCTAATAATTTCATGTCATGTCAATTAAAATTTTATATTATGTAATTAAAAAATCATGATAATTAGCTGAAGTGGCATGATTTTATATAAGGTGGGAAAATTGAAATACGAATAAGAGAACATAAAAAAAAGACATGTGAGCTCAATCTCTCAAATGTCACATACACTGCATTAAAACAGACTATAAACTGCAAATATCAATTCTTATTGCAGTATTGAATTAGAAATCAATTCATGACTTCCACCGTGTAGTCTTTCTTTCCATAATCAGACACGTAAGAATGAAGAACAAAGAAGAGGATGGTATGCAGAAGTACAACACTAACTATTTTTAGAAGGGAAAAAGTAAAACAATTTTTAGTGATGTTTTGTTGTCTTGTCTTCAACTAAGAAAGATAAAGTTATAGAATTAAATAAAGAAATAAAGAAAAATAGAAATAATAATAATAAAACAACCGATGTTTCCCCACCTCCTTTATAACCTATCTTTAATTGTGAATATCTTATATCTTATCTTATAGATATACAAGAAGAAGGGATAGATTGTTTTGAGGTTTTGCACTTAATTGCTTGGTTAATTCTTCTTCTTCGTCTTCCCTTCTTCTTCTTCTTCTTCTTCTTTTTTTTTTTTTTTTTTTTTTTTTTTTTTTTTTTTTTTTTTTAAATCTTGTATTTAGAATGGATGAAGTTGTTTTTTTTTTTTTTTTTTTTTTTTTTAAATTCTTCGCACTACGTTTTTTAGCGCCGTGGCTCTACTGCACAAGCATCAAGGCTCTCTGGTTCCAAGTTTTGGTACTGTAAAATGACTACTTTTAGAGCTTAGGCGCTACTCTTTAAGGCTGAAGGGCTCCAATTTCAATTTACCTCGGAAAACTCTTCCAAAACTTGCCCACACACTCCAAATTATGCTAACCTAAAAAGCAAATTAAAAATACGTAAAATACTACTAAAATCACTCTAAAACCAACAAACATTCAATTTGAAGTACTAAATTTTAAGCACAAATCCGATGTATTACAATTTTGCCCGTTAACCTATTTATCTGTGGGAACCCGCATTAAATGCTGGGGGTGGGGGCGGGGTGGAAGGAATCTGCTTTAAACGGATCCGAATTGTAAACGAGTTAAAATTTTATAGTGAGTGTTTTTGTTCGTGGGGCGTGTTCGCGACCCGCCCCAATCTGCCATGTTGCCATTCCTAAGTGTATTTCACATCTATCTTGGTTTCTACACTCCCGTGTACACCCTTTAGTTTTTGTCCTTGTTTTCTAAGTAAGACATTATGAGTAGATGAATAAAATAGTAATCGAAAAAAGCTTTCATTTTCATCTACCAAACAACACAAGAAAAAACTAATCCTTTTCTATCATTCCAATTTTCATCTCTTACATTTTCCTTTTCCATTAATTTTTCTCTAACGGAGTGAAGCCTGTTTAGCACGGAAACAGTACTAGCAGAAACTGAAGCCTGTTTAGCAGACATATATAGCGGTACTGGGTCTTGCACTTTCCCTCGCAGTCTTGCTGATCAGCTTGATATTACCGCGACACTACTTGGTCCTTTCGATTAGGCCGGCTGCATTGAAATCAAAAACAATATTACCAAAAAGTGGGGGAAGAGAAAAGAAAGGAAAAAAAAGAATGCCACAATATTTGACTTCAACTTTGTCGTCAAATTAAATTGAACATATTATACAAAATAAAACAAATTTATTTAAGAGGAACCTGAGTTGAAAGTTAGATTTTTGAATTAATTAATAGTGCAACATAAAAAGGAGATCTCGATTATAAGATCTAAAATGAATTTTTTGCTAAGTATGTTAGATCTGTATTAGAAACCATTTCTTCTGCATACTTTGATTTTATCAAAATCATACGGTAAAAAATGTATACTAACATCAAGACTCATATAAAAAAGTACTAATTCTAACACCCTTCTACACTGCTGTTTAAGTAATTATTTAGTTACGCACAAATATGTGTATATGAGTGTGTGTGTGTGTGTGTGTGTGTGTGTTATTGTATTAATAAGATTCTTTTTCAACGCGTCACCTTTTCTATGAATTATTATATCATGTTGCATTCCACTTGTGTTTATAATTACACCTCGTATTCCTTTCAAAAAAATAAATACACCTTGCACTAATTGGCTCCTCGACCACTAAACAAAATCACCAAAACCATGAGCCCCTCGCAGATTTTCTCCAATATTATTCTTGCTCGCTTGTCGCATCAAATTTCTTCGGCTTTATCAACCTTATCACCATCCTTCTTCCTTCAACAATGTGGACATACTTAACTCTACTCATAACCCGTATCAAATGCGCATCTGATGTCCTCCTTTACCACCAGTTCTCTTTCTCTACGCGTCGCCTACATAACATTCTTGAAACCGGTCCTGAAGGGCTCATCCAAATAACCCGGTTCAAGCACGAGAAGGAGGAATTCCGCGTTAATGTCTGCGCCGTGTGCCTCGGCGAAGTTGAAGAAGGAGAAGAGATCAGAGAGCTGAGATGTTCTCACGTTTTTCACCAGCTTTGTTTAGAAAGATGGATTCGATTTAAACACACGACATGTCCCCTTTGTCATGGCTCTCTAGCTCCGCCGCTAAGTGCGGTCGCCGGAGAGCAAGCGGGTTTCGGAGTTGAAGTTGTGTTCTTCAAGTTTTGCTCTTTTGGTTCTAATATTGATGACGTACGTGATACTTGGTGGCTGCGTTAATTAATAAGTGTTAGAGTCGTGTATGTAATTAGTATATGTAATAATATGCCCTAATTATAAAATCGCGTGTATAATATGTAACAAAGCAGATTTGATATAGTAGTATAGGAAGTAAGAAGAGAGTAGAAAGTAATTAAGATGGGAGAAATACAGAGAATTTTCGAGTACGCGAGGAAATCGTGTGTATATATAATATTTAACAAAGCAGTAATATTGTCTAATGTGTGATTTTTAGCTCCAATATTTTTAGGTTATGTATTTGATTCTCTTGTGTTCAAATAGTCAAATTACTGGAAAAAAAAAAAGGAGGAAATCACTATGGAATTTTCTTTAGCACTATTTATTGCAGAAATGACGTACAAAAGTGATATAAATAGCATTTTACTTGCATAATTATTAATCTCTTGAAACAACTAATTAATTTTTTAGTTTTTCACCCTAATACCTTTCTAGTTTTCTTTTCAATCATCAAACAAATCTAGAGGATGAGTTTAGATAATCAGGAATTTTGGATTGCAATTGATTGCCTTTTCATCCAAATAACATCAATTAATTATATCATAAATATCTAATATCTATGTAAACTTCTTTTTTTCTTCTTTTTCTTTTCAGTGACATTTGTTGAAAAGTGGCATTTTGCCTAACAACTTTCATATGTAAACTTTTGGGATCTAATGATAACTACATATCTATGTATATTACATTACATCATATTTTCTGATGGGATTTACATATCACTAAAGAAAATGATCTATTATAGAATTTAATTTTTGCACGAGATCCAAATTATTTGAACCATAAGATATGCATTGATGAGTAGTTGTATGTATAATTTAACGATAACTTCACGCCTTGTGATTCTATTATATAAAGTGTTAGATCAGTTCTACTAGTCAGGGAAAAAAAAAGAAGAAGAAAATATGCACTGATATTGAGAGGGAATACAAGACATTCCAAATATAAAGCGACAAGGTCGAGAAGTATCTTCAAAAACACCTACTAAATTTTATAATATGAGTTTTGGATTCTCATCCATTACTGCAGGTATTGTCTATTAAGAGTAGATATTCGAGTAGATATTCCCAGATATATATTGTGATTTATCGGCAATGCGTTGACGAGATATGATGAATCCAAAACCTTCCAAAGTAACATAATTAAAACAATATTAAGAATCTTTTATTTTATTTTTGTATGATTGTATCCACAAGGCAACTAAGATTGGGCCGCCTAACTTACTGAAAGTGGAAAGAAAAAAGGTTTTACACACAGCGTGTGTTGGTTCAAGGGAAATATAATTATCTTCTCAAATCCGGTGGCCCCAATATCCTTTGTCTCTTCAATATTAGAAAACTGACAGCCACTTAATCACTTATTAGCCTGATCAGTTCGGTTTGCATTTTGAATCACAATTCAAATTTTTTTGTTGCAGTATTTTTTTTGTTATAAATATTTAAATTTCTATTCTAATCCATGAGCCAAACCAATCCTGAATAAAATAAGTGCACTTCCATTTATATATTCTGATCATGTTTAGTAGCTTGTATTGTGTTGTATTGTCTAAAGTGTATTGTATTGTGTTGTATTATTATAATACAATACGGTGTTTGGTGTCAAGACGTATTGTATGAGGGGTCAAAATGTAAAATTTTAATAATTTTAGGGTCCAATTATAATTTTTCAAAAGTTTTAAGGTCAAAATATATTTTTTTTCAAAAGTTTTGGGGTCAAAAGATATTTAATAAAAATTTTGGGGTCAAAGTATAATTTTACAAAAGTTTTGGGCTCAAAATGTAATTTTTAAAAGTTTTAGGGTCAAAATGTAGTTCTTAATAAATATAAATTTTCATTGTGCCCTTTAAATTTTTCAGCAATTATAAGCTCTGTCATGAACATATGTCGGCCCGACTCCGATCTCTAGTCGTGTCCAACCCGAATTATTGATCCACTATAAATAAATACAATATAATACATTGAAAATGAGTCATATTCAATAATACGATATAGACCGTATTAATTTATCGTTTATATTAGCTCATACAATATGATAATTACACTAAACATTATATAATTATATTATTATACAATACGGTGCTCTAATACAGTCAAACAAAAATGTCCTCAATAGTTAGATGACATACGACTCAAAGACGTGAAAAAAAAAAAAAAATAAAGCGCTTAGTTAAAAGAGGTGAAAACAAGTACTGAACAAAGGCTGCATGTGCAACATTTTCGTCGGATCAACACCTGAGAAGCAAAATCTTCAAAGGAATTAAATTGGATTAAGTTGTGGATAGTGTATGTCGAGCAATACTTATGGCCAAAGTGTTTTTTTTTTTTTTTTTTTTTTTTTTTTTTTTTTTTTTGCACTTTGTATATGTGGATATTGTATATGTGGAGCAATATTCATAGCCGAAGTTTTTTTTTTTTTTTTTCCTCTCTTTTTAACGAAGAAAGGTAAGATAATCATTAATCGTAATAAATAAAAATTGTATCTCAATTAAGTTGTCACCTCTATTCAATCTTACCCTCCTATATAAATGTGTGTGTATATATATATATATATATATATCAATCCTGCAGCCAATATAATCATGAAAAGAAACAAATACAACAATTAGAAAAATATCCATTCCTTTCCTTGAAAATAAGTTTTCATGCCATGATCTGCAAATAAAGATATCTTCATTGGAATGCACCTCACAAGGGAACAGAAATAATTTTATACAGTTGATTGATTGGTTATGTAACGACCCTGCTGAGTGGTCATCACTAAAATTAACTTTAACGTATACATTCTGAAACTTCTTAAAATTTAAGGGGCATTTTTTTTAAATGCTATATAGAATAGTATAGCATTTTTTTTAAAAAAAAGCTATAGCAAATGCTGTAACATTCTGAAACAAGATGTTATAAAAAAATACTATAACATTCTGAGCATAAGTTCTCTTAAAAAACTATATCATTCATTTTCTGTAACATTCTGAAACGAGATGCTATAACGAATGTTGTAATATTTTGAGCATAAGTTTGTAAAACTATATCATTCATTTTTATATAGAATGCTATATTTTTTTTAAAAACTTACTGTAACGACATAAATTCTAGTTTCCACTTTTGAACATAGTAAAGTGTTTATACTTCAAAAATAATTCCTTTTCTAAAGCATAAATTTACACATAGGTATATTTTTGCTTCTCAAACTCCTACTAGCTTACGCAAACTTCACAATCATACTACAAACTTTCAAAACACAGGTTCATAGACATATTCAACAAAATCTATTTAGAACTTTAAACTATTGTGGAAATAAATGTGTGCAATATCCATTCCCCGACCTCCACTCCACTCGTATGTTGTCTCACCATCAGTCCATCAAGCATTATGTGCAAGTTGCTTACCTACAATATAAATACTCTGAAATGAGCTTTCGCTCAACAAGTAGGAACTATTACTCGTAAAATAACTGAAAGTTCACATGAATGGTATGCATGAACTTATTATGATGAATTATGATTTCTTATCATAGATTTATTATCTTATCTTATCTTTCTTACTAATGGGCCCGAATACTCATACTATTACACGCGATATACAGGACGTGAGGGTTCATAAGGCCCCCATCGACTCCATAATTAAAACTGAACTGTATACCTCACTTGGGCCAGAGTACCTCTCATCTAGAAGGCTCTGAATTACCTCTCAACTAGGAGGTTCTGAAGCTGGATTACCTCTCAACTAGGAGGCTAGTACCGCACTCAACTGAAATTATTTTTATAAGTTCTTCTTGACTTATTAAGGTGTATGCAATATGACATAGTATAACATACTATAACATGAAATGTACTCTAACACATATAATTTATGTGTTCTATTTATTTTAAAATCTTTTTATACTGTAAGTGAGATTCCTACTTACCTGTTTTAGGAAGTGAAATCCTCTATTCGCCAAAGAGTCTATTCTCTTTCTTTCTTATTTTTGAAAATAAACACCCACTAAGAGTGTGAGATTAACTATCACTTGCTATTCTATTTTAGCAAGCTCGTAAGAAAGTCTAATTTCTCTATTTATGGCTTACTTTCTCTTTTCCTATCTTAAAGGATTGTAAAAACTTGTTTCTAATTTAAAGATTAGGTTCATTGAATCTTGATAACCTTACTTTTTATTAGCAAAGTCTTAAATCGACATACTTTCCTGAGATTGTACTTAGAGTTCTTCAACAAACTCCTCTATTCAACACTAAAATTGTTTTAACAGTTATGCAGTGTTTTCTAAGAAAATAGTTTAAAGCTTCTACCTAGAACTAAAACCAAGTTTAGCCTCAAATTCTAGAATTAAAACTAGGTTTAACTTCAAATTCTCAAACTAAATTTCGGCAGAGTTTCTCCATATTTTATGTGTTTCCTGAGCTATCCTTAGCTCATTTTATCCGTTACTTTATCTTCTGATCATAATTAACAATCTTTCTCATACAATTTAATCAACTTAGGAACCATACTCTAGGGTTCCATCCAATTTCTAACAAGGATTTTCATATCCAAAAGTTGCTAGAAACTTAATCTAACAACCAAAAATTCATCCTTTAATCACTAAGCTTTCAATTCCTTCATCAATTGAAATTCAATCATCAACATAACAAACTTTCTCCACACTCTCTACCACATCCAAACCATTCGGCCAAGGTAAGAAAAAGGAGAGGAAAACTGAAATCTCACCTTAAAGGAATGAAGAACAAACTCCAGAGTCACTAATCCTTGGTAGTTCGATCGATTCCCGCTTAAAACTTGTTTTTCTTCACTTTTGAAAATTTGTTTTTCTTCTCTCTCTCGGATGAACATTCTCTCATTTTTGGCATGAAAGAGAGAGTGTTTAATTTTGTTTTTTACACTTAAACTTGGGGTCTTTTTTGCAAAACTCCACCAAAAATATCTCTTCTTAGCTTGTTGTGCAAGCTTAGCCGGCCACCTCACTAAGCACATGGAAAGATCTCAGCCCTTCATCTAAAAGGTCACTTTAAATCTCAACTATCCATATTTAATGGTTATCTCTTTTTCAGTTCAGTTAAATTCATAACCGGTACGCATATTATATGCAATTTCTGGACAATTGGTCAACTTGGTCAACTTTATTAAACCTTAACTAAGTTTTTAAGAGTGACTTATTGATCAACTCTTGGTTAATAAATTTTGACTTGGTCAACCCTAATCAGTCAGAAATCCCAATTTTCTCAGTTCGACCTTCCAGACTGATTTTTCATCTGTTTTTCGTTCTGATTATTTCTAAAACCCTATAATTGATGTTTTTCAATTGTTTTTCACTTCTTAACCTTAAGATTCATGTGTTGGCCCACTTGTGGGTTTAACACAGCATTCTGTACATCCTTCTTTATTGCAGTCTAAAAGTCTGTAACAATATCTTACCTAACTTGAATTTATAATTGCTTACTTGATGTCATCTTGCTTACATAAGCAAGGTTTAGTGAACACTTGGTAATCACCCATTGATGTTCTATTCTTATAGCTATTCTTATTACTTCATACTGACTTTTAGGGATTTACTTAGTTGATAGAAAATTTCAGTTCCCAACTTTATCAACTTCTGAACTCATATTGCATTTGAATTTCTTTACTGAAACACTACCCCTTTAATTTCCTCTTATTTGTTTGAAAATTAAAGGTTTTCTCTTTAAATGTCAGGGTGTTTCTCTATACGCTGCTAACATTATACTGCACTAAGAGATTCGTGAGATTAGGATTCTCAAACTGTATATGCACGGAAAATTCTTCTGCCTTAATAGCAGTAAGAATTTATCAACTAAATTTACTTGTTCTTAAAATATGAACTCATCATAAAACCTACTATAAAATTTAAAAATACTGATATTAATTATATAAATCATTCAGTCACAAAATATGACAATAAATTCTTAAGAAAAAACTTTAACTTAAATAAATAAATTTACGTTATTTAATTTTAAAATTTTCTCGGTAATTATAAGTTGCATAAAGAAATAATATATTTGATTCATTGTCATTTCATGAGTGTTTGCTGACATTATTTTAATCATTTTCAGATCAACGAGACTGAAGAATAGAGATCACGTTCTTCCAGCTCCTAACGATGTAATAATTAAAGACCAAAGAATGAAAAACTTCACGAGTCCCACTTGTAGAGTGGATCTGAGATAATTTATAAATATATATATATATATATTTTACATATATATATATATATATATATTTATTCTTCTATTAAGATAATATCGATTTGTCCATTCATGACGCAATATCGATCCTTGCGTCATGAATGGACAAAACGATATTATCCTTAACCATAGAATAAAGAAATCGTCTTAAATTCAAGACACACAGACTAGTTAGCCTTTTTTTTTTTTTTTTTTATATATATATACCATTATTACATCGTTTGTACAATCGTATAAAACTCAATGTACTTTAATGTAATATTCAATAAATATTATCTAACACATATTATATTGACACTTAAATAATATACACGTATAAACGATGTTATATGAGTATATAAAAAAAGTTACGTGTATCGGACAGTTTGGCATTAAAGACTTTATATATATATATATATATATATATATATATAAATAAATTAAAAATTAGGTTATATATCCTAATAAATTAATAATAAGTAAAATAATAAGTTAAAACTAAAATTAAAAAACTACGGAGGAGCAAATCTTTGGTCAAAAATTGGATGTTAAGATATTATATTACACAGACATATATCACCATTTTATAGTCATTCACATTTCAGTGTTGGCAATATTTGGTCAAAAGTTGGATGTTAAGATATTATATTGTGGTAAAATCAACATGTGGACAGTAAAAGGAGATGGGCATAATTATTCTATAAAAATGTTGTGCTTTCTATTTAAAGTTGCGTTAAATATTTTTAAATAACTATTGGTTTACTTTCTTCTTTTCTTTTTCCAAGTTGTCACTAGTTGACTATTGAAATGAGTTGAGTTAATTATATATAACTCCCCTACTGTCCCACTAGGATGAAAATATAATATTAAAAAGTGATATTTGCCATTTTTGGCTTGATCAATTTATGACTTCCTTCCCACCCCCAACAAGTCTATGAAGGATTATATAGCTCATCAATGTCACATTTGCCTCCCCATAACACCAACAAATAAACCAACTAATCCAATATGGATCCATCACATATCTTCTCTACTCCAACATCATCATGTTTTTCCCTTGATTATCTCTTGACAATCTTTCTCAAGCTCACTACTCTTCCCTCAACCATATGGTATTACGTGGTTCTAATCCTAACAAATCTCAAATGCTCATTTGACGTCCTCCTCCTCTGTAACCACTACTCTTTACTTGTGTCTCTCCTTTATGACGATCTGAAGATCCCACAGATCTCCGAACAAGCGCTCCAAATAACCCGGCACGAGCACGACAAGGAAGGAGGATCAGAGCACTGCGCGGTGTGCCTCGACGAGGTAGAAGAAGGAGAAGAGATTGGAGAGCTGAGATGTTTTCACGTCTTTCACAAACTTTGCTTAGAAAGATGGGTTCGGCTCAAGCACATGACATGTCCTCTTTGCCGTGGCACTCTAGCCCCGCCTATGAGAAATACTACTGAAGAAGAAATTGAAAGGGAAGTTCTTTTCTTCAAGTCTTGTTTTTTCGATTCAGAGGATGATGACCTTGATTCGTGGTGGCTCCGATGAGTAATCAATCGCACACATCATGGATTAATCACGTACGTGCAAAGCAATCATGTAAAATATATATATGAAGCGAATGGTGTCGTATATATGTGCAACATGAAATATGTCTAGTATGTCTGGTAGGAGAGTGATCATGTAAAAATAGGAGTAACAAGGAGAGTGAAAACTCTAGGCGACGATGTGAAATATTACTAGATTTTAATTTACTACCGTATGTAGTGTAAAATTTATACTTAAAGATGTATGGTGCATTTTTATTTTTTTATTTTTCTTTTGTTAATCTGAATAAGTTTTGTAATCTTTTATCAATCGTTCTATGGTTATGGAGGGGGAAAAAAATGTTAGGAAATAAATTAATCTCTCCAAATTGGAGGATCCAAATATTTTTCAGTACTCAATCAACTTTTCTTCTTAATTGGCTTACAGAATTTTAAATTAGGGTACTGAATACCTCCTGACCTTATAATAATTTTGGCAAGTTGTCATCTAAATTTTAATTAATAATAATTAATCCACAAATTGAATAACCTATTGTAGAATGCCCCTAAATTTAGGGCGACTATTAAAGATTGAACAAAAATATTCTCCCACATTTTATGTGAGCTGCTTTGAAGGCGGAGTAAAATTTTGAATAACAGCATATAAAACATATTATGTCATGCATGAGGGTAGTTCTTTTTAAGTTTGGACATATATCCTCAAATCAAATTTGTGGGACACAATATTTTGTTGAATTCACGAAGTAATTTACTTAAATTAAAAGTTAAATGAGGACCTTTCTGATATACTAGAAGTTCATACTGCAAAAGCGCAAAAAGCCCTTCATTTATCAACACATAATTCCTCCTTTTTTTTTTTATTCTACACTGTAAAGTTAAGGAATCGATTTTAAAAGTCAATATGCGCAGAAGGGTCTTTCTCTTCTCTCTCTTCTCAGTCGACGCCCCTAGCCTCACACTGTTGTTGTCAGTTGTCACCCTCATGTGGAGACCATGGTATAATGCCAACGACTTCGGGAAGATCGAAAAGAAAAATAAAAAATATTTAAAAATTAGCATATTATCACTAATATCTTTAAATTTTAGAATCGTTCTCAATTTAACTTTTAAATTTTAAAATTTTTCACTTTATCTCTTTAAATTTCAAATTGTTTCTACTTAACTATTTTTGTTGTTATTTCTGTTAAAAATTAATAGAAAAAGAGAGTAACGTAATCACATGATATTTGTATTTAAATTTCTATTAGAAACAAATATACCACGTGGCAATATTGAACCTCCTTTTTCCTGTATGATTTTAACAGAAATTACAACATAAGGGTTTAAGTGAGAATAATTTTAAGTTCATGGGGCAAAATGAGAGTTTTTAAAGTTTAAGAGACAAGTTGAGAATGACCTTAAAGTTCAGAAGGTACTAGTGATAATAATTATTTATTTTAAATTCAACAATCAATAATTTACGTAAATGGGATTGAGCAATTAGACATACATTGGTGAATCAATCGTTTGTCTGTGTTGATGTCGAAATCCAGCACAACACTGCGTGCAGAAGCGCACGGTGACCAGACTCTACTCTTTGCCTTTTCTTGTCGAATTCATAGCATTGTTCGGAACGGATCCCTAGCAGTGCTAGTGACATATCCCTAGCATTGTTCTTCTCAGGTTCTAGCACTATTCGGGACAAATCCCTAGCACTATTCGAACGCCTCGAAGTCGGGGTTAGTGACGTGGAGGCTCGTTTAGAAGTTACATGTGATTAGGAAAGTAATTAAACATTTGAAATCAAAATAATCAAAATCAAAGTAAAGTATTAAAGAAATTTCCAAACGAGCCCTACATTTAGCTGAAAATAAATGGCAAGAAAGTTACGGGGTCTACCGCACTTTCTGATTACAAGAGGTTAAAACTTGAGCCTCTAACATCGTTCGGGGCTTCACCCACGGGATATGCAGTATTGTACATACATGAACATGTAAATAACATTATAGACATCAACCACAGTCCAGAAATCCATAGTTCAAAGCAAAGAATTTACAATTCTTACATTTATACACATAGATGATGATCACAATCCTCTCTTAATCGGATGATAGCAACTAACTCAACTACTTTGCACTGCTCCTAAAGTCGCCTAGGAGGGGTTTAATATTTATAAAACAAATAAAACGTAAGCGAAAGACCCAATAGGATGTATTTTGAAGTAAATTTTATAAACAAGTAAATAAATTGATGAACAAGTAAATAGATGAATAAGTAAATAAATATAGACATTCAGTTCTAATACAACAGCCAGAATCTCACATCTTTTTTCTGAAATGACATATAACTGAAAATCTCCGTATTACAGGCATAAGCATGCAATTTATCCTCTGATAAATTATTTATACAACCATAAGCACAAGCCTTATCACCACCGTAGTGGCCTGGTCCGGGTTCTACCCATAAGGATACACTCTTCATATCTTGTCTAGGCCATCAGTCAGTTTACCGATTTGCAAGATCTCTTATCTCAGAAATCATTCATTAAACATTCTGAAATATTTCATTATAATTCCAATAACTAAAATCAAGTTATTGTTTTGAAAATGCTTTTCTTTCGCAAACATGCGCTTTCTTTAAAATATTTGCAAGGACAAAACTCTTTTAAAAACAGGCTATCAAAGATAGGGATAAGGAATCCTACCTCTCAAGTACCAAACCTGTGGCTAGTGTTGCACTATTCTGGCTTTTGCTTCCTCAAAGCCTTCAATTCAGTTCCTCAGCTAGCATTGATACAAAAGAACGCTTTAGGATTCAATTCTCATTCCTAAAGCAAATCAATCTCAATTATACTCTTCGATTTCCTATTAGTGTGCCATAATTCAATTACCAGTTTCATAAACCATTTCATGTTTCAAATCATTATTCTAAGGGTTTTGATTCCAAAACATGGATTAAATATGCTAATCCATCTACTCTACATCCCTAAATGAAGCTAATTTTGGTTCTCTTTGAAAATTAAGGTCAAAATAGGGTTTTCACGCAAAACAGGGTCAAACCCCGTATACACCAGTCGACCGGTGGTGTGCAATCCAATCGACCGCATAGGTCAACCTGGTGGACTGCAATCCAGTCGACCGGGCGGTCGACCGCATAGGTCGACCGATGGAGGATAGAAATGCGAGAAAACTCACTAAATCAGCTAAAAAACATGCAATCTCAGTTCCAATTCAAAATACTTCAAGGGGAAACAACCAAATCCAGGTTCTAGTTACTAAAGCAAGTTCAAAGAACCAAAGATCCCTTATTTCTACCATGATTTCACTCAAAATCCATGAAAATCCGTTTTGAACCAAAATGGGTTTTCAAATCTGAAAAATCTGAGATTCAAGAGAGGTTTTTCAGAAATCTTACCTCAATTCATTCTCTTGACGTTGAAAATTTCTTTAAATCCTTCTTTGGTTCAAAATCTGGTTAATTTAAGACAAAAACATGAGGGAGAGAGTGAGAGAAAGTGAAACGACAATGAAGAGAGAGAGAGAGAGTGTGTGGACGGGAATAGAAAGGAAAAGGAGGAAAAGAAAAAGAAAAAGAAAAAGACATGTGTCTAATATTTAAAATGAGAGTCCAGAAAATGTGTCTACACACACTTCTGGGATAAAAATGTAAATACTGAGAACATATAAATTCCTTGGAAATATATAAATTTACACGTCAAAAACATTTAATAACCAATAATTATTTAATTAAACTGGATTAGGCACACTAATAAATCTTAATTGCCTTAATTAATCTCATTTAATTCTTTAGGGTGTTACAATTCTGACCTGCAACGAAAGAGGAGATGGTCTCAGAGTGAGAGGGACACCAATGTCGTGTTTGTCAATGGCACTCTGATGCTCAAGTCAGTGTTCTGGTCGGGAGCAACAAATGAATGGGTAGAGTTAGGTGTGAAAAAATGTTTGTACCTTTGTGAGCTAATGAGCCCGGATCCGGGTAGTGTCCGGATCTGAGCCGGAACCCGGGGTGGACCCAAATGTATAGATGTACTGGTCAGATGACACGTGTCATGCCTCTATAGGTGGAGGGAGGCCCCATTGGGATTGCAAAAAGGAGGCCACGTTGCACTCAGTTGGCTGATTGGGAACTTATCTTGTTCTGCCAGTCGGTGTCGATTAGTACTCAGACCACGTGCTCAATTGGCTCGAATCAAGTGCTTGCCCTATTCGGACCAAGTGCTCGCCTTGGTCAATCTGTTCAGACTGTTCAGCATGCTCGACCAGGTAGACCTCTTCAGCTTGTTCTTCCCTAGTGCTAGGCATGTTGACTATACGGCCTATTCGGCTTGTTCGAACTAGATACTTAGCCTGTTTAGGCTATTCTCTTCTGTCAACCTGCTCAGATCAAGTGCTCAGCCTATTTAGGTTGTTCTTTCCTGTCGACCTATTTGGCCTGTTCAGATTAGGTGCTTAGCCTGTTTGGTCTGTTCAAACTAGGTGCTCGGGCTATTCTTCCCCGTCAACCTGCTTTCACGGGGGGCCTTTTCTTCCAGTCATAAAAATATCACCGCTCAACAATCTGATTCAGCAAAACCAATCAATAATTACCAAAGTCAATTTTAATTTTTTTTTTTAATTTAATAGCACTAGTGTCATCTACTTAAAATAAGTTTCAAAGAAGAATCATCCACCCCAATTTCTCAAAAATATGATTTCTATGAACTAATCCATACATTTTATTCATAAAAAAAAAAAAAAAAAAAAAAAAAAAAAAAAAATCATACATTTTATTTTTTTTACAAAGGTGAATATAGCTTTAGGGGGACAAAATTAAATGGTAACTGCATTGATTTCCAATCCGAGATTCGTAGTTTGAATTCCTATAGCTCGAAATGTAATCGATAAACAGTTGCATAAACTTGTCTCCTACGAACTAATTGGTAATTTTGAATGGATAAGCTCGTAAAACTTTAGATATTATATATATATATATATATATATATATATATATATTAATCGTGGTGGCCTTGTCTGCAATAGCAAGTTGCAAAAGGAACGTTCAATTCAAACGTAAAATAGTAACTTCATTTATGGGCCGATGAACACTGACATTATACAGTGAGAAAGAAAAAAATAAGTTAAGACTTAAAATAAATTAAAATTAATAAGTTAATAGTATACATAAATTAATAAATAAATTAAATTATTATTTTTGTTCATAATTTATTTAATTATGAACCATAACTTAATAAGTTATTGTTCATAATTCACGGTTTTTATCCATAACTAGTCTGATTATAAACTATAACTTGACAAGTTTATTCATAACTTCTCTGATTATGAACCATAACTCGATAAATTATGACCTATTAATTTCTATAACTAAAAATTGACTTATATACTTTCTTAAGCTTTTCATATTGATATATTTTTTAATATTTTTGCATTATATATTGCATATGATTTTCAGTGGAGTTCAAAATAATAATGAACATTGAATAATGTGTTGACTTGAGGACTCCAAAAGTCTTCTAAATGCATAAACAAAATGAGAACTTTGAAAAGTACACACTACTAGATCTTCACCCACTATTAATTAGCACGGTAGAAGGAGTCAATAACATTTTTACAGTAAATAATTGAATTAAAAAAAGTAAATTTAAAAAATATTTGAAGTGAATACTAATAAATACAGTATTTATCTAGTAAATTTGCTATTTATATCAAACACTTTAAAATCTTGTTATTTACTTACTTCAGTTTTGTAAAAATAGTATTTACTACAATTTCCGTTTCCAGCTTTAATAATTAAGGTCCCGTTCACTTTACTGATTCGAGTTTAAAATTTCAATTTTGTTACAGTAAAAAATTCTCAGAAACAGTCACATCTAACTTTTTTATTACAGTAAAAAATTCTCACATAAAATCACATTTTAACTCAAATTATAAATTTAAATTAATAAAGTGAACAGATCCTAAAACTTGATATTCTTAGGCATCGTTCATTTCGCTGATTCAAATTTAGAATTCAAATTTTACTACAATAAAAAACTCTCACAAATAATCATATTTAACTTTTTTACTACAATAAAAAACTCTCATATAAAATTAAATCTCAACTCAAATTAAAAATTTAAAACAACAACTAAACGGCCCTTATTGAATTCAGCTTTTGTTTCAAATAGAGTTTTTCTTTTAAGTAATATTCTAGCTGCCTGTGCCTATACGTGCTTTGTCGACATCTCAGCCTAGTGATGATCCCAATGCAAGCCTTCAGAGTTGGTCCCAACGTGCAATAAAGGCAAAGCTTTTCTGCACTAAATCCGGGTGGCTGTGTTGACTTTTCCAGATAATGTTCATCCAATTGTTTAGGAATTGTAGCGTTTATTAGAATTGATATTTTAGTTTAACTGACAATATTTGACATGTCTATTTATGTGTATATATTTATAAAAAACGATCAATCTTAATTATCAAAAAAAAAAAAAAAAGATCAATCTTACGACTTATTCCCAACCATTGACGACACGCCGACCAAGTCTGACTCAACTACCCACATTTTAACAGTCTGACTCAACTACCCACATTTTAACACTTACATTTACAATTTTGAACAAACTATGATAAACCAACTGAAGAAAGAAGAAAATTTAAGGACCTTTGTGACATTCATTGCGCATCCTTTGCCCCAAAAAAAAAAAAAAATTACATGTACAATTTTGAGTTTCTCTTCGTTTCTTTTCATTGTTTTACAAACAATTAATTGAATTACAAATAATACACAATGTAAAGTCCCCACAGCCAAAAAATAATAATAATATAATACACAAACTCAGCGCCTCAGAACCATTTGAATAGCACTCCGCTGAGTCTGAGTCAGGCTCTGTAGTTTCAAAAGAAATAAAAGTGAATTACTTGTTCATATATTTATTCATTTATTCAGCAATCATGTTTAGAGTCCGAACATTAGGAAAACTGAAATTCAAATGTTGATGGAACGTTTCAAACAATTATGAAAAGAGTTAAAAAATCACCTGACATAGTTGATCAAGCAGTTGTCCATCGCACTGAGAAAATTTTAAGAAGAAATCCGCAAGATAGTTTGCAAGATTTATCTGAAATATGCAAATGGATAAGTTGGTAAAAATAGAATAATTGAATCCATCCAGAAACTTTATAAATAAAGAATCTATATAAAACCTGATTAAGAGGATCGGATACACTTAATAGGTCATCTTCATAACCATCTTCTTGATCCTACAAAAATATTAAGCAAGCTTAATGAGCAATCCCCAAAAAATGGCAAGAACAGATATGAAATTCATATATATTTCAGAAGAAAGAGAACCTCATCAAAGACTTTAGCCATCGCTTCAAGGTGTTCGTGCGTAGGTCTGCCAGATGATGTCACCCCTACTGCATACAACAAGTCTTTTTCAGCTTCGACATCCTCGGCCTGAACTTCTTCCCAGTCACTATCCTGCCACATGAATTATCGAAGCGCTTCAATTAATGTCATTACTTGCCTGTAATAACACAAACATGACAAAAAGCTAAAATAATAATCACCTCATCATCATCAGCCAAGACCTGTTCTTGTATTTCAACCAACGCATCTGTCAACAAAGCCAGTATCTGCGACATCCAGGGGAAAAGGAAACACGCTTCATTAAAACTCACACCGTTTTCATGGGACTACAAGGATAGGGAACTAATAAAAGTATTACTCATTTAATAATATGCTTTGGTTACTCTAAGAACTATTGACCTTAGTGTACAAGTATTATCACCCCACTATACAGTAGTTAGTAACACGGTGGACAGAACCAGAGAGTACCTTTGCCGGAAGTGGGATAACCGTCCACTGATCTGGTGCCAATTTAGCTTTAGACCGAGTAGTTATCCCTGCAGCAGCCTTTACAAAAAGAGGAATAAGGTTCTTGAAACAGTAAACAAAAATATAATTACCATTAAGGACTAAGGTTAAAAGAGACTTTTTCTTTTCTTTTTTTTTTTTTTTTTGAAAGAATACCTTAATTAAGTTTCCCTGAACATTAATTTTTGCTAGTTCAGCATGCCTCGTGGATAGCAATAAAGCCAAAGCACTAGTAGTCACTTTAATTTGGTAAGCCCCATGAATCTCTCCTGCACTCAATTAACATGTGGAAAATAAATAAATGCACATTTTATTTCACATGGCATTTAACTAGTCTTTGGTAATGGAACGCAGCTGACAAAACGAATTATAGGAGCAGGGTTCCAGTTTTGAACTCAAGGCAGCCAAGTGGTTTGGAAAACAAGAATTGTGTGTCTTATATTTAAATTGGACTTGCCAATAATTAACAGTAGCATCATGAACAATTACCTTGCTGCTTAGTCCACTCCGACATTAAATAAACAAATGAGTTATCATGACCTTCAGCTGGGATGCTGATCAGTAAATCAATAAATTGTTCAACATTTGGTGCACTCAAGTGAGCCTGCATTTTGGGTAAACCCAGCATAGAGCATCCAAAGAAATAACGAAGCGTGAGTGTAATCCTCAATGCAACAGTTAAAGATAAACCAAGAAATGCAAGAAAATTAAATGCTTGATAAGCCACTAACCCGAAAAAACAGGAGATAAAACAAATATAGCCATATTTTTAGTTATATCAAATGCCATTTTGACGAGGAAAAGTTAAAAAGTTACTTTTCAAAACCCAAGAGTCTCATCAAAAGATATAATAAAGTAGATACTCTAATTTAATGGTTATATCCGTTATGTTTGACAAAGTTGCATTTTGCAAAAAGGGTGAATTACAGTATGTCTTCATTGTGTTTGAACTTATCAGCTATAAAGGTGGAGGATATTTGTTTGAATATAGCAAAATGTCGAACAACATGGCATACCAATCGAGCAAATATGACTATCAATGAGCTTTTTAACCCTGCTATTTGAACGGATTGCATGCGCCTAATAAGAGCAGCAGCCAAGTCGCGTATATGTGGCAGCATTTGTGATGGCAAATGTAATATAAGTTGCAAGATGTAGCTCCCAACAAATAGAGATCCAGAGCTTTCCAATTCAGGATCTAGAAGTCTGCAATCAGTTGCACAACAAAGCATTACAAAATCCATGAATGAGAATATGTTTTTATGGTCTGTTATAAAAAAAAAAAAAAAAAAAAAAAAAAAAAAAAAAAAAAAAAAAAAAAAAAAAAAAAAAAAAAAAAAAAAAGTGGCAATTGTAGTAAATAGAAGATTTTTGAAACTAAAATTAAGTAAACAACAAATTTTAAAACTCTGGTAAAAAAATAATTTATGTGTTAAAAATCTTTATTTACGTGGAAAAAAAATCTTTTCATTAGTCGTAGAAAGAAAATTTACGCGGAAAAAACTGTTATTTACTTCATATAGTTTTGAAATCTTTTATTTACTTAATTTAGATTCATAAATCTTCTATTTACTACATTCTCCCATTTTCAATGGACTCACGAAGCCCAACAAGACAAGACTAAATAAAAAATCACAAATCAAATTCCCTACGGCATCTCAATTCTTACAAAGTAACATGAGCTTTAAAAACAAAAACCACATATGACAAAGACATAGAAGTTCACAAAATCCACCTATTGGTAAGTTGATGAAATCAGCACTTCCAACACAAGCGTCTATGTCCATTATCATATATCAGACATTTGTACAATTTAAAGACTTGTCCCATTTAAAATCTAAATGATAAAGCCACTTACTTCACCAAACTGGACAACTTCTGCTTACTCTCTTCCTATTTCTATATTCTCAACACCAACGCCAAAATGAAAAATGAAAGGCAAATAGTGCTCTTTCTTATCAAGGGATTCTAAGGGACCACAAGTCCGTCATCTAATTGTTTATTACCTCGAAGCCACATCAAGTAAACTTCTCATTAAAAATCCAGAGTCACCCCAAGAAAGCATATCTTGTCTTCCCCCAGAGATCAAAGCTGCTAAACATTCTGTTGCATTCTGGTCAAAGTCATCAAAACATACGTCAATCTTTTTTTTTATATGGGTACTATCGAAAGCGATAAAGATCGATTCTGTCATAGAAGATTACCTGCATTTCACCATGATCATCACTTTGAAGGATTATTCGAATAACAGCATCAAAACAAACATCATATACAGCTTTTATAACATCAGTAGGAGATTTCTGTACGAAGTTGTAAAAACTTTAATTAGTAACAACATTTACAGTTATGATGTCTAAAAAAGAATCTTGTGAGCCTGTAATGAAATTGAGAGATAACCATCCTTGCCTTTAATAACATTGTCAAAAGATCCAATGACCCAACTACTAATCCATCAGGCTGCTGCTTGGGCTGACAATTGGCAAAAGATGCATCAGAAACATATACCCAAAACTACTAACCTATTGTATAATGCAAATCATTATGTTTTTATCACTAAATAATCCATACTGTATTCAAGATTGGTCCAAGGTATGGTAAAATCCGGGAAACAAGCGGATGTATACAACCGGGAGCATTTTTGAGTGCCTGGCGAAATATAGAATCAGAAGTCATTTACTACTATAACAATCATAAAATCACTTTATGCACATACCACAAGTTTCAATTTCGCAAGTATAAAAGATGATAAAATAAAAAAATAAAAATAAAAATAGTTTTCTTCACAAGCCAAGATTATAATGTGGAGAAATATTGAATAAATTTTGTGGTAATTTGAGAGGAAAAATTGAAGGAAAAAATGTATTATTGCATGACAATTACAACCGATTTATATACAGGATCCCTAGCCTTTAAAAACGGCAATCACATCCCATAATCTGTGGGATATCACACTAAAAAAGGAAACTAACCAAATCAACCTAATTCTAGGGAAACTAACTATTATATTCAAACTTTCCTAATTTAGTCTATACACGTGTAAAACACATTCTTCCACACTCCCCCTCAAGCTGGTGAATAGGTATTCACCATTCCCAGCTTGGATACAAAACTTTCAAACACTGAACTACTTAACCCCTTGGTGAGCATATCAGCAAGTTGGCCATGTGTAGATACATAAGGTGTAAAAATCAGTCCACTATCCAACTTTTCTTTGATTAAGTGTCTGTCAATCTTGATGTGCTTCATTCAATCACGCTGCACCAGGTTGTGAGCTATGTTGATTGCAGATTTGTTATCACAATAAAGTTTCATAAGGCCGTCCCACGTAATCTTCAGATCCTCTAAAACAATCTTCAACCATAGTAGTTCACACACACCATGAGCCATTGCTAGGTACTCTGCCTCAGCACTAGACCATGCTACCACATTCTATTTCTTACTCCTCCATGTCACCAAGTTTCCACCAAAGAAGGTGCAATAACCTGAAGTTGATCTTCTGTCAACAACTGACCCCGCATAGTCAGCATCTGTGTATGCCTCAAGAACTAACCCTCCATTCCTCTTGAAAAGGATGCCTCTACCTAGTGTCCCTTTGAGATATTGCAAAACTCTGTATGCCACTTGCAGATGAACTTCCTTTGGATTGTGCATGAACTGACTGATCACACTCACCGCATACGCTATATTTGGCCGAGTGTGAGAAAGATAAATGAGTCTCCCTACCAACCATTGATACATCTCTCTATCCACCATAGCAACTTTTTCTGCCTCTCTAAGCTTGAGATTCGGTTCTATTGGAGTACTCACTAGTTTGCATGTTGTCTTGCCGGTTTCTTTGAGTAGATCTGTAACATGCTTCTATTGAGAGATGAAAATGCCTTAGAGTGAGTCACCTCAATCCCAAGGAAATACTTCAATCTTCCTAACGTCTTGATCTCAAATTCCTTAGCCAAACATTGACTTAGAAGTTGTCTCTCCCTATCATCATCACCGGTCACAATTATGTCATCAACATACACCAATAGGGCTGTGACTTTACCTGAAGGCGAGTGTTTAATGAACAAAGTGTGATCTCTTTGACTCTACCTATATCCCATAGCTGTCATTACTCTAGCAAACCTCTCAAACCATGCTCGCGGTGATTGCTTAAGTCCATACAAAGACTTTTTTAGTCTAAATACTTCAACCCTTTATCATAACCCGGTGGAACTTCCATATGTATTTCCTCCTCAAGTTCTCCATGCAAAAAATGCATTATTGACATCAAACTGCTGCAAATCCCAATCACCATTAACTGCTAGTGACAATAAAACTCTAACAGTGTTCATCTTTGCAACCGGAGCAAACGTTTCTTGATAATCAATCCTATAGGTTTAAGTATAACCCTTGGCCACCAACCTAGCCTTGTATCTTTCTATTGATCCATATGCTCCATATTTTACCGCGTAAACCCATTTACACCCTACGGGTTTCTTTCCTTCAGGTAACTTCACTAACTCCCAAGTTTTGCTCTTCTCCAACGCCTCCATCTCCACATTCATGACTTGCTTCCATTTTTCATTGGTTAAAGCCTTAGATAAATTGGCAGGGATGGCAATAGTGTTTAAGCTGACAGGAAATGTGCTTACAAGGAAAGCTCTATGGAATGGTGAAAAGTGTTTAAAGGACAAGAAATGTGCAAGAAGGTATAGGGGTCGGTTTGTGCATTCTCTAACTCATTTCCCGATAGCAATAGGGAGGTCTTGGTCATCATTGTTTATCTCAGATTCAGATTGACAAGAATGATTACAAATTGTTACCTTATTCTCACGATTTAGGTTGGAGTCTTGGACTTGCACAGATTCAAGGACAACCTTCTTCCTTCTCGAGAACACTTTGTCTTTGCCAAATCTCACACTGTTACGGGCCGGATTTGTAGGTGGGTTTACAAGAGGCTCGGGATTTGGATTTTTCAGTGGGCTCGGTGGGAGGAACATTTTCAGTAGGCTCAGTAGAAACATCCATGGGACTAGGCTGTCTGGACACAAGAAGTGGTGAAGATGGCAAATCAAGAAGCAAAAAATCTGCCTTATCCTTATCTTCCATTATAGAATTCTCCCCCTGAAGATAAGGAACAGTGAAATAGGATTCTTATTCATGGAAGGTCACATCAGCTGAGACATAGAACCTTTTTGATGGGGAATGATAGCACTTATACCCCTTTTGAGTTAAAGAATATCCCACAAACACGCATTTTAATGCCCTTAAATCTAATTTTCCCCTGTTTTGACTATGAACATGAACAAATGCCACACCTAAATATGCGAGGAACAAGATTATTTGTGGTGTGTAGGTTTGGATAGGACATCCATTGGACTTTTAAATCCTAGGACTCTAGAAGGCAAACGAGTTATGATATAGGCGGCTGTAAGAACCGCTTCTCCCCAAAAAGATTTAGGCACATTTTTCTAAAACAAGATGGATCTTGTTGAATCAAGGAGATGACCATTTTTCCGTTCTGCAACTCCATTTTGTTGTGGAGTGCTCACACAAGAGGACTCATGTACTATTCCTATTGAGTTAGGACTTGATTGAAATAGTCCTTAGCATTATCCGACCTAAATCTTTTGATATTGACCCCAAATTGAGTTTTTATCATAAAACAAAAATTTGGAAGAACAATGCTGATATCGGATTTCTGTTTGAGCAAAAAGATCCAGGTGACTCGAGTACAATCATCAATGAACGACACAAACCATTTAGCTCTATTTACATTGGAAATAGTGGAAAGACTCCAAATATCACTGTGAATAAAATCAAAAGGAATGGAACTTCTTTTATTACTGATTGGAAAAGATAACACATTTGTGTTTAGCAAGTTCACACACTTCACAATGAAAATGTTCAACCTCTAGACCCTTAAATAAAGAAGGAAACAAAAGTTTAATAATTTTAAATGATGGATGTCCAAGTCTGCGATGATGAAGCCAGACTTTTTCTTTATTGGATGAAAAAGACTCTTGAGACAGGAGAATGAGAAGTTATGCCCTTGGTAGTGTTGGATTGACTTGGTGTCTCAAGATAGTAGAGCCCATCCCGTTCTCTAGCATGTCCAATCGTCCTCCCTAAATCCTTGTCCTGAAATACACAATAAATATGATTAAAAACCACTTTACAGTGCAAATCTTTAGTGAGCTTGTGGATGGAAACAAGATTTGTGGTTAGCCTAAGGACGTGAAGAACATTTTTTAACAACAGTGACGGGCTTATCTTGACATCACCTATGCCTGCCACAGTAGTTAATGATCCATCGGTTGTGACTATTTTCCTATTACATGGACACATTTTGATGAATGGGTCATATGGTCGATAGCTCCCGAGTCAATAATCCAGGAGCTAGTAAATGCTATATCCGAGACATTTAATCCACTGGAGATGGGAAGTTTACCTGAATACACTAAAGGCTATATCCGAGACATTTAATCCAATAGAGAAAGGAAGTTTACCTGAATACGCCAGTGAATAAGTACCTGATGGTTTTTCAAGACTGCCAATAAGTGATCTCACCCTCTCAATTTCTTCTTGGCTGAGATTTCTCATCTCTTGTGATGCCCCTTCATGCGGCTGCACTGCTACAATCTGGGCTCGTCTATTGTTCCTCGGTTGCTCTCCTTTTTGTCCCCACTCACGGCTTGGTGGTTTTTCATGCAATTTCCAACACCGCTCACGAGTATGACGTGCCTTCTTGCAGTAGGTACACCATAGAGTGTCTTTGTAGTCACGGTTTTGAGTCTTTGGCTGGCTAGTCCTCCCATTCTCAACCGCTGGCACTTTTTCTACATTTGTGGTTGTCTTATTGCTGTTACTAGCAACTAAAGCCGAACTATCAATCCCCTTTGGTTCAAGCATCAATTCCCTTCCACTTTCTTCTCCTCGGACGAGTGCCACCACTACATTGAAACTTGGAACTTCCTGTTTGCCAAGAATCTGAATTCTAACTAAATCACATTCTAGATTAAGTCTAAAAAGGAAATCATAAACTCTATCTTGTTCAATAAAATCCTTCAAAATTGTTGCATCATCAAGACACTTGGTCTTAATCACCCTATAATGATCAAGTTCTTCATTTGATTGGCATATTCAGTGACAATCCTATCTCATTGATTTGCAGCGATTGTCTTAACTTTAACTTCGTAGACTTGGGCAGCATCCTTTGCCTTGGAGTACGTTTCTTGAAGCATCCCATACATCCTTGGCAGTGGCCAAGAACATACATGTATTGCTAATCTCCGAAGTCATGGAGTTCCATAGCCATGCCATGATCATCGAATCCTCCTCATCCCACGCTCAAAATCATGGATCTTCCGGTTTTGGCCCTGTCCCTAAGATGTAGCTGATTTTTCATTTCCCTTTCAGCACAGTCCGAACAAGTTGGGACCATTTAAGATAGTTTTTTCCATTCAGCCTATATGCGGCCTTAATGTTCTGCAATTCCCCAGCTTGAGGCCTAATGATTTCTGCATCCTTCAACTATATCGTAGTTGTTATTTATGCCATCTCCAACATCCTCAATCAAACCAAGCAGTCCCAAGGCAATTAAGGCCGGTTGAGTCAAGTAAAATATCAGCGATGAAGGCTAATACAATTCAGGCACTCTCTTACGAAAGCTTCCTAGCAACAGTGGCGATAGGGAATCAATGGAACTTCAAAAAAACAGAATCAATGAGGCAAAAAAAATAGGGCGACAGTGACACAAAACAGCCCTTCAGCAACAGAGCAGAAAAACAGAGAATTTCATACAACTCCTCGACAACAGGATAGAAAAAAAAAAAAAAAAAAAAAAAAAGAACCCTACAATGAAGGCTAGGGTTTCAGAATACCCCCTCGGCAACAAGACAAAAAAAAAGGGAATCCTTGGCGATTAAGGCTAGGGTTTCCGTTCCCAGAAAAAGAGCCTAAGGCTCTGATGTCATGTGGTAATTTGAGAGGAAAAATTGAAGGAAAAATTGTATTATTGCATGACAATTACAACCGGTTTATATATAGGAGCCCCAGCCTAAAGAAACAGCAATCACATCCCATAATCTGTGGGATATCACACTAAAAAAGGAAACTAACCAAATCAACCTAATTCTAGGGAAAATAACTATTATATTCAAACTTTCCTAATTTAGTCTACACGTGTAAAACACATTCTTCCACAAATTTGATACTAAAAATCTCCTTCCAAGGTTATAAAGAGTTATTTATAAAAAAAATAAAATAAAAGAATAATTGGTGTCAAAAATATGATTTTCTTAAAAAATAGAATAGTCAATACCTAGTAGAGAATTCTTGCTATGTCAAAATATGATTTTCTTAAAAAATAGAACAGTCAATACCTAGTAGAGAATTCCTGCTACTGTGCCATCACAAGGTAGGAATCTCAAACCAAAAAAGGAAGGAAACAAGAAAAAGAGAGAAAGATCAAAGAAAATGTAAGAAACAATAACATGCTGCCCATAGGTACTGGTAGATCAACAAATAATAGTATCTATACCTCCAGAACCTCAATTGCATCAATACTGATAAAAGGGTCTGAAACATGTGATACCCACATATTAAGGATCACAGGGGAGATAATAGGCTCTATTGATGCCGATAATTCATGACCTGCAATTAGTGCAACATAGATCACAGAAATAGGTTACTGCTATACGTCATATGAGACCGCACCACGTTAAATTTAACTCACCAGCCTTAATTGCTGCTTGTAGTGTTTCAAGTACCAGGAGCAAGGTTTCATCTGATGCCTGAGAAGCAGAATTTAGAAGCTAGTTAGTAAGAATGTGCAGACACAATTGGAGCTCTTGAATACACTAACTATAAAATACCTGGTTAAGCAGATCGGTAAGTGATGAAAATAAACTCATCATTTGGGATTGTATAATTCCTTTGTTTGCTTCAGGTAGGAGTTGAGAAAGTGCCCTGCAGGCACCTACCTTCACCGGAGGGGGACTAGAAACAAATATGTACCCAAAATGATATTACATTTTACCTAAATATACTGATATGCATACATGTATACATATCTAAGAATATTGGGCTGTGGGGGTGGAGGGGTTTGGAAAGAGAGAGATGGGCACTTACAGATCAATGCCAATTGCTGTGATAGCAGCAACAAGAAAGTGCTCAAAAACATTACTGCTGATCTGTAAGCACGAGAGTTTCTAAGATATCTTTAAGAGAATGACCTTAAGAAAATATAAGGAACTAGAATATTAGTTACCAAAGAGGAGAACTTGGCAACTGATGTAAATATACGTGCATAAAGAAAGGGATACTCATGTACTCCTGCAAAAGAATAACAGCAAAGTGTTCACTCCCGGACAATTTGGACACTTAATTCCATCTGTTTATCTTGCATTTTACCTATCATTATCATCACTTTTGCCCTTTTTCTTTTGGCAAGAGGGTAGGCATTATAGGTATGGGGAGAGAGAGATTACCCACCTGATCCACTATCTTCAGTGATTATTTGTTCCAGAAGGTCCCTTAAGCTAACGCTAATCATTCCTGAACCCTGTACAGAACAAATGATATTTATCAGGTGTACAGATCTCAAAAACGGCTAAAAAGATGTGGAGAAAAGGATGAGAAAGTGCTGCATTTATCATCCAACAATTTGCAGGAAATATATCAAAAATAGAAAGAACTTAAACAAACAAAAATGGTAGGTGTCAAACACCTCTGCTTCAAGCAGTTGTTCTGAGACAGAAGCCAAAGCAAATAAAGTAGCCTCCCTTAGCTGCAAAAGTATGCCATGCAAAAGAGGGGTTAAAAAGTAAGTCACAGGAACTTAAACAAACAAAAACAGGGGGAAAACCATCGTAAATTCCTATGAAATTGTACGTAAAAATTTGAGACAGCTCATTAAGGAAGCCAAATAAAATTCTCCCAGTATATCAGAAGCATCACAAAACAGCAAAGACTCATTGGACAGGTTTAATGGAAGCCTACAAACCACCAAAATTGGAGGGGTTACTTAAGGAACGTGCTAATCATGTGCTGAGAAGGTGTGAATATACCTAAAATTATTTCTCAAAGAAAATAATACTCTACTTACTCTCCACCAAAATGCAGAACCTGCCGCCTTTTCACTTTGAGACTCAATAAATCGTTCTTTGGCAGCATCTACAATAGCATTAATTCCCTCTATTCCAGCCACAGTCACCACTTCTTCCAGCAAAAGTGCACCTGTCAAAGAAAATCTCATGTAAAGAGTGATGCAGTTGACGCTTATCTAGCCTGAAAAAATGAAATTCAACTATTTATATATACATATATATACATGTATATAAATGAAAATATCAAAAATAAAAAAATCCTAGTAGGACGCTTAAAACAGGCACCTAGAAATTTCAAGATTTAAATCCAATCAAATAGAAATATAAAGACTTGCTATTTCAAAGGGGATGCCTTTTTTATTTGCCCATGTGCATAGTGAAGCTATATCATGCACTTAAGTTAGCTTCTCTAGGATAAGATTCGGTGGTCGTCAGTTCCAATTTCTCTCACCATCCCGTTAATGGAAATGTCTTTAGATGCCGTTACATAGAAATTTATTTATTTTTATTTTTATTTTTATTTTTTTGTTCTGGTGGTTCATTTGTGTCACCTATCATTCTTTTCCTTCTTAATAATATTTCCACCCGGGGGGCATCCCATACCAAAGAAAATAAATAAATAAAGAAAAGAAAAGAAAGAACTCTTGGGACAGTAACCAACTAAACTCTGGCAAAAAAATTTAGCATTGTATGCACAAAATACAACAAAGTAATTTGGATTAAGAAACTGGTCACAAAAATTATTACAAACCAACCCGTTATACCATAATGCTAAGTAGCGACCATGAAGTATTACTAAAAGAAATAAGACCACAGAAGAAACAGAACAATATATCAAAACAAAGCACAGATCCATAAGCAAAAATTATTGTCTCGTAACAAGACAAACAAACAGGTCTAAAAGTGAAACGAACGACGGAACTATATAATTGTAAGACTCACCAGAAACGCGGGAGCTATAAGTGGCATCATCCTCATCAGCAACAAATTGGTTTGCATCCATTAACCACGTATGAACCTGGTGAATGTTAATAATTAAGAAAGAAAACCACAAATGAGCCTGCAGTCGAAATTATCAAGAAGAATAAAATGAAGGAGTTCCTTCTAAATCATTTATCATAAGGAGCCCATAATGCAAGGAACCTTCAGAAGCCGAAGGTCCAAAAGTTTTCAAGAAAACCAAGTCGAGATAGTAATACAATAAGTTATGATGTAGTTAAAGCCTAAAAGTACAAATTAGTATTAGAATAATACTGGTGGTGCATTTACGATTATAACATGCCATTGTGTTTATATTATTAATGGCAGCCATTTTATACAAGTACATAATAGATTGATAATGTTTGAAGAAACAAACCTAAACAATATGAAAAAAGGAAAATAAACAATAAGGAATGCTAAAATAAAAGACAATAATTTGTGTCAAATGATTTGGGAGGACCATCACAGTGGGTAGTTTTTTAATGGTTGATACGAAGAACTAGAAGTTGTAAAATTGGAATTTGAACCCAAAAATTTAAACAACTGTCGCTGAGCTTGCTGTTACATTTCTTTGCATGTCACGTGTCAACAAAAGAAAAAGGAAAAAGAAGAAAAACAAAAGATAAACTACCTGTTGTTCGGTTATCTGCAGGAAAGCAATAGTATAGTACACCAACTCTTTAATATTGCTCATAAAAACCTACACGAGCAAAATTTCAATACAGTTAAAGTAGGACATGGAGAAAGAAATGATACGAAATGGAGTAGACTCTGTATATGTTGAGCTTACCTGTGCAAATTTTGCACTACCCACAATGGTCAACAAAAACTCAAATAACTGCAGGTATAAAACACACGTATAAAACAAATCAATTACAAAATTGACAAAAGTGTATATACTTATACCTCTCTCTCTCTCTCTCTCTCTCTCTCTCTCTCTCTCTCTCTCTATATATATATATATATATATATATATATATATAGACACACACACATACAAAGAAGCTCTAGAAAGAGAGCCGATACCAAATACCAAAAAGCTCTATTCTACAACAAGACAACCCAAATGGTGTATAGGAAAACAGTCCAGGAACCTCCAATATAGCCTAAGGAACTATGATCTTCAGTTGGCCAATTTTTAACTGTAACTAGCAATAGATTAACATCACCAAAAAAAAAAAAAAAAAAAAAAAAAAAAAAAAAAAGAAGTAAACTTTTGCATCAAGTGGAACCGTTATGATCATTTCCTATTTTTCATATCCTGAAACCAGTGGAAGTTATTGGTGTAAATCACATAATACATTAAGCATTCATGCATGCATAAGTGTAATTACCTGGATAATAAAGGAGTCGAAGCTTTTCTCTGAACCATCTGAATCATATCTTCCCTCGTATAGATCTGTAACTTCAATGGATGACCTCACTCTAAGAGATGTTACAAAAGTTTGCCACAATGGTCCCACAATTGCTGCAAGAAACAAGGTTGTTAGGGCCTGAAAACTTGAATTCTTAAGAAGACAAGAAAAAAATAAGTGGAATACAAACTCATCCTTGGTGAGATATGGAGTGAGAAACATACTCATAAATTCACTTCCTGTAAGGCTAGGGAAATTCTGAACAAACTGATTCAAGCACTTCAAAACCTGGAGATATACCGATATAAAAACTACAAGTTCAACGCTTATATTCATCATGTTACAGGTCATGAAGACTTTGATAAAAACAACAACCCGACCTCCATTCTAATGCTCCAATCATCAGGATCTTCAGGTTGGACTGAATGATTTAGGATGATAGAGAACTGATCCATCCATGGTTTAAGCATGGGTGCTATTAATTCACTGGTTTCCTTCTGAACATAAACATCGCAATCTGTTAATTCATGATAGAACAAGTTCAATTACAAACTTCACTCCCCTGGAAAATAGAAAAACAAGTGACAATAAAATACCCTATAAACGCCACTCATTACTCCCAGCATGGAGGTGCAAGAATAAACAATCGAAAGTGCTTTTGCCCGTAAATATTTGTCATACACCTGCACAGACAACAAAAGCATAAATAAATAAAACACATGCACAGATATTGCTAACAAAAAATCTAACGACGGGCTCACAGCTAACAAAAGGAACGCAAAGTGTTGAAGAAGGAGATATTTGGTATCAATTATACCGAATATTAGGGATAATTAGGCTGATCATAGAAGATTAGGTCAAGGAGCTTGATTGAAGAAGATTAGGAAACTAGCAATTAGGATTGATTCTGTACAACTATTAACATTCCATATTTATTAGTTTTTCCTAGAATAGCATTTCTCTGTAACTAGTATTTAAGTGTACATTGTAAACCTAACAATATATGAAAAAGATATTATTTTCTTCTCCATATTCGTTTATATCGTATCAGAGAGATTGATCCCATTAATTCTTTGAACCCTAGCCGTCCTCTTACAACCCTAGAAGTCTTTTGAACCCTAGCCGTCCCAGCCATACTTCCATAATGTCTGAAACTATGTCAAAGTCCACAAACACCTCTGTGAACCAGTCAAAAACCACTGAAACTGATCCGTCCAGGCCACATGTTTTTGTCCATGATTCCCATTCTGTCCAGATCACTACAATACGACTGAATGGAGAAAATTTCCTGCACTGGTCTCAATTTGTGTGCATATACATCCGGAGGAGAGGGAAGATTGGCTACTTGACAGAAGAAAAGAAGGAACCTGCCCAGGAAGATCCTTCTCATCCAACTTGGGATGTTGAAAACTCCATGGTGATGACGTGGTTGGTGAATTCAATGGAGGAAGAAATTAGCTCCAACTACATGTGTTACCACACTACTAAGGAGCTTTGGGACGATATCAATCAAATGTACTCAGACTTGGGAAATCAATCCCAAGTGTTTGAATTAACACTGAAACTCGGAGAAATCCGCCAAGGTGAGGGAAGTGTGTCACAAAATATTTTAATTCTCTAAAATTTTGGTGGCATGATCTAAACCTTTTCAGTGATTATAAGTAGAAATCTCCTACGGACTGCAATCATAATAAGAAAACTAAGGAGGATAATCGTATTTTCAAATTCCTTATTGGACTCAATGTTGAGTTTGATGAGGTTAAAGGGAGAATAATCGGCAGACAGCCCCTTCCATCCCTTGGAGAAGTTTTTTCTGAGGTTCGTAGAGAGGAAAGTCGTAGACTTGTCATGCTTGGTAAGAAAATACTAGGCCATAATGTTGAGAACTCTGCCCTTGTCACTGCTGATGCACATGCTTGCCATTTCAACCCTCAAAAATCTAAAGAGAAACCTCGTGTGTGGTCTGATCACTGCAACAAGCCACACCATAAGCGTGAAACGTATTGGAAGCTTCACAGGAAACTAGCAAAATGGAAAGGCAAACATGAAGGCAGATTCAATTCCTCGCCTGCTGCACATGAAGCCGCGGTTGTTCCCTTTAGCAAGGAGCAGGTTGATCATATCCTTAAGCTACTGAAATCTAACTCAGGATTATCGGGTACTCCTAGTGCTTCGCTTGCTCAATCAGGTAGAGAATCGGTTGCCTTATCCTGTTTTTCACATTCTACTCCTTGGATAATAAATTCAGGAGCCTCTGACTATATGACAAGTTTTTCCCATTTGTTTCATACTTATACTCCTTGTTCTGGCCATGAAAAAATTCGTATAGCAGATGGATCTTTTTCTCCCATTGCCGGCAAAGGTTTGATAAAATTATCTAATACCTTATCACTCAAATTTGTTCTTCATGTACCTAAACTTGCTTGCAACCTTCTATTAGTGAGCAAATTGTCTAAGGATTCTAATTGTGATCTCTCCTTTTTTGAATCTCATTGTGTGTTTTAGGAGAGGAACTCGGGGAAGACGATTGGTAGTGCTAAGGTGATAGATGGCCTTTACTATTTAGAAGATGGAGACTCCAAGAATAAAAAAGCTCAAGGCTTAAGTAGTATTAGTTCTATTCCTGGTAAGGATCAAATAATGCTTTGGCACTATAGACTAAGACATCCTAATTTTCCCTATCTAAAAACATTATTTCCTATGTTATTTCGTGGTGTGGATTATTCAAAACTTTGTTGTGAGAATTGCATCTTATCAAAAAGTCAGAGAACTAATTTTTCTTCAAAACTTATTAATCTTCATAACCATTCTATTTAATTCATAGTGATGTTTGGGGTCCTTCAAGGATCAAAACTCTCCGGTAGAAAATGGTTTGTAACTTTTATTGATTATCATACTCGTTTATGTTGAATCTATTTAATGAGTGAAAAATCTGAGGTTGAGAATTTGTTCAAAAATTTTTATACAATGGTTGAAACTCAATTTCAAACTAAAATAGGAATTTTACACTCTAATAATGGCACCGAATATTTTAATGAAATCCTTGGAAACTTTTTAAGAGAAAAAAGGATTCATCACCAATCCACTTGTGTTGACACACCTCAGCAAAATGGTATTGCTGAGCGAAAAAATAAACAATTACTTGAAGTCTCTCGTGCCATTATGTTTTCAATGAATATTCCTAAATATCTTTGGGGTGATGCAGTTCTAACAACAGCTTACCTAATTAACAAGATGCCTACTCGAGTTTTAAACTATAGTACTCCTCTTGAAAGTTTGAAAAAAAAAATTTTCCTCTATTCGTATTTCATCAAATCTACCCCTTAAAATTTTTGGCTGTACCGCTTATGTTCATTTATCTAGTAAGGGGCGGTCTAAACTTGATCCAAGGGATGAAAAATGCGTGTTTATAGGCTATGCTCCAAACAAAAAGGGGTATAAATGTTTTAATCCCATAACTCATAAAATTTTTGTTACTATGGATGTTTACTTTCTTGAACATCAACCTTACTTTCAAAAAAAATTTCCTTCAGGGGGAGAAACTATTAAGGAAGAAGAAAATTTTTGGGATGTTATTCTTACTTCTACTTCTTTACCTAAAATTGTGGATACACCACCTAATGATAAGGATATTGTTCTTCCAATTATTCATGATAATAATGCTCCTAAATCTATTTTGCCAAGCATGGTTGATACTTCGCCAGTGGGAGAAATACTACCAACTATTCCTAAGAAGAGTAACTTAGAGCTTCAGGTTTACTCAAGGAGGAAGAATCGGAAAAACAGTAAAGAGCCTACTATTCCCTTGGTGCAAGCTCAATTTGAGACTCCGAGTAACGAATCTATAAACACTCCAGGTACTCTAGACACTCTTTTACATAATAATACTTCCTTAGAGTCAACTAATGTGACTATTCCTAATGAGTCCCTCATACAAGAGCCTTATGATCTTGATATCCCTATAGCCTTTAGAAAAGGAAAACGTTCTTGCACTAATTATCCAATAGCCAAATATTTGTCCTATGACAGAATTTCTCCTAAACATAAGACCTATACATCTAGAATCTCAGACTTGTTTGTCTTGAGAAACATCCAAGAAGCACTTGATAATCCCGATTGGAAATCAACAGTGATGCAAGAGATGCATGCTCTGAAGAAAAGTAAAACTTGGGTGATTGAGGATTTACCAAGAGGCAAAAAATCAGTCGGCTGTAAATGGGTATTTACTGTAAAATGCAAGGCCGATTGAAGTGTAGAAAGATACAAGGCGAGACTTGTGGCTAAAGGGTTCGCTCAAACTTATGGTATTGATTACCAAGAAACGTTTGCCCCTGTATCCAAGATTAATTCTATATGTGTGTTGTTGTCTCTTGCAATGAATTCCAGTTGATCGTTATACCAGTTAGACGTGAATAATGCCTTTCTTAATGACAATTTGGAAGAAGAGGTGTTTATGAGTCTACCTCCTGGATTTAAAAAGTTTTTTGGCCAAGATTGTCGAAGTGTAGATATTAGAATAGGAGAATTAGTTGAAATCCCTTAAATTGAGGGATTTAGTTAGTCAACTTTCCTGATTCTGATTCCTGATTTTTCTTGATTTAGTTTCCCTTCTTTTCTCTTGTAATCTTTTATATATTACCGTGTATTATCACATGTTAAAAATACATAATAATTTCAATCATTATTCGTGTCAAAGACAAAGTCTGCAGACTCAAGAAGTCCTTATATGGTCTTAAATAGTCTCTAAGGGCGTGGTTTGAACGCTTTGGAAAGGATGTAAAAAAGCATGGCTATCACCAAAGCCAAGCAAACCATACCATGTTCTACAAACACTCAAAAGGTGGAAAATTGCGATTTTAATTGTTTATGTGGATGACATAATTTTAACAAGTGATGACTTTGAAGAAATGACCAGACTAAAGAGAAAACTGGCAGAAGACTTCGAGATCAAAGACTTGGGAACTCTAAAATACTTCCCTCGTATGGAATTTACAAGATCGAAAGCAAGAATTGTTGTAAATCAAAGAAAGTATACTCTTGATTTACTCAGTGAAACAGGCCTTCTAGGATGCAAAACTGCTGAAACTCCAATCGAAGCCAACTTGAAACTTACTCCAGCAAACCCAGAAGATGTGATTGATAGAGAGAAATTTCAGCAACTGGTAGGTAGATTAATCTACTTATCACATACTCGTCTTTACATAGCCTTCGCTGTAAACATGGTGAGTCAATTCATGCATTCACCGGGACAAGAGCATTTTGATGCAACCTACAGGATTTTGATGTATTTAAAAGGAACTCCTGGTAGAGGATTAATGTTCAAAAAGAGTGATAATCTACAAGTTGAAGTCTATACAAATGCAGATTAGGCAGGAAGCACAACTAATAGACGATCAACTTCTGGATACTGCACTTTTGTTGGAGGAAACCTAGTTACCTAGAGGAGTAAAAAGCAAAGTGTAGTATCAAGAAGCAGCGCCAAGGCTGAATTCAGATCTCTAGCACACGGGATTTGTGAGGTAATATGGATCAAAAGGCTATTTGAGGATTTGAAGATCTCGGTTCTTTTTCCCATAAAGGTGTATTGAGAAAACAAGGCTGCCAGTTCAATAGCTCACAATCCAATTCTACATGATAGAACAAAGCACATTGAAGTTGACAAGCACTTCATCAAAGAAAAAATTGAGAGTGGCCTAATCTGCGTTTCATATGTACCAACCATTCAACAGACAACTGATATACTTACTAAAAGACTACAGAAGAGACAGTTCGAATTCCTAGTAAGCAAGCTAGCTATGGAAGACATCTACAAGCCAGCTTGAGGGGGAGTGTTGAAGAAGGAGATATTCGGTATCAATTATACCGAATATTAGGGATAATTAGGTTGATCATAGAAGATTAAGTCAGGGAGCTTGATTGAAGAAGATTAGGAAACTAGCAATTAGGATTGATTTTGTACAGCTATTAACATTCCATATTTATTAGTTTTTCCTAGAATAGCATTTCTCTGTAACTAGTATTTAAGTGTACATTGTAAACCTAACAATATATGAAAAACATATTATTTTCTTCTCCATATTCGTTTATACAAAGTATAAAAACAAAAACAGACCTGAGTCGATGATACGATAGTAAGCAAGCACGGGAACAAAACAGGTACTAATGTAGGCACCACTTTATCATCCAAGTCTCCAGACAAAAGAGCCAAGCACCTCAAAGCTCCATGTACTGTGCAGTTTGTTACAAAATTGTGCATGTTTCAGATGTAAGACTCGTAAACTTGCAAATATAAAAGAAGATAACAAATAAATATTTGTAATACACAAGCAATGTAAAAGGCCGGATGGATGCCTATACTAGAGTCCATAGCCAGATTATAAACGACATCAGGAAAGTTTGTCTTGCATGTGTCATGGTAGTGGTAGACAGATCGATGCTTTTTATTTTCTGTCGACATATGCAAATTTGTGAAAAAAAAAATTTTTTTTTTTTTTTTTGGAACAGGCAAAGAAATCTTTTTATCCTTCCTCATCAATAAACTCTTTCTAGTCCAGCTGTACGCTACGTTGTCTTTGGCTTCGTGGAGTAACATTCCTGTATTTTAAAATCAAATTTTCATTTTTTCAATTTCAGCTTGTAAAGTTTCGAGGAGGGTTCCTCATATACTTCCAATGCACTTGAATCGTTCTCATATCCTTTTTTTTTCTCTCATTCCTTTCAGTTATTACTAGTTAAAAAAAATTGAGCGTAATAGAACGTAGAAACAAGTCAGCAAATATAGCGAATATCGGACCCATCGATAATTGTGAAGAGAGCATAACATTGTGAGCTTATGAGCAAAACTACCATGTCAAAAAGCTTCAGACAACGAACACGATCAATAATTTCCAATTCTTTTGTTTGTTACTCATTACAATAATTTCCAGTTCTTTTGTTTGTTACTCGTTACTTCAATATTTTTTGGGCAAGTATAATCTAATAGACATTACTAGTATCCTTTTTTCTCCACAATAGACATTGATTACTTTTAGATAAAAACAAAAAATTTAACCTCCGTAAATTTTTTATAATAAGTTTTGCATACATGTTTTTAACATCAACCATAAGATATTGAGGCTAATATCAATATGATTGCAACTGACCTCCATTCATATTAGTCTGATCATTAATTAACTTCAAGAGACATGGCAACAACTCAGGCCACTCTTCCGGCCAATCATAAACTGCAACTGCTGCAATTGCCATACTAATAGCTGTGCACATTTTCCTATATGAGTCATCCAGTGAAACCAATAGTAGTCTGCGAATAACTGCCTAATAACCACCCAATTAAATATGTTAAGACAAAAGGCCTACACCAAAAAATCGTATACAGAATTTTTTTTTTTTTTTTTTTTTGAAAGTGATCACATACAGAACTCGTATACTAAAATCTGGTATAATTGCTATTAATTAATAATCATAAATCCAAAGACTGTGGGAGGAATAAAAAAGGACACCCACTTAGAGAGCTTCAAATCGGAGCTGGGAACTCTGCCAAATCATACAGTGAAACTCTATAGTTATACACCAAGTAGGTAGCTCTCAGAAATTTAAGCCAAAACGGTGTAAAACGAAACAATAGGTTACAGGATTAACTGCTGCATTAAACCCCAGGAATAACTTATTTTCAATGATGACTTCTAAAGAAAACTAGTAATATAATGAATAGTCAAATAAACTGTCAAGCCTGAAACAAAAAATACCAACAATGCTATACTTGAGTAAATCTTGCAATTGAAGTATCCACACATAAGTGTCTCAACCAACTTGTAATGATTGGCTTTTCTGTCTCTTTTATCCAATTTAAAAGTTAGAGAAAATCAGGTAAATGGCCGTTTTTTGACATCTTTTTTAATTTATGGCGGAACTTTTTATTTTTCAAACAAACAGTCTCTATTTTAGCAAAATGGCCGTTTTTTCCAATAGTCAATAAGTGATTGACAAATTCATTATTATAGTTTACCAATGATTTATCATTAATAAACATATAATTTATTGATTGAAATTAATTAGTTACTAATTAATTTAGGTTTTTTTCTTTTTCTTTTTTTTTGAAAAAAAAACAAGGGAAAATTCTATTAAAGAAAGACGAAAAAGAAAACAAAGAGGAAGAATTTCCTATTAAGAAAACAAAAAAAAAATCATCGAGTCAAACATTAATGAACTTAAGTCAATCAGTGATTGATTATTAAGTTAATCAGTGATTAAGCGCTAAGTTTATAAAAAACGATCATTTCGCTAATTTTACAAAACTTCAACTACTTTAAAAATAAAAATAAAAAATCCTTAAAAAAGGCCAATTTGCCTCTATATCATTATCCCTTTAAGTTAAAGATAAGGTTCAAAAGATCACTAATTTTCCAATGTCTGTTAAACAAAAACAATCCTTTTAAGAATAAAAACTTAATTCAGACTTGAACTTTTTTGGTTCAAAAAGACTCCATCATTGTTATAAAAATATGTCGAAGCGATTCCATATAACAAACCAAGGTTCCTAGAGATCGTGATCTTCATACTTGACTATGAACAGAGTTAAATCATTTTCCTATTTCCTTGCAGTTAAAGAAGTCCTTTGTACATACGTGACGTTAGTTGATTCTTAAGAGCATTCAAAATTATGTCAAAAGATCCACTTGCCCTAACAAAGAATCGAAATGATCAAATATCCAGTTCTCTACATGTAGAATACTACGTTCCATTGAGCAAAAACCAAAACTAGATGTCAACTAAATAAAGCTCTAACTCAAAAACAACAGAGAACAATAAACATGCTATTAACGAAATTGTAGAAGATAAACATAAGGGGAAGAAATATACTCGAGGACATGTACCTTCTCATCACTGGAAACAACAGGATGTTCAAACGATTCCTCACCCCCCTGCCAATGTTTCTTAATGAACTGCTTAAGAAGGACAGCAGCTAGGTAAATAGTGTTAAATCTAACAAGATGGAGAAAAAATCCAAATAGGTTCCAATCTTTCCATTATAAATGAGTGACAGAAAATAGAGGGAGGAGAATATCATTCCCTAGAGTCTCCTTTAAGAAGAATCTAAGCAAAGTGGGAGAAAACAGAAGAAGTTTTAAGCTGTTTTTATCAGATGTATCAATAAAATATTACAAAGAGCCAAGTTCTAAAGCCCCTCTACATTTCTAGTTATAAAAGAAATGGAGTTCTTATCCAATGAACATTCTGGCTCAAAGAAGAATCCAGGATAATGAAATGTATATACGAAATTTAAATTTTAAAAAAAAAATCCTTGGAAAAGAAAGATACATACGAAGCCGACCCTTCAGACGTCTTCCTGATATCATATTAAGGCCCCATTTCCCGACACCAAACCTATATGACTCAGAGACTTGATAACCCAAAGAAATAAAACACTACCCACTGCAGGAGCATAGTCACCATATGGGAACGTGGCCACTTGCTTGAAAGCTATACTTTCTTCTGACGATGTTACACTGTACGCAATCCTGTACTAAAAAGAGTTCTCCATATCATCTATCAGAAACGCCAATTTCCTGTAAGTTCACCCAGTACTGAACTCCTTTTGGCTTCTTCTTGGCACAGAACATCCTAAAAAGCAAGTAATCTTTGCAACCCTACTCTTTCCCATAAAATCTCACAATCGCACAAGGAAGGCGGAATAAAGACAGGAAACGAATAGAAGACAGAATACATTGAGCAAACATAATAAGTCTGCCACCCCTTTAACGATAGGCTATCTTCCAATCATCAACATTTACGTTTCGTAAGCACAGGCTCAGAAAAATCAACCTTTAAAATATTATCCCCCCCAAGGGAACTCCTAGCTACTCCAAAGTCCAACTACTTAAAAGAAAACCACATACATTACAAACCTTGAGCGCCAGTCATACATTGATTATTTCTTCAAATAATGAAACAGACGAAAAGAAGAAAAATATAATCATACTGCATTAACAAAAATGCTAATTCAACAGACAGAATTAAGAAAAGGATATCTGACGCAATCCCAACGGAAGCTCTCTGTTTGCGGCAACCTTCGCAAGTGCACTTCCAAAACCTGAACAACAATAACAAAATAAATTAAAAAAAAAAAAAAACTTAATTTCCATATACTTCAGCGTACACTTGCTCAAGCTTAAAAAAAAAAAAAAAAAAAAAAAAAAAAAGTTCAAACAGATCGCTAAATCTAAAGTCTAAACAGAAATGAACAAGTAAATAAACAACTTTTTGGAAGTAACCGCATAAAGAGAATGATGAATGCACAGAGGAATAGAGATTTTGATTTGCGAAACCTGGTTGAAGTGAGGCCTGATTAAGCGAAGCTTCGGCGAAAGAGCGAACCTCGTGGCTGGGGTCGAGAGTGGCTGACAAGCAATTGAGCAGCCATTGCTGGTCCTGATCAGAACCGCCGTCAAGATTCGCCATTATGGCCGACCGATCGGGATAGAAACCCTAAGCGGCTACGGTGGAGGAGAGAGGAAAAACCACCCTCTCACAGAGTCTGAGCTTTTTCTCTTTTGATTTTGCGTTGGGTCTGAGTGGGATTTTCCCGCTTCAAATCAGAAAATGGAGACGCGGCTAATGCTATTTATATGAGTAGGGAGCGAGAGAGTCACCGAGCAGTGGCAGAATCGCAATTTTTGTCTGAACTACATTAGGGTTTTTTTTGCTCGAATCAATTTTCCTCAAAAGTAAATGTCAAATTATTTGAAGGCTCATTCAAAAAAACAAGTATACTTAAATCATAATTTTTAATTCTAACATTTAAAATTTAAATTTTTTGAGAAGAAAATATTATAACATAATTAATTATTTAAGTTTGAATATATAAAATAAACGAGCATTTACTTACAGTAATTATAAGAGCATTTCTAATATAATGCTATAATTAATGTGTCAATTGTAAATTGAGTGAAAAAAAAAAAAAAAAAAACACTTCCTAATGTAATGTTATTTATAATGGTAAAATTTGCCGTAACGTGTATGTTATATTTTGTGGTAATCCAAAAAACTCTTCCCATCTTTGCTCGAGCGTCATCTCGTAAGACGTCGAGATATTCATCCGGTCCTTTAGGTTCATATCTTCTTTTACAAACATGAAAGGACAATACCACTTTCCGACAACAACAACATCAGATTTTTCATTTGACATTGAGAAGTTGAGCTCTGGAAGGCATGCTCTTAAGGAAGAGTTGAGGCCTTGAGCTTCATCAAAGGTTAAAGTTCAGTAGAAGAAAGTGCCTTTGTCCTCTTCTTTTGAGTTTGCGCACGCTTGCCTACAAAATAGACAAATTGTCTATCAATTGTGGACCAATAGATTTAACTACAAGCAAGTTGCAAGGAAGGAAACCTAGCAAGACAAACGTTTTTAACCTTTGAGAATTTTTAAGAAGAGCAAAGCTAGCATCAAAGAAACACAGTACATCCGAACTATGTTGGCACCTTGCTAGGAAGCCTATCCTATACTAATGACATAGCACGCATGTAATTAACATTGTAATTGATTAAAAAGGAACATGAGATTGTGCATGATGTGTAAGAATGCCATGCTAAGGACAATTGCAAGTGACATCGCTATCGCATCTTAATTGTTTATTAGCGCAACACGTAAAGAATTAACAACATCATATATCAATGCAATAATCAGAGTAGTGTCTTTTGCAATTTTATTTGCGAGACGATTCTGATAAAATATAACAGCCAAACCGTACGTAGACATACCCTTTACGCTTCCCGCCGAGCAACATAGTACCAATTGGAAGACAAAGGTTGATCAAGTACTGGAATAAAAAGAACTGCATCATAACAAGTTATAGTGATCTCTCCAGCATGTTCTGTGTACCAAACTGTTAGATCCTTGCTCTGAGGGAAAGGCGGGCGCGTGATTGACTCATTCTTGCACAAATCCAAAGCAAGTAGTAACCTGAATTTGGACAAGTAGTAACCTGAATTTGGACCCCGATCTGGAGGTTCCAAAGAGAGGTTGTCAGGAGACCTTTCATACATAGACAGAGGCCTTGTCACATACATTTTTTAAGTTCTTTTTAGTTATGCGGTTTATTTCTGATCGATCTTTTATGTGTTGGCTTTGTATAAGAAAAAGTTTGAACCATCCAAATGGTATATATATATACACATATTTCAAGAATATTAAGCAATGGGGTTTCTAATATTTCATGACTAATATTTTAAAAATCAACACTATTCAAAAAAGTTCATTTTCATAGAAACTGCTTGCAAGTTTAATGAATCGCAAACAACCATATACTAGGTTTCCACTTGAAAAAAAAAAAAAAAAAATTCTAACTCCTAATTCTTTAAAAAGTTTATCTTAACATTCAAACAGAATATGTTTGGTATATGGTTTGTTTTTTTCCCTTTTCTTAAGAATGATAGATATTGACTAGGGAAAAGATTGTAGTGTTAAAGATGTTGTGAGATCAGAGGAAAGTCTTGCTTGGGATCAGTTTCTAAATTCTTATTGTAAATAGTAGACTCCTTCTAGGTCGTTTGCTTGACTGAAAAAGAAATAGATCACATATAATAGAATTACATATTCCCAATTCAGAAATTAATAAAGGATTATCTAGTGTCTTTATCAAATTAAATAAATTAATATTCAACTTGGCCTTTCTTGTCCCATCTTCCAATCTTAGTCATCTTATGATGATACTCTTGGGATATTCAATTTTCAAGAAAAAAAAAATTGGTCAAAGAATTGCTTCTTAGTTAAATCCTAATATTCTTGAAGAGTGTTGTTCAAAGAAGAAACAAAATTTTGGGGTGCAGTCATAAAACCATAGAAAATAAACCAGAGGAAATTTCTGTCTTCCTTCTTTGTAGCACACACTAAGAAAATGCCATAGTATTTTTACAGATAAATGGGATGTGTGAATTGATAGTGACGGATCATATTAAGTGTGTTTGGTAGTGATTTTTAGAGCCCAAAATCAATTCTCTAACCATTCACAACTGAAATTTATGTTTGGTAGGTACCATAAAAAGTGATTCTTAAAGAATTTTTGAACAATTTATAATCAAAATCAGAAGCAACCCAAATACAACTTTAGTTTTTAAATTGTGCGGTAATCACCTTGAAGTACAATTAATGAAACTTTCATAATTATAATACTCATGGAATCAATACTTGTATAATTACAGTTTACCAAACACTCAGCTGCTTTTTGTAACAGCTATTTTTGTAATAGCTGTTTTTGTAACACTCAACTACTTTCAGCATAGCTAACAACAATTTTTTTAAAATCTATAGCACTACCAAATTGATTCATTGACTGAATTCACCCAACAACAATGAGCAGGGAATTTGTTGTCTTGTCTTGGAAGGAGATGTATATAGTTGTCTTTATTCATTGGAAAGTGACAATCCAAATCGTTAAAGAAATCAATGCTAATAATTGTGAGATATTAAAAAATGTTAATTAATTACCAACACTTTAATTCAATTTTCTTGACATAGAGACAAGGCCGGCTAGAGGGTAACTTTTTAAGGCATCTTTGAAAACAATGATGAAACGCCATTATTACTGCATTTCAACGTTAACCATGTAATTATAAGCCAAAACGAAAGCTTGTTTCCCCACACACACATACACACATACATACGTGTACACACACACACACACACACACACACATATATATATATGTATATCTAAGTACACAACACTAATCATGCGTATCTACACAACCCTGTCCCTCCAAACTCCTCTCTTTTCTTTACCCTCACTTGTCTCTCATCCCCACTAACCCATCCAACTCTTTCTTTCTCCCATTTCATTCTCTCCACAAATTCCATTCTCAACCCGACTTTCATCATCAGTTCTTTTCCCTCGTGGCTATCACAACTACTTCTAAACCAAACTACTCCATTTTCCAAGCTTCTCTCCTCGAAAACAGCCTTCCTTCCCGTAACGAAAACCTCTTCTCTATTGACAAAAATGTCAAAAGGACACCACCTTCATGTCATTACTCCCACTATTATCGCGTTCGACGATCTTCTCCCAACTTTACTTGAGTGTCATTTCATAGAATGCGGAGATCTTTATTTGGCCCTTTAGTTTCATGTCTTCCTTAGCAAACATTAAGGGGCAATACCACTGTCCAACAACAACAGGCACAGAACTTTCAGTTGACATTGGTAAGTTGAGCCCGGCTCGCGGAGAAGAGTCGAGGGCTTGAGCTTCATCTAATTGGTAAAAATGAGGTTGGCACATAACCACACTCCAGTACTTTCTCCTTAGGAAGAGAGGAGGAATTCCCTCCGAGGTGACAAAAACCGCTGTGAATCTATAATTGACTTTTTGAATGATCTCAACAATTGCTGATAAACGTCCCAAGGATCCAATGGTCTCGGCTTAACATCTTGAATATATATTTAAATTAAAATTTTGGTAAGATTGATTAGATTAATTAATGATGACAGTTAAATTATGAATTTAGACATACCCTCTGTTGGATTTTTTGGAAAGAACAAAGTGCTGCTAGAAGAGCAAAACCCACACACTATTCAATACAATACACATACATATATATAGAGAGAGCAAGTAAGGCGAGGTCTTAAAAAAAAACGAAAAAAAAAAACTGATTTTGTCCACCGAATAAGGCTCTCTCCCATACCATACACCATACTCTCATTAATAGCTTTTCTTCACAAACTACAAAACAGAAGAAGACTAGTTTTTTTGCCCGCACGTTACTGCAGGAAAGATTACACGTGGGGAAGATTGTTATATTATAAAAGAAGTCAAGAGTTTTTACACTATTAGTATTAATTTATGTATACATACTACATTAAGAATTAAGAATGGACGTTAAACTGCTATAGGCAGAGACTATTTTTAATACCTAGAACGTTATGAACCTTGTTTTAAAAATGAAACAGCAAGCAACCAAATGTCAGCATGGACTAAATATGCTCACGCAAATAATCTGTATGCACTGAATAACAATATATCAAAATTAGTAACAATTAATAAAATTAATAATCCTATAATAATAGTCAATTTGTTTTATTCTTTCATATATCAAGAATATTAACATTTATGACAGTCTCTTAATAATCAATATACTTAATAAACTTATTGAATGACATATTTGTGAGAACAATACATTTGAATTAAAGTAGTATTAAATAACTACAATAATTAGATATTTTCATTTATTTATGAAGCAAAGGACAAAATAGATATAGATTGGTAATATTTGTTAAGAGCAAGAAAGAAAATTTCTCAAGTTTTTAAATTAGTAATGTGAATTAATGATATAACAAAGCTTTATGCCAACATAGATAATTAAGTATAAATAATAAATATGAATACTACTATCACAAATTACTACATCACTATTAGCAACAGTTATTAAAAATACATGGAAGAAAGAACTTAAGAATATCTCAAGCGCTGCAAATACCACTCCAAATGCTAATATGGACTATTTACGTGTAGATATTGATGAAGGATACAACGATAAGAACATACAGTGTTAAATGGTAGGAGACCTTGAAAAATACAAATAAATAAGTGAATGATAAAATAAATAAGTACATAAAAAATTAAAAAGGAAAACACAACAGAATGAAAAATAAAAAGTGAGAAAACGTGAATGTTGAAACATTTTTAGTTTGTTTCTCTGTCACGCCCCGGGGCAGGGGTCGGTGACGTGGAGGCTCCTTTAGAGTAATTAAGCATTTGTAATCTTAATAATCATAATCAAAAAGAAAATATTAAGGAAATCTCCAACAAGCCCCACTATTTAGCTGAAAGTAAATTACAAGAAAGTTGCGGGGTCTTCCCCACTTTCTAAATCACAAGAAGCTAAAACTCAAGCCTCTAATATCGTTCAGGGCTCCACCCATAGGACATCCATAGTTTTGTACACACATGAACATGTAAATAACATTACAGACATCAACTACAGTCTAGAAATCCAAAGTTCAGAGTTTACAGAAGTTACAATTCTTACATTTGTACACAGGGAGGATGATCACAATCCTCACCAAATCAGGTGGTAGCAATCTAACTCAGCTACTCCGCACTGCTCCTAGAGTCGCCTGGGAAGGGTTAATATTTATAAAACAAATAAAACGTGAGCGAAAGGCCCAGTATGATATATTTTAAAATAACTTTATAAACCAATAAATAAATGAGCAAGCAAGTAAATAAATAAATGAATACGTACAAAAAGACATTCAATTCTAACACAACAGCCGGGATCTCACATCCTTTTTCTGAAAAGAAATATAACTAAAAATCTCCATATTACAGGCATTAGCAAGTAAGTTATACTATGATAAATTACTTACACAACCACATGAACAAGCCTTATCACCCCCGGGTTGGGTTTTGGGTTTTGCCCCTAAGGATGCACTCTCCACATCCTATCTAGGCCATTAGCTGGTTTACCGATTCACAAGATCTCTTGTCTTAAGAAATCATTAATTAAACTTTATGAAGCAGTTCATTATACTCCCCAGAACTACAACAAGCCATAGGGGTTAAAATATTTTTCTTTCGCAAACATGCCCTTTCTTTAAAACATTTACAATGCCAAAACTTTTTTAAAATCATGCTAACAAAGAAAGGGGGAAGAAATCCTACCTCTCAAGTACCAAACCTGTGGCTAGCGGTGCACTATTTCGGATTTCGCTTCCTCAAAGTCCCTCAATGTGAGTCCTCAACTTGTACTGATACAAGACAACAGTTTAGGATCCAATTCTCATTCCTAAAGCAATTCTATTTCAATTATATCATTTGATTTCCTATTAGTGTGCCTTAATCAATTACTGGTTTCATAAACCATTTCATGTTTCAAATCATCATTCCAAGAGTTTTAATATCAAAACATGAATTCAAGATGCTAATCCATTTACTCTAGATCCCCAAATGAAGCTAATTTGGGTTCTATTTGAAAATCGAGGTCAAAACAGGGTCAAACTCCGTGTACATCAGTCGATCGGTGACAGAGCAGTGCAACACCACCGGTCGACCAGTGGTGTGCAATTCGGTCGACCTTATCTAGTGATGAGAATCATAATGGATTTTCAGAGACAGTGATTTTATAAGAATACCAAGCAATAGCTAAGAAATTGGTATTTTACAATATTGAGTACGACCATTATTGCTATATGAAAAAACAAAGAGATATGTATGTGTATAGTTCCTTTAGCATATGTAATAGCATGATATTAATAATTCCAGTTTTTTGAGCAAACAGATGGCGTACGAAAGATAAAAATATTCAAACAAATAAAGAGAAGAACAAAGTAGGCCAGAACTTTACGGAAAGGAGAAAAAAATGAAAAAATAAGGAAGGAAAATATTGAAATAAGAATCACACGGCCATAACAGTTTTTAGATAAATCATATAATGTTTAACATATATAAATCAATAATGATGATCATTGCCAATATTCGTATGTATGTGTGGTTGAAGAAGAAGTTAAAAAAAAAAAAAAAAAAAAAAAAAAAAAAAAAATTGATAGATCATGGCCATTTATTTATGAAGCAAAGGGAAAAATAGATGTAGGTTGCTATTATTTGTTAAGAATAGGAATGAATGTTTATGAAGTTTTCAAATAGCAATGTGCATCAATAATATAACAAAATTGTATGTCAACATAAATAAAGGAACATAAACAACAAATCTTCTCCCAATCCCAATATGCTCCTTCATCAATCTTTACATCTCTGCTAATAATCACCTTCTCGGATTGCAAGTTGAAGATTCTGTAACCTTTTGCATTACTACTATATCCCAAAAGAATCCCAACATTTGCCTTCTGATCCAGCTTGCTTCTTTTGACATTAGGAGCATGAGCATAATAAATACTTCTAAATATTTTGAGATGGTGAACATTTGGCTTGACTCCATACCAAGCTTCAAATGGAGTCTTATCCTACAAAGCTTTTGTAGGCAGCCTATTTAACAAATAAACAATAGTGTTAGCTGGTTCTGCCCAAAATTTCTTAGGAAGCTTCTTCCCGAACAAAAGACATCTGGCCATCTCCATGACAGTTATATTCTTTCCTCACTTACTCCATTCTGTTGAGAAGTATAACTAATAGTGAGCTGATGATGAATCCCTACTTGTTTGAGAAATTCTTCAAATTTTTCGCAAGTATACTCAATACCATTATCAGTTCTAATCACCTTTATCTTGCAGCCACTTTGATTCTCCACAAGGACTTTGAAATTACGAAATACACTTGAAGCTTCAGACTTTTGCTTCAAAATGTACACCTAACACATCCTTGTAAAGTCATCAATGAAGAGAATAAAATATCTGCTACCACTCAAAGAAAGTGTTCTCATAGGACCACAAATATTGGAGTGAATGAGCTGCAATTTTTCAGTTGCTCTCCACACTTTGCTGTCTAAATTGGCACACATCATATACACTAACACAATCATGAGTAGCAGGCATATTCTGAACTAGACTTTTGCTATGCAAGTACTTCAATGATGAGAAATTAAAATGCCCAAATCTTTTATGCCAAAGAGATGATTCATCAACCGAACTAGTAAAAGCATGCATTTTTTACTGCTGCCATTCCAAATGAAAGCTTCTATTTTTCATTTTGACAGTCATCAACCCATTATCAGCAGGATCTATTATAGTGCATTCAAATTTTTGAACAACAAAGTATAATTCTTTTCAAGCATCTGCCCAACACTTAACAGATTTTGATCTAACTTTGGCACAAATAGAACATCAGGAATGTATTTGGCACCTGTTGGAGTTTCCATAGGAACAACTCCTTTTCCTTCGACTTCCAAATACTTTCCACTGCCAACTTTGACTTTTGAAGAATATGATCTGTCTAGCTCCTTGAATATGCTAGGTTACGATGTCATATGATTAGTGCATCCACTATCCACCAACTAAGCTTCCGTCGTGCTGTTTGTATCATAACAAGTAGCAACAAAAACTGTTTCTTCTTGTTGTTGATATTTTACAACTTGTGCCTGCTGATTTTGCTGCTCCTTTTTGCTTTTACACCCCTTTTCCACATGGCCGAATTTTTTACATGCTCTACACTGCACTCCAGGTCTAAACCAACAATACTTCTCAATGTGAGAAGTTTTTTTGCAGTGTGAACATGGAGGGTATTTGCCTTTTTTCTCTCTTGGTTTGCTTGAGCCAGCATCTTTTTTGTCTCCAACAACCTTTTTCCCACCTGAACTTGCAGGAGCTTTGCCTTTTTGCTTGGCCACAAAAGCTCCTTCATTATTCTCCTCCATCCTTAATAATCTTCTCTGTTTCGTTGCTTGTAGATCATTTATCTGACAGATATTTTGTTAAGATTTTTGGAGTCATAGGGGAAATTTTTGACTCGAACCTCTCTCGAAGACTCACCAAGACCTTCTCCACCACTCTTTCATCAGCAAGCTTCTCACCCAACAATCTGAGTTGATTCACAACCTTCATAAGCTTGTTAGAGAACTCTTTGACAGTTTTTGTATCCTTCATCTTTAAGGCCTCGAACTCTCTCCTCAAGTTCAAAACCTGCATTTGCCTTGTTCTGTCACTGTCTTGAAACTCCTCCTCAAGCTTGTCCCAAGCCTCTTTTGCTGTTTCACAAGCCATAATTCTTGTGAATATCACCTCTGACACAGCAGAGTGTATACAAGACAAGGCTTTGAATTTCTTTGCAACTTCTTCACTGTGTTGCTTTAATTGGGCAACAGTTGGATTATCTCTCAAGGTAGTGGATCTTTATCTGTCTCTACCACTTCCCAAAGATCGAAGGCTCTCAAATAAGCCTTCATTTTCACTGTCCACATTTGATAATTCTCTCCAGTAAACAGAGGAGGTATAAGGCTAGAAAAACTGCTTGACGCCATTAAAGGAGGTTTTTCAGGCTTTTAGTGAGGGTAACCTTACTGGTTTTCTCTCAAACTCTCACAGTCCCACAAAGAACGAGTGGGCTCTGATACCAATTGTTAGATTTTTTGGAAAGAACAAAGTGATGCTAGAAGAGCAAAACCCACACACTATTCAATACAATACAGATACATATATAGAGAGAGAGCAAGTAAGGCGAGGTCTTCAAAAAAAAAAAAAAAAAAAAAAAAAAAAAACTGATTTTGTCCACCGAATAAGGCTCTCTCCCATACCATACACCATACTCTCATTAATAGCTTTTCTTCACAAACTACAAAACAGAAGAAGATGTGACAGCAAACGTGCCACAATCCACCTCCTTCAATACCCTCTATGATGTCCTCGACTTTGAAATCAACATAGTACTGATTCGAGGACAAGGTTGATCAAGTGCGGGAATGAAAACCACATAACAGTCAGGTCCTTGTTCTGAGGAAAAGGCAGGCTCTTGATTGACCTTTTCTCGCACAATCCGAAACAAGTAGTTGTCTCAGATTCCTCGTCAAAGAGTACCGGGTAACCGGAATTCGGACCTTCTTGTGGAGGCAGAGGCACAGTGACAGACTCTGGATCTCTTCTAAGAGAAGACAGAGTCCTTGTTACATACATCTTCTATTTTACTTCTTGTGGTATCTTTTTTAATTCCTTATCTTTGTTTATTGGCTCAACTTTTCATTATATGGAAAAAGAAGTTACGTTTGCTCACTTCAATAATATATCTCAACAATATATTAGCCCAATAAAACAAATTATGGTAACCTAGCAATCAACGTTGCCCCTCATACAAGTTTCTTGAATGATGCATAGATTGAGAAAAGGGACAAAGATTAAGGTGTGAAATTATTGCATCAATTCAAGATATCATATCCTTTTACCAGGTTGTGCCATGAGAAAAAGAAATAAAGCCTGAGGATTATAAAAATACCAGAGGCTCATCAGGATTTGTCTTTAAATTCCATTGGAGTACTTTCCAACTCCTTGGCTATAAGAAAAATATACTTTAATGACTAGTCCTCTAAAATAAATAAATAAATAAATAAAAGACATATTTTGATGACCAGACCTCTGAAAATCTAACGTTCAAGTTTTCTGTTCATAAATCTTTATTTTCTTATACAATACAATACTAGTCATAAGTATCTAACACAGTAAAATACCACTAATCAAATGCAGTCCAAGCAAACAAAATACAACATAACGACATTAAACAGAAAAATTGAAAAAATAAAAACATCAAGCATTCCAAATAGTGCAGCTAATTGATCCCCTCTCATTCCCATTTGCTTCTGATATGATGAATGTGCCTGAAATCATGTGCAAGTATTATGCTTCCATCCATTCTCTTCAAAACAAATCTCTCTACCAACACATAACAACCAAAAATTTTCCACTTATTTATCCCTCCAAACTCCTCTCTTCTCTCAATCCTCACTTGTTTCTCATCACCACCAACCCAACCAACTCTTTCTTGTTCCCATTTCATTCTCTCCAAAATTTTTATGCTCAACCCCACTCTCTTCACTTCTTTTCCCTCTTTACCATCACAACTTCTAAACCAAATCATCCCATTTTCCAATTTTCTCTCCTCCCAAACAGCTTTCCTTCCAGCAACAAAAGCCTCTTCTCTCTCAACAACAACGTCTATTGCCACCATCTTTTGATCACTCTCAACATTGTCACATCCAAAAAATTTCTCCCATCTTTGCTCGAGTGTCATCTCGTAAAACGTCGAGATATTCATCTGGTCCTTTAGCTCCATATCTTCCTTAACAAACACGAAAGGGCAATACCACTTTCCAACAACAATGGGCTTGGAATTTCCATTTGACAATGAGAAGTTGAACTCTGGAAGACATGCTCTTAGGGAAGAGTTAAGGCCTTGAGCTTCGCTCAATTGGTAATTGCGGGGTTCGTGCATATTAATGCGCCAGTATTTTCTCCGCAAGAACTCAGGAGGATTTCCGTCTGGAGCAACAGACTTGGCGAAAAACCCCAAGTGCTTCTTCTCAATTATCTCAAATTGCTGATAAATGTCTGATGGATCTAGTGGTCTTGGTTTAACATCTTGGATACAAAAGCAGCAACAGGAAGTATCAATGTCCTCTTCCTTTGAATTGGTGCATGCTTGCCTACAAAATACGAACATTGTTTGTGTAACCTATAAACTTTAACGCCTTTTATAAGAATCCAAGAATAAATTAAACTAGCAAAATATAAGGTTTTTAGTATATGTATATATACAGTCCCACAGGGTTCATCCTTTCTAAATATAACATTCAATTGCTACGGGAAATAAAGAATGAAAAACTATGTAGATGCCATAGTCATGTCGGATAAAACTTTGAAAATTAAAATTGTTTTGATTTTTACTAAGAACATTGATTCAAAAAATGTAGCAGCTAGATCTAGCTAGAAGATGAAGAACATGTACTAGCAACCAAAAACAAAAAGATCAAATTAATTAGTGAGGACAAATATGCAAATTATACATACCCTTTATGCTCCCCTTTTCTCCGAATGACATAGTAACGATTTGAAGACAAAGGTTGATTAAGCACCGGAATAAAAAGAACATCATCCCAATAAGTCACAGTGGAAACTCCAGTACTTATAGAATACCAAACTGTTAGGTCCTTGTTCTGAGGGAAAGGCAGGTGCTTGATCGACTTGCTCTTGCACAAGCCGAAACAACTAGTTGTCTCGGATTCTTCATGATCAGACAGCACCAAATAACCCGAATTCGAACCCTCCGGCGGTGGCACAGAGAGGCTTTCAGGAGACCTTATATACAAAGACAGAGGCCTTGTCACATACATATTTTCTGCTCTCTCAGTTCTTAGCTCCCTGGTGTATTTCAGGTTTTTTTTTTTTTTAAATGTTTTTGCTTCGTTATACAAAAAAAAAAATGTAAATAATCCGAATAGTTTAAGATATAAATGCATGTATGTATGTATGTATGTTTTGAAGGAACACTGACGTATTCAATTCAATCTTTAAGTGCTAATGTTTTATGAAAGGTGCTCTGAATAATCAATGTTCAACTGTTTTGTACTTAAAGCTTTTATTGTAATATAAAACTGCTCGGATATGATAGATGTGGCTTATCAGTTTTTATTTTTTTTTTTCGTTGAATAATGTCTTTTCAATAGTAATTGTTGAAAGTAATAGGACAGGATACAGCATAGTTATCCTCTTATCCACAAACAAAGGACCGCCTCAAAGTCGTGTCCCTATATCATTAAATTTGATCAGATTATTTGACTCGGCCTTTCTTGTCAAAGCTTCCAACCTCAATCACCTTTGGAAGAAGACTTGAATATTTTTATGTTGTTTCTTTTCTAAAGAGTATTTTGATCATTACTTAGTTACTTCCTAGTAAAAATTCAATTTTGAAGAATGCTTTACAAATACAAAACGAAATTTCTGTCATATTAAATAAAATGAAGAAAAACAAAAAAGTGAGATCACACTCGGATAATAATTGTATAAATCCTCAGCTACCTTAAACAGAAATTCACAAATTGAAGGAAACTATATATATATATATATATATATATATATATATATAATTCCTAAATCCAAACAAACAAGCATGATTTACTTTACTTGGAAGGTAAAAGTATATTCTGTAAAGTGTTAAAAAAATTCTCATTCCCATTTGCACCTAATCTGGCTAGTGTGCCTAAAATCATGTGTCAATAAAACACTTCCATCCATTCTCTTAAACACAAACCTCTCCACCAAAACATAACAACCAAACTTTCTCCACTCACCTTTCCCCTCAAACTCCTCAGTCCTTTTCACTTTCACTTGCCTTTCAAACTCATTATATCTAAACCCAGCTCTTTCTTGTTCCCATCTCATTCTCTCCACAACCAACACATTTAGCCCAAGTAATCTTGAATCTTGTCCTTCATTATTTTGAGCACTTCTAAACCATATCACCCCATTATCAACACGTCCCCAATCACACACCGCCTCCTTCTCATCAACACAAGCCACTTCTCTATCAACAACAACATCTACATACACAACTTTTTCGGCATTGTCACATTCGAAAATCTTGTCCCATCTCTGCTCGAGTGTCACCTCATAAAACATGGATTTCTTCATCTGCTCCTTCAGCCTTCCATAATCTTCCTTCACAAAGACAAAAGGGGTGTACCATTTTCCCACCACCACGGTTTCTGAGCTCAAATTTGACGGGGAGAAGTTGAAATTAGGGAGTCGGGCTCGCAGGGAAGAGTCGAGCCCTGGAGCTTCGTCTAGTTGGTAATGGCGGGGTGTTCTCATGTGGACATCCCAGTATTTTCTCCGCAGGAAATTAGGAGGAAACCCGTCCTGTGCTACTGACACGGCTGTGAAGCCCTGGTGCTTCTTGTGATTGATCTGAACTTGCTGATAAATGTCCAAAGGATCCAATGGTCTTGGCTTAACATCTTTAATATATTTGCTACAACAACATGTTCCCATGTCCTCTTCCTTTGAACTGGCACTGGCTTCCCTATTTAAGCAAACATAGTATTTATAATTGGAATTAGTATGATGATTACAGATTAATTCTGAGTCCTACATGCTTCAATTAATTGTTCTTTTATTTTCCTAAAATTACAATTATATCATGTCATAGAAAACAGCAACAAAGACATAATGACTAACACATGGATAGAAAATTGGGCTATTCTAAAGATTTGGCCAGAGTATAAGCAATTTATAATAGTACCATTGACAAAATTAGAGCAAGTCTTTCTTACATCCATTTACAACAAAAATAAGTAAAATTAAGTAGTAACTATGAAACTTTGTCTTTGCTAATTTGACCGCTTTTATGAATTAATTAGATAAACAATCATTAAGGCCTGAAAACATGACTTTGTACACACCCTTTATGTTTTCCTTGACGCAGGATTACATTGTAGAGATTGGAAGACAAAGGCTGATCAAGCACAGGAATGAAAACTACATCATCATAGTCCTCGCCTGAAAATTCAATGGTGAGGTCCTTGTTCTGAGGGAAAGGCAGGCCTCTGATTGAATTGTCCTTGCTGTTGCACAATCCGAAACAAGTCGTCGTCTCACATTCCTCATCGAAAATCACCAGATAACCGGAATTCGGACCCTCTTGCGGTGCCAAAGTGAGCAGCTCAGGTGACCTTCTAAGCAATGACAGAGGCCTTGTCACATACATTTTTATTTTTTTTAAAATAAAAACTCTTTGCTTTTCTGTTCTTTCCTCTTGATTTTAACTTTTTCTTTTCTTATCTGTCTCTGTTTGTTGGCTTAATCTTTCATGTATATATACGGAGAAGAAGAATAAGAAATGTCAACAACGTGTTTATACACGTTCAAAGAATCTGTGGATGGACTTATATGTTCCAAGCTAATAATGAGTCCTAATAAACAAGGTTAACCAGTAATTATTGTTATTTAAATAATGATAACGAAGTGACAGGAAGGTTGACATATCGGAGATAATTTATCAAGCCGCAGCTGGCGAAAGTTCGTCTTCACGCAATATCATGATGCATCATGACATGCGTTTATTTTATAGATTCGAACATTTTTATTACAGTATTTTTCTCATTTTTGAACTAAACTGGCCAATAATAATTGGTAACCTCGCGGTCAATGAACTGCAAACTGTTGTCGTTTTCCAAATATGGGATTTCTGAATTGTTGTCGTTTTCAACTCTGTCAGCCAACCAATTATGCTCGTTTTCATGTTAATGTCGTTTTTCTTATGGTTATCGATTGTTTAGGTTAAGTCGTTTACTAGTTTCATTCTCTCTCTCGATCTCTTGTCGTTTTTGTTTTTTATTTTTTATTTTTTGCATTGTCATTATCTTTTCCAAGGTGTTTTTCATTTACAAATAATGTCTTTCTTATTATGTTTCTCTCTTTTTATCATCATGATGCCAATTTCCCATTTTCCCATATGTTCTACATAAGTTAATTGCGGTGATCATGTTCATGTCGTTTGATTTTTGTTATCGTATCTATGTTATTGTCGTTTTGTTAAGCTCTGTTGTTTTTTTTTTTTGAAAGGCCGAACTTTTTTTATGAATACTGTTATTAAAAATACCTTTTTAAAATAAAACTCTCTTTTATTTCTATCTCTTAATATTGCTCATATTTTTTTATTTTTAAAATTATAACTAATTAATTTAAAGAGATAGAATTTGAAATTTTCTCCATAAATATCGCAGTCCATTTCATGTCTACTATTTGTTGATTGGCTATATTACATATATATGGCCCATTGATAAGGCAAGTAGATATAGATTGACCGGGACAGAGATTATACCGAGATCTCCGTTCTTTTCGTTTATTCGAGTTTAGAATTCGAGTTTTGCTACAGTAAAAAGCTCTCACATAAAATCAAATCTCAACTCGAATTAAAAACTCGAATCAGCAAAGTGAACGGGCCCTTAAAAAGTAGACGTGGCGTCGGTTGCAAACGTTTGTTGAAACCAATATCTTTTTCCAGGTTGGCTGTTTACAAAAAGAAAAGCAAATAAAGAATAACCATTCTTATCTTCTTCGAAAACATATAATAATGGGAACCAATTTTTGTATTAACTTATTCTTCTCTCATTTTAGTCATTCTAATAATATTATGATTAGTTAATTAAAAATCACATTAATCAAAATATTTTTATCACGTTAATTAAAAAGTCACGACATATTATATTATTATTAAAAGAACACGAAAGGAAACAAAAAAAGGGACATATGAACTCATTCTATAATAATCTTTCTTATGTTTGCAGATAGATGATCATATAATTAAAAAAGACATGTTACACTTGTCCTCCTTGAACTATTAGTCTTATAATAAAATGCCCTTTAAAGTTTAAAAATAACAAATTTTCTCCCTAAATAATTCACCGTTAGCACGCGTCTCCCTTTTTCGTCTTTTCGGTTAAATTTTGAACGTTAAGTGACATGTGAAAGTCACTGAGTCATTTAATTCTTATTTTATTATGAAATGACGATTTTGTTCATCCAAGCCCTGTCCAAGACCACTAAGAACATATGATGATTTTTCTCTCCCACTCTCTCCCTCTCATTCTTGCTTCCTCTCTCTCTCATTCTTTGTCCCTCTTTCTTCTTTCTTTGCACGTGAAAAACCAAGCCCCACTGCCACTTTGAGCTGTCACCAAATGCCGACCACCCATGGAGCCTGCCAACAATAACCTTCAGAACTGGAATCTCGCCGCCGATCACCTGTAAATGTTGGTTAAAATTTTGGTCCATTTTGTCTCCACACTGAATTCCAACACCATCTGACCTCCGTTTCACCGGCAAGTTGTACCATTATATTTCCCCCACTAAGTGGAGCAAAACCCACATGATTACTTCCTCGATCGATGTCGAAGGAGCTCCGATGTACTGCCTCTGTCTATTTTGAGTTTTGGGCATTTTCTAGCGAACTGGATGTCATTTGGAGAAATCGACCCCGGATAAATGTTCTTCACTTTGAGATCTTCGATTTGACACACATCCCGCCGACCCCTCATCTTGGTCAATGCCGGTCAATGGTGGGTTTGACCGGTCAATGACTGGGTTTGGATGGGCAAAATCATCATTTTATAATAGAATAAAAATTAAATGCCTCAGCGACTTTCACGTGTCACTTAACGTTCAAAATTTAACCGAAGGGACAGAAAATGGGGACGCATGCTAACGATAAATTATTCATGGGAAAAATTTGTTATTTTTAAAATTTAAGGGGTATTTTGTTACAAGACTAATAGTTCAGGGGAGACAAGTGTAATTTGTCCAATTAAAAATGAATGAGGCGTAATCAATGAGAAAACAAAGGAAAAAAAAAATCATAAAATAGCATTTTTCAAGTTAAGTTGCATGGGATAGTTTGTCAATTAGCGTATTACATTACAATTTTTTTTCTAAGCTGGAGTAAAATCAACCGTTGACTTAGAAAAGTACGAATTTTATATGAATTTGAAAAATGCAAAGATTGTACCACGTCTTAGAGTTTTCAACTCTCTCTCTCTCTCCCCATACGAATCAAAGAAAAAAGAGTGAACGATGACTGGAGTTTTGGGGCTACCTCCAGGCATGTCGTCGGGCTTCTAGCCATGAAACTTGGTCCTCCAGCTTGTCTAGTCGTGAGCTTTTCATTGGTAGTGGCGTTGTACAGTATGGTGGCTCTGTTTAGGTGTATTTAAATTGGTTTGAAGCTTAGAAGCCGAACTTATGGGCTTTGTTTACAGGCGAGTTTGTCATCTAGTGGCTGAGATCTTTTAGCCAGCTATCTCCCTCAATGGTCCATTGGCCGGTTGTCTTTTACCGGAGGCTTCTAACAACTATGGTTGGAGGTTTATTCTGTTTTTTTATGTAATTTTTATGTTTGTAATAAGGGCGATGGTCTCCCCACTTGACCCTAATTTCTTTTGTTGTTTGTTGTTAGTTTTTGGTGATTGGCTTAAGGTCGTTTGTATGTCTCCTGATAGGATTGTCTTGGTTCGGCTAGAACTTTTTCTATGCCATATAGATGTCCCCTCTTTATGGGGTCGGCGATCTGTCCCTCCAGTGCTTGAAAGCCTATCTCAATGGGAGGAGCTTTTTTAATTCGAGCTTTATGTGCACTCATTGTTAGTGTGTCGATGTGTTCTCCCATTTTTAGGCCCCATGCGTGCGCTCATCTCTTTAATGGGTCATTAGCACTTTATCGATATGACTTTTCTAATCAGTTTTTAATTAAATACAATTTCCCTTCCAAAAAAATGCAAAGATTTAATTTCAAGAACATCCAAAATAAGAGTTACTTTTTTTATGAAGTTTAAATCGTATATATCCCATATTTATTGAAAGTTCCCTACACCTTTGTTCCAGGGAAAAAAAATAAAATAAAATAAAAAAGTTCCCTATATCTTTGACCTTCTGTTTTTATTTTTTATTTTTTAAAAAAAATTTTGAAGAACGATGATCAATATGAAAATTTGGAGTATTCAATAAACATATAAAGAAAATCAATTCAATATTTGACTTTTCTAAGGTTTGGACGTTATCAATAAGAGTTCCTTGCAATCTTAAAAAAGGAAGCAAAAGAATTTTGAAAAATAAAAAAGCATTAACTTCATTATAAAATTGGAACGACTAATACAAATTGTCAAATACGAATTGTCAAATACGAATTTGTCCAAACTCTACTTTTATTTACGAATTTGTAAGAAAGATGGAAACTCTACGGTTATTACACAACCATATTGAGAGGGAGAGAGAGACAGAAAACAATTAACCAAATCAATGGTTGAATGAAGCAAATATGTATTCACTGGAAGTTCTATAAGAAAGTTTCAAAATTACATAAAACCAGAAATTAGAGTAAACAATACAAACAAAAAAGTTCTAAAAACGAAGAAGATCCAGCATATTTGTACATCTTTTTTTCAGATTCATTCATACATTTAATTAGTAATAGGATTCTATTTAGAAGAGGATGTTCATTTGGTCATTCCATAAGGCAGGCCATTCATATCCTGTGCAACTAAGAATTTGACAACAAAATGAAGCCAAAAAAAAAAACCAAGTCTTGCTAGTCAAGAGAAAATGAGAAAATACCCTTTTATATTACATACGTCTTAATTTTTACTTTAATACCCTTTTAATCAAATATTATATTTGTCAAAATAATATTAATAAAGAGTAATAAGTAAAAATATAAATTTATTCACGGGGTAAATTTAATAATATTCTCGGTTATATAGTCAAATATAGGCACGCATGACACAAGTGAATATACCAGCCTTTGATCAAAACAGCATAAAAGAGCAACAAATTTCTCATTCCCATTTGCTTCTAATCTGGTCAGTATGCCTAAATTCATAAGTCAAAACCAAGCTTCCATCCAATCTCCTAAGTACAAACCTCTCAACCAACACAAAGCAACCAAATCTTCTCCATTCATTACTCATCTCTCCATCAATCTCCTCCACTTTCTTCACTCTCACTTTCCTATCATTCCCTCTAACCCACCTAGCATTTTTCTCTTCCCATTCCATTTTCCCCACAATTGCCAAACTCAAGCCCACATAATTGCCAAAACTCCTATACCAAACCACCTCATTAGCCTCATCTCTCTCAACATGTCCCACTTCCTTTCCACCAACCATTACTACTTCTCTTTCAACCTCAACATCAACATCAATTATGGAACCATTTGCTTCACTAGAATCTCTTTCACATAAGTAAATTTTTTCCCATCTCTGCTCAAGAGTCATTTTGTAGTACATTGATTTGCTCATTTGCTCCTTCGGTGTGCCCTCTTTGATGAACATGAAGGGACAGTACCATTTTCCCACAACCACAGGGCTACTAGAGTTTGTGGAGGCTAATGGGAAGTTGAATTCAGGAAGGCGGGACCGGAGAGTTGTGTCTAGGCCCGACGCTTCGTCCAAATGGAAATCTTTTGGAGTTGAAGTGTATGCTTCCCACCCTTTCCTTGCAAGGAATTTTGGTGGGAACCCGTCTGCAGCTAGTGATTTGGCAACAAAACCGCCGATTTGATTGAATCTTCCTTTACGGCGGATTTCGAATTGTTGGTATATGTTGTGGGGATGCAAAGGTTGTGGCTCTACCTCGCGGACAAATGTGCAGAAGCAGCATGTTTCCATGTCATCTAGCGTTGAATTTGTGTATGCTTCTCTACAAGGCAAATGGGCAAAATTTTAGTATATGATTAGTCAGATTCACTAATGCATGAATCTAAGTAATCTTCCTCAAGCCGAAAATTTCCTAAATTGGTCACAGAACAGAGGAATATTTGATGGTCAAAAACTATAAATTACTAACATGAAGTAATAACTAAACTCAGCACTTTAGACTCAAAATATGCATACCCTTTGTGGCTGCCCTGTGGCTGTATCAAATAGTACCGATTCGAAGACAGTGGCTGGTTAAGAACGGGGATGAAGGCGGCATAGAAATGCGAAACGTGTTGAGTGCTGTTTTGTCCGGTGCCGGTCGAATAGGAGTAACGAAGCTTCAAGTCCTTGTTCTGGGGAAAAGGCAAGTGTTTTAGTTCGTGACCCTTAAACAATCCGAAAAAATGTCTTGGCTCGGCTGCTTCGTCCTGAATCACCAGAATTCCGGTATTCGGACCCTCAGGTGGAGGCAAGGAGAGAGCCGAGGGATACTTCTTGTACATTGAAAGAGGCCGTGTCACGTACATTTTTCTCTCTTATAATACTATATTGTTTCGATAATATCTCCAAATAATTTTGCTTGCTCTTCTTTTTCTTCTCTGTTGTTGTTTCCTTAACTTTGTTATTGTGAGTTGAGGATAGTAAAGTTTACGTTGTTAGGAGTATTTATAAGAGGGGAAAAAAAAAAGGATGCTGAATTAACCAAGGCAACTTGGTCAAAGCTACAGAATTCTTCAATGATAATTTGTCAAAACTTGTATATTTATGCCATGTGTTTATAATAACTTAATAAGAAGTTGAGAATGAGATGTAAAAGATCTTCTTTTTGACCCGTAATCCTTCTTGTTTTGTGAAGGTAAGGGTTTGACCTTTCCAACCGTGTGAAGAATTCTTGATTTGTCAAAAAGAACAAAAAATGTTAAAAGAGTGAGTCTAATTTTTAAACTTGGGAAGGTTTTTATTTTTACTTTTCTCTTGTTGAACACTTCAAGGTTTTCATTGGTTACAGAAAGAAATTATAAAGTTGTTGGAGTTAACAAAATCTTATATGCTTGGAATTTTAAGCAACGAAACAGGGCAATTTATAGGGAGACGCTAATTTGTCATGATCTCTTAACACAAAATTGCTCTGCCTGGAACTGGAAGGCATAATACAGCAAAGGGCAAAAAAGTAAAAAAAAAATCCTGTCGTTCACGTGAATTTATCTAGTGAGACTCACTTTATATAAATAGTGGATATTTATCCCCGTAAGGATGAATCCCATATTTCAGAGGGAAAAAAAAATAAATAAATAAAAAAATTTGTGTTGTACCATAAAAGAAGTAATACCTCGTCATCCCATTTGGTCCTAATCTGATGAGTCGTGCCTGAAATCATGTGTAAGAACCAAGCACCCATCCATTCTCTTCAAATTACCAAAACTCTTAAACCACAAAAGCCCATCACCCAAATCTCTCTCATCAACCAAACCTTAAACCCCCTCCAACCACAACCACTTCACTCCTCAAAACAACATCAACATCCACGAAACCATTTTCACACTTTTCAACATTGTCACATGCAAATACTTGTTCCTAGTTTTGCTCTAGTGTCATCTCATAAAACACTGACCTCCTCTTCTCATCTTTCATTGTTTTGGGAGTTCCTTCCATGACAAACATGAAGAGGCAATACCATTTCCCCTCAACCACAGATTTGGATTTCTCATGAGAAAATTACAGATTCTACTTTTTAAATACTTAACTTACTAAAATTATTTCTTTTAAAAAACTCTACTCATTGACTAATTTTAGTTAAAAAATAAAAATATATGGACTAATGTTAAGAATATAAATAAAAAGGAACCCCATTTAAAAATTACCCATTTCTCATACAAGCAAATATCAGGAAGATGGCTTCTCAATTTTGTGTCTACGTCTTGTGCATTGCTAAGCTCGAACTCAGGGCCATTGGAACATGGGAATTTTCTATTGGGAATAGTGTCTTAAAAGTATAAGATGTAATATGATTTTTATTATTTATTTAATAAAAGAATTTATTCATTATTTTATATGCATATATTATTGAATATTTTATGAATATTATTAAAAAATTTGCGATTATAAATGTGACCTTAAATATTGTATATAAATGTCATAGGCGACAGGATAATATTTAAAATAATAATCAAAATGATATTCATAATTAATTTAATTAAAGTTCAAAATTTTAATTAAAACATTTCTAATATATGTCATTCTCATTTAAAATAGAATGATATTATTTGCACTGTTAATATGACAAAATATGGAATGAGTGTATTACACATGATGAGATTGTGTGGAAGTGACATATACACAATGTGAATTTCTTATAATTTTCATTAAGTATCAAAATCTAATTGAGTATACTAATGGTTATATATAAAACAATCTTAATCTTGAGTTATTAACAGACTCTCTATTTATGGATTTGTGTCTTTTCATTTACTCGGTACGGATTCAGAGATGTTGAATCTTATTCCTTGTATTTTAGAGACATGATGAAGTAAGTAGCCAAGAATGTTATTATACAAGATGGAATCCATTCCTTCTTGAGAAAGAAGTAGATAAATAATTCTCTTGAGGATTGATTCGGTACTTGGACTAGTAGAAGCTACGACTTCACGAATTTGTTTTTTGAATAATTATCCATTAGAGAATCAATAGTACTCAAGGAAAAAGATGTAATTAGAGAGGTAAACGGATTTTACCTAACTCTAATTATAAATTATTTGTGGATGATTGATGTATATGTAATGATTATATCAAATGGACAATTTACAATTTAGAAGTAAATTATAGTGGAGTAACTTTTAGAATTAATTAAAGAGTTTTAACTAATTATTAATTTTATTGGAGTTCAGAATTATAGGTCCACGAGTCATTGTGTCATCCTTCTAATCCTACAAGACAATGAAGACATTAAGGGCAATTGAAATTAAATAATGTGATTATTTAAATTTGAATTTTAGAACACACATGTGGAGGAGTCCACATGGTGTATACACTCAGTACAGTGGGAATCCCTCTGGGATTCAGTTCCTTGGTCTTTAAGTTATTCAATTGACTTATTTGGTAAGTTGTCCAATTGTAATTAAAATTAAATTAAGTTTGAGTTCAATTAAAATTTGAATTTGAGTCAAAATTAAACTGCATGATAAAAGAGATTTTTTCTCTTTCCATATATGCTATTTGCGCCAACCACATGGGAAGAATATCCCTATGGTGGCCGGCCTCAATGGATAAGAGAGAGAGGGAATTTTGTTTCTAAAATCAATTAGAAGTATGAGATAATTATTAAGCTTTATCTTGGAGATAAAGATAAGACTTATTTTAAAAATATCGCTACTACTCTATAAATAGAAGATTACAGAAAATTAAAAAACACAATTTTTTTCTCTCCCTAGCATAGTGTGGCTGAATTTTATAGGGTGAAAAAGGAAAAATTTTCTCTCAAATTCCACATCATGTATGTATTAGTATTCATAGAATACTTGAGTGTTTGCTTGTTAATCTCATTTTATTTCAGGTGTGTCCATACACACGTTTTCGTATATTCAAATAATTGATAAGGAAGATTTGGGCATTCTAAGCAAACTTGGAGCGAGAAACATTCGTGATTAAAGAACTCAAGTTATCAACATAATCATTCGTTATGTAAATAAATTAATTTAATTAATTTATTCATGCATAATTTATTATATTTTATAAAATATCTTTAAAATTTATTAAAATTTTTATTATACACAATCTGTTAGGTATACACTTCCCCATAAAAAAAATCGTTTTCAAAACTAACATTTTCATCACTATGTTATCCCCAAGAATCCTAGAGCAAATCCATCAGGGGCTACGGTATTTGGCCTTAAACTCACTACCCAAGGCTCGATTTTCCTCGCGTGAAGAGAAATCTCCACTTGTCCATGTCCTTGAAGTCCAAAGACTTTGGTAACATTGATATTCAAGTGACTTCGACCATGGGTTCCTGACTGAATCCTAACAATTTGTTATTGTATTTTTTTTTTTTTTTTTTCTTGGGCGATGACTTTTAATTTTGCTCCTTTTTTGTTTTAATCGATCTTTTGTTGAAGAAGAAAGAAAAGAGGCAGCAGGTGATTGTTTGGCGTCAGAAAAGTAAAGCTTATCAAAAGAGAGATGATGGACGACCGAGTGGGGCCCAGAAACAAGGTTTTTATTAGAATTTAAAAAAAAAATGTTTAGAGAAACTACGGTATTAAACACTATTTAATAATAGAATGTGAATTCACGTAAAAATCTCACAGATCGACTTTCTATATGAGTACCATCAATGCCGTATAGCGTTGCTCATAGTGTTTTTTTATTTATACCTTAGGAACCATTGTTACTCAGTTTAAAATTTAAATTTTATTATAGTAAAAAATTCTTAAAAATAATTATATCTAATTTTTTTATTATAATAAAAAATTCTCACATAAAATTACATTTCAACTTAAATTAAAAATTTAAATCAACAGACCCTAACATTGCTCTTAATTCTACTATAATGTACCTGCAGTTTGATATCCAATAAAACTGTAATTAAACTCTTTTTTTTTTTTACTTGGCCTACAGGTAGTGCTAAAAAGGGTGGCTACGTGAGAAATTTCCAATAGATTGATACGAAATAAATCTGATCAAATAAATTTCTAATACTCTATTTATATGATTAAATCTGAGTTATTCATTAAATGAGTGATAGCATATAATTAGTTTTGCCTTGTCATACAACGACAATAGCCGAAATTAAACATGCGTATATACAGCTCCATCTGGTTTCATCAAATATTTGGTGTGTCCCTTGTGTGTGTGTGTGTGTGTGTGTGTGTGTTTTGTATTATGCTCTGTTTTTAGTTGAGGACGTTTTTTGAGTTGAAATTGCTTCAATGGTTATTACTTTGTCGTTTTCTGAAATCATGTCGTTCTCATGTTCCTGTCGTTTCCAGCTTTGTCGTTTAATTAATTATTGTTTTCCTGCTAACATTACACGTCAATGTCGTTCTTATGTTCCTGTTTTCCAGCTTTGTCGTTTATTTATTTTTTATTTAGCAAAAAAAAAAAAAAAAAAAAAAGTGTCTTCTTTTTCACGTCAATCTCGTTTTTTAGTTTATTGTCGTTCTCCTTGATTCCCTTTGAAGAATCTTTGTATTCTTTGTGTCGTTGTCTTTTTCCAAAATCTTGATGAGGTTATTGTCGTTCCCTTTTTTTTTAGGGAATATTGTCGTTCCTTGTTATTGACAGTTATTAGCGTCATTGTAATTTTATTTCTTGATGTCGTTTTAAAATGCTGTCGAATTCCACTTTACTTACGCTTATTATTTTTCTTTTTTCATCTCGTTGAAAAATATTGGAGTCGGTGTTATTGCTAACTATAATCTATTGACTTGTCGAAGCTGGATCCCTCTTGGTCCATCAAAGAGAAGAAATTATGGTTCGTTTGGTACGATGATTTAAATTAATGTGATTTTAATCATGATTTTAGAACTAAAATCATAATTCATGATTTAAGGTTTAAATTATAATTTCAAAATTATGGTTTAGAATCAGAGATTTGAATCACCTTAAATCAAGAGGAGGTGTGATTTTAGAATTATAATTTGAACTAGTTGAAAATATCACATCAGATTCTGAATTATGATTCAGAATCATTCAAATTAAATACTAATTTTAAATTATGATTCAAAATTACTGTAAATAAATACTAATTTTAAACTATAATTTAAAATTTAGAATCAAGATTTTGAATCATATTTAAATCACTAAAACAAACATTATTTTCCATATTCAAAATCACTAAATTCATCTAACACCTTGCTATTTTCCATACAACTCCTATACCTAATGCTCACCAAATATCCACTAAAGTTGCTTTACTCTCGCGTTCAATGAATGATTATGTGTCAACCTTTGAAATCTTTTGAGTGTTATTAAAAACGTGGAAGAATTTTTAGACAAAGGAGGCCTTTGTAAACATAACTGAATAGAAAAGTTTTATAAGTAAAATAAATTTTTAAAAATTTTTATTGAAAAAACGACGACGAAATGACTAGAAACGGCCATTTTTTACACACACACAAAAAAAAAAAAAAAAAAAAAAAAAAAAAAAAAAAAGACCGAGTGGTTACTCTTCATAAAAAAATAAAGAAGGTCATTTTGTTAATTTTATTTTATTGGATAATTATTCTAACATATTTCTCAAGACAAAGACAACTTCACGTTTGATGCAATCAGACAAATATAGGGCATATTCTTTTCACAACTCAAATCTTTTTACTATAGTGTTTTCTTTAATAAAAATTCAAATTCAACTTTTTCTTTCAATATTTTATCCTACTTAAATTCACTTTACAATTCAAGTTCTCAACTTAAAGTTAAAAATAACATGCCCAGTTCTGAGAAGAGCATTGATCTTTTATTTTAATAATCAATCAATAAATTTCTCTCACACCTATGTTACCAACGGAACAAAAAGATTCAAAAGATGCCCCTTAATAAGATTCAAACGACGGTAAATACTCCCAAGTTCTCTAGTTTTTACTATAAAATTGCTCTGCCTGAAAAGCCATAATACATCAAAGAGCAAAAGGCAAAATGCAAAATGCAGAGCCAAACCAATCAAGCCATCTTCTGAATCTCTGATATTAATAATTCTCAAGGACAGCATTACAAAAAATTTTAATCATCTAGGAAAAAATAATGAACAAATTCTTATTACAACTAGATATAGACTACATTACACATTTTTTCTCAAAATAAAAATAAAAAATAAAATGTTTAAATACAAAAGACGTGTACAAATAGTCACCCCAAAAAAAAATGAATCCATGTCTTTGGTGTACAGTAAAAGAAGCAAACAACATCTCATTCCCATTTGGTCCTTATCTGATGAGTGTGCCTGAACTTGTGTGTTAGAGCCAAGCTCCCATCCATTCTCTTGAAAACAAACCTCTCAACCAAAACATAACACCCAAATCTCTTCCACTCACCCAACCCTCCCTTATATTCTTCTCTCTTCTCCACTTCCTTTTCTTTCCCAACAACATATCCAACTCTTTCCTGCTCCCACTTCATCCTCTCAACCAAAGCTAAGCTCAACCCAATACTTGTCTCCGATCCCGCATTATTGACACTCCTAAACCACAACACTCCATCACCCAAATCTCTCTCATCAACCACAGCTTCTAACCCTCCAACCACAACCACTTCACTCTTCACAACAGCATCCACAGCCACAGAATTCCCTCCACTGGTGTTGTTGTTATCACACGCAAATATTTGTTCCCAGTTCTGCTCTAAAGTGATTTCATAGAACATTGACATCCTCATCTGATCTTTAAGTGTTTTTGGTGTTCCTTCTTTGACAAACATGAAAGGGGTATACCATTTCCCCACTACTACGGGCATGGATTTCTCACATGATAGTGTGAAGTTGAAGTCCGGAAGGTGAGTTCTGAGTCCTGCATTTAGGCCTTGTGCATCTCCAAGGTCGAACTCGGGGCCCTGATCTGAACGAATAAGGAGTTTCCATCCTTCTCTCCTTCCCAAGAATCCTGGAGCAAACCCATCCGGCGCAATGGATTTGGCCTCGAAATCGCTACCCCACGGGGAGATTTGCCTTCCATGAAGAGAGATCTCCATTTGTTGGTATATGTTGCGGGGATCAAAAACTTGGGGTTGTGTTTCTGGAGCATAAGTGTAAAAGCAGCAGGTTTCCAATTCCTCCTCTGTGGAGCATGCAAATGCTTCTCTGCAATAGCAGACAAATGCGAGTTCACCATTTGTTTCAAAATCCAAAGCAAACGAAATTCAAACAAAAGCTAAAACCTGACAAATTAAACAGCGTAATCATAGAGATTTAACTCCAAAACCATCGAATCTTCAACCGTATTAGTTTACCAATTCTCTCAAAATCTTAAGTCATCATGATGAGGACCTTAAATTGTATTTACTAAATAAAAAAAACCGTGATTGTGAACAAATATTAAAAAATGCTCTTAACTCTTAAACGCCTCCTACTTTAGAAATATGAATAATGTCAACGATTGAAACTGTTGAGTTGTGTGGAGCCTAATTATACTATAATTTTTGCTCCGCGTCGACCTAATGCAACATTAGTCCAGTCATTTTCTACACAGAAAAACAAAGAGAAAATCTTTAGCAAAAAAGTGAACGTAGTTTGAACCACTATAAATCCTATTTGTGCCCTATCAATTTATGTTCGTAATCCTCTCAAACAGTAGAAATTAAGACTTCTAATCCCAAACAGAAACGGGTTTTTTCCCCGTAGAACATGTTTTCATGTAAAACTATCCAGTCCCATCTAACAAATTCTCCATTCTCAATCCGTCAACAAATTGTTATCTAAAATTGCACAAAAATAGATTTCGTCACACCAATCACTAGAATGTGGCAATAATTACGCCCCAAAAAAAAAAAAAAAAAAAAAAAAAAGAAGAAGAAGATGATTACCCTCTATCCTTGCCCAATGGATGGACTGCATAGTATGTATTGGAAGACAAGGGAAGACCCAGAACGGGAACGAACCAGACACTGTGGAAATGGAGATCTCTGTCTCGAGACATGCCCTGAGAGTAGTAAATCTCGGTGTTCTTGTTCTGGGGAATCGGGAGGCCCCTGATCCTGTCGCTCTTCGCTAAGCCGAAGCAGCACCTGGGCTCGGCTCCCTCGTCTTGGACCACGAGAATTCCGGCGTTCGGACCCTCCGGTGGAGGCTCCGACAGAGCAGAAGGACACTTTTTGTACATTGAAAGTGGCCTTGTGACGTACATTTTTAAGGGTTTTTTTTTTTTTTCCCCTGGTGTTCTGGTTTGGTTTGTATGTCTACTTTTTCTCGTTAAAGCAGAATGGTGAAGACTGAAGAGACTTGAAATGGTATAGAAATCTGGGTTGGTATTGGTCGATAGATTTTATAGTTTATAAGGCTCGCCATAACGCCATTCGCCAAATAAAAAAATAAAAAGACTAGTGAGTGGATAGTCAAAAAAACACTATTTGGTGATCAACGCGTTTGAGTCTTGAGAACTAGTTGCCGAATTTGTCTAAAGATGACGTGTTTTCTACGATAAACCGTGTGCGAGATACAGAGAGGCCCATTAACGGCCCGGACTTGGAGACCGCTTTTAATTTTTTTTTTTTTTTTTTTTTTTTAAGAAGTTACAGCTAATTGTGTTTAGTAAATTCGGCTTTTGCAGTTTTTAAAAATTGTTGTCAATCAGCCGAATTTAAAAAGGATGTCAGGTTCCTCCAACTATTTTAAAAATATTAAGAAAATTATATTAGTTTGTTTTTTATATTTATTTTTGATTTTAAATTATAATTTATAATTTTTTATAGTATTTTTCTCTTAAAAAATATACATAAAATAAAAATAATTTTAAATTATAATTTTAAATTCATAAACTAAATGTCCACTTAATAAATTCATCCATTAAATATATTGTGTTAAGATATTTATTCTTTATTCTTATTTAATTTTTTTTATTAATATAGTTTTTTTATTAAAAAGTATTAATTAAGAGTAAAATTTAAAACTCGTGTATTTTAAAAAGTATTTATTTCTTTTTCTTTTTGATATTTTCAGTTAAAATAACTAATAATTTAATTTTTTTTATTATTATTTTTCTCTACTCTAACCATTAGATAAAATCTAAATAGTTAGCCATTTGCCTAATACTTCCTGGTTTAGTGGTATTGGGGTGTCTAGGTGGAGTGAGATTTAAGTAGGGGTTGTGAGTTCAATCCTGTGTTGTATTAAAAATAATTGTTAGCCATTTTGAAAAATATCTTTCACAATAATTAGTCTCGTTTATTTTACCGATTCAAATTTTCAATCTAATTTTATTACGGTTAAAAGCTCCCATAAAAAGTTACATCTAACTTTTTTATGAGGTAATTTATGTAACTAGCAAGGAGAGCCTATCCATTTAGTTGTTTATATTATTTTAGAATTTCAACTGTAATAAATGTAAATAGTCTTTTTTAAATTCAATAAAGTTATTTATATTTTATATTAAATAAATATTAAAATATGATTAAATTGAATCACTCAAAAATTATAAATTAAAATAGTTTTTTAGTCATTTTAGCTAAAATTTATTTAAAATTTAAAGAGTCTCCTTAAAGATGCTCTAGGCCCTTTAGATAAGAGACAATTTTTCTTTTCTTTTCTTTTCTTTTTAGAAAATTGTCACACTTGTCCTCAAGTGTATGGCTCTTGGTTTTTACTTTTTGTTATTGATTAATATCTTTTGATCAGTATTGTTATTTAATTAAAAATAATATTAACTAAAAATAAAAGATAAAAATTCATATCTGTATATTCTAGGATGTTTGTCTTCTTTCACTAATTTTTTTTCCTTATTAGCATTCTGCTTATGAGTTGTCAAAAAGAGAAGAGAAAAAGTTTATTCAAAAAAACAAAAAAGAGAGCAGAGAAAAAGAACAAAAGGGAATTCCAGGTCATGGTGTTCAATTGGGTAGGAAAGTAATAATTTTTTTAGTTGTTATTCCCTAGCTACTTCATTGCTGTAAAGATTTCATATGCTTCTACCAAGTATTCAATTGATACAAGCTAAAAAAAGTTGTCTCATAAGCGTCGATCTGTTCTTTATTACTTTATATTACATTATATCATATCATATTATTATATTGGATTAGATATTATATAATATGTAACACTAATGATACTAGTGATCTAGTAGGGGTTGCGCGGCTTTTCTTTACCAATTACCAAAAGATTTTAAATAGTCGCCATGCGAGAAGTTTTTGCCAAAAGGTGTTGAATTGGAAAGAATGTAGTATTGTTGAAGAATGTTGCAAACTATTGACAATAATAACCATTTTGTTTTGAGCATGATGAGGTTTTTTTCTTATCAAATAATGGATTAGTTATGTAATTAATTGTGTCATCAGATGTAAGTAAGTACAAAAAGCTACTATTGTTTAACATCATGATCATGTAATAACACAACTTTATGGCAAATTTACTAAAACATAAAAACAAAAACTTAAGGCCCCGTCTTGAATACAATTTTCTTTTGCCCATTTCACCTTTTGTTTTGAGAACAAGGGTCCTTATGCGCCAAACCCCTCAACAACTCCATATAAGATTTTTTTTTTTAAAAAAAAAAAGAATAAAAGAAACCAAAAAACCATCTAATTCGTGCATTTTGGGTATAGTGGCGTTGAGGGTTTTGGTGGAGTGTGGTTTTTAGGAGAAAGTTGTGGGTTTAATCCTGTTAGAGCTGTAAGTTTAAATCACTCAAAAATGATAGAGGGCTTGTCCGACCTAACCCATGTGAAAGGAATGTCAACCCAACTGAGTCCAAAAGTTTAAGGGACCAAGATCGGGACGGGACTATCCAAGAGTTTATACGGCACTTTACAAGAATACCATAGGTATCGGACTTGGATTGAAATATGTCAAGGGAAATAAAGTATTGCAGAGAATGTCACAGCAAAAAATACTTAAAAATCGTAAAATCCATAAAAAACACAAATATATACATGAAAACCATAAAATGTCTTATAAAATCTAAAATACTAAATCAAATACACAAAAGTACAAGCATAATTTTAGTCAAAACCTAAAAATTAAATGATGTCACTGAGACGACCCTGACTACGTGGTCGTTACTTAACCATAACTATACTCTGATACCAACTAAAACGACCCTACTAGGTGGTCATCACTGTCGCTGACTTTAGTATTCTTATACTTCTTGAAACCTCTGAGAAACTTAAGGATTTTTTTTAAATACTATATAAAATGCTGAAGCATTTTTTTTTAAAAAATAAAATGCTATAACAAATGTTGTAACATTCTGAACATAAGTTTTTTTCTCCTAAAATGCTATATAACAAATGTTGTAACATTCTGAACATAAGTTTCTTTCTCCTAAAATGCTATATCATAATAACATAAAATTCTGACTTTCCTTTTTAAACATATTAAAATGTTATTCTTAAAACAATTCCTTTTTCTAAAGCATAAATATATGCATATGTATATACTTACTTCTTAAATCCTGCTTACTTACATAAACTTGATAAACATAGTACAAACTTGCTACATATAATGTCAAAGTCTCATTTAACAAAACTATTTAATACTTTAAACTGATGCATAAATAACTGTGTGGTATCCATTCTCCAATCTTCACTCGTCCACCGCTTGCCACTGCCCGTCAAGAATTACTGATAGGCTTTTTACCTACAGTATGAATATATCTAAATGAGCTTTCGCTCAGCAAGTAGGAACTATTTCATAAAACAACTGTAAGTTCACATGAATACATATGCATGAACTGATTATGCTTAATTATAATGTTTTATCATAATTTTATTATTAGATCTTATCTTGCTTACTGATGGGCCCGAGTGCTTGTACCATCGCGCGCGATGTACGGGACGTGAGGGTTCATAAGGCTCCCATCAACTCCGTAAGTAAAACTGAATTGAATGCCTCACTTGGGCCAGAGTACCCCTCATCTAGGAGGCTCTGAATTACCTCTCATCTAGGAGGTTCTGAAACTGTAATGCCTTTCATCTACGAGGCTTTGAAACTGGATTACCTCTCAACTAGGAGGCTGGTACGACACTCAACTAAGATTATTCTTATAAGTTCCTCTTGACTTATTAAGGTGTATGCAGTATGACATAGCATAGCATACTATAACATGAAATATACTCAAACATATATAATTTATGTGTACTACTCATTTTAAAATATATTCATATTACAGGTGAGATTCCTACTTACCTGTTTTAAGGGGTGGAATCCTCTATTCACGACACTATTTGTTCTCTTTCTTGCTTATTTCTGAGAATAAACACCCTCTAAGAGTGTGAGATTAACTATCACTTGCTATTCTATTTTAGCAAGCTTATAAGAAAATCTGATTTCTCTACTTATGGCTTTCTTTCTCTTTCCTATCTTAGAGGATTGAAAATCTTGTTTCAAACTTAAAGATTAGGTTTATTGAATCCTCATAACCTTATTTTTCCATTAAACAAGGTCTAAACTCAAAATACTTCTTGAGACTATACTTTAAGTTCCTTAATGAACTCTTCTGTTTAACACCGAAACTGTTTTATTAGATTTGCAGTGTTTTCTAAAAAAAACTAGTTTAAAGTTTTTATTTAGAACTAAAATTAAGTTTTAACTTCAAACTCTCAAACTAAAATCTGGCAGAGTTTTGCCTGATTTTTTTTTTTTTTGTTTCTCGAGCTATTCTTAGCTCGTTTTACCCATTAATCCAACTCTTAGACATAACCCACAATCTTTCTCATATAATCTTATCATCTTAGAAACCGTACTCTAGGGTTTCATCCAAATTCTCATAAGGATTTTAATATCCAAAAGTTGCTAGAAACATAATCTAACAACCAAAAATTAAACCTTTAATCACTAGGTTTTCAATTCCTTTATCAATTGAAATTCCATCATCAACTTAGCAAACTTTCGCCATACTCTTTTCCACATCGATGAATTCGGAGAAGGTAAGGAAATGATAGGAAAAATTGAAATATCACCTTAATAGAATGAAGAACAAGCTCCGGAGTCTCTAATCCTCGGCAGTTCAATTGATTTCTGCTTAAAACTCGCTTTTCTTCACTTTTGGTAAATCATTTTTCTCCTCTCTCTTGGATGAACACTCACTGGTTTTGGCATGAAAAAGAGAGTGTTTATTGTGTTTTTACACTTAAAACGTGTTGAGAAAGAAAAGGAGGGGCCTAAGAGCAATTTTCTAACTTTTAGGGTCTTTTTTTGCAAAAATCTACTTAAAATATACTAAAAATATCTCTTCTTGGCTTCTTGTGCAAGCTTGGCTGGCGACCTCACTAAGCAAATGGCATGATCTCAGCCCTCCATCCAAAAAGTCACTTTAAATCTCAACCATCCATATTTAATAGTTATCTCTTTTCCGATTTAGTTTAATTTCTAACTGGTACGCGTTTTATCTGTGTTTTCTAGACAGTTGGTCAACTTTACTAAACCTTAACTAACTTTTCAAGAGTGACTTATTGATCGACTCTTGGTTCATAAATTTCAACTTGGTCAACTCTAATGGGTCAGAAATCCTAATTTTCTCGGTTCGACCTTCTGGACCTATTTTTTTGTTTGTTTTTCGTTCTGATTTTTTGTAAAACCCTCGAATTGATTTTTTCAATTCTTTTTCACTTCTTAACCTTAATATTCATGTGTTGGCTGACTTTTGAGTTCAACACAACATTCTGGACTTTTTTCCTTATTGCAGTCTGAAAATCGGTAATTGTATCATACTTCACTTAAGTTCGTAATTACTTACTTGATGTCATCTTGCTGACATAAAGCAAAGGATGATAGATAACTTGATTTTATCCATTAGGTGCTCTTATCTCATTGGCCGGCTACACTCATCCAATCGTTAATCATCATTTGGCCATCTACGTGTTCGGCCGTAATTGGAGAAGAAAAAGAGAAGATTTCCAAATTTCTTATCTCTAATGGTTGATCAACATTTGTCCCCATCATAAATACAAGCTCATTATTACTTCCTTAAGCTTATCTCTTAAGGTTCTCTATAAAGTAGTCAAGATTTATATCGGCTGTAGGGAATTAGCTTAGTCGATAGGAAATTTTTGTTTTTAACGGTTCATTTTCTACTATTTATTTATAGTCTGATACTAATCCCCGAATAATTCAAGATCGAATTAAGCTCCTAGTGTTATAATATTTCAGACTGTTCCAGTCTTGAAAACATTTTTGGACTGCATAAATTTTAATCTTAACTTTTTTTGCACTATATATCCCGAGAATGATATCATTTCTAATAGTATCAACTCCTGAGCTCATACTGTATCTTTATCTTTCTACTCAAAGCTTTACCCTTATAAATTCCCTTATCTGTTCAGAAATTAAGGGTTTCTCTTTGAATGTCAGAGCGTTTCTCTATACGCTGCTAACATTGTACTGTACTGGGAGATTTTTTAGATTAAATTCTCAAATTGTATATGCACTGAGAATTCTTCCGCCTTAATTGCGTAAGAATTTATCGACTAAATTTACTTGCTCGTAATTTTATGAATTAATCATAAAATTTGCTACAGAATTTAGTAACACTGATATTAATTTCATAAATCCTTCAGTCACAAAATATGACATGATATTCTCGGGAAAAAATCATTGACTTAAATAAATAAATTTACATTATTTAATTTTAGAATTTTCTCGGTCATTACAGTCACTGTGGTTTATTTTGTAGTAGTTTTAGTACTCGTGACAAAAGTCAAACCAACTTTAAAAATCACTGCAAATTGCCTAAATATCTCAAGTTTATAAGGTGTTCAAAAAAAGAAATTAAAAGGGTGATTGGGTCGGGCTGGGTTGACCCAACCTCAATAGACTTTCAGAGTTGAAATATAACCTAATCGGACTCGGGGATTTATGTTAGGACAGTCGGGTCCGATGCCACACATTATGGTCCATGGACTGACCTATTGAGTCTTGTCAAATTTTGTTGTTCTAGATCCAATATTGTATTTTAAAAAAATAAAACAAACAAATCTCCATGAATTTTTCACATCTATCTATATTAAAAAGCACCAGTATAAAAAATACTTCTTGGAACCCAAACCATAACCAACATTTTTTTTATATTTATATTTTTATACCCTATGTTTTAGGTTTATTCAAAATCTATACCTTCAATTTTTTATCTCATCAAATGTATACCTTCAAATTAGATTTAATATACAAATATATCCCTTATCTTGGTCAATAATTAATTTTAACCTTTAAATGACCAAACTATCCTTAAAAAGAAGAGAGAAAATAAAACTAAAGCTTTTCAATATTACAAAAAATAAAAATTTAAAAAACAAAAAAAAAACCCTATTTCAATAGTATTTTGGATCTTTTGAATGTTAAAACCGTAAGTTTAAAGTTTTTTTCTATTTTTTAAGGACACTTTTAGGTATTTTATGCTTAAAATCGAGAATTGACTATGAAAATGTATAAATTTAAGTATTAAATTTAATTTAAAAGTATACATATAATGAGATCAAAAATTAAAAGTATAATTTTTTAATAAATCTAAAACACATGATATAGAAATATAAATATCCCTCTTTTTTTTTCCTCTAAAGAAAAAAGTTGAGGGAATAACATGGTAGTGTTTCCTTTCGTGAAATCTTAGGAGTTGCTTGAACACAAGCTCTTACCTCATAAAAGATGCAACAGAAAAAATATTAACGCAAACATTCCTGGATTCAATTATTCCCCTTGAGATATTTGACCTCATATTCCTTAATTCAATATTTTTCATTACAAATAAGGGAGGGTTAATATGTCAGGGAGAAGAATTCTTGGCACCAACATGGGAATATGATTTTTTTTTTTTTTTTTTTTTGAAGGCAACGTGATATTTTTGTAAACTTGGAAAATTGAAAGATATATTTACAGATTAATAATTGTTAAATTTATAGAAATATGAACATATACTTGCAAACCAACATTGATGACGAAAATTAAATTCCTTGCGGGCCTTTTTAATTAGTACCTAAATTTTTTATTTTTTTAAAAAATGGTCGAATTTTTTTATTTTAATAAAATGACTATTTTTTAGTAGTCAACCCGTAATTAACGGATATCTAACCATAGTTTTTATTTTTATTTTTTTTATTTTTTTTTTTTAGTGGTCGTGCCGTTGAAATCTCCTTTTTATTTCTCAAAAAAGAAAGAATCCGATTTCAAGTCTTCGAAGTACCATGCCACAGAAAAGGAAAATTCACAAGGTAGCTGGGACGTGGGTGGTTCAAACTTCACGCTTGACACGATCGGCCGATCAGTACAGTTTCACTTTCAATGTTCCACTGCCATTTTGAGCTCTGCAGAGTCGTCACTGTAGAAGGTTTTAAAAGCAGTGCTATAAGTTACCCCAAAAAGCAAAACATATACCGCAGAAGAGATGAAACACGATTTATGATCCACTTCCTCTCCTAGTTGTTGTGTCGATCATGGCATGCCGATCTGATCAGCAGTAAATTAAAAACGAGGAGAAGAAAGGGAAAGAAGGAAGGCAATATTAGCCTGATCGGGTCAGCAGAATCTATGCTAAAGAGTTAAAAGATAAAGAAGTAAAGACACAGAAGAGCAGTGCCCCAAAACAAAGAAAAGAAAAGTAAAAATACTAAAGACAGACACATAATATTATTATTGTTAGTACTTTAATTCACTCGCGCGGGACACTTGGCAAACGAGACAACATGCCAAACTTGATTGTTACGTATACCTGTCTACTTGGCCAACACGCCTTTAAAAAAAAAAAAAAAAAACCTGTAGAAAATGATGCTTCTCTTTTGCTAATGCTGTGTTTTGGCTCGAGGCAAATATTTTAGAGGATGTTTTGTTTATAAATTTAAAATTATGATTTATAATTATTTTTTAATTATATATTTTTATGAGAAAAAATATTATAATGAGTTATTAATTATAATTTAAATTATAAATTATAATTTAAATTATGATATAAAATTTTATTTTAAACACAATTTAAAGATTAAAAAATATGTTAGACTATAGGCCTTTTTTTATTGGAAGTGGGAGAGAATGTGACTTTAAATCTAAAGATTTTGAACGTCATGTGGAGGAAAGTTTAAGAAAGGATTAGTATAAGAGTTCTTTGTTTACATTTGAGTGTTGTTCGACTTCATATGTTCTAAAGAAAGGTTATAGTACAAGGGCTTGATTATTTCATTTTATTTTTTATTTTTTGTAAAAGTGTAAGATCAATTAAGCACACAAATACAACCCCACGAGATTTTATTAGATTTGAGTACTTTCTTTTTGTATTTTTATATTGATCTGACGTTCAAATGCACAAAACGTACGGGACTCTACCTAGTCTCTCATTTAGTATCGTTAGATTAGATATGAGCAAAATTTTTGTGGCAAGAAAGTCGTTTTAATAATTTGTTGGCTAGGCAAGGCAATTGTTTTCTTCATTTTGTGAAAGACAACAAATTTTGACGCTAGACTGTACCCTTTTTGTGACGTTGCTTTCTTCAATTAGACGACCTTGGTATGTGTGTAGTTTGTTTTGGCTCATTTGAAAGATCAAAGTCATGCAAATAGCTATGGCGAATAATCTTTCCTCAATTCCAAAACCCTTGCACAACCATACAAGTAAAAAACATCACCAAACCCCGCTTTATTTGTTTTTCACCTTTTTTTTTTTTTTTTTTTTTTTTTGCAAAAGATTTGATTTTTTTTTTTTTCATTCACTTTGTTAAAGCAAAAAGGACTATATTCTGCGAAAGTATTATGGGATGATACACAAATTCTTAGCCCGTTTAGTTCACTGATTCGATTTTTTAATTCGAGTTGAGATGTAATTTTATGTGAGAATTTTTTACTGTAATAAAAAAATAATAATAAATATGACTGTTTCTAAAAGCTTTTTACTATAACAAAACTCAAATTTTAAACTTAAATCAATAAAATGAAAAGCTCAGTCTAACTTTTTAGCATTATATTGAAGTTTTGTATTAATCCCGCCAAGAAGACAACTAGCAAATGTATAAACGTTTAGACTTTGCAAGGTACTTTGCAAGGTATTGGAAGTAAAACAATGTATAAAGAATTAAAATGTCCAATCAAATAATTAATTGGTCAAAATATTTTCCTTCCTATGAGAGGATAAGAACAATAATGATCATTTATATAACCAATTACACTTGAAAGCAAAGAGAAGTGCATTAATACACGCTATCACCATCTAGTTGAGAAGATGAGTTTTAGCAACATTATTATGGTTAAGAATTTGCTTTATTAAGAGGCCGAGTATTTTAGGGGCTGTTCCGCGGCTAATAAAACTCAAGAAAAGATAATACGAGTTACAATTTTATTTAAGTTTATATTTTATTTTAAGTTTAAACTTAAGTTTAAATTTAAGTTTGAGGCTAAAATTTAAGTTCAAGTTTTCTCTTCAACTCGAGTTTAGAAACTCAAACTCAAATTAATGAATAGTATTTTTTCTATTCTTAAAAATGTTATAACTTTTTCATTTTAATTCTGATTGATATGATTTTTTTTCTATGCGTTGACAACGAAAAGACGAATAAAACTCCACCTATATACCATATTAAAATTTTTCATCACCATTGAATTTTATTAAAATATTATCTAAATATAAATTTAAGTTTTAACTCACTCAAATACAAACTCAAAATTTTTTTTTTATCTCAAACCATAACTCAAATATACACAACCAAATACAAACTCAAATTACAACTTTAATTCAAATCATAACTCAAATTCAACTTAAAAATTTCACTCAAAAATACCTAACTAAAAAATACAAAAAAAAAATAACCCCTTAATTACTCAGCTCATCTTTAAGCTTCTCAATCCCAAATGTCCCATCAACCCATTCTCTCAAATTCCATCACTTTATTAATTGTAGAAGTTGGGGTCCAAACCTCATTTATTTTACCATTCAATCACAATTCTAATTTTTTTTATAATATTTTTTTATAAAAAATTACATATAATCTTTTCTGTCACAATAATTCTATTCTCACATAATTTTTATTCGTATTAAAAACTCAAAAATCCGCAATATAAATGAAGATTTGACGCGGTCTAATCATGACTAGATGACTTTTAAATGATACGCCATTAAATACAATGCTTTAATGCTTACCCTACTCTGAATTGTATCCCAAAACACCTAAAACAAATCAAACGGCTTGCATTTGCCGATTCAAACAAAGGTGCAAATTGCAAAATACCATTTCCTTCCATTTTTCTGCCACTAAAGTTAGCACAAACCAGCTATTATGATCTATTCTTTCTCTCTAAAATTATTCATTCAACATGTAAATACAAAAGAGTAGAGACTAATATAAGCCAAAGTGAAGTGTGATCTACTAGTTTGCTACAAATGGAAGTGTGGAAAAAAAAAAAAAAACAAGATCATAACAAACACATTGTAATTGTTCATTGTCGTATGCTAAAAATCAAACAAACTTGTTTCTTTCATTATTAATATATCTACTACCATGTTTTTGTTTCTTTTTTAATTTACCCCCTCATGTTTTGAACATAAGATCTCCATCCTTCTTCATTCCATGACTATTTCCCAAATGCTGCCTGAAAATCCATTTCCAACCCTTCAAGCTCTTCCTCCCTTTCTTCAACCCTCTATCATTGACCGTAATCCTACAAGAACCACCTCTACTAAAAACCCCATTTTCACTCTCATTATAACTATTCCCCCCATTGTAAAACTCACTATTAGTACTAGCCCTCATGCTTCCAAAAGCAGACTCCGAACTAGAGCAAAACTGATGATCCGGTACCGCCTTCGACTCCGCCGAGTAGTCGAGTTTCAAATCAATGAAACCCGACTCATCCATTCCACTGAAATAATCACTCTCCTTTAGAGAGAAGACCCTTCTGTTCCCTCCTCCATTGCTGAACTGATCAGACACCAAACCCACATCAGAATAACAATAATATTCTCTCTTGTTAGTATTATTATTAATTTCACCGCCGTCGAACCCACTCTTCCTCGGCTCGGTTTCGCTGAACCCGCTTCTCCTTCCCGAGTCCAGAACCATACACGCCGTCACGCTCGAGCTCCTCGCGCCGGAGATCGAGCTCCTCGCGCCGTCGTCGGACCCAAGCCAACCTCCACCGCCACCGCCACCGCCGCCTCTGAAACTACAGAGAGATCTCGATCTAGAAACACCCACGTGATCAACGAGCCACATCTCGCTCTTGATCTCATGATCGAACCCGGAAACGCTTCTGTTAGTGCTGTAATTCCCCAGCGCGTCCTTGATTATTTCCTTTTTCTTTCTGAACAACTTGCCGAATCTCCAGAACCCGCCGTTTCGTGATCTCTTGATCTCCACGCAGCTGCTGTTGCTTCTCCTGAGAAACAGAGCGTCGTCTTCGAAGTTGTTGTAGCTGTTGTGGTGATTTTTATTGTTTTCTGTTTTATGGGTCTGCGCTCTGCTGGGCCTGTTGGCGGTGTTGTCGTTTTCGATGAGGAACGACACTCTGCCGACGCTTCCGACCTCGACGGTGCAGGAGTTTCGGTTGGAGGAGATCTCGGAGCAGGAGCAGGAGGAGAGACGCTGTTCGCCACAATCTGAACACACGAGCTTGATCAGCCGATCTTTAAGGCAGTAAGCACAGATTCCGACGGAAGAAGAAGAAGGGTGTTTCTTGCATGGCAAGTCATGAGAAGAGGTCGAGTAGTATACTTCCATGTCTTCCACTGCTTTGCCTCTGTCTCTCATTCTTCTGGTTTTCAATTTGAAAAAAAGAAAAAGAATGGAAGAGTTTTAGCTTTGGCTTTGGCTTTGGCCTTTGGGGACCAATTAAAAAAATATATAAAAAAAAATGTTAAAAATGGCCTATAAAGGGTTCAAAAGAAAAGGCCTAGAAGGGCTATAATGGAAAGCAAAATGTGGGTTTTGAGGAATGAATTTTGGAATTCAAGAAGATCATTCAATTGAAGAGAGGAGTAAAAGAGACTTGTTTTGTTGGTAGCAGCAGTAGTAGTACTACTACTACTACGAGATTAGAGTGATTGAAAATGAAATTGATGGATTACTGAGGCGTCACCTTTACGTTTGCTTTCTGGCAAATAGTTCAGAGAGAGAGAGAAAAAAAATGAAAAAAAAAAAAAAAGTGATGAGAGAAAGCACTAGTTGTTTTGTTCCTGCAGGCATTATTGTGTGTGTGGCCTGTTTGGGGGAGGAAGTGAATGTTACAGAAAGCATGAGTAAATCACAGTGTACAAAACCACTCTCATAAAGCCCAATAAAGACTAGAAGAAAACTGTATGCCCATTTCTAACCATCAATGCAAATAAACTTGTCCCTACCACATAATCAACAGTTCCTTGCAAAAAAGTCACACTTCACTTAAACAGTCCTTAAATCAACTGGTCCGAATCCATCAATATCTCATCACTTCTTCATCTTTTTTCTTTTCTATAAAAATTAAGATGTTTGGTAGAGAGATTTATTTTTTAATTTTAATCATGAATCATAATTCATAATTTATTACAGTATTTTTTTTATACAAAATATACATAAATAAAAAATAATTCGAATCACATAATTTAAATCATTCAACTAAACGTGTGAGGAGTTTATCCGATAGGTGAAAAAATATATAAAATTTTTTAATATAAATTTAACCGTTAAAAATATAAAATTATTAGTAGTTTATTTTTTTTAATTGTACAAAATAAATTATCCTATTTGGGTACATATTTTTTTATTAGAAATTAGAGGAGGTACATACTTTTGGTTTTTTTTTTAGTCACAAATGAGAATTATACATGTAAAATAGACTTCTTCTAATAGGATTTTTTTAAAAATATTTAATTTCTAATCATTAAATTTAGTTAAAATCGTAAAGGCTTTTTAATACAAATCTAACGAAAGTAAGAACTTTTTAATAATTTATTTTTTTGAATCTATAAAAAAAAACTCCACACATAAAAAGAAATAACATAATTTTAAACGTTTTATCTGCGTCAATTTCTATTGTGTTTTTATATATTTTTTATTTTCATACAAATAATTTTGACGAGATCTACATTCATAAATATGTACAATCGACGAAAAATGCTGCTCCGTAGAAAGCTTGTAATAAAGATCGTAAAAGCTCATCTGAATTATCCAAATATTTTGTTACCATCAATTAAACGAAAATTCTAATGGATAAAACATTTTTAAGCCTCCACCATTTGTTTTGTTTTTTTTTTTTTTTTTTTTTTTTGAAAAAGGGAAAACATTACATGGTTATTTTTTTAGAGTGTAACTTGAGTGTAATTTTTGAGTTAAATTTAAGTTATAATTTGAGTTGAAGTTAAAATTTAAATAAAATTAAGTAAAATTAAATAAAATTAAAACTTAAAAAAACATAAATTTAAATAAAATTAAAACTTGAGTTGATTTTTTTTTAAAATTTTTTTTTAAAAAAAGCATGCCCATATTCGAAAACAAAATTGAGATGTATCATATCTTATCATATCTCACTCCTTTCTCTTTCTTTTCAACATTTTTCATGCCTTATTTCTCTCTCTTTGCCCCTTTTTGACTTTTGTGATACAAAACGAACTAAAAATATTTCCTCTCTCTCTCTCTCTCCTCTCTCTCTCTCTCTCTCTATCGTTTCCTTCCTCTTTGGTGTTGGTGGGATTAGAGTGATGAAAGTTACCGATCAGAGTAGCATGAGCGAGCACGCATATTAATTTGTCCAGTTTCTTTCTTTTTTTTTTTCAATTTTTTTCCTCCTCTTTTTTTAACATTCTTATTACCATCATTCATTGAGACACAATCTTATACCATGTCGTTTTCTTCCTCGACCTTGAGCACGTGTCCCACCGACAAATCCTTTCTTTTATTGAACTTGAACCTACGTAAAGCGCTGAACCAGCTGGGGTCACTTTCTTTTTTTTTTTTTTTTTTTTTTTTTTTTTTTTGAATTCTAAGAATTGACGGTTCTGATGTGTTAGGGTGCATATCATAATTATACAGGTGAGAAGCATTAGTCAACTCTAGCCATGCTTTGCTAGCTTTGTGCTCTAATCAAAGGCCCTCCTTAGGAAAAAAAAAAAATAATAATAATAAAAAAAAAAGAAGTCTCAAAACATAATCTAGCTAGGACATGAATGATTATCTACATGTGCCACACATTTGTACCTTTTACGTGCCGTGGTGTAGTAGAGCAAGTCTTGTTTTTGTCCATTTCCTAATTCCCAGCCCTAAGTCTTGAATTTCAATCACACGAGCTAAGTTTTACATCAAGCTGACCTACATGAAAACTTAGTCTTCTATTACAATAATGTTAGGTTAGGACTTTTTTTTATCGTTAAATCTTATTTAAAATAAAAAATATACATAACATATCATTTTTTAATAAGAGAAAAAAATAGTCTAACATGAAATAGATTTAACTAAAAAACTATTACATGAAACCCATTTCCTTGAATGATTTACATTTAAGAAGAATCTTTTTAATCCAAGTCTATAGATAACGTTTAGTTCACTGATTCGAGTTTTTAATTTGAGTTGAGATATAATTTTACATGAAACCCATTTCCTTGAATGATTTACATTTAAGAAGAATCTTTTTAATCCAAGTCTATAGATAATATTTAGTTCACTAATTCGATTTGAGTTGAGATATAATTTTACGTGAGAACTTTTTACTATAGCAAAAATATTAGATGTGACTATTTTTAAGAGTTTTTTACTATAGCAAAACTAGAATTCTAAACTCAAATCAGTGAGTTTATAATTCGAGTTTTGTTACAGCAAAAAACTCTTAGAAACAGTCACATCTAATTTTTTTACTACAACTCTCACATAAAATTACATCTCAATTCAAATTAAAAACTCAAATCAGTGAACTAAATGGCCCCTAAATGAGTCTCAATAAATTTTCCATCTTTGTATAGATAGATAGATCATGCCATTTTTTGATATTATTAATAAAAATAACAATTCATATGTTATCTTGATTGATACTAAAAACTTGAGAGTCCGTTTGGTTTATAGATTCACTCCTTGATTTGAATCATGATTCGTAGTTCGTTATAGTATTTTTCTCACAAAAAATACACGTAAATCGAAAATGGTTCAAATTACATGATTTGAATCTATAAACCAAACGAACTCTGAGATTCCCAGCATTCTTTAAATTTTAATTGACACAAACTTTTCATCACTATGTTTCACCAATGGCATTACCGTGATCAGATCTGATGGTGTTCTTTGGTTTTCTTTATTGATTGTCACTTTGCAGCCTTCAAGGTAAAGAGTTGGTCTTTAGGGGATTCCATGGAGGCACAAGACTTTTCCCTTTCTACTTTTCTTCCTTTTTTTTTTTTTTTTTTGAATATTAGACCATCTCTCCAATCATGGATTGGCACAACGAAGGAAAGTCACAAGTTTCAGACTATTACGGAAGAGTAGTAATGTCTCTTAGTTTCTATTATTATGCCCCAATTAGACAACTGTTACGAAAATGATTTGACGTTAACATGAGTTTGGTACACATCTCTTTAGTTCATTGATAAACTATTAGTGGTAATGAAAATCCTCGCAACTTAAACTGAGTGACAGCTTCATATATCCATTTAATTGTCTTTTCTTTGAAAATCAAAATTCTATCTAAATGTAGATTTTGTGGTTTCATGCGTTGGCTAACAAAATAATAATAATAATAATAATAAAACATGTGTATACCGTGTGAGAATTTTTAAAATTTTACAGAAATAATTATGTTATATGAAAAAAAAAATTTGTTACTATTAAAACCTATTAAAAATTATAATATTTTTCACATACTATAACAATTTATGTTAATTTTTTTTTATAATGCGATAACAAAGTAATTATTCATAAAAACTTTTAAAAGTCAGTCCATTAATTTTATTGGCAGGGACCTAAACTATTAAAAAAATGAAAGTACAAGGACTCAATATGTTTAAATTAAAAGCTCAATGATTAAAATGTCACAATGTTCAAAATTTAGAGACTAACATAGCTATTAACCCTAATAATAAAAAAAAATCAATGAACAAAATTGAAAAAAAAAAAAAAAAAAAAAAAAAACCGGATGAAGGGGTGCAAACGGGTACAAGCACGTCTGCCTTGGGGAATAATAGCAAGGTGGCACGCCCCACGCATGCAGTAAAAACACCATGCATCATGGGGCTGCATAAACAATTGCTTGAGGATTTTATTTTTTTTAATTTGATTTAGTTCATAATTATTATTTTTTTTTTCTTTACTAAGGATTGGTGATAATCATGATGTTTCATTGGTCTGCCTTCACTTAATTATTTTGTTGTTTTCCAATTGATACGTTTTAAAAAATATATATATGGTTCTTGGGATCTCAAGGCCTACAAAAACACAACCAAAGATTGAGTGACCAAGAAATTTTTGTGATTGCATTCTTTTGAATGTGTTAATCCAATCATTAAGTGCAAAATTTCACCTAGAGTTTTGTAAACATTGTTTGCTGTCTGACATGCACTTTCTTGGGACCCAGGGCTTGAAATGTTCCCCTTGTTGTCGTTGTCGGTTTTTTTTTTTTTTTTTTTTTTTTTTTCTGGAGAAAAAACTCTATTAGGTTCTCTATTCATTTGCATGGCTCCACAGGCATTTCCTCGTGATTCAAATTTCAGGCTTCCTCTGCTCTAATTCAAATTCCACCCAGCCCACCTCCTCCATTCGGGGAAAAAAAAAAAAAAAAAAAAAAAAAAAAAAGCGAAAAGGAGGCCTTTAGTACTTTACTCAATCTCGACATCATTGTTTGGGAAAAACTTGTTTGGTCCCCTACAAGTGGGATTCAACTCGGCGGGGTTGAGTCCCATGTTGGTTTAAAAGAGATGTTTTTTTCTTAAAAACATGAAGAACATAACGGAATATGTTTTTTATTTTTTATGAAACCAGCAGGATACTGATATTGTTGTATAAAATAATTATCGAATAATTGTTATCATCCATTAGGAAAAAAAAAAAAACTTTGGATCGTCAAGCATTCAACTTTCTTTCTGGCTATTCACTTCTTTTTAAATTAACCAATGTGGTGTGGATACCAGTTGATTGTCTTAAACTTTACAATTCTCATTCAGTCTTTTTTAATCATGATATGACTTTCTTAGTTCTAAAGGAAAGAGCATAGAAAACCTGTATAGAGACAGAAAAATATCTAAATAAAAATACACCACTAGAAATCTACTTATAACGCAACGTATATAAATAGGATTAGGAAAATCAAATCCTTGCACTGCTAGGTAAATAACCCACTATGTTGAGACTTGAGAGGATGTCATTTCATGACCGGAAGAACAGGCCGAGCACTTGTTCCAACTAATAGCAGAACAAACTAAACACTAGGCTAAACAGGTTGAGGGTTTGGTCCGACCATTGAGCCGAATAGGTGAACATACTGAACATCTGATCCGACTACAAACAGAGCACTTGGTCTGAACAGGCCAAACACTTGGTTTGAACACCAAGTCCGACCACAGGTTTGACACATAGTCCGAGCATTATCTGACACTGATAGATCGAACAATACAAGTGCTAAATCAACTAATTGATTGTCATGTGACATCCTCTCTGTAATCCTTATTGAGGGCTCCCCCACTATAGGGGTGTAACACATGTCATATGACTAGTACAACTTTACACCTTAATTACCTTCAGCTTTTGAGTTGGATTCGAGCACTACTTGAATTTAGAAATACTCTATAAATATATATCAAGCTCATTAACTCACCAAAGTACGGAAAAACTCTCTACTTAAACTCTACTTCTCCATTAATTACTCTCAATTAGTAATCTAACTTGAGCTTCAAAGTGTCTTTAGCATACACCACACCAATGTCCCCTCAATTCTGAGGTCATGTAACTTTTCATTGTAGGTTAGAATTACGTGCTCCTTTGCACGCAGTTTTGTGCCAAATTCTGGCTCCTAGGGCAAGGAATGAGCATGTGGTACTGTCGCATTCTCTCTATGAATGTTAGAATTCGAGTTTTATGTTACAAAGAAAAGCCACAATCACATCTAACTGTCACATAAAATCAAATATCAACTTTCAATAAAAACCTAATGTACTTTTCCTCCCGCAACAAACCACTTATGATCAAATAATCAAGACCCAATTTGAATTGAAAATATATTTATCAAATAACCACTTAACAATTAAAGTAAATATTTTTATATGCTTATCACATTATTTATTGCATATATTTATCTTAGCAATTAAAACAAATACTTCTTGTGCAATTTATATAAATATAGCCACATAAAATATTCAGAAAAATCATTTTGATACCTGTCTTTTCTCAATGTATCTTTTACACTCTTAAGTTAGTACCTAGAGTTCTTAAAAATATCATCTTGATACCATGAGATCATTTTTTTTTTTTTTTTTTTAAAAAGCTTCTTTCCTATCATTTTCTTCTTTTTAATATTTAAATGGTCAGAAATTAAAACAAAAATGTCAAAATATTATTATTTATAACTTGGAGATATGGACATAATAGATATTCCGTCTTTGTTTTGTAATTATGGAGCCATTTTGGTAAACAGTCATAGCTCAATCTAAATTTCACAATTAAAGTTACACCCATTTTAAACTCCAATTCAGAATCAAGAATGTATTGATTTTTTTTTTTTTTGCGGGTATTGATGTTTATGCAAAAAAAAAAAAAAAGGAGCTGGTTCAAATTAACTAATCTAAAATTTTACAAAGCTTTCAAGTTCAAATGTTGAAATTTATAAATTGCATATGAACAACTAAACATAATATCTGAATGCAAATGCATTTCTTAGAATGAGATGCCAAATGGAATTAAGTGGAGCAAATACCCAAAGCTTTTCTCAAAAAAAGGAAAAGAGAGAGAGAGAGAGAGAGAGAGAGAGAGAGAGAGAGAGAGAGAGAGAGAGAGAGAGAGAGAGAGAGAGAGAGAGAGAGAGAGAGAGAGAGAGAGAGAGAGAGAGAGAGAGAGAACACCTAGATGCATCAAGAGCTTTGGTGAAGATGTTTGTAAGTTGTTTTTTAGTTAGAATACAGAGCTGTAAGTTTGTGTCGGACTAAACGGGTTAGTTTGAGGCCCACTACTGTTAGTTCGGGTTTAATCTGACTTAGGCTAAACATTTTTAAGCTTAGAGTCATGCTGGGCCGACCCTTTCTCTTTTAGGGCTGGTCGGGCTGGCCCAAATATCATATTTAAAAAAAATTAAAAATACCTTATAAAATTTCAGGTCGGGCCGGATCGAATCTAAACTTTTTGGACTTAAGGCCAAATTAGGTTAACTCTATCTCTTTTAGGACTGGCCCGGATAGTCCAAACTTACACCTTTCGACTGGTCCATTTTGACCTATCCCAAATTGATAACTCTAGTCGCAATCTGCATTAGCATATCATGGTTGTCCTTGTTGTTTGTAGAAGAATATTCAGGTAAATTATCAAAAATATTTTGCTAGAATACTTTCTTTAACTGACTTAGTGCTAGAAGCCTAACACGTTCAACCATTTATGTTGTTTTCAGAAAATATTCTACTAGAACTCTCCAATGAACATAAATGGAGTATGAAGATGCTTGATCATATGTATTGACTTCAGAAGAATGTGATGGTTAAACATTAATGGGGCGTCTTTGGTTATAAATTATGGTTTTTAGTTCTCTACAGTGTTTTTCTCTCACAAAAAAATTGAATTTTAAAAATCAAAATTATGAATCATGATTTTGAATCTATGAACCAAACGTCTCATAAAATATTCTACCAAAATATTTTTCGGTGAGTTGAATAGCATAATTCTTAAGATTCAAATATTGGTGGCAAAAAATGTAAAGATGTTACTTTGTTATGGCATTTTTGTTAATGGGAAAAGTACATGATTTGTCATGATTTTTAGGATACATATTATTTATGTCATTATAAATAATTAAGTGTTATTTTGGTCTCTTGTTTTCTCCATATTTTTGCATGATAATTGTTTATTTTTGAGTGCAATGGTATAAATAATATTTTTTACTTTTTGGTTTTTCCCCTTTGTAAATTTAGTAAGAGAAATTTATTGAATTTACTTTTAGAGTTCATAGGTTTAAATTTTTACACTTTACTGTTAATTAATATCTTTTGACTAATATAATTAATTAACTAAAAAAATATATTAATTAAGAATAAGAAGTAAAAATCTAGACTCATGTAAAATATTTATCTCTTTTGCTCATTTACTAATGAAACCCAAAGATTTGTAACTAGACCCATATTAGAAGACAACAAAGTTATTGGGCCTAGTGAGATCCACTAATTAAAGCTCATGAAGCATCTAAAAATCATGTGATAAGCAGATAAATAACATAATTGGTAAAGTAATTAGTAAATTATAACTTATTTTTTAAAAATAGTATAATATACTTTGATGTTTTTAAGCTTTAAATATTATTAAAAATTCAAAAATGCCTTTAAACCTCATTTTTCAGAGACCGTTTAACATTGTATTTACTTGTAAATATTGTATTTACCATTTAATACCGTATTTACTAGTAAATACCTTATTTACCCCAAAAGCCAACCATCAACTTCGGTGATTGTTTAACAATGTATTTATAGGTAAATATTGTATTTACTAATAAATATAGTATTTACTAGTAAATATCATATTTACCCAAAAATTCGATCACTGACTTCGATGACCGTTTAATACTGTATTTACCAATAAATATCGTATTTACTAGTAAATATCATATTTATTTAAAAATTCGGCCACCGATCCGGCGACCGTATTTACTAGTAAAAACTGTATTTACCAATAAATATTGTATTTATGAGTAAATATCATATTTATCTGAAAATTTGACCACTAACTCCAGCGACAGTTTAACACTATATTTACCGATAAATACCGTATTTACTAGTAAATATCATATTTATCCGAAGATCCCGCTACCGACTCATGCGGCCATTAAACACTATATTTAGTGGTAAAAACCATATTTACCGGTCAATATAGCATATTCCAAATTGTAACTACTAAAGTATTTATATGTAAATATAGTATTTACCATATTCAAAATTGTAGTTATTAAAGTAGTATTACAATATTTTTTAGATGCAAACTTGTAACTACTAAAATATTTACTGGTAAATACAGTATTTACCATATTAAAATTGAAATTAGTAAAGTATTTACTAATAAATACAAGATATACTAGATTCAAACTTATAACTACTACATTATTTTCAAGTATATGCATGATTTACCATATTCAACCTTCTAATTGCTAAAGTATTTGCTGGTAAATACAGTATTTACCAAATTGAGAATTGGATACAGTGAAGTATTTACTAGTAAATACAATATTAACCATATTCAAACTTGATTTCAATGAAGTATTTACTAGTAAATACAATATTTACCATATCAAAAATTAGATTCAGTGAGTATGGTAATACAATATTTACCATATTGGCAACAATAAATACTATATTTACCTAGAAGTTCGAATGCTTGTGCCGACAATGGTAAATATTGTATTTACATCTAAATACTAAATTATTTTCAATCTTGTGAAAATCTAAATAAATCCATAGAATTATAAAAAATTATGCAAATTAACTAATATTAAAAATTGATCCCAAAAATCCCTAAATCTCTACGAAATCAAAATAAAAAACCCTAATGCCCAAATCAAACCCCTTTCCTAAACCCTAGCCTGATCCTAAGCCTAACCCCAACCCATGTCGGCTACCCTTTCCCAACAGAACCACCTTAACATAAAAAATTGAAATTAGTAAAGTATTAATGGTAAATACAGTATTTACCAGATCCAAACTTATAATTACTACATTATTTTCAAGTATATAGAGTATTTGCCATATTTAATCTTCTAATTGTTAAAGTATTTACTAGTAAATATAGTATTTACCAATTTGAGAATGGGATATAGTGAAGTATTTACTAGTAAATACAATATTTACCATATTCAAACTTGAATTTAATGAACTATTTACTAGTAAATACAATATTCAACATATCAAAAATTAGATTCAGTGAAGTATAGTAATATAGTATTTACCATATCGGCAATGGTAAATACTATATTTACCCAGAAGTTCGAATGCATGTGTCGACAACGGTAAATACCGTATGTACATCTAACTACTAAATTATTTTCAATCTTGTGAAAATCTGAAGAAATCCATAGAATTACAAAAATTTATGCAAATTAAATAATATTAAAAATTGATCCCAAAAATCCCTAAATCTCTTCAAAATCAAAATAAAAAACCCTAATCCCCAAATCAATCCCTTTCCTAAATCGTAAGCCTAACCCTAACCCATGGCAGCCACCCTTTCCCAGCATAACCCACGCCTTTGCTTACCCCTCGCTGCCAACCATAGTAAAAATAAAAAATAAAAAAAAACCACCGCTACGACGATCAAAAAATTGCTGCTGCAACGTCCAACAAAAGGAAAATCAAAACTTACAAAAAATAAAATAAAATAAAAATAACAAAACCAAAAAAAAAAAATCATCGGTGTCATGACACAAGCGCAGGAGCAGTGGGAGAGTCCGGAGAACATGGTGAGATCACTGAATCTCCGTCGCAACATCATGAATCTCTGCCGAATCTGGTTCAAGGAGCCAATGAGATTAGAGATCGACATCTTCACGCTGCTTTGGAAGGGATCTGATTAGAGGTTCACGATCTTGTCAGAGGTCCAAATTGCTGGAGGAGATCTCGGAGGCGGTTGTTCATCTAGGTTTGGAGATTTGGTCGTTGGCGTTCATTTAAGCAGATCGCTAGAATAAAGCTCGGATATGCACTTCTAAGGCAAGGTGCTCGCCGGCGTTTGCCTAAGAGATCTTCAGGAATAGAGCTTTGATTTACTAAAGGAGACAACAAAGAACCAAAAGGAGAAATCAAAGTCAGAGTCAGTCGTTGAAGCATATCGACGAATCTACACTTTTGAGGCGAGGTGAAGAGAGAGAGAGAAAGATTGCGAGGAGGAAGAGAGATCAAGAGAAGCTAGAGAGAGATTGAGAAGAGATTATGTATAGAGAAACCCTACAACTAATGATAAAATCGGAAATTTATTAATCAGTTTAAAAGAGAAAATACATATATGTTATAGGCCTCGTTCATTTCGCAGATTCGAGTTTTTAATTTGAATTAAGATGTGATATTTTTTGAGAGCCTTTTACTGTAACAAAAAAAATTAGATATGATATTTTGAGAATTTTTTACTGTAATAACTTAAAATTAAAAACTCAAATTGATGAAATGAATAAGAAATGCTATTTATTTCAAATATCTTATTAAATATGTTGTACTGTGTATGTTCCCAAAAATCATGTCATCTCCCGCTCTGGATTGTCTGGTATAGTTAGGTGAAAATGACCTCTTTTTTCTTCTGAGTCTCAAAAAACTCCACTCCATGATTCCTCTGCAAATCCATCAACCACACCACCACCAAATCCATTTTTTCTCCTCTTCCCGAATTACACCTATCCCTTTCTTTCTCTCTCCGGTCCCCCGCACAACCGGGTTCTCCGCCGAACCGAACCGGCTCCGCCCTTCGCTTCCCCAAATCCCATGGTCTTCTTCCAAACCCATTTTCAGACTTGCTAGGGTTTCGGAAATTGAGCCCTCCATTTTTTGCAATGGAGGAGGAGGAGAAGAAGGAGGAGGAGAGGACGAGTCTTCGGAGGACTTGTCGCCGAAAGGCGCGGTGTATCGGAAGACGCTGGCGTTGGTGGAGTGCTCCATGTCCGGCTGCCCTCACTGGATTGGTGTATTTCTTGAGCAATTCTCTCGCGATTGAGGTTGGTTTTTGGGATGTCAAAAATGGTGTCTTTTTCGCTTTAAGCGTTAATGGTGCCAAGTGATTGTTCAATTGTGATTTCTGCTACTTTTCTTTCCTAGCGTTAGAGTGTTCTTTGAGAAATTGTTCTGCAATTGTGTCCTTTTTCAATTTAACTAATAGAACCAAGTGATTGGTTTGAATATCCTTTCTGCCAATTTTCCTAGCCTTTTTTTGTGTGTGTTTTTTTATTTTTTATTTTTTATTTTTTTTAAAGCAATTTTATAGGAATTGTGGTCGGTTGTTGTGAACTGAAAAATGGGTTCGTTTCATGTTGGCTAATGGAACCAAATGTTTCTTTATAATTCTAGTTTTACTCTTGGATGCTAATTTACCTTTTGTTATTGTTTTTTTTTTTTTTTTTTTTTTTTTTTTTTTTGTTTTTTTTTTTTTTTTTTTTTTTTTGAGCAATTCTGTCGAATTGAGGCTGGTTTTTGTGAATCGAAAATCGGTTCTTTTCCATTTATCTAATAGAACCAAGTGATTCTATGTTTAATTGTTCTTTATGTGTAATATGGTGCTTCCTTCTGTGCGTTGGTGTATTTTTTGAGGAACTTTGTCGAAATGAGGTTGGTTGTTGTGAACTGACAATTGGTTCTTTCCTTGTTAGCAAATGGAATCAAATGTTTCTTTTGAATTATCTTTAGTATTCTACTTTTGTATAATTTTTGAGCGATTCTCTAGGAATTGAGGTCGGTTGTTTTGAGTTTAAAAATGGATTCTTTCCACATAAGCTAATAGTACTAAATGATTTGTTTGAATTTTCTTTTGCTGTGTAGTATGGTGCTTGCAGCTGTTTTTCCCAGCGGTAGTGTATTTTTTGAGCAATTCTCTCGCAATTGTGGTTTGTCAAAACGAAAATGGGTTCTTTTTAAATCTAAATGATTGTTTTGAATTCTCCTTTTTCTGTAGTATTTTTCTTTCTGCTACTTTTTTCTAGCATTGGTGTACTCTTTTGAGTAATCTCTGGGAACTGAGGTTGGTTATTCTGAATTGAAAAATGGATTCTTTTCATTTGAACTAATAGAAGCAAGATGATGCTTTCTGCTAATTTTACTAGCGAGAGACAGTGGCTTCCGTATTTATTTATATTTATCTTAATAAAGATAGTGAATAGTGTATAAAAATTTCGTCTTTTTTTATTTCTATGGAAAAGGAAAAAAAAAAAGAAAAAAAAGAAGCACTTGGTATTCTAGGTACTCTTTCGGCAGTTCTTTTGTGCTCTTATAGGAGAGGAAAATTTAAAATGAAAATTGTGTTCTACGTTGTAAGAGCTACTTGGTTTCAAACGTCTAATTGCTATGACTTGCTTTTCTTTGCCAACTAATCACGATCAGTTGCTTAAAGTAAACTATTTTATTGTGGCTAATTATATAAAGTTCTTTATTTGGTTTTCTGCAGAATTATTTTGGCTGTTTCTTCTCACTGCCAATAGTGATCTCCTCAATGAGATGGGGGATTCCGGCCGGAAGAAAAACTATGGTTTTTCACCATCCATAACTTACTAATGTCAGAGATTTAATCTTGTGCAAATTTCTACTTATCACTACAATGTTTTGTCTTGATAGGTAGCCACAACTATGCTATTACTTGTCTTGTCCGGTCCAGTAAAAGCATTAACATATCTGGTGAGTCTGCTTTCATATTCTGTGTAGCAGTTATTTGTTTACCTGCTTTAATGAGTAAGTTTCAAATAGGAGGTTTTTTTTTTTGTTTTTTTTTTTTTTTTTTTTTTTTTCATGTTCAGATTGAGTTGTTTCTGCGTTCCATGAAATCTTTCTCAAGTAATACGACCTAATTGCATCAAAATAACCTCCGTCCTCTCACTCTCCTGAACTTGTTTGTGGTCAGTTGCTAACAATCTTTAATTTGGATCTGATCTCTGCTTCGTGTTGAGTTTTTAGAGTTTGAAGCAAAGTTCTAGTTTAATTGTAATATGAAGCTTTCACCTTTTTCATTGGATTATTATTTGGTCAATAGACTTGAGGTCACAAAGCATGTTTACAATTGTGGTACGGTGCGGTATCTTTGTTGACAAATAAGTTTGGTGAAGCAAGTTGTATTAGTTTGTTGGAATGGGCAGTAATCTAAATATTTGGCCCCTCTTAATAGTCCATACAAATTTATTGCTTTGCTAATCGTATGATCTGAAGAACTTGCTTCATGGCTATCTCTTCTGCAGCTAAAGCATGGTTTAGTTGGTTTCACGATGGGCGCTTTGTGGAGGTATGTGATGACTGATGTTTGTGAATATAGGGCATTTCTTCAGTAGACAAAATGCAAACCTTGCAATAAAACTTTTTGAACTTGGAAACCCTTGTACTAAAATAATATGTATTCTTCGTGGGTACCTTTATGTTGCGCCTTGTGCGTATGCTTTTAGAATAACCTTTTTTTTAATAATTATTCTTCACACCAAAAAGCATTACAAGGAGTAGTTGCAGCCTAGGCTCCTGTTCCACCAATGGCGAGGTCTAGAGTTTGAATCCCCTCACCCCTAATTCAAAAAATAAAAAATAAAAAAAGAGGAACTCAAATACCATCAAATTATTTCATTCTAGCTTTAGCATAGACAAGGGGATCAAATTAATTCTAGCTTAGCATAGACAAGTGGATCAAATTAGTTTAAGGTTTGAAATGAGAGGTTATACTGCTCCTTTAATATCCATTTTTAGTTCTTGAATTTTCAATTAATTCTAATGTCCTTGTAAACCAATTTTCATTCTCCCATTGTTGAATTAGTTGAAATGAGGCAGTATTTTTTTTTTATAATAATTTCTTTTTTCTTTTTTTCCTGTCTTACATCTTCTCAGGTCGGGAGCAAATTGGGAGCTCTCAATTTTCTTGTGCACAATTGTAGTGTTTGATCCCTTCTGCCTCAAATTCTTTACAGCTCTTTGAAGCTAAATGTGTTTGTTATTTATTTCCAACCAAAAAAGAAAGGGAAGAAAAAAAAGACTGACATATGCTTACACGTACAGGTTCGAGCGTTGGGTGCTGTAGGGTATGTCTTGATATCTTCATTCCTGATAAGAGAAAACATACTTTCTTTGGTAATTAATATTCTTTGACCGGACTTTTTGCTTGACACTGACTGTACCAGGAATTCATTTTGAGGTATTTATGTGCTTGCTTGCAGATCACTATAAACATTCATGCTTCTTTAACATTCTTGTTCACCGCATCCGGAGTCTACATAATTCCGTCAATGGAAGTGATTTATACCATCTTCGGTGTTCTGGTATTTCCAACTAACTACTCAACCTCCCCAATTCCCGTCGCTCCCTTTTTCTTCTGTCGTTTGATTGAAGCTTTTGCACTAAAAACAACTTCACTCGACAGGTTTTACTAAATTGTGGATCCTTCATCTTCTTGTTGCATCTATTGTATTCTGTGTTCCTTACAAGGCTTGGGATGAGGGCTTCGTTGAGAATGCCAAAGTGGCTGGAGAAGGCTATATAGTAGCAGCTTAGAACAACAAGCTAGTAAACTATTTGTATTGTAAGCCTGCAAAGAAGCACATTATTCTTTCGGGATGAAGCCGTCTTTGATCACATTCATCCTCAATCATATTACGATTCTGTGAGATTCCTGCTCTTTATCAATGTCCATTGTTAATTCGCATCTTCAAATCTTCAAAGTACGAGAAGAACAAATGTGCCTATCAGGTATTTATGCTTCCCAAGTTCAGTTTGGAAAGGAACTGGGGCTGCCTGAAGAAAAAGTATCTTGTTAACTTTCAACTTTCTTCTACTCCATCCTTTTTTTTTTTAGCTTCGGGGGTATAACTTTTCGTACTCATTTATCTTGTTTGGGGTCAAAGCATCTTGTTGTGAGATCACTTATGTACAATTATATATCAAGGAAAAATAATGAAAGCAAAGAAGTTATTACCCCGGCAACTTATATGACAATTAAGCATGTTATGTTAAGGGGCACAAACCTTTAATTTTCATGCGTACGCAGATAATCCATCCAATATTTTGACATATTCTTTCTTCTAAGAAACTTTCAAGATAGTAAAATTCATTGTAACACAAGTGAATTATCGCAAATTGCCAATGAACAAACACGCAAAATCAAACTTGAACCATCTATACTTCTAGGATTAAAAAGGTTTCTGAAAGTACACAAGTATAAATCCACATTGTGCTAGCTAAACTTTTACAATGAAGAAACCAAAAGTGAAACCTTCTAATAAGGTACAAAAACAAACGGTATTCCAATTCACATGAACAAGCCTAGACGGTTGATGATTCCAAAGTACATATAGTGTGCCTCACAAAATTTTTTGTATATTAAAGACAATATTTTGAACCAAGACTAAGACAAGTATGAATGCTAGATTACTTTCTGGTACCTTCCGACCTCAAAAAACCAACTGCAAGCCCCAAATTTGTCCAACATCAATATCCAAAAACATGATAAAGAATGCTAAAACATCAGCAGTACTAATGATGCATAAATCGAAAAGAACATACCTAAATAACCTATTCTATTCCGAAATTCAATAATAAATAATTTATCTATTACAGAAGTGATACATCAATGTTGATACAAAAATATATTAACCAAAACTTCTGAAAAGCTCCATCGTTCTTCGCTTGCCCTGGATTGGGCGCAGAGGAAACAAAAAGTGTCAAATTTCAATTGCAAACATCGATCAATGATACTAGCTACGTCTACAAGCACACCACGTACTTCAAGAGACATCAGATGAACATGAGAAGAACATACCAAAAAGGAAACATCGACAGATTTCAAGCTTCTTTTCTAGTTATCCTGTCATTTAAGAAAGGAAAATAGTTAGGAAAAAGACCCCACGTGAAGAAAGAATAATTCTGCAGATGGGCGTCAAAACTCGATTGTAAGAGAAGTCTAATGCTAAACAGGTTACATCTTAAGGCAAGTTTACATCCTTGATTTTGATCAAGTCTGATGCTAGCTGCTAAGAGTGTCTTGAATGTAATACTATATTCTTACCTGAAGCAATAAATTCCCAAGGCTGTTGTGATTTCATGAATTACTGATGTGGCAAAGTGCAAATAGAGAACAGCTGAGTTTCATCAAATGAATACTTTGTTAGGGAAAAGTAAATAAGTCATGATAACATAAAACATGATCAACAAGGATCTAATCACTCTTGTCGGCTGAAAACTACGCAAAACTATAATCCGAAAAGATGCAGCAGCAACAAATCCTGTTACATCTTGTGGAAATAACACTGCGAAATTGTAAATCGGATAAGGAGATCAAAAACCGCCTTTAAAAAAGCTTGGCCATAACAAACACCATACCTGTGAATATGCAGAAACCAAGAACAACCACGCTCTCATCAACTAAAGGAATTCTGCAAGAAAAGAAAAGGGCAGAAATTTATAAATGGGTGAATATCTTGGTCATAAAGAATTAGTTAGATGCACAAAATTATAGCATCCAGAAAGTAAAACTAAATACAACATACCCATCATTCAATCTAGCCGTGAGTGCATTTGCAATAGCAAATGGGAGATACAATAATGACTGCAAAAAGTACTTGCTAAAGTTAGGAAGTAGCTCATATTCTTTTCCAAATTATTTAACGTTTATAGAAACCAAAAAAATCAAGATCTTATAATGATAAACAAACAATTTCTAAATGTTGGGTTGAAAATGTGACATACCATGCACATTCCAGTTTTCAAACCCTTTGGTTCATCACAAAGATGAGCCAGAATCAATCTTCCCTGCAAAATAAATTTTTCCTTTAGTGAAAATGAGATGACAATGGGCCAATTTGGTAGTGCTATAGATTTTAGAAAAATTGCTAATAGTTGTGCTGAAAAAAAAAAAAATAATAATTGTTAGAAAAAAATAGCCGAGTGTTTAGTAAACTGTAATTATACAAGTATTGATTCTAGGGGTAGTATGGGTATTATGAAAGTTTCATTAATTGTACTTCAAGGTGATTGCCGCACAATTTAAAAGTCAAAATTAGTTTGTTAGGCCTCCACCCCTTAAGTTTGTATATGCTAGGAGGAAGAAGGATGGTCAAGACTTGGCAAGGAATGAGCAAGGGTAGTTTCGGGAATGGACTTGGAAGGGCTGGAGGGAAGTTGTTACGATTGTGGGATCCGATTATGTGAGGATCCCGAGAGTCTGTTATGGGAAGGAATTAGAATAAATAGGAGGGGGGATTAGAGAGCGGGGTATCGAGAATTTGGTTGAGTCATTGAGCTTGTAGGAGGCTTGGAGGGTCCTCGAATTCCCTTCCGTCTTTCAATTTGTAGTTACTTCCAATATCAATAATAGGAACCATACCCTTTTCTAGTTATTTCCTTCATTTTGTTGATAATCTCCTATTGAACCACGAGGATCCTAACAATCTAGTATCATAGCTATACAATCCATGGCGAACCAGGCAAACCAAGTGGCCTTCGTGGAAAGGAGGTTGAACAGCTTTTAGGATACTTTGCAGGAGATTGGGGACAACATGGAGCTGATGCCTAGTTTGCAGGGGGAGGTTGAATCCTTGGGAGCGCGAATGGGTGAGATGCAGGGAAATATGGCCACGATGGGAGCCCAAATCGAAGGGATCCAGGGGACGATCACGAGATTGGAAGAGTTTCTGGTGAGGCAAGCGCGCGCTCAACCCCCACCGCCACACCGACTCGGGGAGGACCATTCCCCTCCGAGGTAAGCACGGGATGGCCACACTCCGCCAGGGAGGGAACCGGTGTGACCAACACGGGGGAGGCTCAGTCCTTCGCGGAGGGAGCCAGTTAGAGGAAGAGACGTGCCCCCTCGATACGGATCACCAATGAGACCGTGAGCACGAGGAGAACACAGGGGAAAGAAATTGGAATTACCGCTGTTTCACGGAGAAGATCCACATGGCTGGGTGTTTAGGGCCGAACGTTACTTCACTATAAATGACGTAGATGAGGGTGACATGGTATTGGCGGCATCGGTTTGTATGGAGGGAAAAGCCTTGGAATGGTACCAGTGGCTTGACGCTTAGGAACCGTTCGTGGATTGGCGGGATTTGCAGGGCCCTCCACCGTTTTAAGGGGTCACGCGAAAGAGACCCAACGAAGAAGCTGATGGCGATCCGGCAAGGAGGATGAGTGGCAGAGTACCGGGAGGATTTCGAGACGCTGGCGGTGACTCTGCAGGAAATTCCCAAGAAAGTGTTTAGGAGTGCTTTCCTGAATGGGCTAAGGGATGACATACGGGCAGAAGTCAAGATGCACCCAGGAATTTGATAGAGGCCATGGACTTGGCTCAACAGGTGGAGAACATGCTGGAAGCGGTGGATCGGATCCGGAGGACTCGGGCGGGTCGGGGGACCCGTTTGGACTATGGAGGAAAATCGGGTTATAATGGCTGGCCTAATAATTTTGATCCCACCGAGAGCTTTCTTTGATCCCAAACACAGCGAGAGATCTACCCAGTGCCAAGAGTCCGTGATCCTCCGATGGGGCCGACCAACCCGACGGTCAGCGGCAGTCCAGCTTTCCAGCGGCTCTCCTTCGAGGAGATCCAATAGAAGCGTGCGCGCGGGCTGTGTTTCAGGTGCGATGAAAAATTCAGTTCAGGGCACCGTTGCAAACTTCGACAATTACAGGTACTGCTTGCCGCCAAAGATGATTCTGGATGAGAGGAGGGTCACCAGGAGGAAAGGGAGGTGACGGTGGAAGAGGAAGAAGAGGCGGTAGAGGAGACCGCTGCCTTGTCGCTAAACTGGATTCGCCGGTTCATGACTGCGAAGACTATGAAACTGCGAGGGACGATCGGCGAGCAAGAAGTCATTGTGCTAGTGGAGAGCGGGGCGTCTCACAGCTTCATTTCGACCCATCTGGTACATGATCTTGCTATTCCCACCAAGTAGTCAATCCGGCATAAGAACCAGGTGGGGAATGGGATGAGTTTCCATCAGAATGGAATTTGCCGAGGGGTGCGCGTACTCATCCAGGGCCAGTGGATCATCAAGGATTTTTTTCCGTTTGAACTTAGGTAGTGCGGACCTAGTATTGGGGGTGACATGGCTCAAGACGTTGGGTGAAGCGCGGGTAGACTGGGCGAAGTTCACTATGAAATTTCAGAGGGATGGGGAATGGATCAGTTGGACAGGGGACCCTTCTTTAAGCCGCTCCTCGATTAGTCTCCTTTCCTTGACTCGTTCGTGGAGCCCATGGGAGATAGGAGTACTGCTGGAGCTCTGTTCGATGGAGGCTAGAACACCGGACTCGGCAACACCTCCTACAAACGCGCATTGTGAGAAACTCATCCACGAGTTCTGCGAGGTCTTTGACACACCTAAGGGTCTCCAACAAAGTGGCGGATGCATTATCAAGAGAGGATAAAACCCTTCCATCTACATTCTGGGTGCTTGTCTATCAATCACTAGGTGGACATCAAGGGGACTCATAAAAAAGCAAAGCGCCCTCAAGTGCGGGGGGATACCATAGCGAGCCCTCCAAGGTCAACCACTCAAAGAAGGCTACGCCCTCCGCAGGACTTACTATTCTTTCGCGGGCGCGGTCGTGATGCCGACTCCTCCGTTAATCTCAAGTCCTGCCCTTTCGATTTTCATGACCTATAGTCACTGGGGTTTTTATGTTATTCTAAGGGGATGAAGAAGACTATCAAGGACTATGTCTCATGTTGCTCTACCTGCCAGCACGCCAAAAATGAAGCCTTATCACCCACGGGGTTATTGCAGCCGCTGCCTATTCCACAGCAGATTTGAGAAGACATATCTATGGATTTCATTGGGGGACTCCCCAAATCCAAAGGTATGGATACCATATTCATGGTGGTTGATAAACTATCCAAGTACGCGCATTTTTGTCCATTGGCACATCTTTATTCCGCTACACAGGTTGCCACCTTGTTCCTCCGGGACATAGTACGTCTACATGGATTTCCCCGCTCCATTGTAAGTGATCGAGACTCTGTTTTCATGAGTCTCTTCAGGAGGGAATTGTTTAGGTTGCAGGGCACTAAATTGCATCCAAGCACCGCATACCACCCGTAGATGGATGGCCAAACCGAAGTTACCAATCGTTGTTTGGAAACATATCTTCGTTGTTTTATCTACGGACAATGGCTTGCCTTCTTACCTTAAGGCGAGTATTGATTCAACACAGCGTATAATGCTTAAAACTCGGACTTACCGCAAGTTACCACCAAATCAGGGTCAGGGAGAGGGATGTCGAGAAACAACATTCCGAACTCACGAGGGCCACAACGAATTTCTCGTCATGCCTTTTGGTTTTACCAACGCTCCCGCCACGTTCCAGTCCTTAATGAATTCGGTATTTCGGCTTTACCTTCGTAAATTCGTTTTGGTTTTTTTTATTTTTTATGATATTCTTGTATATGCTAGGAGGAGGAAGAAGGATGGTCAGGACTTGGCAAGGAATCAGCAAGGGTAGTTTCGGGAATGGACTTGGAAGGGCTGGAGGGAAGTTGTTACAATTGTGGGATCCGGTTATGTGAGGATCCCAAGAGTTTGTTATGGGGAGAAATTAGAATAAATAGGAGGGGGGATTAGAGAGTGGGGCATCGAGAATTTGGTTGTGAGTCATTGAGTCTGAAGGAGGCTTGGAGGGGTCCTCGAATTCCCTTATGTCTTTCAATTTGTAGTTACTTCCAATATCAATAATAGGAACCATACCCTTTTCATGGTTATTTTCTTCATTTTGTTGATAATCTCCTATTGAACCATGAGGATCCTAACATAGCTGCTTTTGAGCTGTTTCTGATTTTGACTGTAAATTCTTTAAAAATTCTTTAAGAATCACTTTTTACGGTTTTTACCAAACACAAATTTCAACTGTGGATGACTAGAGAATTAATTTTGGGCTCCAAGAATCACTACTAAACATACCAAAAAATTGATCCCCCAAAATTATCTTCAAGAAAAAGAAAACAATGATAACATATTATTGAAGGCCACATAATTTGAGCAATAGTCCAGAAGAAATCTGATCATAAAGGTAAAAAGACGATCAAGTCAGAAAGAAAGAAACAGAGATGCCTGACCACAAGGAATCCAAAAGCGAGTCCAGTTCCCACTACGATCAAATGTGGATAGTTCGCTATGATATCAGATGGAGACAAATAATCCCTACATGCGTACAACAGGAAATCAACACACAAAATATCTTGCACACAACTAAAAGTCAAATATACAATAAGGAAAACAAAATGCACGAGGTTTGAGATACTACCAAGTAAGCACTCCGCCTAGAAGTACAGCAAAAGGATAAAGCTGGAAGGAAGCCCAATCATGTCAGTTTAGCATAAAAAGTTACGAGACAAGAGAACATAATAATAATAAATTACCATTGCCAACGCCAGTAGCATGCTTCCTTTTCTTGCCTGAACAACCTTATAAACATTGTACACACTGCATTGATTAATGAGAAACGTTAAATTCAACTTGAACTTTGATAATTGATGGGAATAAACTGATAAAGTTTTACACATATATAAGACTGTGACATAGAATATTGCAATCAAGGTTCCAAACTATAGTTAAGTAAGATGCCACATGTCACAACAATGTCTCAAATTTCAACCATATAAGGTACTAAGAGATACGTACTTGAATGCGACTGTCGGTATAACAGCAAACACTATCATTAGAAACAACACGACCTTGTGTGTTTGGATTTCTGATGTACAAAAAAAAAAAAAAAAAAAAAAAAAAAAAAAAAAAACGGAGAGAGCATGTTAAAACCCTCTGCACAGAGGAAGTTCCTTATGTAATCACCATAAGGGGGAAAAGACAGAGAAGTTGAAGACTTGAAGTATCACAAGTAACAAGTTCAAGTAGAAAATTTCATAAGATATGTTTTCAGTAAATTGTTTGGGGTCATCAACATAAAGATAGTCCTACCGTTGAAAAACGGGACCCAACTTAAAAAGGGCACAGACTTCCCAAATTGTTGAGCCCACCATTCAGCACCTGGAATTTAAATATGGCTTTCAATTTCAATAGACAGACATTGTACAGGTCAAAAAAAAAAAAAAAAAGAAATAGAAAAGAGGACACGAATATAAGTCTTAGATAACCATTAAACTACAAGTTCATGAAAGCTCGCTAAGAGTTGGACCTTACCCACAATAGCTGTGAAGAAATGGACTACATATATCAGCATGAGACCCTCTGTAGGTCCATTAATAGCCGGAAGAATAAGGGTATTGGTGAAATAACTGGATCAAAAAAAATAATAATAATAATAATACTTGATAAACTCTCAACAAAGTTCCACTAATAGAGAAAATGACAACGTTTTCCAAAAAATAAGATGAGGATACAAGTCCTTGCATGACTATTTCCTCTTTCAAAAAAAGAGAAGAGAAAAGAAACGGAAGATAACTTCCAAAAAAAGTCAAGCATGCATAATAGTTGGAGCTTGGATAATCAGACTTTACTGTTTCATAGAGTCCAGATTAAACAACTTACTGTTCCCATGTTGCACCATAAAATGGAACAGCTGAAATCACCCAGAACCAGAAAGTGTCTCTTCCACACATAGCAGTGCTCCCAAAAGCAATTGACTCAAACTGCATTCATAAACAGAAAGGATACAGCAGTCAGCAGACCATAAATAAGATCATGTTCATTCTCCAAAGCTACATAATGTCAAGCAATGAAAAAGAGTCAAAACACACATACCGCACATGCAAGAGCATCGCACCCTGCAACATATTAAGAAAGAATGAATAAAATGAATCAACATCATTATTGAGCACTTATGGTATAAGGAGAGAGAACAAAAGAGTGAAATACATTGAAAAAGAAGTACCATGGTCAAAAAGTTCCCCCAATGGACTTGAAGAATTTGTCCGTCTTGCTTGCTTTCCGTCAACAGCATCAAAGGTCTAGCATTTGAAACATTAAAAAGGAACCATCACATACATATAATATTTCATGTGTGTTTGTGTACTTGAATCAGTTTAAGGAACGTTGTTTTGACATAATCAAGAAATTTTGCTCGTAAGCCAGGAAGAGACATGCTTGAATAAATTTCATCATACCTGATATAAGAAAAGTAGTAATCCATGAGCAAAATGAACCCACCATGGAGGAGGTGAATCCAACTGAGGCGAATAAATCTGAACACAAAAAATAAGCATATGCATCAATGAAATTGAAGGGAGTGGGAGGCACACTGAGATCTCTTCTAATTTAAGCCACAAGAAGAAGAAGGGAAAAAAAAAAAAGGGAAAAAGAGCCTTCGTGAAACTTCTAAATAGCTAGAAATCTGTTTTGCGTACAATACAGTACTGTGCATATATAGAGAAAAATTTTCTGCTAATCCTAACTAAATCCACTGTTCCAAGAACAGATCTATCAATGAACTAATATTCCCGTGGGGAAAAGAAATGTCCCTTGATTGTTTCAAGGACTGAGACAAGACTTTAGGAGTACCAAGAGGAACTCGCATTAAAGTTTTTCCCTGATCCCAGTCTCAAGGATACTGGAAAATACAGAGTAGAACCAGGAATTAGAGAATAAGCATGAACAGCAGTAAGATAAGGATCAAATTGCAAAAGAAAAGCCTAAGATATAGAACTAAAAACATGGTGATAGAGAAAATTCCACTTACAACGCCAAGCAGTGCAGATGTGACTAAAAACATGAATCCTGTAAGTGTTATCTGTCAAAAATTAAAGCATAACTCAACAGAGAAGAGGTTAGCACAATTGGAGTCAAACGAAAAATTTACAAAATAAAGCAAGAATATTAAAAGAAAAGGACATGGTACCCTACCATGTTTGGGCTGAAGAAGAGACCGGAATCCAAATTCCAAACACGCATTTTGACCAAAAAGGGGAAAAAGTTAGCACATCTGATGAACAGATAAATACTAAACACACACACACACACACACACACACACACACACACACACAAAAAAAAAAAAAAAAAAAAACCACCTCACCCACTAAGTATAAGTTAGAAACTCTGGATAAATGTTAAAACATATTCTTATTCTTCGTTTTTTTTCCTGAATATAAAATAGACAGTGATTGTCGGTGTTCAATATGTTAAATAGACAACCGCATTTTCAGATACATAGCAAGTGCATAATTATATAACCTTAATTATAAACTACAAAAGCTCGTTGGTTTAGGACAAAGAAAATGCAAAATCCTCTATCCCAATACAAAAAAGTTTCCCACCATATCTAATTCAAATGAAAGTATTAAGGAAAGCTAACATTGTTCCACATCCAGAACTTACTAATATAATACGGAAACTTCTTCACCATTCTGATAACATCACCAACTTAGGTATAATACCAAGTTTTCGATTAGTAGTGAAAATTTAGATTGAATTCGGAGAAATAAACATTACAAAACTTGAAGCAGTGAACTCAAAATCACAACCTTTTTCGTCAATTTAAATCCGTAATCGATCAAGGTGATGTTACTGGTATCGAATTGCTTAATGTTACTGTTCCATTCGTTCATCATGGCATACAACATCAACAACTTCGAGTAAGTAGCCAAATAAAAAAGTATCAAGTTCTAATCTCAATTCCATTACAATAAAACTAATCATATCCAATACCATAAAGCATTAAGGGTTTTTGAACGGTTAAAACACATAATTAAGCAAACAGTTAAACATAAAAAGTGTGACATCCTAGAGAATCAAAAATTAGGATCAGGAAAGCAACAAAGACCACGATAGTTGAAGAACTTACGGCATCCAAAGGGGAAAGAAATTGACAAAGCGACTCCAAAAAGGCTGCAAGATATATTTGGCTACACATGAATGATCCACACCACTGTACTTGTATCTGTGCAGAGCAGCCACACCATGTGCTCCAATATAACCCATTTCTCTTTTTCCAAAATTATAACTCTCAAACTTTCAAACGCAACCCAAATCAAGTCTCAATATGACCTGTTAAAAAATAAGCAATGAAAATAACTTGTCGTGAAAACTAAAAAGAAATTGCACAGAACCCATTTGAAATACATGCTTCAACAGTCACCTATTACCATAATAACCAACTTATAGATATAAACGTTAAAAACAATAAAAGATAGAAAAAAAGGCAAAAATTCGAAACTAAATACGGAAGATAAATACAAGAATCGCATACTCTAAATAAATCAAACAGAAAGATTGAAGCTTCAAAACTTTGTTCTTTAGATCTAACACCGAATGAGGCTTATAGAGCAGAAATGAGATTTGAATGTGAAAATCGCAAGAAAAAGACGTTACCAATGCGGGCGTCCCCGAAAAAAAGCTCGTAGAACGAAGATCAAAGATGGAGAGGAAGCTGAGAAGGGAGAGAAAAGCAGAGAGATTATTTATATAAACAACAAACTGATCCCAAAAAAAAAAGAACACGGATAGGTCCTTAAACTTTCAAGTTTGTGACGATTTGGCCCCACTCTAATTTTATTAGCAAAAATCACTCTAAAATAAATTTTATTAGCCGTAACAACCCTAGCCCTTAAAATTCTGTTAAGAGTTTAGACGTTAACTGTCATTTCCGTTGGGGAGGCGGGGGCTTACCGGAGGCGCTTTGCCGGCGGAGGATGTTGCCGGCAATTGGGGGCTCGTGGGGTTGGATTGTGGCAGTGGGAGCGGAGGTCGTGGCGGCGTGCGGTGGTGCAGAGTGGCTGCCCACCCGGTGTGGTGCTGGCAGCGCTGTTATGTAACTTTGCTTTAGTCCTTTTTTTTTTTTTGTTTTTCCTTTTTTAAGGCGTTTATGGTTTTGGTTCAATGATGACTCTTTCCATGTAAATTTTAATGAAATTTTAACGGTCTATAAAATTTGATTCATGGAAAGTTTAGCTAATGAAATTACTTTGGGGACTAAATCATCAAAATCTAAAAAGTCTGGGGAACTCCTGTTCTATCAACCTGAAAAATTAAATTAAAAGAAAAGAAAATAGACTACTGGTTGAATATGTCGCGTAAAATACGTTTAAAAAGTGCGTAGTTTCTTACTCCAAAAAAAAAAAAAAATAAAAAATTATGCGATTTTCAGGACTTTGTTATTTGTCTCATTGTATTTGTCTGTAACCATCGAACGGTGATGAGAGGTGGGCTAATATGGTATTCAATGGGCGCGAAGGCAGAGGATTTTTGCAAATTGTGCGTGTCGGAAGGGGAGACGAAAATGAAAATGAATTGGTACAGCGAAAAAGTGCTCATCTTTTGTTTTTTTTGGCAGAGGCAAAAAAGAAGTGCTCATCTGGTAATCCAGTGATGATAATACAGCAAAAAAAAAAAAAAAAAAAAAAAAAAAAAGTTGCAAAATAGTCAATAGTCTTGTTCTGGCACTGTCGTTAATTTTTTTTTTTTTTTTTTTAAGGGTTAAATTTCCATTATAAATTCAGTTAGTATTGTATGTTTTATTTTACATAATGTTAATGTGATCGATAGAAAGCAGATGATATACAAATATAAATTTCCTTATAAGTTGAGCCCAAAAAATAATATCGATATATAAATATACATATATATGCTTTTATTTCTTGAAAAGTGATTATTAGTTTAAGTACTCGTATAAATTTTTGGTTATACGATATTAATTAAGTTAAGTTCAAATTATTATCAACCCCATTACACATTTTTATACAAAGAGATTTCAACATTATAATGTGACTTCAAAGTTCAAACTATGATTAATCGTTACATAATTATATAAGGGATAAAATTATTTTAGTATCCTCTTTTAGAATGAAACATCTTGTTGATATACTATATTTTTGATAATATTAAAAAGATAGCTTCACTTTCAAAAAAATGAATTTTTACTACTCTAAAATCGATTTTTAAAACATATAATGTTTAAATTATACTTTTCATTAATTAAATAAAAACTAATAACTTTAAATAGAAACTAGCAAAAAAATATTTTCTCAAAACATTTTAACTTATTTTAATTTTTTTAATCTTTTAATTTTCAAACGTTTTGAAGTATTTTTAAAATTCTTTTAAAAATAATTAGTTTATTATTAATTAGTGAGAATAATTAAATGGACATTTTATATTTAAAAAATCAGTTTTAGGATACAAATCTTTAAGAAAAGTAAAAATACTATTTTAATATTATTAAAAGTATAAAGTGGGAGACGTTTTGCAATAATAGAGAATTTATCGCATAACATCTCTTGGTTTAGTGGCACCGAGAGATTTAGTTAAGGTGGAGTTTTAACAAGGAGTTGTAGATTTAATCTCTTATTGTATAAAAAAATGATTTTATCTTATTATATAATTTACGGGTGTGCAAATTAACTAAACCACTTATTTTATGTGAAATGTAAACAAAACTAATTATAAATTGGTTTAGAAATTTTCAAATCAAACCAAACCAATTAAGAGAAATAATCCAAATCAAATCAAACCGATTATAATTGGTTTAGTTTAATTTTTCTAATTGGTTTGAACTAATATTTTACAACTTTTTCTCAAGTCTCAATCATAACTAGAGGAGTGGAGAATGAAAGGAGATAAGAGGAGCGGAGAAAGCTTGATGGTAGACCAAGAAGACAGTGTTAGTATTATATATATATATATATATAAGTTATGGTAGAAACTTTTAGGGTATTAACCATTTAATTTTTGAATAAACGAGTTTTCGAAATACAAGTAAATTATAAATATTTGAAATATATATAATTTTAGAAAAATTATATAAATAGAAATTGATTTAGTGTGGTTTGATTTTTTTTAAGAGTAAAACCACAAACTAAACTAATTTAATTAGTTTTTTAAAAATTTCAACTAAACCAAACTAAGTATTAATTAGTTTAATTTAGTTGTTTTTTAGTTTAGTTTAGTTTGATTTGATTTAATTTAATAAGTTTGAATGATTTGTTGCACGCTCATAATAATAATTATGTTGCCGTAATACAACTTACCAATGTTTCTCATACTTCCGGCCGTCTATGTTTACTTTATAGAAAGTAGCTACTTTTTCATAGATAAAGATGCTTCCGTGTATACTTCTAATTTATCACATACGAAAAAGAAATCCAAATTTGTATAATAATTCCACAATTGTTTTTCAATTTGATCTATAGAAAATAATAATAATAATAATAATAATAATAATAATAATAATAATAATAATAATAAGGAATAAAGGTATCTTTTTTTGGCTATGGAAGCATATATCCTCACATTATGCTTATCCCAACATCCTATCGTAAACACCAAGAATATAATTATTACCTCTTACTAATTATCTCTCTTGAATAATTTTATAGATCGACATTTAAACTTTATTTCCCTCCATTACAGGATTCTTTATGTTTCCACTTTTATTGGGTTTGGAATATATGGTCTTATTGTTGAAATTATGATACTTTAGATTTTACTAGCCGAGCATGCGCGCATTGCAGCGCGTATTTATTCTGAATTAGAAAAAATGTTGATAATTTTTATAGTACATTTATATATAGATATGTCTGTAAAATATTTTTACAAAGAGTTATTTACAATGTGTTTGAGGTTGTATCCAAGCTCCTTATCCTGTTTTTTTTAGCTACAAAATATAAATTTTGAAAAAAATAGTATTGTTAATTAAGGAATTTGGAAATGTTTTAAGTTAGAAGTAGTTATATTACCTAGTTGCTAGTTCATTTGTGGGCATTTTTTGGATTGTCTTGTTTCCTTTAGTTGAGAACTGAAACGATAGAAGGTTATTAAAATATGTAAAAGTTATAAAAATTTTGTTTTATTGATGAATAATGTAAATTAATGTGTGTGTGTGTGTTACCTTGTGTTTGATTTTTTTGAGTATGGTGTCGGTGGATGAATTGATGTTGTTGTTTTTTAGCGAGGGTTGAAATTGTAAAATATTATTTAGATATGAATAGAAAATAAAAATAAGACACAAAAAAAGGGCAATCATAAGAAAATAAAGGAATTTTTTGGAATATTATAGTCATCAACACAAAGCAATACACAATATATCTAAAATTAATAACGGATATGAAGAATATATGGGCAATAGTTAGAAAAAGTACATGTAACGCTATGAATATTGCCTTAAACAGGGAATATGAGCCAACAAAACACAGATGAAAGAGAGACAACTTAAAAAACTGAGTAGTAAGTAGGCCAAGATGAGACCAATCAGCCAAAAAGTCAAAATTGTTAGAGCAAGTAAAAAGGGAGAAGAAATAAGATATCAAGACAATTGTAATCAACAATAATAGACTATCATATTCTAAAATAAAGATCTAGATGACCACAAATACATTGATCATAATTTCTGAACAAATTAAATGGCAACAAATGTAAAAATAGATTGTAAGAATCACTGCCATATATTGAAACTAGTTAAGGATAAGATATGTTAAGTGAAAATACAAACTAATATATATACTACTGTAAGATGAATAAAGAATATAGAAAAAGATAATCATATATCACTAAGATTTATTGACAATGAAATGGAATAAATGTTTCTAAGCACTATAAAAAATAACATAGATTGATTGCAATACAATAAAACAATATATTCAATATCAACAACAAATATTAAGAGTATTTGGACAAAAATCATTAATAATACCTGAAATATTGTGAGTTGTGCCTTAAATAACCAATATCAGGCAACCAAATAAAACCCAAAGAGATAGAAATAAGATGATGGGATAGTAAATAGGCCAAGGTAAAGTAGAGCAATAAATGATCAATAGTGGGGCAGAAAAGGATAGATCTTAGGTGTAGAAGAACAAACAGGAGATAATTTAAACAACAAATTAATATACAGCAATAACATTTTGCATATATAAAGAGCAAGATAACCAATAACAATGTCACACGTAATATTTAGAAGTTGGTGCATGAATGCTACAAAGAAAAAATTTTCTTTTTAAAGAAAATGATAGAAATGACATGGGATTAAAAGCGGCAAAAGAGCCAAAAAAAAAAAGAAGAAAAAAAAAAAAAAAAAAAAAAAAAAAAAAAAAAAAAAAAAAAAAAAAAACCCAAACAATATTTAGTACAGAGAAAAAGAAAATAGATGAAAAAAAGAGGGAGAGAATAAAAAAAGATGCATTTTTTTTAGCAAATTTTGTACATATTCTGACAACAAAAAAAAAAAAAAAAATCCCTAAATCATTTAATGCTTAAAAAATGACACGGATCAAGATAGAAGTACAAATGAGTATCTTAGGCATTACAGATCATCAACATAGATCAAAAAAAAGAATAAAGAATCCCCAAATCATTTATTGCTTCTTTAAAAAAAAAAATGACATAGATCAACATAAAAGTACAAATGTGTATCATAGGCATTACAAATTATCAACATAGATCAGTAAAATCAATAAATGCAAAAGAGATTAATTTAAGCAGAAGTCGGATACACAATCAGCAAATAGGAAAATCTATAGAGCAGAGAAAAAATATGACATTTACCTATAGAAATCAGCCACGACATAGATCTCTTTATGAGCAAATCAATGAGCTGTTAAAAGGAAGAAAACACTCAAAGAAGATTTGAGAATCATTAGAAAAAGAAAAAAAATATCCAAAACAGAAAATAACAATAGATTTTAAGCAATTAAAAAAACATTAGTAGACCAACCATAACAGAAAATAAATCACCAACAGTGAGAAAATGCTCGCTTTCTATCTTCTTTGTGTGTTTTTTTTTTTTTTTTTTTAAAGAAGGAGAAAAATTGCATAGAACCCAAAAATATGTACTACCGCAACACAGAAAAAAGCCAACCAAAGTCCCAAATCAAAACAACAAAAAAGCAGCAAAAGGAGATCAACAAAAGAAGAAGAAGAAGAAGAAGAAGAAGAAGAAGAAGAAATAGAAGAAGGAGAAGGGAAAAAAAACAAAGGGGAAAAAAAACTGACAACAGTTTAAGAGAGAAAGGGGTATACACACCGGCAAAATTGCATAATAATCCCAAACAAAATCCATAATAACAAACCTCCACCGAAAACATCTAAAAAAGCAAAATCAAGCAAAGAATAAAAGGAAAAATCATTAACCTAAGAATACAAATCAGCATCTTAAATGTTATAAATTATTACCAATAAATCAATGTCCATTACTCTTTTTTTCAGATTTTTTGCATGTTTCAGAAAATAATAACGTACCATGAAAAAAATTCATCTATCCAATAGTACAAACCAATATTGTAGACGTCACAAATCAGCACTACAGAAATGCAAAGCAGATTAAACTAATTAAGGGTCCGTTTGGTTCAGGGATTCGAATAATGTGATTTGAACCATTTTCTATTTTTTTGTGAAAAATTATGTAGCGAACCATCAAATCCAAAATCCCCAAGAAAACTCAGATCTAAAATCAGGAAACGTCAAAATCTGCAAAGGAATGAAAAAATCTGCACTCCCACTGTAAAAATCAGCCACAAACAAAATGCACAATCATTAGCAAACAGATACACATTCCCAAAAACAAATAAGAAAAAATTATAACCAAGCTTCAAAATTATCATGACTAAATAAAATTTTAAGAACATAGCTAAAGGACAATAATTTATTTAACCAAAAAAAAATATTACACAAAACCTGCAACAATAATTGGACGGAGAACACAAAAAAAGATGAAGAAGAGGATGAATCAAAACAACAAAACAAAAGACCTAACCAAAATCCCTAATGGAAACAACGGAAATGTGCGCCAAAACAATAAAAATCCCAACCAAAATCCTTAATCGAAAGAGAAGAAGGAGCAAATGCTAATTAAAAATACCTACACCGAAAACATCAACCAAACAAAGCTCAAATAAGAAATGGCAATAATGAAGAAGATCAAAAGAGAAGAAGCAGCCAAAGCGAGGAATCAGTGAAAGCAAAAGATGATTCGTGCCCGTTTGTTTCTTATATTCATCCTTGATCTGAATCATGATTCATGATTCGCTACAGTATTTTCTCTCACAAAAAATACACGTAAAACGAGAATAGTTCTGAATCATGATTTTGAATATACGAACTAACGAACACGAAATGAAAAAGGTGGCCGCAGAGAAGGAAACGGAGCAAAACAATAAGGAAAAGTGTTAGGGCTTAACATGGGTGAATAGACTAAAACACCAGTCCAATCACTTTAAGAAAATCAAAAAGACCAATAGTCCCACGACCCACAAACAAAAGAAGCAAAGAGAAAACAAGCAAAAGCATTACAACACTATTAAAAAAACAGTACATTGAGTGTGTATAAACAATGCTGAACGGGTTTTTTTTAGTATATAGTAATGATGTTGTATAAGATAAGATATAAGATATAAGATATAAGATAAGATAATGTGCATTGGTGTATATAAGATAATGTTCGCTGCTGAGTAGATTGTAAGAACGTTTACATGGTAAGTTGAGTTCCCACATTTTATATAAACAAAAATATGTTAATACGAAAATTCATATACAATAACTGGAGATTTTGCAATGGGGTGCTCCAATCGGGTCAAAAATCGTAACCATAGAATTTAAATTTAACTGTACATTTTAAACGATTAAAGTAAATTATGTATCGACTAATAATAATATACCCAACATAAATACAATATTTAATAATAAGAATAATACTATGGACAACAACTTAAATTCTAACTTTTGTATATTAATGTGAGTTGTCATTGAGTATTTAAAATAATATCACATCAATTAATAATAAGAAGGTGTATTTACCAATAAAAAAAATGACAATTTATATGTTACATCAGTTGGTACACAAAAATTAAAATTTGAGTAGTTGTCCCTAACATTATTCTTATTGATAAATACAAATTTATCAATAAATATTGTACGATTTAAATCATATGATCTAGGAAAATGACCCGTAGAAGTAGGGATCACATCCTATTGTAGAATCTCTCTTATATTATTAACATGTTATATACAATATACTTACGTTATTATTTATTATATACATTATTATTTATTTTATACATGATAACTTTTGAATATGTAAACCTATTAATTTTGACTTCATCCACTATTTTTCTTTATTTATAACTCATACTTGAATCTTTGTGAAAATTAAAAAGAATAATACATGTACCAAGATGGCACAAATTATTAAAATATAAAACTCTTTTTTAATTATTAAAATATTAATTTATCGATAAATTAATAATCTCGTTAAAATAATATTTTCTTTTAGTCCCAACAATATTAATTTATAGAGGTTTTATCGTATCTTAGAATAGGAAAGAAATAAAACAAATAAAAAAGTATATATATAAAAACAATAGTTATATGAATTTCAAACATATCTCGTATATCACATGTATACAAACTAGCAAAAAGAAATTTCCAACAAAACAAAAATGCAAAAAGAGAGAGAAAAGGGCACAGGAGTAATTAGAACAAATATCTTCCAAACAAAAAGAAAATAATAAATGCATACATTACTTTCCCATGCATGCAAATTATACCCCAAACTCATAATCTCAATTACTTAATCAATTTGATGCATGACACCAACATAAGGCTTCACAGCCGAACCTAACCACATAATTCCACCGCGCTCTTCAACTTCGCTGACTGACTCGAGCTCGCTTCCGCCGCCGCCGTCCACCGCCCCCACGGCGTTTCCGTCACCGTCAAACTTGACCGCAACAGGATCTCCTATCCACGAGGGCATCGCAACTTGGTCACGAAATTTCTTGTGGACCAACTTTTTTATTACTGCTCTCCCAGTGTTGAGCGCTACCCAAAACTCACCGTTTTGGTTCTTCTTGATGTTGTCCGGAGACCTTCCCAGCTGAGCGAAGACTTCTGAGGTCTGAGCTTTTGGACCTCTAAGCCAGACCCTGAAGATTTTCATTGTCGTTGATTCGGCAAAGAGGAGGAAAGAGTTGTCGTTGCTTAGGGCCACACCGTCGGGGAAGGCCAAGTCTCTGACGAGGACTGTCGTTTTCTTCGTATGTGGGTCGTATTGAATTAATCTTCCTGTTCTGTCTCCAGTGAGGACTGATAATAACCATACCCTGTGAGAAAAGCGCGAGAGGATATCACAAGAGTTAATTGGAAGATTAGTTCTTAAACGGTTACATCTATGAGTATTTGACATACAAAATTTATAGCTCTTATCCAAAACTGCTCCTACTCACATATCTAAACCTTAAAAAAAACTAATCCAATCATTAAACAAAAGTTTCCTACCAATGAGATAATAAAGAAGTTGTTCCTTATACAAAAGTTTCCTCTTTTTTTTTTTTTTTTTTTTTAAATGATAAATGATAAGAGGCCACATTTTAGCACATCAAGGTTCCAAGGTACGCATTCCACTTAATTCCTAAGTTATTTTAAGAAGCCAGCATCCCACAAGATCCACACCAAATAATCTACTCAATTTTTTAAAAAAAATAAAAAGTACAAAAAGTTATAAAAAAAAAAAAAAAAAAAGAAAAGAGCAGCATTAAGAGAATGGGGGAAAAAAAAAGATGGTGCATATTTAATCAAAAAATGGCCAACTAAAATCTAAATGAATGAAAGTCATTATTTTTAAAATTATGAAAAAAAAAAAAAATTGCTATTTTCTATCTAGGGCGGATTTTGTCCTGGTAGGAAATACCTATCAGTGCCATTTCTGAATGCCAAATTTTATTTAAATGAATCAGATTTAAAACAGTAAAGGCATCCATATATATGATGAAATTCAATTAAAGGGTGATAATAGCTTGTTAGAAATAATATTTCTATCGTAGGGTTTCTATCGATCACATAATAATCTCTCATGAATCTTCTTGCGAGATATTGCTGTTGTCATCACGAATGCCAAACTTCGAATTTTCCATTCTAATATTCCTTATTTTTTATTAGACTAGGGATGACACGACAATAAATCTACCACTAAGATGTACAAAATACGTACATATGCATATATACTATTCACAGAAAATAATTCATTTCTAGAAGTAGAAAAGTTTGAAATCTTTGAATGAGATTTTTTACATTCTTGAATACCTGTAATGATCAATAAATTACTGATCATGACATTTCAGCAACAAAAAAAAAAAAAAAAAAAAAAAAAAAAATTGTGGTATTATAAGAAGTATAGCGACACCGAGACAACCAAGCCAACATGTACAGAAGCTAGACCTTAGATATTCCCTACCGCCATTTATGCCAATTAATTGACATACTCTGATCAAAACCTAGGCATTCAAGAGAAAATGATCTTTCGTTTCAGCATCAGCGTCAATTGGCATGGCTTGCTATTTGATATATAGTATATACATATATATAGGTAAATACATACATACATACATATAAATATATATATTTATATAGCCTTCCTTCAAACGACGATGTACAATTGTTGCCAGCGGCGGAGGCAAGTGGGGGCACGTGCCCCGGAAGTAATTTTTAAAAAATACTATTTTTATTTGTATTTTTTTAATTTTATTCCCACACAAGTTGAATTAAAAACTTCCTATTTGTCTTTTCTCTCTCCACTCTATTCTTCTTCTCATTTTTTCCCAACAAGCAATGTCTGCTTGAGGACTGGAGGACTGCTGTTGGCCCACCACACCTACTACTACTCAGGCTTGTCTTCTCTTTATTTATTTATTTTGTATTTTGTGTCCACTTTTTTTATCGAAAAATTCAAGAGTTTTCTCTTTTTTTTTTTTTTTTTTTTTTAAAGATCCATGGACATTTGAGGTTTTATCTATAACTCATAAAAACTTTATAGATATATTGTGTCTTTTGTCCTTTACTATATTTACAGTACAACCTTTGTAGATTCATGTTAGTGGTAATGGTTTGTCTACTTTATAAATTAGAACCTAGAATTTTATTTTCTTATAATAAATTAATTTAGTTTCTATTTCGTATGATTAATTAAAGATTTTAATTATTGATATTTAGTACAAATTATTTCATTAAGTAGAACTTGAATTTGTGTGTGGGTTAGTTTTTATATTCTTTGTATCGTTTCAATGAGGTAAATATTGAATTGCTTCTCTGTATGGTGTGTTTGTCTCTCATAGATTTATTCTCTTCTTTTGACAAGAAAAGGTTGATTCAACTTGCTGAGTATTATGAAGATGATTTTTCTACAGTAGAACTCATGACACTTGATAATCAACTTGAAACTTATATCATTGATATGCGTTCAAGTAAGGAGTTCATAGAATTAAAAGGCATTAGTGATCTTGCACAAAAAATGGTCGAGACAGGAAAAAATTTGGTATATCCATTGGTTTATCGGTTGTTAACTTTAGCACCGATTTTACCTGTTGCTACTGATACTGTTGAGAGGGTATTTTTTGCTATAAATATTATGAAGAATCGACTACACAACCGAATAAGAGATTAATGAATGAATAACAGTTTGATTATATACATTGAAAAAGAAATTATTAATCATATAAAGATAATTGCAATATATTTTATAATTAATGAGAAATACTGTGATAATATTTTTTATATTTAGTGGTATTCTATTTATTTATTATAAAATATGCTTTATACCCCCAGTGAAATTTTATCCTAGCTCCGTCACTATTGTTGCATCTAGCAGTCGTTGGTCAGCATGGAATCAAAAAGCCAACGCCAATCAACGGCTCTGATCGATGCATGCACGACTGTCGCCAGCATAATACATGAAAGATGGAAAGCGAAAGTTGTGGCCTACGTCTAATAATGGTGTACGGGAAATTCTGTGATCTAGCTAGTTAATGCCGTGTGTGTATAGTGTCGTCCTCTTCCCCAGCTATAGATGGTGCGCCTGATCAGCAATAATTATATTTCAAGCCCATCATGTTAGTGTAGCTACACGACAACTTTGAAGGCCATTTTAACACGATCGGTGCTACATGTACGTAATAATACGTGTGACAACTTACTAAGTGATATATATATATATATATATATATACACGTGTCTCACTAAGTGATCTTAAGGTTTAAAATTTCCCCCTTTCTTTCAACCGCGCCAGAGTTTCTCGTTTCAAAAATTACCCACTTATTATAATGGATGAACCTCCTAATAATATAGAGACACACTCTATCTTTATATGTGATCCTTATCTTTAACCGTCAAAGTTTCTCGTTTAAAAAGTACCACCATATAAAATGTGGATCTTGCAATATAAAATTTATAGATGGCACGCACATTCTGTTAATAATGGTATTTAATAATGATGATGTCCTAAATATTTTTTTAGTATGGATGGTTACAAAGTTTTTATTTAGTCATGACTCGTTTTATTCTCAAATTAATATTTTTCTTTTGGTAGCATATTTATAGCATGGTTTGATGAAAATCTAAATTATCTTAATTCAGATTTCTCTCTTGCTAACATGTTTTATTGAGTCAAATGAACAGTGCAAGTGATATTAATATATGTAATGTTACCTTCTTTGGTATACGGTGCTACTATCTGTGAAATAAACCACTCCTGTTTGGCTGTCGATATCCAAAGCATTTGCAAATCCAAAGGGAATTTCTTCTGCAGATGTTGCAACTTGGTGGGCCACACCTCCACTGGGCCCTACCTTGAGGAGGCCAAAGTAAGCATCTGCGATGTAGAGATCACAAGTAATGGGGCTGAACTTCAGACCAAGTGGCCTTCCACAGGTTGGTTCATTATCCGGGTTGGTGGAGCCATCACACAAACTCCTTGGCCTAATCAAACCCAAATATGTATATCAATAAATAATTACCCGCATAATATTATATCTTAACAAAAGAAGTTTCAACTACTACTGGAGAATTTTTTTTTTCTAATTAAATAACAAGATATATAAATGATATCAATTATAGCATCTTATCTAATTTGACACCAACTAGACGTTTAATTTGACACCCGCTAGATGTTCTTCTTATATCAAACCCTCCACTTAAATATTATTTTTTTTTAAAAGAAATTGCATTCAAAAACTGAGAAACATATGACCTGATATAATGCTAATGACCCATTAGAGATACAGACACACCTGATGAGGTTCGAAAATAGGAGAACCTTAACATACTAATAACGAGCACACTTAAAGTTCTAATTGAAGAAACTCCTCTTATCGAGATAGACTTTAAGCTCTGAAGGGACATATCACAACTCCCATAAATGGAGGACATCAACAACACGACATAGAAAAAAATTATAGCCAAAAATCTAGCCTAAAGGCAAAGCAACAAAAGTAAAACAATCCAAAAAGAGGAAAAACGTTGCAGTGTACATAAGAAACTTGAAGGTTGTACAATACGGTCAAGCAACGAAAAATATACTCTTATATTAAGATCTTATGGGCTTATTTAGAAGGTATACTTAAATCATGATTTTTATTAGTTTAGATTTGAAACAAATGGGTCATATAATATATATTTGATAATTGATTATATATATGTGCTATTTTATTGCCATTTATATAGTGTAGTTCTCAAATCAACAACCAAACCCTTTACTATCTCTTTGTGATACGCATATAGACGTGTGCGTATGCGTACGGTATGCGTACACATATGAATGCCCCGGAATGATTGTATATTATAGTACTAATGAACAATAAAACTAATAAATACAATCTGTCCTTTTAATTATATTCCTTGTACGTGTCATAATTGATGAGAATAATAGTAATAACATACCAAAACATATAACAATAATTGATATAAACGATTTAACTAAAATGCCAATATGTGTTTGTGTCTAATATGTGTGTTTTAGAGAAATCTGTCTACCGTAGGTGACGGGAAAGTTTTGCTGAAATATTTATTAGATTATTACAGCATATTCTAAATATTTTATCTTTTTTGTTTTGTAAAGAGAGCTTAAAATAGAATGTCTATATATACTGGAGAGATAAATGGAACTTAGAGCATATTTAAGGGAGTTTTTTAAATTTTAGCTAAATTTTAACTAAAATGGTTAAAAAACTATTTTAGATAGCAATTTTTTAGTAAGTCACTCCAACCATACTTTCTATTTTAGTTAAACTTAGATTATTTTAATATTTTGTTGAGTTTAAAATATAAATAATTTATTTTTTTAACTTTTACTTTGTGTCAAAATAAAAAATATATAAAATAATAAAAAGAACAAATAGTTAGCTACTTCTTACTAACTATATTTAACTAATAGAAAATACGTTAGCTAAAATAGCTAATGATTGAAGTGGAGAAAAAAAAAAAAAAAGTTAAATCATTAACTATTTTGACTAAAAACATAAAATGATTAATATGGTTGAAGTTATTTTTACACCCATATAAGTACCGCAGGGGCAGTTAAATGTAATTAAGCGAATAAAACATGCATGCATGAGCAGGATTATATATAATTAATTATCCAATCTCTTGAAATCATTATTAGTAAAACCCCAAAGTAGATCTCTCGCACACACGGTACATAAACTTTCGAATAAGATCAAAAAATAAAAAGAAGAAAAAAAAAGAGAAACTAAAAATATAATTTTCCATGCATGTCAGGGTCAATTAAGCATCAATTTAGATGTTAGTCCCGTGCCCTTTCCAATGTGGTTATAGTTTATCAAACGCTACATGATAAAATACGTGCAAATATAAAAGAAGTATATAAATCATTCTAGAAGATCTAGAGTTTTTTTTTTAATAAGTAAAAAAAAATCTATTAAGAAAAAGAAAAAGAAAGGGGGAGAGAGAATGTTCAGGGCTAATTACTTCATAAAAGATTTTGATTATTCTGAAGGTTGCGGAGCTTAAAGTGGATAATGCATGACGGTCAAACATTCATATATATAACTGCTAAGAAAAAGATGAAGAATTTTGATGTTTAGGATAGATTAGCGGAATTACTTCATTATTTGAGGAAAAAAGAATATGAATAAATATTCTAGAAGACATCGTCTAAATTTCGCGCTTAAAATAGAAAATGGTGTTTAAAGTTGAAAATTAATAGTAGGCTTAATTCATTTCGTTCGTTCGCGTTAAGAATTTAATTTAGAAATTGAATTCATGCAAAAAATATTAAATTCATAATTTTAGTAAAAAAAAAAATATTGTAACAAATTTTTGAGTTCTAATTCTAACTAATAAAACAAAATAGCTCTTAATTTCTTATTGGCTGCTCCTTTGCACTCTTCTTTTTTCTTTATAAGGTTGCTTTTCATTTTCTTTACACTGACTTTTATCTTTTAGCAGATTAGCAAACATTTTTCTTCTCTCTTTTTTTTTTTTTTTTTTAATAAAGTGTTTTGCTTGTTAAAAAAAAAATGCATGTAAACCAAAAAAAAAAAAAAAAAAACGATGTCCATATATATATGTGGAAAAAACTGAAAATACTTCGTACTAAAAGACTTCATATAATTGTCCATATATATATATATATATATATAAGTATAAATACGTATGTATGTGTGTGTGTGTGTGTGTATACATATTATGAGATCATCTTGCCTATTAGGAGAAGTGATGGCAAACTCTTTCCAACCTAGATTTGGTCCTTCCCATTTGAGGATTCTACCGTCTGAAACGCTAGCGTAGGGCCCTTTTCCATGGCAATCGAAGGCGAAGCTCTCGGGACCGTTCACCTTGGGAAGCTCTATTTGGTAGTAGTTTTTAGGGTAAACAAAGGAATTAGCTTCAACTTTCAGCACTGAAAGACTGAAAGTAAGGGCGTTTATGATAAAGACTAGGGATACAAAGTGGGTTAGAAATGATGGCTTCATGTCTCCAGTAGTCAACAAAAATATAAAAGGATCCTATAACTCTTCCAAATATGACTGCAAATCCTTTATATAAGATCTAAACTACGTACAGTATTTACATTAAAGAAGTATGTATACAATGCCCCAACTACTACTTCTGGTTACAATAATTAGCAGTTTAATTTCATATTTATATATCACATACTTCGATGATATAGATGGTGTATTATTTTATATTAAATTGAATAAGGGAAGAAGTTAATGAAGTTGTCAGATTTTAGTCATGAGTTAGGGAGTTGGTCAGATTGGGGATTATCCAAAGAGGACATATTGCTCAAAATCAGTTGGCCATAAACCTAATATCCCCTTCCAAGTGGATGGAAGAAGAATGTGACATTTTTTATTTTATTATTTTATTTTTTTAAGATCTATTGAGAAGAATGTGACATTTTGCAATGATATATGCTCTCTTTGGCAGAGTTTTTGTTTTGCTATTAGATTTTGTTTTGGTTTTAAAATTTCTTAGTTAAGTAATAAAAATGTTATAATGATGTTTATTATGTCATATTTAAACTATGATACAAGTTTTAAGACTACATAAAAGCTTTTATGAGAAGCTACATTTTATAGTTTTGACCGGAGCTTTTATTCTAATGAGCAAGAGCAATTTTAATAGAATATTTAAACACTTACAAAAGAAATTTTTGGTTTCACTAATTTAAAAACAACTTTTAACAAATTCTACCAAACAAGCCCAAAATTAATATGATCAGTAGTTAGATTACTCAAACTTAATATATCTTAATTACGAGAGTCTGGTGCCTAATTTTGGTTGTTTCATGGTATTTTTTTAATAAATCACGAGACGAAAGAACTGATATTAACATAATCCTAATTAGGTCGGCACCTATTAACTGTCCAATCCTCTATTAATTGTATTAAATACCCTATTTGAAAATATGTATATTAAATAACAGAAAAAAGGGTGATGATCATTATGCAGCCTTTAAATTTTGTACGAATATTGTTTTCTATTTCTTTTGGGTGGGCTTAATGTTTTTTTTCCTTGTTTTTTTTTTTTTTTTTTTTTTTTTAGAATACGTTGTTTTGTTTACCGGTAGAGCAAAATTCTCTTAACTGTTTGGTTAAATTTTAACAGCTTCATCTATAAATAGGATTTTTTTTTTTTTTTTTTATACGATGAGACCTCTAAAAAACCTACCTGTGAATACCCTATTTTAATTGTTAGATTTCTTTTCAACCGTTAGATCTGTAAAATGAATAGTTCTGTATGACACATTGTAAATTTTAATAGAAACTTGCGCATATCTGATTGTTAAAAATTCAATCCAAAATAAAGTGTTCTATCTGTTGGTTTTTTTAAGTGGTCTCATTGTAAAAGCTCCTTTATAAATAGAGTATTTTCGTACTTTTTTTTTTAGTGTAATCTCGTATTTTTATACCTCACGGTGCTTTTTTTTTTTTTTTTATACACGCATAAATGAAGCAGTTGATTTTTCATCTCTCAGTTTCCTAAAAAAAAAAGGTTAATTAATAATAATTACAGTAACTACTTGGTTGATTGACTGCGGCAGTAAATACGTATCCACGTCAGTTATTATTTACGACCTGCTGTACATGTACACAGTATACATTCACTAGGTATTGAAGAGAGTGTCCAGTAGTACTGCTAGCTCGTATCGTTTTAAAATCCTGTTGATATGTCTTAATATAACCCTATCTAACAAATAGATGATCTTATCATCGATATATATTGACGTCCAAATGGTCCTCTCATCAACTTTTATATATATGTACGTATATACCTGTTGATACACGATACATGCGTACGTACATAATAAGTCATGTGTCTATGTGCGGCACACACATTTTCATTTTTATATATGATTTCCATTAAATGTAACTAGAGAGAGAGAGAGAGAGAGAGAGAGAGAGAGAGAGAGAGGCCAACGTACTGCTTGGGACAAAATATATTTGTCATTATCACTAAATGATCCTAAACAAAAAGGATAATATATATATATATATATGTATGACACTATTTCAATATATATATATGACACAGTTTTCGGTTCTTTTTGGTAGAAATGAATACATGGTAGGTTATTATTAGCATCGCAAAATGATATTTGATCAGACGTATTATGTAACGTCATATAAAAATCTGACTTTCTAAACGATATATTCTTACGTGTTTTATGTCGAGTCTGTTAATATATTGCTATAATTGGTTATATACTATTTGATACACTAAAAATAACCAAAGACGCGTAGAAAGAACAAAAGTCTTACTTGATATCATGCGCAGACAGTTTTATTAAAAAATGTGTGTGTGTGTGTGTATATTATATATATAAGTACTATTTATGGGAAGAGGAGCATGTGGAGTTAATATTGCTGATGAAGAAGAGCGACAGCAGATTTTCGTTGATCATCATCTCATTAGATAGATCATGGCGATATTCTGTCAAGTTGACTATATATACATATTGAGATATATTAGAAACACTGACCTCGCATTAATTAACTAGCTGCAAGAAGTAGAACACGAACAATAAATAAAAACAACCAACTCTAATAAATACTGAGCTTTCTCAACTACCCTGAAGACAATTTTTTTTTCTTCATACATATGCTTCCCAAGATGATGACAAAAGCTTTGGGTAAGCCTATATTATTCAAATAAATAATGAAGCGCATATAATTAACCTAATTTAGAATCAACCAAAGAAAAGACCACTTCAGTTTGTGAATATACATATGTATGTGTATGTATGTATATGTATATATATAAAAGTCGAAGACTGACAATACCATGGATATATTTCCATCTGCATGTTTGATCACTGTTTATTACCCCACAGAAAGAGTACTATGCCAGCGGATGTAGGCCAATCAGTCGGTATATATAAGGGCCCGCGCATTAATGTTCGCCTGCATTATGGTCGGGCCGGGCTATATATCATGACACGTAGAACTATTATCTTCCACTACAATCGGTCGTTGCTGTCATAACATTATAATATATATATATATATATATATATATATATATACACACATTTCTGTAGAGAAAAACTTATGTTTAATTATATATGTCCCCAAGTCATTAGACGTTTAGTTAATGAATTTAAAATTATAATTTAAAATTATTTTTATTTTATGTGTATTTTTTATGAAAAAAATAATATAATAATTCATAAATTATGATTCAAATTATAATACGAATTCTTTTTTTAAATGCACGTTTAATATTTTAATGTTTAAAATATGGTGTATAATCAGATGACACATCATTTAAAAAATTAAAATATCCTTTTAAATAACTTCTTCTTGCTTATTTATATCTATTAAATGACGTTTTATAATTTAATTGGTTAAACACTGTTGTGAAATCATTAAAGATACAATTCTAAATGCACGTTTAATATTTTAGTGTTTAAAATATGGTGTATAATCAGATGACACATCATTTAAAAAATTAAAATATCCTTTTAAATAACTTTTTCTTGCTTATTTATATCTATTAAATGACGTTTTATAATTTAATTGGTTAAGCACTGTTGTGAAATCATTGAAGATACAACTCAATAACAACCTCCAAGATTAATTACTAATAGCAACTAGGAAATATGAAGAAAACTACAAATTTGATGTCGATCTCTTCAATCGAGAATCAACTAAAAGAAAAAAAAAAAAGAAGAAATCACTTTATTAAAAGACTTCCAAAATTAAGCAACAATACAAGAAATCAAAACAATCACTAAGCTTCATGAATTATCCTTTTGTTCTCTCTCTCTCTCTCTCTCTCTCTCTCTCTCTCTCTCTCTCTCTCTCTCTCTCTCTCTCTCTCTCTCTCTCTCTCTCTCTCTCTCTCTCTCTCTCTCTCTCTCTCTCTCTCTCTCTCTCTCTCTCTCTCTCTCTCTCTCTCTCTCTCTCTCTCTCTCTCTCTTTCTCCTCTCTCTTCCTCTCCTTCTCCCTCTTTCTCTCTCTACATGACAAAACAAAAAGAATCACTGCCTAACAAACTCTATCATATGGTATTTATATTACAAAATTAACAAATATTACAACAAATATCACTATCAGTAGTTGACCAAAAACGTTATTAAGCACTACTAATAGCGTTTTGTAAAGCGCTAGAACATCAGACGCTATTAAAAGTCCTAAAAAAACATAGCGCTCTAAGAGCGTTGTGAAAAACGCTATAACATTGAGGTCTTATAACGTTTAAGACAAGTTATTTTTAACCTCTTATAACTATTTAGCATGGCTACGGTACATATTAATAGCTTTTTTTCCTTGTAATGTTCATACTCTTGTAGCCTTTTAAAATTATTATTGATATCCTTTTGAATTCATTCAAATAGATGGTGATTCCGAACAATATCTTATATCTAAATAGGAAAATTCAAATTAAAACATTAAAAAATTTAACGTATCAATTGTTATCAGTATCTACCAAGTTGACAATAAGATTATGTCTACAACATAAGTCATACAATGTCCAAAACCTTAACATTCAAAACAAGTAAAGAAAGCTTACGTCTAGCTAAATCATTCCATCTTGACAAAATGCTTCAACAAAAAAGTCATCTCCATTGTTTAACTTGTAAGAAAGTGATCCACTATCAAAACAATAATTAAACTCAACTAAAACTTCCACCATTTAACCTATAAATAAAGCAATGACTAGTTACACCATTCACAACTACATAGCCACATCCATGTACATATGTTTTGCAGTAAGTTAAGGGAAACATGGCTTCAATGATGCACTAGGCAAAAATTTAATGTCAAACTTGTACGATAGAGAATATCTTATTACATGTATTGTTATGTAAATAATTAGAGAAAGCATGAATCTTCATTGCCTACATTTAAACCCATAGTATTAATATTGACTATATATAGGCATATCTATATATAGTCAATATCTATATATGATCCAAGAATCAGCTTGCTCTTTGTCATTGCATATCTATATAGGAAAAGCAGAAAACAAAAATGACTAGACAAACCAAAAAGTTAACTGTGCACTTTTGAACTATATATAGGCAGTAAGTATAATACCAGATCAAGTGAGCATTCACCATTTGCATAGACGCGTAAAAAAGAATGTGGTTCCTTTTCTGGTTGAAGTTGCCGCTGGAAACTAACCTACAAGAAGTGGAATCTCCAACCGTATTACAGAAAATGTTATTTTCTAAAAGCCAATATTGTAATTAGAGTTTAAAAAACACAAGCTAAAACATCAATATTACAGTCTTTAGTCCATGAATAATCTTCATAATAGTGCTCACTCACAATTGTCTTTCCTCTTGTCCAGAATACTAAATCAAAAATTTCTCATCCTGAAATCCAGAAACAAATCAATTATTTGTTATACTTTTTTTTTTCATTTGTAGCTGATGAAATGAATATGTTACCGAGAAAACACAAAGTACCAACGATGGAATGGTACTTTTCATGAAGTAGTACCCTTGACTGTCCAACTAGCCAGTAGATCTGGTTTTCAAACCCAACAAACTTGTATTGAGATACTGACCAACCAAAAGAACTTGAATGAATATTTGAAAAAGTATTTTATGAAATTGTTCGTATTGGCTAATCTCTCTTTCTTTTTTAATAAGAAATGTTCATTAAAACTTGGAGAACAATACAAAAGTAAGAAAAAAGCATCAAAGAAAAATAACTAGAGACCAGAAAGTACTAACAACCTATGACATCCTTTCAAATTAGAACAATCAAGGAAAAAGGAAAATCTTTGAAAGCTTTAATCAATAGAGGCCCATAATGAACATCTAAGAATTAGTTTTTCATGAAATTGTGCATGTTAGATGACATAAAATTGGATGTTTGACTAACAAAATGATCTGCTAGTACTACACCAAAATAATATGTCTCATGATTAACTCACAAAGAGTCTTCTTAATTCTTGAATTGTAACATGCCTACCGTAGAAAGCCGGAAAGGACAAAACTTGGGCTTCCCTCTTCGTCCACATTTCAAAAGATATGGACCCTTCTTTATGGAAAGTATTGCCTGCAGATTCATAAACAAATTCTTTTAGAGAAAAAGATAAAAGAAAGAAAAGCAAAGGAAGGTCCATTCTCATGAATAATATTCATGATTAGCAAAAGTTTATATTTTGATGATATATAAATAACATCGATTCACAATATTGTCAACCAAATTGTTTCGAAAATCTAGAGAGTTTCTCATGTAATTTACATGTAAATACAAACCTCGATTGAGAATTGCAGAAAAAGATCAAAGTCCAAAATCACCCATACTCTGTTTCCACACATTTGTTAAGAAAGCGCAAAAAAAAAAAGCATAAGACAGAAACTACAAGAAATGTGCTTCATATTGCAACAACTATTTAAAAGCAATATCACAAGCAATCCGATCTACAGAAACTACATATTGGGAAATCAATAACATAAAAAATTAACAAAAATTTCCTTCAAAATCACAAGCAATCAAATCGAAAGCCCGAATCTTTGGGGGCGAACCTATTCATGAGAAGAAGGAGATGCAAAGGGGAAACAGAGGCAAGAAGGTGTAGGAGAGCTCGTACTCGTAGCCGCACTGCGCAATCCAGATGAAGTTGACGCTATTCTAAACGACACTGGACTCGATTGCGGACGCCAAGCAAGGCCAAAGAAGGCGCTGCTCTTGAGGTGGCGACGAGGTGGCGTTGGAAAGGCAATTAGGGTTCAGCGGCGCGGAGGTGTCATAGGGGCTGAGGAGGCTCGTTAAGGAACAAAAAAACGAGTCCAAGAACAGAGAAAAAACAAAAGGCTTTTCGACAGAATAAGGGAAGAGGGAATTTAAGGCCTTTTTTATGCCTTGTTTGTATGGAAATTAGAAAGCTTAGTATAAACAGAGCAAAAACACAAAATAGGGTCAAAATGAGCAAGCGGGCACCATAAGATTTGGGGGGAATTTTTCAAAAATGGAGAACAGACAGAAATAGAGAAATGAGAACTTCTTTCGGTAACCAAGCTTGGCGTAGGAAGAGCGGGCACCATTAATGGAGCGGCGGGAATTTGGAAAATTGGGGAAACATGAGCAGCAAACAGAGCAAAAAAAAAAAAAAAAAAAAAAGGCAAGGCATGGGGGGGGGGGAAGAATGGACCGGCGAAAATTTGAAAATTTTGAGAAATAATTTCTCCACTATCCAATGTCATTCTAATGTGTACAGTAGTATATATTTAAATGTATATACAATAAACCAGCCAAACTTTCATTAACTTATATATATACATATTATAACTATTTTGAAACGTTATGATATATAGCCGAAAAAATATTTAATAACGCTTCTTTTAGAAACGCTATAACTAATAGTTATAAAAAGGCTGTTGTGTTGTAGTGAAAGAATAAATGCATAATTGACTTAACAGAGACTGCCACATTAGCTTCCACCTTAACACCAAACAATTGTCTCAATATCAACAATCTTCACCTTGAGACTATTGCTTTCACCTTGACCTTACTTATCTTCACACTCACAGTTCTTTCCTGTAACTCGTAGAATGCTTTGGCAATGATCAAACTTTGCAGTTGGTAGTGACTTGGTTAGCATATCTGCTAGATTGTCCTTTATTCTCACCTTTTCCATTTTCACATCTCCCCGAGCTATTACTTTTCTGATAAAGTGAACTCTAATATCAATGTGTTTTGTTCTCCCATGGAACATCTGGTTCTTGGTGAGATAGATAGCACTTTGACTATCACTGAACATGGTGATTGTTTCTTGCTTTACACCAAGCTCATTAATCAGCTCCTTTAACCATAAAGCTTCTTTTACTGCCTCAGTAACTGCAATATATTCTGCTTCAGTTGTTGAAAGAGCAACTACATGCTGTAGCGATGCTTTCCAACTAACCGTGCACCCAAAAATCTGAAACACAAAGCCTGTAAGAGACCTCCTTGTATCTAAGTCACCTGCATAATATGTATCAACAAATCCCATCACATAGGAATCTTGCTTCTTTAATTTACCATAAAACAAACCTACTTTAGTTGATCCTCTCAAGTATCTCATTATCCACTTTGCTCCCTCCCAGTGAGATTTCTCATAATTTGCCAAATGCCTACTCACAATACTCACAACATGTTCTAAATCTGGCCTTGTGCATACCATGACGTACATCAAACTCCCCACAGCACTGGAATATAGAATTCTCTATGCATATGCCTACTCTTCATCTGTCTCATGAGCATCCTTTGTTGCAAGCTTAAAGTGTTAAGCCATAGCAGTCACCACTGGTTTTGAATCTTTCATTCCAAACTTGCTTAGAACCTTTTCCAAGTACCCCCATTGAGACAGAAACAATGTACCCTTGTTTCTATCTCTAATGATCTCAATTCCTAGTATTTTCTTTGCAAGCCCTAACTCTTTCATCTCAAACTCAGCTTTAACCATTCTTTTCAACTTATCAATCTCTTTAGAATCTTGATAGGCCAAGAGCATATCATCCACATATAGTAACAAATATATATATTTGTTTTTAGTGACTTCTTTGAAGTAAACACAACTATCAAAATTACTTCTCTTGTAATCCTTTTGAATCGTAAATTGATCAAACCGTTTATACCACTGTCTTGGGGACTGTTTTAACCCATACAGTGATTCCTTTAGCAAACATACCTACTCAGATTTCCCAGGTTCCACAAACCCCTCAGGTTGTTTCATATAAACCTTCTATTCCAATTCTCAATGAAGAAACGCTGTTTTAACATCCAACTGCTCCAACTCCATGTCAAAATTGGCTGTGAGAGCCATAAGAACTCTAATTAAGGTGTGTTTTACCGCTGGTGAAAACACCTCATGGTAGTCTATTCCTTCTTGTTGAGTAAAGCCTTTTGCTACCAACAAAACTTTATACCTAGACTTCATAACTCCTAGAATACATTTTTTCCTTTTAAAAATCCATTTGCACCCCATAACCTTTTGATTTTGTGGTCGGGGAACCAATACTCAATTTTGATTTTTATACAATGAGTTTAACTCCTTCATTGATGCAATCTTTTTGTCAACATCTATAGCCCTGACTGCTTCTGTATAAGATTGTGGTTCCTCCACTGTAGACTCTCTACTGTTGTGAATGCAAAAGAGATTAGGTCTGCATGACCATATCTCTCGGGTGGCCTTATCTCTCTCCTTGGTTTGTCCCAGGTAAGTCTATAGTTTCTAAGCCCTTCTTCTTGATGCTCCTCTCTGTCACCATTCTGTGGGTTGTCCTCAACTACAGCACCCTCATCTAATTAATGCTCCACTTCAATCTGAAGATTATCTTCATCCTTATTCCTACCCGAGTTAGCTGCTATTTGAATGTGCTTGTACATTTTGTCTTCATTGAAGACCACATCTTTGCTCAATATGATCTTTGGTTTGCCTAGACCAACACACCAAAGTTTGTAGCCTTTTATTCCTTTTGGGTAGCCTAAGAAAACACATTTTCTAGCCCTTGGATCCAACTTCCCATCTTTGGTATGTGCATATACGACAACGAAAAATCCTCAAGTTTCCATAGTTCACAGGTTCTCCAGTCCATTTTTCCATAGGGGTCTTCATTTCAATTACTGTGCAAGGACTTCTGTTGATCAGATAAACTGTTGTCATTACTACCTCGGCCCAAAACTGCTTTGATAGACATGAATAATTCAGCATGCATCTCACCCTGTCCATTATTATTCGATTCATCCTCTCAGCTTGACCATTCTGTTGAGGGCTATTGATAATGGTGTGGTGTCTTGCAATGTCATTATTAGCACAACATTCATCAAATACCCCAGCACAGAACTCTAAACCATTATTTGTTCTTAATCTCTTGATTTTTCTCTCAGTTTGAATTTCTACCCTTGCCTTCCACTTTACAAAAGTGTCAAAGGCATCATTCTTATTCTTTAGAATGTAGACCCAAACCCTTCTAGAGAAATCGTCCAAAAATGTTACAAAGTACCTTGCTCTACCATGAGATGTTACCCTTGAAGCACCCCATAAGTTTGAGTGTATGTAATCAAGAACACTCTTTGTCTTATGAATGTCTTGACCAAACCTCACTCTGTGTGATTTACCCATAACACAATCTTCACAGAACCCCAGCTTTGTTAACTTCTCACTTCCTAGGAGCCCTTGCTTCTCGAGTTCTTGTAGCCCTCTATCACTAATGTGACCTAACCTTCTATGCCAAAGCCAAGTCCTTGCTGTTGCCTTATCTTGAACACTTGAGTCTTGCCCAATCACTGTTTTTGCCTGCAAGATATAAAGGCCATTTTTCCTCAAGCCTTTCATTAGCACCATGGAGCCTTTTACCACCTTCATTGTGCATGCCTCCACCTTAATGTTGAACCCATTTTCATCTAGTATTCCCATAGAGATCAGATTTCTCCTTCACTCAGGTTCTAATCTCACCTTCCTGATTGTTCTCACAGTGCCATCTTCTAGCTTGAGTGTAACATTACCAATTCTTATCACAGTGCATTCCTTGTTATTTCCTAACAACACTTTTCCTCCATCAATCTTGGATAAATCTAAAAACCAAGATTCATTTGGAGTCATGTGAAAGGAGCACCCAGAATCTAAGACCCATTCATCCCCAGACTTCTTGTTGGAGATTGCCAAAACCTCATAACTCCCATTGCTTTCATAGTCCTCAAAGGCAACATTAGCATCTCCTGAAACTTTTTTATTCTTAGCCCCCTTCTTTTTTCTTTCTGGACACTCACGCTTGAAATGTCCTGGTTTGTGACATACAAAGCACTTCTTCTTAGTCTTTGATTTAGATCTTGGTCTATCCTTATTCTTGAATTCTATCTTTTCTATTCTTCCCCTAGCCACTAATCCCTCTGCAGAGTCATCCTTAAGCTCTGACTTCCTTTTAACTCGTTGGACATCAGAGCTGATTGGACTTCCCCGAGAGTCAAACTTTCCCTACCGTACATCATTGTATCTACAAAATTCTCATACTGCCCAGGTAATGAACTGAGTAGTGTAACGGCTTGATCCGCATCATTTACCTTCACATCTATATTCTCCAGATCCAAGATAATTTTATTAAAACCATCCAGATGGTCAGGGATGGATTTACCTAGAGACATTTGAAAGGTATGAAGTCTTCTTTTCAAGAACAAACGATTTGCTAGGGATCTTGTCATGTATAGATTTTTTAGCTTTTGCCAAACTGCTGCTGCTGTCTTCTCCTTTGACACTTCTTTCAAGACTTTGTCGCCAAGACTGAGAATGATCGTACTATGTGCATTACCTCCTTCTTTTCTTGATCTTAGAGTGTGCTCGGAAGATTCTTCTCTCCTCCGAGAGCATCTTGCAATCCCTGTTGAACCAACAATGCCCGTATCTTGACTCTCCAAAAGCTGAAGTCATTTCTCCCCTTAAATTTCTCGACGTCGAACCTTGCAGAACTTGCCTTGGCTGCCATTGATGGAGGCTCTGATACCAATTGTTGTGAAATCAGAAAAGATACACCTCAATAGCAACCTCCAAGATCAATTACTAACAACAACCAAGAAATATGAAGAACACCAAGAATTTGAGGTCAATCTCTTCAACTGAGAATCAACCAAAAGAAAAACAGAAATCAATTTATTGAAAGATTTCCAAAATTAAGCAACAGTACACGAAATCAGAACAATCACCAAGCTTCATGAATTATCCCGTCACACCCCAATTGTTCTCGTTTGTCTCTCTCTCTTGTTTCCCTTAATTCCCTTTCTCTCTCTACACATGACAAAACAGAAAGAATCACTGCCTAAGAAACTCTATCCTCTGTTATTTATATTACAGCATTAACAAAGAATAAATATTTAACCGACTTAACAAAGAGAGGAAAAATTCTGCATACTATCAACTTGTAACAAGACTGCCACATTAGCTTCCACCTTAGCACCAAACAATTGTCTCAATATCAACAAACACTAATTGAGAATAAAAAATTAAACAAGTAATTTAAGTCCCGAACATAAGTGACGATAATATATAGTCATGAATGAAGAGCTAGGAAGATTTATCCAACAACATTTTCAACACAATGATAATTTAATATGTCAAATGACAAAGTATACATAGCATTTAAATTAGGCAATTAAGTATTGGCATTTGCCAAGTCTTTCAGTTGGGATCATAATCTCTAGGTGGAAAAATATAATTTCTTCTGTTCCTTGGCGGTTCAAAGTTAGATGAATTAATATTCCTAACTGATCTTTTTTTAATGATAGTGTTTCCCATATCTTCCGTGGAGGTATGCTAATTCAACCTTTTGGTTTCAGAGTCCCGCTTTTTGTGTTTATCATCTTCATCATAATTCTGTCGATTTTTAAAATGATCTATTTCCAATTAATCGGTCATCAGCGACTTAGATATGTACTCTTTTTTCCTTTAGTTTGCGGCTAGATGTTAACATGGCATATTTGGAGTTGCCAGCAAGGTCGAAGTTTATGCTTTGCCTTTGGGATCAAATCCAGACTTCCTGCCCCTTTGGGATTTTTATGTTTGTTTTATTTTTTCATGATGCCCACATGCGGAGTTGTTGTCTGTTTTTGCGTATTCTTGCTGACTTTTATCCTTTAAACTACAGAAAATTTCAGTTTTACTCGGACATATATATATGGGTAAAGATTTTAAATGTGTAGTTAATACTTTTTATCCACACATTTGAAAAATATCAATATGTGTAGAAAATAGTGTCAAGAAAAGTAATTACCCACACATTTTTAAATGTGTAGGTAATTGTTCGCGTCTAGCCACACATATATGGATAGATAATAATACTTCAAATCATATGTGGGGAAATAATATGGGTCCCACTATCATAGTGATAGAAATGACATGGCATAAGACGTGTTTGATGACTTGGCGTGCAATTTTACGCGTCGATGATGATGTGGATGCCAACGCTTGTAGTACATGTACGGGTCCGTTCATTTCGCTGATTCGAGTTTTTAATTCGAGTTGAGATTTGATTTTATGTTAAAGCTTTTTACTGTAGCAAAAAAGTTAGATGTGATTGTTTGTGAGAGCTTTTTACTGTAGCTAAACTCGAATTCTAAACTCGAATAAGCGAAATGAACGGAGCCGTATTTCATGATGTAGCACTTGATAAAATAATGTAGTTGTGGAGTTGATGTGGTGTATGAAGTAGGCGTAGGTAAAGAGTTGACGAATAACGTGTTGATAAATGACAATCTTACATACGTGGTTGCTATGTGCTTGCCAACATGGACTGCCACGTAATTGTTGATGTGGCTAATTATTTTGCGACATGTGGATCCGTTTAGTTCGCTGATTCGAGTTGAGATGTGACTTTATGTGAAAGTTTTTTACTTGTAGTAAAAAAGTTTGATGTGACTGTTTCTAAGAGTTTTTTACTGTAACAAAACTCAAATTGGTAAAATGAACGAGATTGTATTTTTTGCACTGAACTTAGGTGCCACGTGTCTTCAAATTGTATAGCCACATTAATGATGACATGTCTAATAGTTGTTTGACACGTGTCTTATACGCCTATGTGTATTTTATGTGTCGTTCTCTTGCATTGACGCGTGTAGAATGAAAATTTTCTCTTCTTTTATTTTGAGTAACTTTTTTAAAAAAAAATTTTGTTTGCTATTATTAAATTATAGTTCGGGCAGGGGCTTAGTGTGCGATGAGTGTTTTGAGATGTCTTATACACCAATCAATGCTTAATTCCAATTACTAAAATGACTAAGAAATCCTTAAAGAAAAAAAGTAAACCATAAATAAAAATTCAAGCCCCCCACCCAATCCCCCCCCAATTATCTCAAGACGCACCCATGCATCCCCCTTTAAAAATTATTATTATTATTTGTAAAACGTAAATAAAAAAAAAAAAAAGGTAATCCATAATTGTATTTTTTTTTTTTTTTTTTTTTTTTTTGTAATTTTTCTTTGAGAACATTTTTGAGATTCCATTGAGCATTGACCAGTCTAAGGAATATATGGTAGTTTTTCTGAATCTATATTCTAGTTTATCCATGTTAAATAAATTGTTTCAAATAATATATCCTCAATTAAATTATTTTTTAATCATTTTATTTTATTAAAGTGACATTCATAAAAACTTTTTTTTTTTTTTTACTAATCACCACAATAAAATAGTTTTTTCAAATACATTCATATTTTAATTGAGTTTTTTTTTTCTTCTCATATGGAGACAATTTATTTCTTCCTTTTTTTGTGTTTGTCAAGGAAAATTTCAAGCTATATATGAGAAAACTTTTGTCTTTTTATTTTTATTTTTTTCTTTTCTAGCCTTTACTTTTTCTCTTTTGTTAGAACTGTTCAGTGGACAATGAGTCGTTTCATGTTTTATTTTTATTGTTGTTGTTGTTGTTATTTTATTTTATTTTTTGTTTTTCCTCCTTGTTTAGTCTTTTGTGGCCTTTACTTTTTCTTATATGATAAATTGTTTTGAGGCTTGTTGAGTTAATTTTTTTCCTACTGTTTTTGCTTAAAATTTATGTTTTAAAATTTGCTCTTTTCCTGCTGAATGTTTACAAATCTAGTTTATCAAAAATATTTTTTGATTTATTTGTCCCACTTTTAATAATACTTTTAAAGTACATTCTATTTTAAAAAAATTTATATTATTTTTGTTCATAATAGTATACTTTATGTCAAATGAGTGAAGAGTAGAAGTAATAAAAAAAATAATTGTTTTATACCTTTGTGGTTTTTACAACATTCTTTTTCTATTTTGTTTGTTTTTAGAAATTAAAAATATTAAGAAATAGTTATATGAAATTTTCAATCGTTCTTCTCTTAATTTTCTCTATATTAAACAACATAATATTTTATTTTATATTTTAAAATTCTTCCAACTTTTTTCCCTAATATTTCATTCTTGCAAATATAATGTTAGTGTTAACTATTGATTAACAGTCAATTAAAACTCTTATTACCAAAAAACTAAAAAAATAATAATATGTTAAAATCAAAACTTCGATTTGCACCTAGAATTAATAAAAATACTTCCACGTGCGAAGCACGTAGTGCTACTAACTAGAAACTTAAAATAAATACAGACAGTGTGTGTATATACATATATATATATATATATTATTTTTTGGACAAATTATACATTTTCCCCTCGAATTATAGGCCTTATTATAAAATGTCTTATGAATTTTAATTTTAGCTTTTTTCCTCCGAATTTCAATAATTCTTGCAAATTTTTCCCCTCAACTAAATTTTTGGCCAAAAATGTTATGAGAAATGCAAAAACTAATAAAAAAAACTCCTTATATTAAGATTTTTAATAGAAATAACATGTATCATATAAAAGAATGAGTGTCATTGAATATTTTTAGTACAAGATTATTCTGTTAGCTCCTTCTCGTTTAGTCACACGGAAGTGCAGTTATGCAGTAGGAGTTATCATATTTTTTGCTACACCAATTTTCTCTTAATTTACTTGACCTAAGAAACCTCGAAGGTTCATCAATTGTGGCCAAGAATAATAATAGAAATAAGAATTTAACAGAGAGAGAAAATTTGTAAGTGTTTGAAGTTTGGAGAGAAAAAAAGATAAAATTAAAATTCAAGAGGTATTTTGTGATAAGGTATGTAGTTCGGGGGGGAAACAAGTAATTTGTGTTAGAAATCAATAATTTGGTGAAAATCATCACCCGAAAACCAAGAACATTCATGTTATATCATCAAGAATTAATAAATCAGTAAGCGGGCGCATCTGCATCCATCCATATTGATTGATTTCTCTTTAGAATCGTGTAGTTTGTCTTCTAAATCAACACGTTTTCTTAGAGAACCCTTTAACTTTCTCTCTACTCTCTCTCGGTGATAGGATATTAAAAGGAATAGAATGTAACGTCGCGCGATCTAAGGACCATAACTCGCTATATATAGATAACTTCCTATTATCTTTTGATATTTCTATTTTAGTACATCATAAAAATAAAAATTACTCTTAAATCTCTACACATTAAAAGCCCACACCCTATTAGATACATTAAAGCCTAAAATATCCAAACTTTAATAGATCATTTTTAATTGAACTTAATCTTATATGACAGCTCACAACACATAATTAT